>CM068296.1:61180754-61780754 GCA_034768395.1 Linum lewisii
TGCAATCAACCTAAAACGATCACCAAAAGGAAGGGCACTGCCAGGCGCCAAAAAAATTGAAGAAACGAACAGAGACTTTCAAGCCGAAGAAAAGGCCCATATCTCAAAGGGACCGGAATGCATTCTTGCACTCAGTTCGAAAGGACAAAAATGTAATCTTTCAGAACCACGAAATGGGTGGGACTGACCTCCGTCTTTAACAAACAATGTAAAAACATTAATTTCGTAATACTTCAGTTATGCAAAGTTAAAATATTTCATCCTACTACACGTATCTGTAAATCTAATATTTCGTAATATTTACTTTTCAACTTCTACAAACCAACAGAGAATTAAAGTATAAAATTACCAAAAAAGCTTACTATAAATAATACTTTCTCACTCATCCATTTTCCAGACCCAAAAAATCGAAAATCCCCCCCAGATCTGAAAAAAACATGCCGCCACTAATCCCCCACTGTAAATGCAAACTTCCCGCTTACATCTATTCTGTTGAACGGCCGACGATATATTCTCCGCTCATGTACTTTCTGGGTTGCCAAAAACCACCAGGTCAGAGATGCAAAATGTTCGTCTGGTGTATGGAGTGGACAGGAGTCAGAACGAGGAAGTCGCCCAAATGTACAATCTACCCCATGCCAAAATCGTGGCTAAGCTAGCACATACACAATATGAAATGTCAACCTCATCCAACATCGGTGAGATCTCGGGGGAACAGGTATCTTCCCATAAAAATAACATGCACTCGATATTCGTAATACATTACTCCATGTATATTATCTTCGTGTCACATTATATTTAACTTCGTACTTGATGACTATACCATTCGTTATACTTTACCGAACGCAGGACGGACAACTAAACAGGTATTCGCCGGGGCCTATTATGCAAGAGTTACGAACTCTAGAGCTTCTGGATGAAGTTTCAAGTCTTCAATCATGGGTGGAATCCCTAGAGGGCCAACTTAGAAACATGGGCTTGAACTAGATCTTGACATAAGAGGTTGTTTCTTATGTTTCCTGTCTAAGTGTAACGAATAAATTTCCCAAGTAGTACGAATATTCTTATATTGTATATATTATTAAGTTGGTAAGTGGTACGAGTGTGCACGAAACTAGATCTTGACATAAGAGGTTGTTTCTTATGTTTCCTGTCTAAGTGTAACGAATAAATTTCCCAAGTAGTACGAATATTCTTATATTGTATATATTATTAAGTTGGTAAGTGGTACGAGTGTGCACGAAATGAATTACGTGAAAACTTATTTTTGATACCTTGAACACGTAATTAATGCAGGTCAAAACTGATTGGGTAACTGCACAATCTCCCAACAACCAGCATTAAAAAATCAATCTCCATTGGTAACCCCAACGACACCAACACAACCCTTTAAACCAATCTCTCTTGGGTCCATATCCTCTTCTCTCTATCCCAAAATACCAAAAAACAAAAAATGTCAAGCTTCATCCCATACTGTGGCTGCAATCTCCCCTGTTACATTTATCAGGTTAACCGTACGACAAAGCACTCCGTATCCCTTCTATCTGGGATGCCAGAAACCAAAAGCTGAAAGATGCAGCATGTTCGTGTGGTGCAAGCAGACAACTAACACCGATTCTGATGAAGCTGAACATCAGATCAATGTGAACCCAAACTCGTCCACAAACGCCGATGGAACAACAGGTAAAACAACATTAAAGTTTTATTGTAAATTATTTTGGGTAATTAGATGTTGTTCATTAGGCAATAACAACATCTGACCTTGTTTGTATAGCTTTAGAACGGAGTTCAACGGTTAGAAGAGAGGTCAACGGTTAGAAGAGAAATAATGGTGACTCAGGTTAGCAAAAAAAGGATGGTGTTTTGATTTCTGTAAGAGATATTATGTTATGAACATGGTGGTTATGTGTTACGTATTGAATGCAAAAGAATTACGAATTATATTATATGTATTACTTAATTCAAAATTTTGTACAACGTACTTAAGTTGTATGTACTACTACTCTTCACTCTGATGCGTAACTCATATGTTACGTATCACCGTGAAGGGTATTACGCTCAAATCCACTTCATACTCCTTCTGAACCACCTTCTCCTTCTTCATCAGGTTTTGATGTCATCGAATCCCTTCCCCACCACCCCCTAACCCCCTAATCTTCCTAACTTCCTCTGATGCCTTCCTCAGCACTTCATCACCAATAACGTTGAAAGGGGAAATTAACAAAAGTAGACAAACTTCCTGCCTCCTCCTCTCAATCACCACTGGATCTGACCAACTTAAGATCTCAGACGTGACCGCTCCTTCCCATGTCTCCAACAAGTTCAACGCAAAAATGCCACAGGAAGTGTTATCTGGCTGTCTTATACTGCGATGGTTAACCCATTTATTGACATCGATTGGCTCCGGTGGAAGATCCGAACGGAACATGGGGATTAGATTGTTCGCCAAGTCCATGATGTTCCTTGATGTCCGCATGTATATCTCTGGGACTACTGCACGGTCTAGACTATCCAGATAGTCACCGCACCGGTTCTTTAGATTAACACAGAACACAACAAAGTGTTCTTCGTGACACATAGGAAAGAACCACTGCATGAAAGTGTCACGAAAAATGTCGGTTACGTTAACGTAAACCATAAAACAGTTACGGAATGTTCAAACATGTTATACGAAAATAACGTTTAGTAATACTTACGTAGTCAACCTTTCCCCAATCCATATCGGAGGTCCAATCCTTCCCTTGAATGTATTCTAGAGCTTCAGGTAGGTCAAATGCCTTATTGCTGCACATTGACTATGGGGCAAAAACGCACCAATATTAGGGGTTCAAGTTATATATTACGTACTTATTTAACAGAACAGCATAAAATAACAGAACACTTACAGCGCACTCCATCCCGAAAATGAACCTATCACAAAACCGGTTTGCTTGAAAAGAATATTTGTGCACTGTTCATACGTGTCAATAAAAAAATTTGACAACATGTGCCCGGGTCTGCAAGTCATGAACTCTTCCCTGCTCAACCTTCCAATATCATGTTGGCTATAGAAAAGAACTTCTTCCCTGGATAACGATAAACATGCAAACCCAATTAAAACGTACGAAAGAGAAAAGTATTACGAATTCATTATTAATAAAAAACGATTAAAACTGATTAGTTATAACTCACTGGTCTAAATCATTATTCCACATGTACATTGTGAGCGCCTGGCACCTCTCAGTGTCAGCCCATACATTAGTGTTGTATGCGTCGATTTTATCCACAATCGCGACCATTTCCTGCGTGACAGGTCCGGGGGAATACTTTATCAGTTGTTGGTCCTGCGTTCAAAAAGGTAACACGAATGTTATAGAAATCAATTACGAAAGAAATTAACATGTATTACGAGAGTAAGTACCTCTGGCGTTTGTTCTAATTCTTTTCCAACAGCCTCTGAGTTCTTAATATGTATTTTAGTATATTTTTGCGCTTCGTAGGGAGACTTCACATACTTGGACTTCGCCTTGGCCCTCTTTGATGCTGACCTAAGCTTCTTATTCATGTTCATCTGTGAAAAAAAAATATAAAAATTACAACTCTTAATATTAAGCATAAGTTTAACAATGAAAAAACATTAATGTGTGTTAAAATTACACTTAATCAATTAATTAATTTGTATCAGTTAACACCCCCATGTGGGGGCGGACCCACATTTGTCCAACATATACGAAACACCCATACACCCAATACGAAGGCGGTAAAAAAGTATAACTAAAATCAATTGACACATATAACGAAAAAGTGCATAAACCTATACGAGATTTTTGTTTTCAACTATACCCCAGAAACTACCTTTTCCGACTTCTTCAGCTTCTCATCTAGGAGAACAGAAATTGGCAAATCATCTTGCTGCTGAGAAGAACTCTCCTTTTCCTCATCAGCTGTCCCTTCGACAATAGACTTGCCAATATCAACGGCAAGGTTGAAATCAAAAATTTCACCTTGGTCATCTCCCTCCTTATCTCCACCTTTGCCCTGGTTTATCAAATTCTCCTGCCCCTTTGCGACTTCATCCTCCTGAACCACCTTCTCCTTCTCCATCAGGTTTTGACGTCCTGAAGTGTCCACCCCTTCCTTGGCATTATCCTCCTTCCTTGCCACCCCCTGCAATGGCAACTCCTTCCTTGGAACCTCCTTCCTTGGCACCTCCTGTCTTGGCACCTCCTCCCTTGGGGGATTCTCAGGCATCGCCTGGCTAATTGGCACAACATTCCTTGGTGACTTCTGCCGCTTTTGCAGCGGCTGCTCACCCGATACCCCCGAACCAACTGACCACCTTTGGTCAACCTCCTCCTCTTCTGTCCAGACTTATGGGGGGAAGATACCTTGACGGAGCTCCCCTTAGTGATAGCCGCATCGGGTACCTTCTTCTTCTTCTTACTAGACTCCATCTTGGCTAAAGCATGCTTGATGTCTGCATCTGTGTAGCTTGCCAAAGCGAGATCCTCAGATATCATTCGACGCTCACCAGATAAGCTGCGCTCTGGATCACCTGCGATGCGATCATCACATTGCTGCTTCATATCCAACAGAGTGGCAAGTGCACCCTGTGGAAATGGATGTAGGTATTCAACCATTCCCTCCTCTCCTCTACCTGTATGAGGAATTAAAAATACATAAGTATCACGAGAAAAGGGGAGAAGGTATTACAAAGTGATAAAAAATATTACAAATTTATAAAAAGTATTACTGAACATGCCATAATGTGTCACGGACAACTGTTTGACCCGTAATTCGTAACACTTACCAGTTAACATTTTATCCGTAATACCTGTTTTATATAGTCTTACCTCGTCCAGGGACATATGATCGATGTCTAGTCTGGTAAATGGCATGGCTGATGGGTAGATATCCTCCGGATTAAGCCTCGACTTAGCCCTTGCTTCCTGCTTCTTATTCTTCTCAGCTCTTTCCCTTTCTCATTCTCCCTCTGTAAAAGCAACAACTGACCTTTGCCAACCGATGGCTTCCCAGGTGCATTTACATTGACAGGGCTGTCGTCCTGCGTCAAGTACTGCCTAATGTCGGCATTGACGACTCGGGATCCAATTGCTGTAGCTTCCTCTTCCTCTGGTTGCCATTGAATAATGGTGCCTGTGCTCAGACCCCCGTTCGCCTCCAACCTTGAAGTCTGGGCATTGACAGCCTTCTGGGTCCAGTTAATGACCGTAGGTCTGATTCTCGGGACTGAGTCACCGACTAGTCCCACCATGTCAAGATAGAACAACTGTTTTTCCAAACAAACAATGACGAAAGACAAAACATGAATACGTAGTACTAAACAACTTAAACGTAATATTTTCCTCCATAATAAGTAACACTTATTTAAATCTAACCATAAGTAGACACATATCTGCCTCGATGTATCCTTTGTCCGTCCGTCCTACTTGACGGTATACCTCCAACAAGAACGCGCACCAGTTGTACTCTTCGAACCTTTGTGCTCTTCGACCGAATATAACACCCAAGTATTGATGCGGGACCTTCTGGCTGGATTTTGGGTGGAACATATTTCCCAGCAAAACCAAGTAAAACAACGAGAACCACTTCTCGTCGTCGGTTTCGATCGACAACTGATGTTCGAGCACACCCAACTGACATGATGTCGCCTTACCTCTCTGAATCCCTAGATGGCGGGTCCAGACTCTCACCTCTTCCGTAGTGTAGTTCAAATGATCGAAAACGGATGCATGACCCCTTGGTAAGTGATATATCCTTTGAATATGATCCTCGGTCAGGGTGATCTGGGCACCGGGCCGCACAGTGAGGATTAGGTTTGTAAAATCAAAGTGATTAATCAGCCAAATCAGTTGTCCTGACTTGAAATTTGTTACATTAAGGTGTTGTACAAACCCTAACCCCCTTTTTTCCACCAATTTCTTCCGAGTGGGGCTAGCAGCATCCCACCATTGGCGCATCCTCGACGGGCTGCACCGACTTTGTGTACGCCTCGGAACTTGTTGCTGCAATTGATTTCGCTCATCCTGCCCTTCCATTTCAAAAAATTACGAATTCCCTTTTCTTGTGTTACGAGACTCAGTGTTTCCTATAAAAAGTGTTACGAATGTCGATGACCACTACGATAGCACTTTGTTTCTATTACGGATAGATGGAGAGAGGGATACTTTAAACGAGAGTAAAAGCTGCGTGCAGAGAGAATGAATTTCGATATCCGTTACCTCTCTCCTGAAAATCCGTAAAAGTTTTATATATAAGTTGAAAAGTAACCATTGAAACGACGCGAAGCGACGGCTGCACGGTTGCCCATGTCTGCACAGTTACAGATACAAGACGTCTGATTTTCCCGCTCATTTATTTCGTGTGGTGCGAAAACCCCATTCTACCCCTTAAAAGCGGGCCCCCGTTTAAATTACATCCTAAGCGTCTATATGTGGGCCATATTCAATGGACGGCCCGGATGCCGTTCAGCACGGATTCAGCACCAACCCGGGTCGGCACCTGACTAATTTCCCATGAATTTTGGACACAAATAAACATACATTATGACAAAATAAATTGAAACTAATATAATTTTATTTTTAAACCTACTATATATATAAAATATTATTTCAACTTTTGTGTTTCCACCTAATCCCGGACAGCTTATGATGACTGCAAAATTTTTCAGTAAAATCTACTGAATTAATATTAACTCTTAGATTACTATTTTAATCTAATGGCTTAGATTATACAAATGGTAAATCAGGAAACACAATTTTATTAAATACAAAAAATTCAAAATTCAAACCAAATTCAAAATTCAAACCAAACCTCCCTAACATAAAATTCAAATATAAAATTCAAACATTGAATACATCAATTATTAATCTTCGGATCTTCATCGCCATCTCGCCGGACCTTCATCGCCATCTCGCCGGACCTTCATCGCCAACTCGCCGGACCTGCACTAATGCACGAAATCTAAGGATAAAAAAATTATACTAGTGCAATAAAATTAATAGAATGTGAAGACACCACACTAGTGTGGTAAAAAAAAAATACGAATTCACACTAGTGCTTACAAAAATCCAATAGAGACATCACACTAGTGTGGTAAAAAAAAATACGAAATCCATACTAGTGCTTACAAATCCCAGTACCTATCATACTAGTGCAACCCATAACCAATAACCACATGTCACTATTCACACTAGTACACACCTGATTTGGGAGGGAGTCGGCGGCACAACGAGATGAGAAAAAATAACGACGAATAGATCTGGGGGAGATGGAGGGGGAGCATGAATGAACAGATCTGGTGTGATGGCGACAACGACTAGATCTGGGGAGACGGAGGCGGCGCATGCATGATCAGATCTGACAAAACGGCGGCGTGGCGGTGCCTGAGGCCAGGCTAGGACGGAGGAGCGACGGGGACGAAGGTCGGGCGAGAGACGTCGACGGGGACGGAGGCGTGGCGGTGACTGAGGTCAGGCTAGGACGGAGGCGCGATGGCGAGGGAGGTCGGCAGGGATGGAGGCTGTGGGGATGGAGGCGCGACGGCGAGGGATGGAGGCAGGACTGCGGGGATGGAGGCGCGACGGCGAGGGAGGTCGGCGGGGATGGAGGCGCGGCGGCGAGGGATGGTGGAGGGTTACAGTTGTGTTGGGGAAGAAGATGATTGTAGAGAAGAGAGAGAAGAAGAAGAGGAAAAAAAAAAGAAGATGGCGGCTGTAGGTTGAAAGTAGAGGTGGTAGGATTATATTGAAAGAGTGGTAGGGTTATATTGAAATCCTACAAACTAATTGCAATTCCATAAATACCCTTTTCAATATTTTTTTAATTTTAATTAGTGTAATTAAGTGATCGATGATGTGGAATAATGATTGGTTATTATTGATTCAGTAAAAAATACTGCAATTGAATGTAGTCACCATAAAAACTCCCCACCTAATCCTATGGAGGCTTCTCCTTAAATGTAGGATATCAATCATTATTTTTCATTTTATATTTGTTATCCCTTTTTTATATCTATCTTTCTTTTCCCTTTTATTTAGTTTCTATTCTATTACATTTTATGTGTTTCTAAAAATCCATTTTTTTCATTCAAAAATATTTTAGAAACAATCCATTTTTTTCATTCAAAAATATTTTAGAAACAATCCATATTTTCATTCAAAAATATTTTTTATTATAATTTTTTAAGCATAATGATATAAGTTTAAATATGTTTTGTTTAACTTTTGAAAAAATAGTATTCAAGGTAATCATTATATAGTCAAACTAATAAACATTATTAGTACGTACTTAATTTACTAATATTTTAAAGCACATCTAATTATATCATTCACTCACATCGTTAGCGACTTAACATATGATTTCTTCGAAAACTTTAATGGTTACCTACTTAATCGAAAAATTCATTTTCCAAGAACACATAATTATATTATTCAATAGGTTTAATACACCTTTTTACCCCTCTACTATGCAAAGTTAACAAACATACCCATTTACTATTTTCTAACCGATTAACACCCTCTACTTTGAAAAGTTTAACAAATACGCCCCTCTGTTTAATTTTTCATCTATTTTCTGTTACACCCCGAATCTCTAAACCAGAATTTTTTTTTGAATTTTAGTCCATACATTTGAGAAATGACCGCAACTTGATGATTCCAAGGCAAGTTAATTTCACTCATGGAAGGCAGAGCGAGAGGTTAAGCGACTGACTCGACTCTTGCGGACCTGGGTTTGACTCGGATTGGACGCACGACCTTCCCGCTAAATTTTGTCATCAACACCTGAATTTATTTACCCCCGGAGTAGCTTGAAGTGTTCGATGCGGTAGTTCTCGTTAACCAAATGTTTTCATAATTTGGTTAAGCTTGGATTTTGAAGGAAGGCGGGTAAGGAGTTAATGGAACGTGGTTGCAAGGAAGTCAAGTATTCCACTTGGCCAAATGTTTTCATAAATGTGGCTTCATCCGTCTGTTTCTCCTGGTTGAGTTGGCTTAGGGTTTTCGGCGAAAACTCCCAAGGTTTTCGCCGAAAACTTCTTCTTGATCGAGACAGTGAATTTCTTCTTTCATTTTCGGCGAAAACCCAAGGGTATTTTCGCCGAAAATATATGTGTAAACGGGGCAGGAATTCTTTTTGGGTTGAATGACTTTTCTGGTTGATTCGGGTGTGATTCCTCGGGGTTCCAGTGCCTTAGACACGTCCTTGGCTACCACATTTGATGGCGAACACCTGTGCTAACACGAAAATACTAGAAAACCATTAAATAGACCCGAAATGGGCCAAGGTAACACAAAAGGCATGAGATGGATCAGTTGAGTGAATATTCACTATTCTACCCTAAAAACCGTGTCTTAAGCAATGAAATGTCGCTTAAATGAGGCTGATAATCACGTCAATTCGAGTGTCATCAACAGCCCACTGTCACCGAGAAAACAGAAAAAAAAATGAAACCTTAGCCATTGTCGAAAGCCAAGCGTTTCCAGGCCGCACAATCAGCTGACGAGAAACTCCCCTTAATGAGAAGCCAATCACCGACCACGAACCAAATTTCACGCAAAACAATAACCGGAGTAGTAAAAGGATCTTTAAAAATCCTGGCGTTGCGTTCCTTCAAAATGAACCAAAAGACAGTCTGTAATATGACTTTCATCGCCGATTGGAACTTCGACAAAGAGTTCAAATCTTTCAAACCCTGAATAAACCCTGCTATTGACGCCGTGTGTGGTGCAAGAATGGAAAGAGTTGAACTAAGGCGCGTCCAAATTTAGGATACAAAATTACACCCCACACTACAACAAACACATCAAATAGGGGGAGCAAAATTGAAAATAGAGGAGAGCAAGCCCCCCCCCCCCCCTAATTAATTTAGTCGGGGCACTGCCCCCCTAAATTCACCCTTGCTACCCACTAAAGTGTCCCTGACTAGAGATATTTTGTCGGGGGCGAAGGAATCCGACAAAAAATAGTCGGGGGCGTGGCCTCTGACTAAATGGCCCCTGACAAAAAATGGGGGGGGGCATTTAGTCGGGGGCCACACCCCTGACAAATCTTGTCTGAGGCGTGGCCCCGACAAAAATAGGGGGGGCCATTTAGTCGGGGGCCACGCCCCAGACAAGATTTGTCGGGGCCCTCGACAAAATTATATATATATATAGGTGAACACTCCGGTGCACCCACTAAAAGTGGGTGCACCGGGTACACCCACTAACGTTTTGATAGATAAACATGTTTTTAATATTTTTGTTTTCAAGTATAGGAATCTACATGTTGTTAAAGGATATATAGGACGATTTGAACAAAAAACTAATTTGGTAAAGATGATAATCCATCATATTGAGAAAAAATGCAGCTATAGAAAGAAACCTGAAGAACATTAGGTATAATATTATACTATGATGACTAAAAATTGTAACTAAGCTCAATTTAGACTTATTAAGACTAAATCTATTGAAATAAACGATTAGTTCAATGAAAATATCACTCTAGATAGCACAAACGTTAGTGGGTGTACCCAGTGCATCCACTTTTAGTGGGTGCACCGGAGTGTTTTCCATATATATATATATATATATATATATATATATATTATTTTATTAATTATGAAATATTAAATAATAAATATAGAATAATTATTTTAAATTATTTTATTTTATTTATATATAATATAAATATATACATTTATAATAATAATTATAATATATATATATATATATATATATATATATATATATATATATAATATATATATATATATATTAATATATATATATATATATATATATATATATATATTATATATAATAACTATTACATATATATTAAATAAATAATATATATAAATTATTTTTTAACTAATGGTCGTCGGACGGCGACGACGACGGTGGTGGTGAACGGCGATTGTGGTGGTGGACGGCGGACGACAACAGCGACGGTGGTGGCGCCGATGGTTGTTTTAGTGGTAGTAGAGGCGGCGGTAGATAGTGGTGGTGGTGGCGGCGGTGGAAGGTGGTGGTGGACGGTGGTGGTGGTGGTGGACGGTGGTGGTGGTGGTGGACGGTGACGGTGGATAGTGGTGTTGGTGGCAGCGGCGGACAGCGGATGGTGGGTGGCGACGGACAGACGACGGATGGCGGCGGATGGTGCACGATGACGGATGGCAAATGGCGGCGGACGGCGAATGGTGGCGGATGGCGAACGGCGACGGACGGCGGCGGATGGCGGAAGGCGGCGGATAATAATCATTAAATGATTATTTAGTGGGGGGCGCGGCCCCCGACAATAAAGCCTCTGACTATTTTAGTCGGGGGCTTTATCCCCCGACTAAATAATATATTATTTTTAATTACACATTTAGTCGGGGGTGTGGCCCCCGACAAAACCACCCAATTAGTCAGGGGCCAGGCCCTGACAAAATTGCCCCCGACTATATTTGTCGGGGGCTATAGGCCCCCGGCCATCGTTGGCCAGCCACTGACTATAATTGTCGGGGGCATTTGGCCCCCGACAAATGGCCCCCGACTATTTATGGGTTTTGTTGTAGTGCCAGGAAAAGGTGTTCCACTGATTCGCTATTCGAGGAGCAGAGTACAAACCTGTTTGCTAAATAATTGCCTCTTCGTTGAAGATTGTCGATTGTAGCGATCCTCTTGAAATAAATTTCCAGCAGAGACATGAATATTTGGAAGGAACAATGGGTTGCCAAATGACATCGGAAGGGAAGTCGTTGAAGCCATTGTAGCTTTCCTTCATCAAAACCCAACGCAAGGAGGAGACTTTGACATTTCTGTCTAACTGAAGAGACCAAGCGATAGACGGTGGGCCCTCAGTGATCATATCCTGAGGCATGGAAGAAAGGTGAAGGAGAAGTCTATACCATTCCTCGAGAGCTCCGCCACGAAGCTGATGTCGGAGAGGAATAAACCATTTGTATTGATCTGAAAAGGAAACGATGTTAGAAACAAGTGCATCCTTGAATTGGGTGGCTGCCGCAATTCGAGGATAGACACTAGCAAGCCTCACCCCTCTAATCCAATAATCACTCCAAAAAGAACACACACCCCCCTGGATCGATATAGCCGTAAGTCCAGAATATAGAGCCAAACTGAATCACCCATTTCCACAAGGATAAGCCAGCCGAGTTGAAGTGCCAAATTGGTTGCCAATCAGATGGTCCTTTTCCACATTTAGCCGTAGTCAAGTTACCCCACAAGCAGATCGTTCGATGGAATATCCAAAGGCACTCACATATGAGAGCAATATTAAGAATTTTTAGGTCCTGTAACCCAAGTCCGCCAAAATTTTTAGGAGTTTTGACTAGATTCCAACCAATCCAATAAATTTTATCCAAGTCAGAGACTCTTGACCAAAGAAAAAGGTTTTGTATACTTTCCAGCCTCTCAATAACTGAACTGGGGGCCTTGAAAAGAGAGAGGTAGTACACTGGGAGAGACGAAAGCACACTCTTGATCAGAACCAATCGGCCACCAAAAGATAAAAACCTCGATTTCCAGGTATCCAGCCTTCTGGACATGTTATCGATGACTGGGCCCCATAGCTTAAACGCATTACCTTTGGAGCCCAAAGGTAATCCAAGGTAAGTGGTTGGAAGAGCAGCCGTAACACAGCCAAAGAGAGCAGCCGGATAATCAGAATTGTGAACCGTGCCGACATTGAACATTACGGTTTTGTGAAAGTTGATTTCAAACCGGAGATGCACTGAAAGCAAATAAGGATAGTTGTCATTGCTCAAACCTATGGTTCAGAGTTGTCACAGAAAATCAAGGAGTCGTCGGCGAAGAAAATGTGATTCACCTGTCCCAATTATTGTCGGGGTCCATGTGAAAACCATTGACCAAACTAGACTCTTGAGCCGACAAAAGCATCTTGGATAAGGCCTCCATAACAATGATAAAATGAAGAGGAGATAGGGAATCACCTTGTCTCAAACCCCTCAAGCTTCCAAAGTAACCCACAACTTCTCCATTAACCAGAACGGAGAAACGAGCAGAGGAGATGCAAGCTGAGATCCAGGATAACCATCTAGGGTTAAAGCCCATCCTTTTCATAACTTCAAGTAAGCAACCCCAATTGACATGATCGAAGGCCTTCTCAATATCCAGTTTGAAGATAAGACTGGGTTGGTTGCTTCTAACTCTCGAATCCAGAAGTTCATTGGCGATAAGAGCTGCATCTAATATCTGACGACCTCCAACAAAAGCACATTGTTGTTCGGAAATAACCTTCTTAAGTCTGCTGGCAAGTAATTTCGAGAGAATTTTGTAAACTCCGCTAACCAAGCTGATGGGGCGGAGGTCCTTGAATTCCTCCACCACCTCCTTTTTAGGAATAAGAGCAATGAATGTACTGTTAATCCCCAAACCTCGTCTTTGATAATTTCCCAGTTACGCTTGAAGAATTCTAATGAGAGCCCATCTGGGCCGGGAGATTTGCTACCTTCACAACCCTTAAGCACCATCCAATTCTCCTCATTGGTGAAGGGAAGAACCATTGATTCAAAATCCTCTGATGAAATAACTGAGAAGTGTAAATGGACCGGGAAAGGACGTTTCAGCTTGGATTCTGAGTATAAGGCAGAAAAGTAAGAAATTGTTGCAGCTTTCAGAACCAAATGACCTTCAATGATTCTACCACCAACCAAAATCCTCTCTATGCGGTTGAAATGCCTCTTAGCATTGGCCATTAGGTGAAAAAATCGAATGTTGGGATCCCCCAATCGCAACCAGTTTTCTTTTGCCTTCTGTGACCAACAAATCTACTCCATCTTCCACAGACAATCTAATTCGCATTTGATCAAGATGCGTCAAACTCTCTCTATATCAGAGAGGGTACCATCATTCTCCTTCGTATCTAAATTCTCGATCTCCTCAAGGAGAAAATAGATAAGCTGATCAACTCTTTTAAAAACATCAATATTCCATTTTTTCAGGTGGGATTTGAGAAGCTTGAATTTTTTACCAAGACTGAAAAGATTGTGTGAAAGGATGGATCTTCCACACCAGAAATCTTCAAGCTTGGGTTGAAAGAGTCATGTTCCAGCCACATGTTTTCAAAGCGCCAAGGTCTATTAATGCGGGTGGCTGAGCCGCACTCAATGACCAACGGATGATGTTCCGAGAAAGTACGAACTCTGATAGAGAGGCTACAATTAGGGAAGTGATCTTCCCAATCCACTGTAATGAAGACACGATCAATACGAGATTGTGAAGGTGGAGAGCGAAAATTTGACCAAGTGTAAGAGGAACCTCTCAACGGTAGCTCAATGTGACTAAGATCCGCACACCAGTCGTTGAACCAACTCATTTCCCTACGATTGTGAGTTGCGCCCGAAGAGTCTTCCGGGTATCGAAGAAGATTGAAGTCTCCAACGAAATAGAAAGGCAAATTCCTCCAATTCTTAAAACTGCGCAATTCTGTCAAAAATTCAACTTTTTTGTTGTGGTCTTAAGGGTCGTAAGCATTAACCAGAGCCCAACGGAAGTTATCATGTCTAGATTTTAGGAGCATCACCAATGAGTAGCTTCTCACCCATTCGCCTTCAAGCTCAAACAAAGATTCCGACCAACATGTAAGGATACCACCAGAGGAACCTATAGTTGGCTTGTAAGCCCAATTCCACCCTATATCACCGATCAAGCTTCTCAAGATACTCACATCAATAGTCTCGAGCTTAACTTCTTAAAGACAAAAAATTGCAGACTTCATATCCTTGATACGTTGTTTGATTCTGAAACGTTTATCCCAAAATCCCAAACCACGGACATTCCATAGAACAATTGGAGTGTCTTTTGTTCGACTGGAATCCACACCCAATCTGTGACTGATCACCTCCGAAAAGGAGCCCTCGACCGCCGCAATGCCTTTAAGTTTGCATCCATCTAATTCCAAACCAAAGAGACAAGCAACCTCTCTGACTATGGGACAGAGAGAGTTAAAATCTACGAAATCGATATTATTCACCGGCTCGCTAGACTCAGAAGCCATTGATCCTTTTCTCTCAGTCACCCACCTATTTATAGCTAAGAGATTCGAAGGAAAGGGTCTTTGAGATGAAATCAGAGGCTGTTGAGAAGAAATTGAAGTGCAGGAAACTTCTGGAGAGTTGATTTGAAACATCAAATGCCAGTTCGGGTGAAAAGAAGAGAGCAAAAAATCGGGCCCATTGAGCTGGTAGGTGATAGGGTTCTGTATAACTTGAGACCACTGAAATGGGCTTGAAGCCCTCCCCATGTGAGTTCAAACTCGGTAACCAAACGTTTCAGTACAGAGTCGAACAGCAGAACAGATTTCTTCCCATTCCGACCAGAAGGCTGAACCAACCACAAACTATTTGTTGAATCCAGCCGTAAACCAACATAGTTGCTGAAAACCTCTAACAAGTCTTCATCTGATTCTGACACCGACGTGGCACTAGCATGCAGCAGAGGGGAAAAGCTGATGGCAGAAGGAACAAAGAGAGGCTCGGACATCGATAACTTGTTTGGAGGATTGATCGAGGGGACCGCTGGATAAAGCTAATCCGGCGAAGAGGAGCTCGGGTCGGACGGCTTCCCACCGACGTGACTTCCGGTCTCAACATTGCAGGAGAATAAACTAGGAATCAAAGCCAATTTCCTTTTGGATTTCCAGATGCAAGGGAGATTATCAAATGCTCTTATAGCTGCAGGGGGTATCAGTATATCTGGAGAAACACTAACCGGATAAATCATGTCACCATGACGAATAGGGATCTCCTCCGGCAAAACACCAGTCAACTTGATCTTTAAACGGATCGACGACAAACCGACGCAGTTCTCAAAATCAAGAAATTCGCCGCAAACCGAGCCAAGCTGAAGAAAAAGATCAAAAGATCTCAGATGTATTGGGATGCCCCTAACAGTGATCCAAATCACTTCCTCACCTATTAAAACGTTTGTCCGACCTGCCGAAGTAATCTAGCAATCGAGTTGGATCTTGATCGACCCAAAGTAACATCGATTGAGAGCAATAATCATATCCACCTTAACTCTAGTTGACCAGAACATCATTCATAGACCGTCCCCAAGATAATGAAGAGGAGAATCCGACTCTAAATCCCAGTTAAGCTTTGCCCATCTTCTAAAACGGGTCCAATCAATCTTTGACGACGAGCTGAAGCGAAAAAACAATATGGCTCTCCAAATAGGCAGATCTCTCAAGTACACCATCATCTTCGACCTTGATCCCGTTCACCCCATCAATTTCAAGCGAAATGCATATGCCGTGAGAGGAGAGAGTGAGCCCTTTAGTGACCACTACGAAGGACCTCTGTGGGGATGAAGAAACAATCGGTGGAGACGGACCAGGGGGAGGCGACACCAAGGTAACGAAAATCCAACTTCTCAAAGACTGAAGTAGAGATGTCCAACCCTACGAACTATTTGCCTCCGAAATCAGAATGAAAAAATAATTTTCCATTCGAATAGGTCTCGGCAATCTTTAGGAGTCTCCTTTCTCCGGAGACGATTGAGGAGACAGTGAGGGAACGACGGGAAGAAGAAGTGTCACAGCTAGGAGGAAATTTCCAATTGTTTGTAGAAGCAACCTGCAAGACTCCTTCCAACCACATAACAAGTTTAATATCCAGGAAAATAAAGTGAGAAGAAGAACCTTTGGAAGATACAATTCAGCACACCGACCCAAAGTGGCCAGCAGATGCGGCACTAGAGATCCTATAACTCCTACTTTGAAAAGAACGGCGAAATTGATCCGATGAAGTCCCCCCAACACTCTCACCCCTCTAACCCCTACACCTAAAGATTTCCTATCCCTCTCTCTCTCTCATCTCTCTCCTTCAAGTTGACTCTCTCCCAATAATGAATATTTTAAGTCATTATATGTTATTTTTATTATGCTTGTCTTTCCGGTTTTACCAATGTTGTTAGGACCGGACTGGTCATCAAACCGGTCGAGAAAGAGGTTGAAGGGTTAAAGGTTTAACCGGGATGCAACTGTAAAAATCAGTATAAAGAACTGGTGCACTATTATTTTAGAAATTTATGTACTAATAATAACATAACCTGTAAGTTGGGAATCAAAATGTAATGAATAAAAAAAGAAATATCAAATTGTAATAATTGTATATCTATAACATATATATGCAGAAATGAGTTTAAGAAGTTAACAACTCATCATTTTAACTTTTCTCTCCTCTCCTTCATTTTAGGATTCATGATATGCAAGATTTAACTCACAACTATCAAGGTCGTATTCCACGAGGGCTCTCTCAAAAGCTAATACTCACACGGTTCATGGACGGTCTATTCATTTAAAACGAGTTTGGCTTGAAATAGAAACAAAAGAAAACATAAAGAAACTAAACAAACAAACAAAGTGGTGCAAAACAAAAATAAAGGAGGTTCACTTGGAAAGATAGCTTCATCATGCTCAAGAGGAACAAATGCACAAACAAGCCAAACATGATCGAGGATGCAATCGAATGACCATGCAAATCCCTTCTATAGACTCAATGCACTCTCGTCGCACTAAATCCCTATCCTAGAACCACTCAACCTAGGCTCTCGCTCTCAAGCTAAGTGACTAAGGATGCATTAAAGGTGTTTGATGAAATGCCAAGCTACAAAACCCTCTCCTATGACTATATGACCACTAGGCTAGACACCACACTCTCATGTCAATGTCCTAACACTAAGAGAATCATCAAAAGACTAATCAAAGTTCAATTGAATGAAAAACCTAATGCACACCAAGTGTTCGATAAAATGCACAAGTGAGAAATTATGCAACTATGGTTGAATTGAGATGATCTAATCTCTTAGAACACACTCCCTTCAATCCCTAGACCTACAAACCATGTAATCTAAGCACTCTCATGCAGTACATCACAAATGATCGACCAAATCAAGCACATAACACAATTTGGAATTAACAACAAGTCTAGAGATCATCCTCTTACAATCCAAGATCAATCATGGCATATTCGTACAATCAACCTCTATCCTAGCATAACTATATATCAATCCAAGGAAACCTAGGAAATCAGCCACATATGGCCAAGGGTACAAAAGAGAAAGAAGGAGAGATGGTCACCAAGAGCTCCATGGCAATCCTCTTCTTGCAAGCTCCTCTCCCCAAGGTTGTGGGCTTCAATCCAAGCTTCTTACTCCAATTTGCACCTTGCTCTAGGGTTGATGATGGATTGGTTGAGAAGAGAGAGGAGTTGATCCGCAATTGAGAGGAAAAAGAGAGTGACGAGTGTGTGTGTAATTAAGAATGAAATTCCCCTCTCAATTTTAGCCCCTTTCAACTTTATATAGTCTGCTGGAAAATAGCTGGAATTTTTGGCTAAAATAATCTCTTTCAAAATCACCGGCGACTTTGGCATTCCTTCATACATTTTCGGCGAAAACTCTGAATGATTTTCGCCGAAAAGTTCTTCATAAATCGGACGACTGCCTTCTACCTTCCTTAAGTTTGAAAATGCAAAGGGTTTTCGGCGAGAACTTAGAGTTCTCGCCGAAAACTTCTTCAGTTGAGAGGTGCATTTTTCTCGATTTTGCAACGACCATATCTCCTCCGTCCTAGCTCCGATTGACCTCTCATTTAATCCTACGTGCTCCTTGTCACCAGTACTTCAATGCCAAAACCTGAAAATGCAAAGAAAACAACTCCAATAGACATAGAATTGGCCTCAAAGTGGCAACCGGGCAACAAAAGGACACTTTGCATAAAACATCCATAAAAGCATATAAATCATAGCAAAATGAGATCAAACATGGGAGATTCCTAGGCTAATCAAGGACTTAAAATGCACTAAATATGATCACATCAAATTCCCCTACGACTAAGCTGTGCTTGTCCTCAAGCAAATGAATTAGAAAACATCCAAGTTCACAAATGACAAGATCGGTCCATTGAGATTCAAGCAATAACAATTCGGCTTAAACTGTTCCACGAACAAACTTAACCAACACATGCAAGAACATCAACCAAACAAGTCTAGACCTCACTAATCTCTGCACACTTCAAGTAGTGGTTAATTGGGACACAGAAAAACCGACCACGGCAACACCAACTCTAATTAAAAGGACTTGAACTCGGAAATGGAACAGATAGGGCGGGGGTAGAAGAATTTTTGAGAGTGCTGAGTGATCATGATGTGGCTATCGACTCGACTTCATCCGCTTCTAGATCCGCACTTTACAAACTCTGGCTAGGATCAAGGGCTACATTTGAGAACTCTTTTTTTTCTTTTCTCTTTTCTTTTTCATTTTTTTTCTTTTTTTCTACTGCATACTAGTGCTCGATCCAACACTTCACTTAGGTGTTGAACCTGCCTAGCTCACAGTCTTTTGCCTTTGCTAGTGCTCAACCCGACACTTCACTTAGGTGCCGAGCTTGCCTAGCTTTTCTTTTCTTTTGAGCATTTTCTTTCCAAATTAGCCACTTGACCCTTAGCCCCTTACAACTTCAACACAAGATTTCGAATTGGATTTCATCTAATCTCTAGCCACAATCACGAGGGATCAAAAAGGTGAAGAAAACATGGAAAAGGGGTGAAAATTCTGATTGCCTTCATCATCTTAGACCGGTGTTATCGAGTGGTACAAAAACACGTATCAAACCAATCAACCAACATACAAGAGTGATAAAATCTCTGTTCTGGCCTAGACTCATTTGATATTAGCTCTAACATGCTGGTTATAGGTTCTAAGTAGGACAGTCTAAACGTCATTGTGAAAGCTTGAAGCCAATTAAACACCAAAAGTCAAGAACCGAATGATTCTACAATAGAGGAATTCGACATTCAATTAAGATCATGCAACTCAACCAAGCAAAACATTAGACTTCTACCAACAAATAATCACACCAAACCTCAAACTCCCCTACGACTAACATGAGCATTGTCCTCAATAATCTAGAGAGAGAGGGTAGGGTGGAACGAAGTTACCGCGTTGGTAGAGAGGAGCATAGGACGTAATAGTGGTGAAAGAGTTCCATGATGATCCTTGGTGAAGAGTGATCCAAAATGCTTGTCAAACCTTATTCAAAAACTAAAACAACACAAAACCCTCAAACAACAATTAAAAGCGAAAAATTAAAGATAACATGGGGTGCCTCCCAAGAAGCGTTTGGTTACCGTCTTAAGCTCAACGATACCTGTGTTAGGGTGCCCAACTTAGTACCTCTCTGAGGTCAAGTAGCTTCTTCCATGATGAAGTTTGAGCTCCAAGTAGCGACAGAAGCAAATGGTAGAATGACCAATGAGCTAAGCTTAAGTTCCAATTGTTACCTTGCCATGGCCTTCTACCATTGAGCTTAGGAGTTTGAGGAAGAATGTATGGTAGGGGGCCACCATTGAGCTCCATCGTCACCAAGTTGGTGACGCCACTCGAAGAGTCTTCCGGTTCAAACATGGGCGACTCCTCTTCCATTATCACCTTAGGGGGGGTTATGAAGCTTGTGTCCGTCTCTTGACACAAGTACTTCATGATCAAGCAAGAAGATTGAAGAGTACTCACAATCCTTGGTGGGACCACAATAGAGTGGTGTTGTTCACTTTCGTGCTCCACTCTCGGTGTCACCTCTTCTTGAAGCGTCTCCAAATCATCTCTCACCTCCTCCAAAGGGTCATCATCCTCAAGTCTCCTTGATTCTTCTATCCTCACATCATCGTTACTTGGTATGTCCTCAGGAAGAACATGTACTTCAATCTCCTCCACTACCAAATCTTCTTCCGTGTCAAGCTCTTCGGATTCACAAATGTCATTTTCATCATCATAAACTTACTCCAAATGATTGGGATGTCGTTCATTCTCAAGAATCTTCGTGACGAGCTCTATGCTTTGGGATAAGCGGTTAACTCGGTTTGCATTATCCTCTGCCATTTGTAAAATCGCTAGCATGAAAAGAGGTGGAAGAGGTTTCTCATGGCTCATGAACTCCTCTTGGGGAGACTCACTTTCTTCCTCTTCCATGACAAGCACTTCCGGTTCAAAGGTGTCGGTGATGAGCTTCACACTTTGAGTTAAACGATCCAACCGGGCCGCATTATCTTCCGCAATTTGCAACATCTCCTCAATTGTGGGGGAAGGTGGAGAGTGTTGTTCATACTCTAGAGCTTCCTTGATGAGCGTCACGCATTGAGCTAAACGATTAAGTTGGTTCGCATTGTCTCCCGCAATCTTCAAGGCTTCCTCAAGCGTGGGAAGAGATGGAGGAGGTTCCTCATAGCTTACGAACTCTTCTCGAGGACGCTCACTTTCCTTCACCATTTTCAAGAGCTCCTCTAGCATAGAAGGAGGTTGAGAGGGTTGCTCATAGTTTGTGAAATCCTCTTGAGGACGCTAGCTTTCTTTAACCATCTTAAAGAGCTCCTCTAGCATGGAAGGCGGTGGAGAATGTTGTTCATGACTTGTGAAATCCTCTTGATAATACTCCGGCAAGACTTGATGGTAGGGTGGAGATGGATAGGGACATTGCTCATTCCACATAGGTGTTGAAACTTGTTGATCTTGATCCCACCATTGGCTATCTCCCTCATAAGCTCCTTGGTAGTAGTTGGATGGAATAGAATGACCATAGTATGGGTTAGAAGATGGAGTAGGATGACCAAATAACTAATTAACTATTTTTGAAAAAAGCCAATTGCTATATACAGTCCATGTTTTACTTCGCGCAGTTCATTTTTACTTCGTGCAGTCCATGTTTTATTTCGCGCAGTCCACTTTTACTTCGTGCAGTCCAGGTTTTACTTCACGTAATCCGATTTACTTCGCTCACACTACAACGAAACTGATGTTTAGCAGCACAATTTTAACAGCGGTTTAGCAAACCGCAGTTAACTTAATTAATTTAACAGGGGTTTGAAAACCCCTGTTAAACCGTACCCATTTCACAGCGCTTTGAAACCGCTGCTAAAAAGAATCTGTTTAACAGGGATTATTTTCGGAACCGCTGTTAATCATTTCAATTAATTCGACGAGTAAAATACCACTCTTAAGTCTTTAGTCTTTCTCCCTCCAACTGTTACTTCCATCCTCCGCCGATGATAAAATCCATCCTCTGACATAGACCTTCCTCCGAATCCCTCATCTCGGTGGCGGAGGGCGGAGAGTGCGGCGAGGTATCCTCTTCTTCATCGTTTGATTTATTTCAATCGGAAATTGGATATTGTATACCTACTGATTCCTCTTCCCACATCATGGCATTGTTTGCCGGAAATTGCCCAGGTAGTCGGATTTCGTGCGTCTTCCGAGCTTAGGAGCATAAATCCCTAGTTTGATTGGCATTTTCGTTGGGGAATCAACAGGTACGATCATAAACCCTAAGATTCAGTGTTGTGTTTAGGGTTATAGTTGCAGCTGACAACAGGTATGATCATAGTCGAATTTTTATGATTCAGGGTGTTTTTGTTCTTAGTTGCAGCTGACCCACCAGCACTACCCATCAGTTCACCACCCACTACTAAAAGAGAAACCCAATTCCATTTTCTGGGTTCTGGTAAGTTCTTCATTCTCCACCCTCCCTAACTCTTCTCTTCCTTTGGTTGTTTGAATTGTTTGGAAACTTGCGTTCTTGATTTGTTTGTTTTTTGGGGTTTTGGGTTTCTGATTATCGTTGTTTGGTAGAGATCTTCTTATTCTTCGTCTTCTGCTGCTGCTGCTAGCTGCTACTGTTTGTGTCTGTTTCTGAATCTGGTTAAGCTGTTCTTGCTGCTTTCTGGGTAACTTTTCTTTTGAAATCACCCTTTCACACATTGATTAAGAACTAACTACTGCTATTTATCTCTGACCAAGTGAAGCTTACTACTGCTATTGATCTCTCTAGCTATTCTTCGAGGTCGATAAGTTGTCGTCAACTCCAGCCACCTGCTCGAATTCTTGTTCTTCGATTTATTCAGGTATTACATGGACCAAACCCTCTACTTTGTAAATCTCCGCTTCATTTAGGCATGTGCACGATCACATAGAGCCTTGTCCTCATTGCTTAACTCCGTGCTAGGGATACCATATTCATAATAGCTGCAGAAGAAAAGAGGTTGACCATTAGGTTCTTTTATTTGGTAGAAAATAATGATAGTGTCCCCCCAGCTATTGACCACAATATATAGCCGATTTTCCTCATACACCACCAAGTTTCAGAGTTCACCTTGATGTTTCACACATCTTGATAACAGTAGAGTGCAAATGACTTGGTGAGAGCGACAGATGGACATGAACAAACTAAAACTGATAAGAACTAATTAGATATAAAATAGCTGTAAAAAATTACTTCAATAATGATTTATAACTTGCCAAGTACTAAATATCAGGTTAGTTTCTTTGCATATATGTGGATATCTTGGTGTCCATGTGATTTCCTTGTTCTGGCCCTAAAAAAAACTAGTTACCTAGGAGGATTGGTTCATTTATTGTTAACTAGAGATGCTACCTTTACTTTATATGCTTCTCTAATTGCAATTAAGTATGGAAAATGATGTTTGCCTTATATTTAGAAACATATATGAGTGGTTTTACTCTCTTAGCAGTAAACTGCGAGCTTCAGCTTGGGTTTCCGTTGAAGCTTGGACATTTCCCTTAATCTATACTTTTCTTTCAATTAAGTAGGGAACATTTGAATTTATAAATTTATAATATGCCCAGAACATTAGAATAAAGTAATTTAAGTTAATAGTTTTACTTTCTAAACACTGATATTACACATATTAATTAGTTCAAAATAGTTAAATTATCTATATTTTTTAATGTCGTAGGTACTAATGGCGGTTATGTGTGGTGGTTCGGCTGGAGATGATGGTGGTGACGATGGACGACAACCTAATAAGGAGCGCAGAGATTCCTGGAATTGTCATATGATTGGTATGTCAATTAGTATTCAAAACTAGATTGATATAATTCTAGATAATAACCATGGTTTCAAAATTTGTAGATAAAACAAGTGTTTTCTTCAAGAAAAAGATGAAGACACGAAGATGGAGTAGGGTTGGTCGAGATGGATCGAAGGTGGTGCTTCGATTAAATAATAAACGAGTGCCAGAAGGTCACGAGGGTTGTTTCTTACGCCAGGTGAATGGAAAGTTGGTGAAGGCCCGATTGTTTGATATCGGTCGTAGGAGTTGGCATAAGATTACCAAGGTGGAGAAAGATCATGCGTTCGATAATTACATCCGGGTAAGTACTTTACCCTTCATCAAAATAACTTGTTTAATTTCGTTAACAGAAGTTTCAGGCGCCGTTTTATTATGTTTACACCTTTTTATTACATTTGGACGAGATTTGTCAGGTCGGCC
Source organism: Linum lewisii (assembly GCA_034768395.1). Taxonomy (NCBI): domain Eukaryota; kingdom Viridiplantae; phylum Streptophyta; class Magnoliopsida; order Malpighiales; family Linaceae; genus Linum; species Linum lewisii. The sequence continues at coordinate 61,205,044 of CM068296.1, forward strand.
AAAGATTATGTTAAAAAAATGAAACCCACTTAATTTCAGCTCCTTTTTTCCACTTCATTTAATGAACTTCATTAAGTTTAGAGATTAACGTTTCTAAGATAATCCATTAGGGTTGGTTTGATATCATTTTAAAATTTCAAGTGTTCGATTGCAACTGATTGAATATTGTGTGTAAACAAGAATGTGAAAGTAGCAACTCAAAATTGAAATTTATAGCTCCCATTATATGTTTACTGATTATAATTTGAATTAGATTGATGGTTGTAATTGGGAGTGGGATTGCTCATATTTACAGCAAAATAACAGTGGGCATAACTATTTCTAGTGCGTGATGATCAGTAATCAGTATAGTTTATGAATGACAAGTTGAAAATAAATGACAGAGACCAAAGTTGAAAAGTGAATAATAGTAAGACAACAAAAAAGTGATCATTGGTCCTTCTTTGTGATCTTCAAATAGATAGTGTGATTAAACTGTGGAACCCTCAAATCAGATTGCTTGCTTGCTTTGAGAGTTCTGTTTATGCTTGACATGCTTTTAATTTGTTGTTATTTGTTTGTAGCAAAAATTTCACTGGAATGGTGAAGATGAGGATACCATCAGAAGGTATGTGATGAAAGATTTGGGGAAGAAGTGGAGAGAGGATCGACAGATATTGTGGGATAAATTGTGTGATCCAACTCAGCAAAAGGAGCATAACTATCAGCAGAGACCAAAGAAGGTGGATGCGGCAAAGTGGCAGACCTTTGTAGATCATCGGATGAGCAAGTACATGAAGGTAAATATTTATTATGTTTTTCAATTAAGTTTAAACCTTATACTTTTCTAACTGTTTAAGGAATGTCACAGAAAATTTCTGCCATAAACAAGGCAAATCGAGCGAAGCAAAAGATTTATCATACTTCTGGTTCCAAGAGTATCTTGGCGAAGGGAAAGGAGCTGGTAAATAATAGTATTTTGAGTTATTTTCTGAATTATATTATTGAAATTATTGTGCAATATCGATGTTGAGAAATTGCAAAAATACAGGAGGATGAATGGGGTAGACCTCCCACGAGGGGTGAGCTCTTTAGAGAAACACACCAGCGTACTGGACGATCTGGACCTGATAAATATCCGAATGAGGAAACAAGAGAAGTAGTTGTAAGTACTTAGTTAGATGTACTATCTACTTCAATTGTATAAATTACTGTTTTTGTCTGACTTGATTGTGGTTTTGTCTGTAGGAGACCGTTGAGCGTTTCATGGAGGATCCAGCGACTCATAATCACATTAGCTCGTTCGATGCTGTTGGTCGAGCCTTTAATGAGAAAGAGCATCCTGGTTGTGTTCTCGGTCTTGGTTTTGGACCGACACCATCACAGGTATGACAACTCCCTGGTCTATGTCCAAGCTGAATAGATGGCTGAATCTGTTAGGTTACTGCTGAGTTTTTTTTTTTTTGAGGGGTTAAGTACTCCTGGATTTGTTTTGTTAGGTTACTGCTGCTACTTGTTGATTTGTTGATTTGTTGATTTTTGATCAGCTGATGGAATGAATGATATGATGTACAGTGTAATGTATTGTGTTCCAGCAAGATGTCTCTCATGTTATTATGACAGAGCATGAGTTTTGAATGAAACACAACGTTTGTTGGGAATGGGTAGAATACTAAGGTCAAATTGTTCCATTTGGCAGAACTGGAGTTAATGTTGTGGTATGCCACTAAATCAAATTAGTTTCTTCATTCTTCATTGTAGCCACGTTTGATGTTGCTATCATGATGTCTTCTGCTATGTGTATGTATTGAAGTTATATTTATGTGATTTTCATGATGTCTCACTGTTATATGTGATTAGTATTGTGGACTGTGCAGTGGTTAATATTTAGCTATAGCGTGCCTTGGGCATAGAAAGGAGTACACTGATAGTTGTATTTATGGATAAGTCATGACGAAATTTCTGAAATACTTGTGTCGTCTTATTATATTATAGGTATTTGGTAGCAGCTCTCAAAGGTCAGCCTCTCAGAGCTCCATATACACGGATCCGGGATTACGGTTGTTTACCGATGGTGTTCTGTTAGTACTGAACCAAATTGTGAGCTCCAGTCAACTTCCACCTGATGTAATGGCGGCAGTTAATCGCTTGACTCAGACGTTTGGCGACGTTCAGTCAAGTCAGCACTCACATGGTGACCCATCAGGAGAGGCGCCACGAAGTTCAAGAGGTGATGACCAGCAGTCTGGTGAGGCTAGGACACCAGAGACTACTACCTCCCCACTCGTGGATGTCACCAGGATCAGCCCTAGTGTTGCAGGGAGTGGTAATCAATCTGTAGGTGCTTCTAATTCATCCTCTACGCCAGGACCAACTGATGATATTGTCCTGAGTTCGACCAGTTCCGACAGTTCCGACAGTGACTCTGACTCTGAGTAGATGTTGATGTTATTATTTAAGGGTGTGAAAACATTTGTAGTTGTCGTATTGTAGTGTTGACATTTAGTAGATCGTAAGTGGATATTGTAGTGGTCTCATGTGAAAAAACTACGTTGTAAGGATGTTTAATTTATATTTATGAAGAAGACTTTTCATTTATTGTATGAATGTTGATTATTTATTTATTATTTTGAATTAAAAATGTCGAATTTAAAAACTGTAAAAAAATTATGTATTAAAATAAAAAATTAAACGTTCGTTTAACAGGGGTTTATAACCCCTGCTAAACGGCTGTCGTTTAACATGGGTTATAAACCCCTGTTAAATTTTCCGTTTAGCAGGGGTTTGTAACCCATGTTAAACGGCTGTCGTTTAGGAAGGGTTATAAACCCCTGTTAAATTGTCCGTTTAACAGGGGTTTATAACCCATGTTAAACGACAGCCGTTTAACAGGGGTTACAAACCCTTGTTAAACGGACAATTTAACAGCGGTTTATAAACCCCTGTAAAATTGTCAGTTTACCAGCGATTCCGTTTAGCAACGGTTAGTATAACAGCGGTTTCCAAACCGCTGGTAAAGGTTTTAACAGGGGTTTAAACCCCTGTTAAATGGACTTTTAAACCCCTCCAAAACACAAGTTCTGTTGTAGTGACAGTCCATATTTTATCAACACGGATCATTTTTTACTTTGCGTGGTCCAAATTTTAATAACTTGAATAACTATAAACCTTATTTTTTGGATATGTTCGAAGATATGTAATGGTTTATAGTTATTGAATCTATTTTGTGAAAAAATGTAGTTATTTTTATCTTATTAGAATATTAATTTTAGATATGAAATGTGTTATAGTTCTGAATATGTATTTTATCTTTATTTTCAAATAAAAAATAATTAATTTATTAAAATATGACTACGTTAGTAAAATAGACTGCACGAAGTGAAAATGAACGTGTTATTAAAATTTGACTACATTAGTAAAATTTGGACTGCGATGAAGTAAGAACGGACTGCGGCGAAGTAAAACAGACTACGCGAAGTATAACCTGGACTGCACGCAATAAAAACGGACCGCATGAAGTAAAATCTAGAGTGTATGAAGTAAAAACGGACAGCACGAAGTAAAACCTAGACTACATGAAGTAAAATACAATAAGGGTATAATGGTCCATTTATGAAAGAATACAGACTGCGCGAAGTAATACATACTCTATATAGCAACACCAAAAAAATGCAATTGTTTTAGTCTCACCCATGCTTTCCCACATCCCTCCCCTTTATATATTTTATTTTTCATCCACATAAATAGTTTTATGGTTTATCTACTAAATACTAATTAGGATCATTGTTTTATTTCATATGATAACACCAGCCAAGTGATGATCAATTTTGTTTAAGTTTAATTAAGTATGGCTGTTAAATTTATTCAGTCCAAAAAAATTAGTTGACAAATTTATGTTGAATACGGTATAATAAGTGAGTAAAATAATATATCATTTATTAAAGTTAATCTAACAAGCTATATTCTCTCTACATTTTTAATTGGTAAGTTAATCAAAGTTTTAAATTTTATTGCTAGTCATTATAAAGGAACAATTTTATTTATCATGTAATGTTCAAATAGGCCAATGAGTCGGCACTAATCTAGTATATATATGTATAATTTTTGGAAACCACCGTAACCCTGCGCCATTGTAAAAAAAATCTAATGCACCGTTCTCTCTCTCTTCATCTCCCCTCCTTCACCGTTCATCATTCGCCCACCCATCCTATCTCTTCTCCTTCCCTATCGGCCACCATCAACCACCCATCCTTTCTCTTCTCTTCCTTATCGGCCACCACTATCACCAACCACTTGTAACTTTAATTCCAACACCTGATAGCTTCGACGACATCGAGATCACCTTCTTTAGTGTCGGCGTCGCATTGGATTTCGACCGACCGGAAATTTTGGTTATGGTGGAGTCCGACATACCACAAAAGTTTGATCACCTTCTTTCATGATTTGAGACTGAATTTTTTTTTATTCGTCCAAAGGGGAACGACGTTGCAATAGGTCCAAACGACCGAAACTGCTTGAATCGGGTCGACCAGTTTCCCGGTTTAACCGAGTCGACCCACTTTCTGGGCTTAATTGAGCCGATAGTGATTGCAAGGCAGACCGGACCGGCTGTGGTGTCGGTTCCCGACTTTACTGGTCGGACCGCTAGGTAGATCTGGTTTTAACAATACTGGGTTTTACAACACACCACATTCCACCAAATCCAAAAAAATGCTCGTTCTTTTGAATACAGAGAGTTTTCAGCATAAAAAATGGCTGATCATAACTGGTACTGTCCAGATGTTGTACTAATTACAATTGTTGTCCAACACTATAATTTGTCGTTGTACTAATAGTATTTTCTTTTTACAAGCAACATGCGAGATTTCTGGATCCAGTTTTTAAGGGCTGCAAGGGATCAGTGATGACAGAAATTGGTACTTTTCTTGCCCTCTAGAGAAGGAAGAGACTTGCGGTTTCTGTGAGAAAATGGAAGTCATTCTAGTCGTTGAGGCGGCGAAGTGAGAAAAGGACCAGATTATCAAGGATTTCAAAACCGTACCGGGCACCATACCGGATAGGCCAGTGGTATGAGGTTTGATGGTTCAACCGCGGTTTCATACCGGCTATATCGTTTAGAACCGCTTATAAAATATACAATTTAGTAGTGAAATACCGTACTGGTTAAATATTCACTAATTACTGGAAAAACCGGTAGTACAAAGTTGACAAAACACAACAATTTTAGTAGTTACCATATGTTTAACCATGACTCTTAAGCATTAGAGTTTAGACTCAAAGTTCACAATCACACATCACATCAAACGTTCACATTGAAATTCAAAGTTCGGTACAATAGTACAATACGAATGAAAACAAAGTCAATAGTCCACAATATCCAACATCTACTAAAAAGTTCTACACCGAATCAATGTACGGAGCTTCGTTGATGGAGTGAACCTTCGTCAAATCAACTTAGATTATTGGAACTTGAAAGCTCTTAAAGCTCGGTGTCGGCAATCAAAACCATGAAATCAAACGCTATTGACTTAGACTAATTTGATTTTTGGAACTAGAAAATTTTAGGGTGTGTTTGTTATGGGTGCTATTGATGTATTGCACCCAATAGCTAGCTATTCGATATATTTTTATTTTTCGTTGTCCCAAATTTATTGGGTGCTATATTAGATATAACATAACCCAAAATATATTGAGCTGGTCATGCTTGTTTATCATTTTGAAAATTGAACGAGTTGCAAAATATTCATTTTCTGACATCAATTACTCACCATTTAAAGGCGTCTAGTACTAGTCATTCTTTTTGAAATTCTCTCTTCATCTATTTGAAGGATTAGGAAATAGTCTGTATTCTAATAGTAAGTTTATAATTATTAATTGTCAATCAACAAAAATCCTACCCAACACTACACTGAAACGGAAAATGGGAAAAATGAGAGGATTAAAAAATTAAAAATCATTAAAATTAAATCATTAAATCACGCGTAAGTGAAGCCATACCGCCGGTATGGTTGGATTCGCCCGGTCAAGCCGCTGTTTGCGGTATTATCGGAATTACCGGCCGGCCCGCCAAAAACTTAAACTTGTCGTGTACCGTGCCGGTTTCCAATCCGGTTCCTGGTTAAACCGGTTGAACCGTTCGGTACGGTCCGGTTTTTTAATCATTGCAGATTATACTAGAGAAGGATCACATCATAGTAGCAAAGCAGGATGAGATCGATAAGATGAGGATGGAACTAGGGAATGCAAATGTCCACCTGGACTACTTGTACGATAGCTTCCAACAATAGTTGAACCTTCCCGACGGACTACCTAAAGTTGACGACTAATGGCAACACCGCGGACTGTAATAGTTTTATTGTTTATGAGATTTGCAATGTATTGTCCCATTCCAAATGTGGAATAAAATGACAACGTTTCAAAGTGAAAGAAGCATCACACTTATTTGTAAAATGACAACTACTTACTATACTACTTTCAAAAAAATGAAAGTAGTATAGTAAGGGTAGTATAGGCTTTGTCTCTCCTTCTTACTTATTGGTACTGTTATTCCACGATTTGATGAATACAAACCAGCTCAATTCATAAAAAAAAGAAGCATCACAAAAGATAAATTCAATACATAATAGAGGGGACTAAATAACATAAGACAACATAACAAAACATGTTTAGAATATAACAGTACATGATAGAAGGAACTACAACTACTACAAATCAACTCTAACGCCCCCCGCCGCACTCGCTGCTCATCTGTGTAGCACCGTGGGGGGGCAATGTAGCACGATCCCGGAGTATTGGTCCTCTCGGTGGCGGTGGTGGGGTGGGTTGTGGGTGCACCACGTAGTCCTCAAATAAATCATCCATGGCATATGGCTGCTCCCCAACTACTGGCTGCTGCTCGACGGCCCAGAATGACCATAGAATGGCGACTCGAACTGGCCGCTCCCAAACTACTGGATGGTCCCCCCCACTGTTGGCTGCTCCCAAACTCCTAGCTACTACTTGAAGCCCTAGAATGCCCATGGTGTGGCGACTAGTAATGAGGCTCGTACTAGTGTTGTGGTGGGTATTGGGGTTGTAGCTGGCTCTGCGTTGGGGTGGGTACCCCCGGTAGGTCTGAGTCTCTGGTGGCTCCCCAAAAGAGTATGTATCTGCATCTGCTCACTCCTCGCTCCAGTGGCCGTACAGATCCTAGGTGTAACCCAGATCCATGTGCGGTCTCGCCATGTGGTTGACCGGGTCCTGACCCGTAGTGTGACTCCTCTGAGGTATGGGGTGACCCGGGTAAGATGCATATGTCTGCTCGTGTGAGGTCCGTCGTGGGGGATGAGATCCATGATCAGGAAGCCGCTCGTATGGTCCACTACCAGCCAAGCCACCACAGACGACTAGGGACAACTCTACATTGCCTATATCCTTGGACATAATGGTGGCGCGCTCTAGCGCATCAACCTACAAAAAAACATGTTAGAAGAATTCCAATGACTAATACGGATGAAATTGCGTAAAGTAGTTGTTAACGCACCATCAGTTGGTACTGTACACCAACGTGAGATATAACTCGACGAGTCCGCCTCCTGTACCACTCGTCATGGTAGTGGTGGCGGGGATCCTCTGATACGGCGCCCCCGTAAGCCAGGTGGTCAGCCCTCTGATCCCAAAGCATGGCACACTCTCGATACTTAGCCGCCCAATCCGGCACAGACGCCCTAAAATATGTTGCTAGTAGTTGCTCCATAACGGCTGTCGGCCCTGTGGCACTTGTTGGTCAAAGCCAAACTGCCGGAGACAACAATCTGGATGGTTCCATGAGGTGGCGTCGAAGCACATCATGGGGGCGACACACCACCACAAAGGATTCGACTCCACCGCATAATCCTCTATACGGCTTGCGTACTAAGTCCACTAGAAAATAGAGAATAAATTAGGATGCTATAAGGTAGGACTAAATGAGATAGCTAAATGAGTAAAGGATAATTATCCTAACTAGAAACTCTAGACAACAGTATAGTGTAGCGTAACTCAATCAGCCGGATAGCCCTCTCATGGCCGATGATGGACGGTATCCAGTGAAAACCTCATGGTAGGGAGTCATTTGCGGGAGGGGCACCCTGATTTATGTAGAGCTCGGTGACCTGTGGGAATCTCTCAAGGGCCCATAATTGAACCAGCAATGTGAATTCGCCCCAGTCACTGGTACACTTCTAATTGCCATCGGTGAAGAAGGCCTCCCTCCCCATAACCCTATATAGCCATGCTGGAACGGCATTACCCCAACTGAACGTAGCTGCAACATCAAGGTCACCAATGAGTGGCAGGAGGTACGCTGCTATGTGGTCCCTAGTCCGGTCAGCCAGTAGTACGCCACCCACGAGAACCCAAGTGAAAGACCGTGCATAGATGGTAACAACCTCGAGGGTAGCTCCCTCCGGAAGACGATTGAACAATCCCTTCACCCATGACACCCTCACTGCGGCTCCTGATACAACTCCAGCTGGAGTCGCGACGCCCAACCACTCTTCACATATCTCTACCACCTTACGCCTGTCTAGACGTGCAGTAACAATAAGTCCCCTAATAGGAAGACCCATAATCACCTCCACATCCTCCAAGGTGATCTTCGCCTCTCGATAAGTGTCGTAACGAAATCCTTACAAGGCGTATCCAGCTCTATGGTTGTTCTCCCCCCAAGAAAGCATCCTTAGGTTGAAGGTTACCGCCCTCGGGGATCTCATTAGCAAGTACATTATCGAATCCGTAGTAATACATCTAAACTAGATAAATTGCTATGTTAATATGTTTATTTTTCTCTTGGTACAATTGAACTACTGTAATTCACAGTGGCATGCAAAGTCAAATGTTGTAGTCCTAAGCCATAAACCAACAATGTCATACAAATAAGCTACCCCTAGTTCACAATCAAATCAAAATAATGTATACAATACGTTCCTAGGGTTAAAAAGTGTGAAATGGATGTCCTAATATCACTGCGTGACACGAACGTTCGATGCGTAAACAATCCTACAATGTCAATAGGATAGTATCAATAAATAACCCTAAACATTCCTAAACTAATTATCTACCCTAACATTCCTAAACTAATTCGCTACCCTAAACCCTAAACTAATTCTCTACTCTACAAGAAATAACACAAGAGAACAAAATGGAGGACTTACCTTAGCTTTGGTGAGTTGTAGTAAGTGGTGTGAGTGGGAAAAGGGGGAAATTTGGAAATTATAACAGCTGTTGGGCGAGTTCGCTCAATCAGGTATTTTTTGCCCATGTATTGGGAGAATTCGCCCAGGTTCCGGGAATAAGCCTAGGAACCAGACGGGACGGTTTCTGTCGATCGATTAAACTAGAACCCAACTATTTAGCCTGGAATCTGGGCGAATTCGCCTATTTCTGGGCAAAAAAATACTAAAATTCAGAATAGTTTAAAACATATTTAATTGTGTAAATAGTTTAATTTTTTTTGTTTATTTAGGTGAAATCTTCTTTTATGCTAACTATCCAAACAAATTTAATATAAAAAAGAGTCAATCAACTTTATATTCATATTGAAGGAGAATGAATGTTGATTTATCGAGTTAGAGAATGTATGTTGGATTATTAGAATCCAATATGAAAATTCTTGAAGCTTTTGTTCTTTCCTCTTTACTTAAGAATCAATCAAGCTCTTGATTGATATTACCGTTACTAACATATATTGTAAGAAAATCGTATTGGCCTATACTTGGTAGTTTGGTACTTTGTGTTGTTCCTCTTTTGGCAGGTTTTCATCTCCACAGGTCACTCAATTTGAAAGCATTGCTCACACTTGGAAAGAGGAGCGTGTAACAAAGCCTGACCCTTGCAAGCTCTTAAGCACACTTGTTAATCCCTTACCAGTGCAATCAAAGAAAATCAAGCGAGTCTGAGCGGGGAGCCTTATTCGTTGATTTTCAGAGAATTGAGCTTAGCGGGGAGTTGGGTTGTTTTCAATATACGGGGTGTATATTGAAAGGGTCTCGAAATTCTCTCTGTATTTGTGTGTGAAGGTTTATTAATAAGTGATTATCTCGAAGGAAAACCTTCAAGCGTGGATGTACATCGAAGCTCTAACCTCGGTGGAACCACATTAAACTTGGTGTCGCGTTTCTCGTTTTCATTACTCATCTTTCTCATCGGAGAAAGAACGCTGAGCAGGCTCACTTCTTTATTTTACCATCACCACTTTTGGGCTTTACTACACACTCAGCCCACTACTCAGAAGCCCAACTCATTTAATCCACTGGGAGACGATAAGATCGAAGCTTCTTACTCTCTTGTTTCACTTCAGTTCACTTTTACTCACAATCCAAGATCATTGAAAGAAAGAAGAAGATCGACTGAACCTTGCTCAAGGGAGATCAAACCCTACATATGTTAGGTCTCAAAATAAAAATTTATATGTGCCACACGAAAAAACAACAACATTAATCCATTAAATAAAAATAACCGATTAATTAGATTTTGGTATATGTGATATTTACAAGATATGATCGTAAGTAAACATGTATTTCAACTTGGGGTTTAAACCGACATAATTAGTTCTCACTTTAAAATGAAAATATTATTATAAATAATATAAACCAATAAAAAATGTCCAGAAATTTTTGAATAACAAGCGAGCCAACGGGTCGGGATGAATCTAGTATTCCTTAACACGTGGAAAAAAATTTAAAATAAAGTCTCATGAAATAACTGAAAACAACAATCTCAAACTCCAAGTCTGCATTAATGAGTAATCCTCTGCATCCCCAATCAAGTAAACACTTGAAGAATAGCAACGAGGTTGTTGTGGCAAAAAACAATCGTGAACTAACGAAACTTTAAAGAAAACCTAGCTAGTGGGTTGTTCGAGGTAAGTTTTTCGCGTCAAAACTCATTAGAGGAGATAGAGGAAATCCCAAATAGTTAAGGATATATTGAAAAACTTGTGTTCTTGTTATGAATATTTATATATTTATTATTATACATTGAATTGAATGCGCATTGCACATTGTGTAACCTCCCATTTTGTATTCGTTGTAGTTCATATCATATTTATGTGTAGTTATTCTATTCTTGTATAGGTTATGAATTCTTAAGCCTATAAATAGAGCTCTACTTTGTAACCTTGGACACACAACCATAAGAATAAGAATCACTACTTTTCTACTCTCTTTCTTGTTCTCTTGTTCCCTTGTTCCCTATTGTTATTTGTTTTCTAACACGTTATCAGCACGAAGCTTTTCCTACTCGAAGATTCACGAAGTTTGTACTTTTGAGGTGTATTTGCTCCAATCAAAGGTAGAAATATCTTGCCTATTCTAGTTACGATTCTTTATCTAACTTCTTACATTTTATATATTGTTCATAGAATTTCCATATCATATCTTTAACTTTTATATATACTACTATTCTATTTTTTTTTTTAATTTCACAAACGTCATATTTTTCATCAAACTATTCATATGTATTCACAATATGCTATTGCTGCCTTTTGTACCCATCTAAAAGTTAACTTTGAATTTAATTTTTCGTTATAATATTGCTGCCTATGAAAGAAAAGAGTTCAAATTAGGATGGATGACATTTGAATGCATTTTGTGCCTATTAAATTAGTTCATATTTTGTTTTAACGTTTGAAATTAATTATTATTATTATTAAGAAAGCTAAAACGGGTTTTTAATGCATTAATATTGCTAATGTTATTATTAGGATGGATATCTTGAATGTATTATTATTACTAATGTTGGATATCTTTGAACATGTTTTTTAAAATAAAAGTTTACCTTTTTCAAACTTTAATATATTAAAGACACAATCATAATGGTTAAATTTTGTTTTCTTTTCAATTATCATTTTTAATGTTAATATATATTTTTGCTTATTATTATTTTAATACTATATGATCTAATTTATTTATTTATTTATGTTTATAGTATGTTAAACCTTACTAAACTCGACTTCGTGGCCCTATGTCACTGGAAATAATTATCTCTCATGGGTGTCCATTTACGCCTATAAGATTTCAAATCCGTGAGCGAGTATAATTCGACGCTAATTAAAATTATCCCAATTGCGTATGTGTGGAGAAAATACAACGGATAAAGAGTTGCTTCAAAAAACATTCTTCACTTTCCATGCATCGAACTTGGTTCTACAACAACAATATCGTAAAAAAATGCTTTACCAAATATTCACAATTGATCTCTTGCCTTTTGGTTGCTGAGCAAAACAACGACCTCTCACTGAAGAATCACAAGTCTCGACCAACCGATACTGCTCCATTTTCGGAAGTGAATGTAACAACATATGGTCAAAATGTTGAAGGATACCATGGTCGTGGTCGTGGTTATGATCGTGGCCGTGGTCGTAGTAATAATTCTAATCACTATATTGGTCATGGTCGTGGACGTGGTTATGGGAACAATTTTAATAATTCATATTTCCGTCCAAATTTCAAAAGTGAAGGGAGAAGGGATAAGAACCAAGGTGAGCCTAGAAACCAATATCATCTAAATATGTGTACTAGATGTGGTGGAAATCATTGGACTCGTATTTGTCGTACACCAAAGCACCTTGTCAATCTTTACCAAGAGTCAAGAAGAGGAAAAAAAAGATTGGAACGAATTTGGCTATTGAAGAAGGTGCTCTTGTCCATGGCAATTGTGATACTAGTCATTTGGATGTTACTGGCTTCTTTGTCAATCCCGAAGGAAAATTTGATACACTCATTAGTGATGAAAATGTTCAAAAATAAGGTTGAGATTTTCATTGTTGTTTTTGGTGCCTTGATGTTTGCACCTTAATATTTTCTATTTTGTTTGTTTTAAGTATTTCCACAACTTTTATTCTGGTGTTAATAAAGAAACTTTTTATAATTTATTTACTTAATAGAAATTTCCTAATTTTTTTTAATCTATATTTAAATAGTTTTTTCTAGCCTAAATTATTATTTTCATGTTATAGAATGAGTATCAATCCCATCGGCAACAACATCAATAATCAACATGTGTGTATTATTGATAGTGCATCAACTCATACAATCCTCAAGGATAAGAAATATTTTCCTTACCTAGTTATGTGAGAAGCCAATATTAGTACTATATCCAGTAGTACTAATTTAATTGAAGGCTATGGGAAAGCTAATGTATTATTGCATGGAGGAACAAAAATGCATACTGAAGATGCTTTATATTCTACAAAATCTTGTAGAAACTTATTAAGTTATAAAGATATTCGTCGGAACGGGTATCATACTGAGACAATGGAGGAAGAAAATAAAGAATATCTCGCCATCACAAGTATAATATCGGGCAACAAAAATATACAATAAAGATTACCAACCATCTCTTCCGGTCTGTACTACACATATATAAGTACAATTGAATCTCATGCAACAATAAACTCAAAGTTTATGAATCATGAAAAATTTGTTATTTGGCACAACCGGTTAGGCTATCCCGGATCTATAATGAAGCGAAAGATATGAAAATTCACGTGGACATTCAGTGATGAGCAATCAAATTCCACAATCGAAAGATTAAGTTTGTACGTCATGTTCTCAAGGAAAGTTGATTATTCGACCATCACCAACAAAAGTGAGAAATGAATCTCCCACATTTTTAGAGCGCATTCAAGGTGATATATGTGAACCAATACACCCACCATATGGACCATTTAGATATTTTATGGTTTTGATTGATGCATCAACAAAATGGTCACATGTGTGCTTATTATCTACTCGCAATGTGGCATTCGCGAGATTACTTGCTCAATTAATTAGATTACGAGCACATTTTCCTAATTACCCAATCAAGAAGATACGCCTTGATAATGCTGGAGAATTTACTTCTCAAACTTTCAATGACTTCTGTATGTCCATCGGAAAAGATGTTGAACATCTTGTAGCACATGTTCATACATAAAATGGTCTAGCAGAATCACTTATCAAACGTTTACAATTGATAGCGAGACCTTTGCTAATGAAAACAAATCTTTCAACTTCATGTTGGGGGCATGCTATTTTACATGCTGCATCACTGATTCGCATTAGGCCAACGAGTTATCATGAATTTTCTCCCTTGCGTTTTTGGTCAGGAACCAAACATATCCCATCTAAGAATATTTGGATGTGTTGTTTACATCCCAATTGCTCCACCACAACGTACTAAGATGGGTCCTCAAAGGAGGTTGGGAATTTATGCCGGTTATGAGTCTCCATCAATCATAAAATACTTAGAACCATTAACAAGAGATTTATTCACAGCTCATTTTGCTGATTGTCATTTTGATGAATCAATTTCCCAACATTAGGGGGGAGAAAATAAAAAGCTGGACAAAGAGATCAGTTAGAATGAATTATCAATATCTCATTTTGATCCTCACTCTAGACAATGTGAACTAGAAGTTCAAATGATAATTCATTTGCAAAGCTTAGTAAATCAACTGCCAGATGCTTTTACTGACCTAAATCGAGTAACCAAGTCTCATGTACTAGTGATAAAAGCTCAAGCAAAAGTTGATGTCCCAATTGGACAACATGAAAATGCAAATGAGGCTAAAGCATGCATGAAACGTGGTAGACCTGTTGGTTCCAAAGATAAAAATCCTCGCAAAATAAAAGGAGCGATTAATAAAGATGATCAAGTTGAGAATACGATAACTCTAGAAAAGCCACCAAGCATAACAAATATATCAGCTCTAGAAGAGCAACAAGTACCTGGACATACTGAAAATAAAGAGATCTCAATTAATTATGTCTTGGATGGTAAGCAATGGAACCAAAATGAAGTCAACGTTGATGAAATTTTTGCTTATAATGCAGCGCTGAATATAATAAACGAGAATGAGGATCATGAGCCAAAATCCATGAATGCATGCAAACAAAGAGAGGATTGGCCAAAATGGAAAGACGCGATTGAGGCAGAATTACATTCTCTTGAAAAATGAAAAGTTTTTGGACCAGTGGTCCTTACACCTGAAGGTGTCAAACCAGTAGGGTACAAATGGGTTTTTGTTAGAAAGCATAATGAAAATGGTGAAATCACAAGATACAAAGCACGTATTGTTGCCCAAGGATTTTCACAAAGATCTTGTATTGACTATGAAGAGACATATTCTCCTGTGGTGGATGCAACTACTTTTCATTATTTAATTAGTCTGACAGTTCGAGGAAGATTGGATTTGCGTCTAATGGATGTCGTTACAGCCTATTATTATGGCTCACTTGATAATGACATTTATATAAAACTCCCTGAAGGATTTCATTTGCCTGAAGCACATAAATCAAATTCTCGAGAACATTATTCAATCAAATTGAATAAATCTTTATATAGATTAAAACAATCTGGAAGAATGTGGTATAATCGTCTCAGTGAATATTTGCTCAAAGAAGGGTATACAAATGATCCTATATGTCCATGTGTTTTTCTAAAAAGATGAGGAATTGAATTTGTCATCATTTCTGTTTATGTTGATAATATAAATATTATTGGGACTCCTGAAGAGCTTACTAAAGCAGTCAATTGCTTGAAAAAGGAATTTGAGATGAAAGATTTGGGAAGAACAAAATATTGTCTTGGACTGCAAGTAGAGCATTTACCCAGGGAATTCTTGTTCATCAAGAAGGATATACTACTAAAGTGTTGAAACGTTTTTACATGGAAAAATCACATCCATTAAGTACTCCAATGGTTGTAAGGTCACTGGATGTAAATAAAGATCCATTTAGACCACGAGAAAGCAATGAGGAACTACTTGGTCCTGAAGTACCCTATCTTAGTGCAATTGGTGCGCTAATGTATCTTGCTAGTCATACACGACCATATATTTTATTTGCTGTTAACTTATTAGCAAGATATAGTTCTTCTCCAACACGAAGACATTGGAATGGTGTCAAACATATATTTGGTTATCTTCAAGGAACACAAGACATGAGATTATTTTATTCAAGTGAATCAAATGTAGATTTAGTCGGTTATGCAGATGCTGGATATTTTTTTGATACTCATACTGGCCTATCAGAAACTGGTTATTTTTTCAAACATGGCGATACATCAATTTCTTGGCGATCTGTGAAGCAAATGATTACAGCCACATCATCCAATCATGCAGAAATTTTGGCAATACATGAGGCTAGCCGCGAATGTGTTTGGTTGAGGTCTATAATATAACATATTCAAAGATCGTGTGGATTATCTTTAGAAAAGATGGTTCTTACACTCTTGTATGAAGATAATGTTGCATGTATCACACAACTGAAAGATGGATACATAAAAGGAGATAGAAAGAAACACATATCACCCAAATTCTTTTTCACTCACGACCTTCAAAAGAATGGTGAAATAATCGTTCAACAAATACGTTCAAGTGATAACTTGGCTGATATGTTCACCAAAGCTCTTCTTACGTCAACCTTTGAGAAACTTGCCCCTAACGACTAAAAGATCTCAAGTGATATCATCATGAGGGGAAGTCAATACGCATCGCACTCTTTTTCCCTTAACCATGTTTTTCCCACTGGGTTTTTGATGACGTTAGATTTACCGCGTTTATATCGCCACATTTGAACGACATTCCCCTTATTTGACTCCGAATTGTGATGAACTTGAATGACTTTTATGAAAAATATGTTTTATCTCCCGTTGGCCCTCTTTTGGGCAATTTGATGTTGTTTCGAGTTGTTTTTGTTGAGATTTCAGGTTACCACGTTGTGGATGACTTTTCTACGAGCTCGGCACTTCAAACGGGGATCAATTTGGAGTTCAAACGGAGCGGGAATCATCAAAAGAGCTGAAGGTCATTTCCAGGGGCAAAAGTGCGCCTAAATCCATGAAAAGTGCGCCGGCGCACTTTTCTGGTGCTGCCAGGCGCACTTTATTTTTGGCGTCCTGTAAATTTTCCATCGGCCACGAGAAGTGCGCCATTTTCATGGAAAAGTGCGCCGGCGCACTTTTTAAGTGCAGCCGGGCGCACTTTTTCCCAGGACGGATTTCAGAGAGTAAAACAGGGTTTTCAAGGGAGAGACAGACAGACTTCATTCTTAATTCTGATTTCGACGAACCAGACACTCTCGGAGGAGGATTTTGAAGCTTTGAAGTGACGATTAAGCGAGGAGAAGCGAGGATTAGCTCAGGAGTTTCTAGGATTCGACAGGATTAGGTTTACTCGGAGTAAGATGTCTTCTTCTCCAGTTCTCTTCTTCTTTGTTTCTGTGATTTCTTCTGTAGCGATGTCGAGCTAAACTCTTTAGTTTGTTCAGATTAGATGAAACTCTAGTGAGATTTTGTATGGATGATGTCGGGTTTCTAACCCGTTAATGTTAATTGAAGTTTATTCAGACATGTGATGAGTTTTCTCTTAAACCCTAATTTGAAGCTCTAAGAATCCGTTGATTGACCATATCGTAGGATTTTGTTTCATCTTTGATTTGCGGTTCTGACCATGGACGTAGATCATTCTAGAGTTTAGGAGGTCGTTAGGGTTGCCGGTGTCTTGACCATAGGGCCGGTGAAACTAATCTCTTTACATATCTTTGTGGCATTTCACTGTTCTTCGTGCGTTCTTGAGGATTTGCGAGTTATCTTGACCATAGGAACTTGTAGGTTTGATAGGATAGTTTCTCTGCGTCCTGACCATGGAGTAGAGATTACCCAAGGAAGTGTCGAGTCATCAAGTTTGATAAACTGAAATTGCATTGCATCATCCGTCTTAATCGAGCTAGAGCGGATTCGAGTCTGGACAAACGCCTTAGTCTATATTCAAATCTCCAATCTGCTTCACTTGTTTGCTTGTTCAATTTGCATTCTTAGTTTACTTAGTTCATTTTTAAACCATTTCAAACCCAGCACGAAAACCCGAATTGCTTATTCCACAACTGTTGAGTAATAGAAAAAGAAAGACCCTAGGGAAAAACGATCTCTTTGGAGAAATCCATTGAGTTAAAACTAGTGTGCATTAATTTGCGCACCAAGTTTTTGGCGCCGTTGCCGGGGACTTTTCTTTTTCTAGGAAAGGCATTGTGCGTTTAAGCTTTTCATTCACTCTTTTATCATCTCTTTTCTCCCCATCTCTTTCATGATTTACTTGGGTAGTGCTCTTGTGTTTTGAGATGCAGGACTACAGGTTCGATAACAACCAAGGATGGTACAATAATGGAATGCCACTTAATGATTACAACCAAGAGTGGAGTACATCATGGCAACCATGTATGCCAAACTGGAATGAGGAACCACCACCCTTGCCTTCTTGGCCAGAGCCACAAGCTACACACTACTACCGAGATTACGAAGAGGAATATCTACATTCGCACCAGTACCAACAACATGAGTCTTATACAGATTTTATGCTGAATAAGATCCTCTCGACTCTACGAGCTCCTAATGTTGTGAACGTCGAGATTGAGCAACAGTATCAACTGATGGAAGAAGATTCTCGAGAGCTGGTCGAAGAAGAAAATGATAACCTAGCCCATGACTGTTGTGAGCTAGAGGTACCTGATGAAGAATCTTTGACAATGGTGGTAGATGAAGATGTGGAGCTTATCCATCTCTTGATTGAAGCTGAAGATGAGCATCTGGATATTGAGGAGTTATCCTCATTTGTGCTTCCGTCGAGCCAGCCTGTAGTTCCAGATAGAGATGAGCACATGGATATCGAGGAGTCACCTACATTGGTAATTCAGACAACTGAAACTGAGGAGGGCAATGATTTTGAGGTGTATGAGCTCAACTTCCAGAGCAACTTGGATGACATTGGTGTGGAGCAGACTGCAATCATCGATTATAACACACCATACTATCTCTTTCCTCCTCCAGTAGGAAAGTTTGAGAAGAAAAGGTCATCCGAGCAGAACAAGGATCTACTTGAGCACTATCGACTGCATCTTGCTCCTTCTGACGTGCTATTTGGAACTAAACCGCCAGCCTTGAAGAAGCTGTTTGACTTCAAGGAACTTTTGAGTTGGGGTGCATAACCAGGTATCGTCTAGCTCAAGGACGTTAAAGGAGAGCGCTTCATGGGAGGCAACCCATGTCTGGAGTCTGTTTTGAGTTTTTGAATTAGTTGTTTAATTTTGAGTTTGTGTCGAACTGTTGTAGTTCTTGAGTCAGTGGTCTATTCTGTACTTTGAATACTCTAATCGTGTTGTGAGGTTCTCTCCAGTTTCAGGCTATCCTCAGCTCCCGCCATGACTGTCCGCCGGTACTTCACTCTTGCCTCCACTGACATCCTCATGATCTACTTCTCGGTACCCCTTTACACTTTTCTTCACTGTTGTGCAGTCCATTGAGGACAATATCCAAATTTAAGTGTGGGGTGGGGTGTTTGTTTGCATGTTTTGCCAAGTAATGGGCGGTGATTGTGCCTTGTTTTGTCACTCTTTCACAGCTTCCCATTCTCGGTAGCAAGTAATTTTCCACATTGCTTAATAACTTCTTGGATTGCCTACTGTCTTCCATATGGTGAGATTGATGTGGTGCTTTGGCTTTAACCAAATGTGTGTGTGAGAACCTGAATTATGACCATCTCCCATTCTTCTTGCTCTTAGTAGTCTAGGAGCTTGCCCTTATCGTGTTAGTGAACAGTTGACTTGTTAATGTGTAAGACTTGGTCTGTCTGATGCTCGAATTCTCTAGTTCAATGCCTGGATCGAGTCTAGATAAGGGATCTTTTAATTTCGTGCTTTAAGTTGTTTTTGATTTTCCCAATCAAAGAAAATCTGAAAAATGAATGGTTTGGTATTGAAGTTGTGGGTCGATTCACGAGCTGGCATACGTGCCTGCCCATTGCTGTAGTCCCAAAGGGAAGTCTCAATGTGGCATTCTTCTTCTAACCTACTCCCGATCGTGGCTGGGGTCTAGGATAACGCGAAATTCCAAAGGTTTCCGGCTGCTCCGTACCGGTAGTATCCACACTGTACCGCCCATTCGAAAAAAAAAAGGAAAAAAAGAAAGAAAAAAAAAGATGAAGAGAAAAATGAAATGCTCTTTAATTTTGTTCTAGTCGTGTTTCCTTATCTAGCAAGTGTCCGGTTGCGTTCTAGAGTAAGTGTTGCGGAAGTAAGCGTTGTCTTGCCTTTACCAAGTCAGGTTGTTCACTAGCTCGTTAAAGTCTTGTTCCTCTTTCGCTCTGGCAAAAGTTTGGTTCTTAATTGTGTGGTTAGTTGGGTAATCATCTTGTTTGGTAGAAGCACCATATACATCTTTCTAGGAACCAAGAGGTTTTCGGTTTGCTCATTCAAGTTGGTGCATTGTTGTGGTAAAATTCTTGTTTGAGGACAAACAAACGTTTAAGTGTGGGGTGATTTGATGACGTTAGATTTACCGCGTTTATATCGCCACATTTGAACGACATTCCCCTTATTTGACTCCGAATTGTGATGAACTTGAATGACTTTTATGAAAAATATGTTTTATCTCCGTTGGCCCTCTTTTGGGCAATTTGATGTTGTTTCGAGTTATTTTTGTTGAGATTTCAGGTTACCACGTTGTGAATGACTTTTCTACGAGCTCGGCACTTCAAACGGGGATCAATTTGGAGTTCAAACGGAGCGGGAATCATCAAAAGAGCTGAAGGTCATTTCCAGGGGCAAAAGTGCGCCTAAATCCATGAAAAGTGCGCCGGCGCACTTTTCTGGTGCTGCCAGGCGCACTTTATTTTTGGCGTCCTGTAAATTTTCCATCGGCCACGAGAAGTGCGCCATTTTCATGGAAAAGTGCGCCGGCGCACTTTTTAAGTGCCGCCGGGCGCCCTTTTTCCCAGGACGGATTTCAGAGAGTAAAACAGGGTTTTCAAGGGAGAGACAGACAGACTTCATTCTTAATTCTGATTTCGACGAACCAGACACTCTCGGAGGAGGATTTTGAAGCTTTTAAGTGACGATTAAGCGAGGAGAAGCGAGGATTAGCTCAGGAGTTTCTAGGATTCGACAGGATTAGGTTTACTCGGAGTAAGATGTCTTCTTCTCCAGTTCTCTTCTTCTTTGTTTCTGTGATTTCTTCTGTAGCGATGTCGAGCTAAACTCTTTAGTTTGTTCAGATTAGATGAAACTCTAGTGAGATTTTGTATGGATGATGTCGGGTTTCTAACCCGTTAATGTTAATTGAAGTTTATTCAGACATGTGATGAGTTTTCTCTTAAACCCTAATTTGAAGCTCTAAGAATCCGTTGATTGACCATATCGTAGGATTTTGTTTCATCTTTGATTTGCGGTTCTGACCATGGACGTAGATCATTCTAGAGTTTAGGAGGTCGTTAGGGTTGCCGGTGTCTTGACCATAGGGCCGGTGAAACTAATCTCTTTACATATCTTTGTGGCATTTCACTGTTCTTCGTGCGTTCTTGAGGATTTGCGAGTTATCTTGACCATAGGAACTTGTAGGTTTGATAGGATAGTTTCTCTGCGTCCTGACCATGGAGTAGAGATTACCCAAGGAAGTGTCGAGTCATCAAGTCTGATAAACTGAAATTGCATTGCATCATCCGTCTTAATCGAGCTAGAGCGGATTCGAGTCTGGACAAACGCCTTAGTCTATATTCAAATCTCCAATCTGCTTAACTTGTTTGCTTGTTCAATTTGCATTCTTAGTTTACTTAGTTCATTTTTAAACCATTTCAAACCCAGCACGAAAACCCGAATTGCTTATTCCACAACTGTTGAGTAATAGAAAAAGAAAGACCCTAGGGAAAAAACGATCTCTTTGGAGAAATCCATTGAGTTAAAACTAGTGTGCATTAATTTGCGCACCAGTTTTCTTGGTAAAGTTTTTAATGAGGCGATATTAGGTAGCGTATTAGAAAATATGGTGTAACCAATGGTAGGGGCGGAGATAAGGGGGAGTCGGGCCGAGCCCGGCTCACCCCATTTTCGGTTCACGAGCGTTAAATCCAAGTGTAATTGTGTGATTTTTTCGAATCTGACTCAGTACAAATTTTAAATCTGGCTCAATATTAAATTAATTCGACTCAGTTTATTGTTATTCAAACTTAAAAACTAAATATATTTTGAAACATTTATCTTTTTAGGCTAGTATAGTTAATATACTCAATCATATTAAACATACCTTTCTTTAATACTAATATTTGTTCAACATGTGTAGAGGGTTGAGTAAGCTTAATATTTGTTCGACTTATGAATGAGTAAGAATAAAATATTTGATGATAAATTATTTAAATTAATAAAAAATTACCGGTGACACATTCCATTTTTCATTTGGTCAAGAGTAATAATACTAATCTCAATAACAAATATATCGGGCACAATGATCTAATGGTGAATAGCATTACATTCTGAAAGTAAATAATATGTGTACCGCATTATATATTTTCATAGTAGTTGTATTATACTATTATTAAAAGATATGAAAATTTTGTTTCAATTTCGGCTCAGGGCATCTTCTAGTCCTGGTTCCGCCCCTGACCAATGGTCAAGGGGGAGTGTTATGAATATTTATATATTCATTATACATTTGAATGCCTATTGTGTAAGCTCCCATTTTGTAACCTCCCATTTTGTATTCATTGTAGTTTATATCATATTTATGTGTAGTTATTCTATTCTTGTATTGGTTATGAATTCTT
This sequence comes from Linum lewisii, assembly GCA_034768395.1. Lineage (NCBI taxonomy): Eukaryota > Viridiplantae > Streptophyta > Magnoliopsida > Malpighiales > Linaceae > Linum > Linum lewisii. Next base: position 61,227,611 of record CM068296.1, read on the forward strand.
AAGCCTATAAATAGAGCTCTAATTTGTAACCTTGGACATAACCATAAGAATAAGAAGCACTACTTTTCTACTCTCTTTCTTGTTCTCTTGTTCCCTTGTTCCCTATTGTTATTAGTTTTCTAACAGTTCTTGAATAATACTAATTATGATTCTTTAACATTATTGAATTATACCTTTAGAGAAATCAATATTTCTACTTAATCATAAACTTATCATGATAGCATATTATTACAATGCTAAATCTACTATCAATTCTATCATGGCTAAAGTACCTGATTGAATAGTAGTAACCATGATTTTTCGAGTTAAGCATACTATTGACATCATAATATCTCTTTAAATGAAATAATGCATTGAGATAATATACATAAACTTGGGAGTTTAATTATATTGAACATGACTTTTACATGATGAACATAAACATTTCATATTACACATAATGTTTTTAATAATCTTTTAAACAGGGTCCTTAACTCAACTAATTAATCATATCAGACTCAATCATATGTAAATTGTTAGTCTTTGGTGGCGCAATAATACAATGTGAGTCGTTGGTTGTCCGATAACATGATGTGGGTCTTTTTTTTTTTGGTCAAAGATGTGGGTCTCTAGTGGCCCAAAATAATATGTTATACCCAACTACATATTGTGGGTCTCTATTGGCCTAAAGAACTAGGAGCATGGGTCTAGCTAGTAAGATCCATTTTATTAATCCACCTATTATTTGTCCATATGTAGTTTGTACACTCAACATTCATAAATCATAATAATTACAAACAAACATCTTATCTTATCTTCTTAAAATAATCTATGGTAGATCATCTAATTATTTTTGCCACATAGGACAAAGCTATTCTCTCGATTTTCCAACTCATCTACAAATTTTAAATCAAAAATTAAATTTATATCAACTCTTAATAAATGCTCTCACATTAAGAGTTAATTAATAATTTGGTTAATAACATTTTTTATCATTCAAGTTAAGGCAATCTTTCATATTGGTCACTTAAACTTTCATCTTTGACACATCAATGAGTCAAGTTTGATTTAGGAAGAGATTGATATTTCGTCCACTTTTGTTCAGTTTTCCATCCAAAATCTTACGACCAACCACGTCAACTAAAATAATAATTTTAAAATTCCATGCCATCAAACATTCAGTCATTAGATCCAACTCATTTTGATCCAACCACACCCCCTTTTACCATGATTGAAGATTCTCTTTCCTCTATCTTCTTCATCTATAATTTTCATCTTTAGTAGGCTTCATTCCTTCTCAAGTTTAATACATAAAGTAATAAGTTTATCATTCTCCTATCTCCAACCATCACAATCTATGACGTGTCAAAATTTGGCGACTCAAATCTCTACAGCGAGAGAGATCGAGTCATTATGTCTATCACACAATACTAATATTTGAGATTGTTTCGGCCATGGCGTCCAAGGTAGCAACAATGACTTGATTGGGTTTGCAGTAATTGGTGAATGAGTTCACTGATCAATCTTCATGGAATTGTCAACAGAAATATCCATGGATAACCATTTAAATCAAGAGTACCAACAATTCCAAGAGCCACTACCAACTTTAGCAGCTTCATGACCAATGATTTCACCTCCTTCGTCGTTGTGACAATTGGAAGTGTATATGAACACCTTACAGTCTAAGTTTGGAATTTCATAAGGAAAAGTTTTTGTGATGATTCAGATAAGTGAGTTGTGTATATTTGAAATGACTAGAGGGCGGAGATGACAATGTTTTTATGGATGCATTGATGGTATCATGCATATATGGTCATTTTTTTTAACTCTATTAGATATATTTGTCTAATATTATTGTAAGTATTTTTAACTATAATATCTCATTTATATAACTAATAGTTCATATATACTGTCTATATGAAAATGTTATGTTATGTTTTATATATCACTCATTTATTCTTTTCAAAATCACATGAACTAAACATTAAACAATAAAAAAAAATTATACATAATTTTTTTAAATATATATTAATGAGTATTAACTAGGTCTTTCGTATCAATATTATTCGGCGACGCACTATACCAGTAAGCGACAAAAGTGCGATCATAATTATTTGTTGTCAGGACGTTTTACGGACTACATATGAGCTTTCTATTTATAATGAAACTTTCCATCCTCAAAGATTACATTTCCTATATTTGAATGACGTATTTCTAAATAAGTTATTGTTTCGAACTTAGCGTCTTAGGATTTTCATCACCAACTTACCTCTAAGCATCCTTTAAGGTATGAATGAAGTTTATGAATATTGAGTTTGATAAAAAAACTAGCTGAATAAATTAAGTCTGAGTAAGTTTAAATTGGTTTTTGAAATTACATTTATTTTATTCAATTAAATAGAATATTCGGTTAATAAACTCTAAGATTATTAAAAAAAAATTAATCGTTAAAATATATTTTTTTCAAAGTCTAAGCTAAAATATTGATAAATACCTTTGACCATTGATTACAAATTTGGGAATATAAATATATTATTTTAATGTAAAAATATATAATAAAATAATCATAGTCAAACTAATCTCTAAATCAATACATGATTTAACATATAAAGTCTTTTTAAATAAGGTAAAAAACCACTCACTGAAATTTTGTGTCGAAATTGTGAGTAATAATACATTATTTTGTATTGAAATTGTGAGTAATAATACAATGACTAAAAATTTAAGAATAAAAAACAATTATTAATTGTATTTGAAGTTTTTTTGGTCTTATTATGATAAACAAACTAGTGAAATAACACCGCCCATAGGGAGGTAGGTACAAAAGCTAGTAGTTTATTAAATTATACATGGCAACATCATAACATAACTTAATATATCAACAACAAGAACGATTTCTCCTTGAATCAAGTGGTGGAAGTCAAAAGAGCAAGGTTGGAGGTCATATAATAGGTTGGGCATCTTTTGTAGATTTTAATGAGATGGAATTTTAGTACATTAATATCAAGTAGTGAAAGGTCTGATTGATTCTAGTGACACACTTGCTAATTCTGAAGAAGCACTTCGTAAATTGTTGTTTCATTAAATTAATGATATCATGTTCACCTTAAAAAACGGTATCATGTTACAAATTTACTAAAAGGAACCTGTTCATGAACATGAAGATCATGTTCCAAATAACCCCAACTGAACCATAATCCAAGGTAGAACATGTTCCCACAATTTTAAAAGGAACAATATTAGCCCAAATTATTGATGAGAACATAAAACCTTGTAAAAAGGAACGATATTAGCCACAAATCTGGGTTGCTCTATCGTAACCCGATTAGTCATATGTCACTACATACACTCCAAACTCCTTCACTACTTCCTGGTAAAAATTTTGAATTTCCAATTATGATAAAATAAACAAAAGTTTTCCATGGAATTTATCTGTAACTGAAACAAAATTAATTATCGGTGAGAGATTAGTGATGATCACAGGGTCGAGTCAGTTAGACGTGAATCCGTGTACGAAAATAATCTTGAACTTGGCAGTCTCCATGGTATACCATTTTCTTGGTAAGAAAGGTGCCTCCATACAACCCACATACAACCTAAAAAGGTTCACAATCCACCAATACCATCATACATAAGAGAGTAACAAATAAGAGAGCAAAATGTGAAAAATTACACCCAGAACACAGTTGTAGTACCCCTACTATTCAGCAGCGATTCCTGTCAAACCAGACCTCCAACCGAATATTCCAATGGTCAAAACGTAGAACCAAGAGTCCTAAACACTCACGCCAAATTTTAGGACAAACCAACCGATCGACTTGCTATAGTGACGGAAATTCTCAGCAATCTTTCTCTCCTCCATACACCATTTTCTTAGCATGCGGCGGTTGAGCATGCGTCTCATCAAAGGTTTGTTGGTGTGGAAGCCACGGGATGATGCGAGTCGGTGAAGAGAGATGGAGAGAGTACAAGCAACGACGTCTATTAGGGTTTGGAGGTAGAGGTTTTTTTTTGGTTTAGTGGCTAATGAATGATCCACAAACCCTAATCGTTTAAATAAGTACCAAAATTACTAATTTAACCAATCTATTCTAAACCGTCAGATCTGATTCCTAATCTAATGATTTTAAGTAGTATCCTGATATAAGGACAGTAAGAGATCCTTATGCCATTTTAAGTAGTATCCATTAACTTTATCTATTTTATTGAAACCTTCAACATTTTAGACCCACAAATTCATCTTCTACAATTTTTGGGTTGAGTAACAATCCGTTTTGGGATACCACCAACTTACTGTGATTAAAGAAATCTTGGACCACTATACTCTTCATCAACATGTTTACTAGTTCGAGTAGTTGACACTTCCTCATCAACATAAAGAACTACACCTCCATCCTCAACAACCAAAGACTCTGTGTCATGGTTCAAGACAACAATGACTTGTTGGATGGATGATCTCTCTAGTTGCACAAAAGTTTTCGCCTCATTGTTACCAAGCTTATTAGCCAACCAGCTAACTGATACTCGAAGGGGGGTCAATTTTTTATTAATAAACAAAAAACGTGGAAATTCAAGTTGAGCAAGCTTAACACCACACAGATAAATGTAAAGAGTTAAGGGCAAGAGAATGACACACGATGTTTTTTAACGTGGTTCGATTGCGATGTGCAGATCTACGTCCACGTTCAGAGATATCGCTCAGAAGACGCACTACAAGAAAAGAAAAAGGAGGTTTAACAGCGGATTTTTATTTAGTCTAACAGCGGATAGGCTGCTGTTAGCTATCCTAACGGCGGACGCGTGTCCGCTGTTAGGTTGACTAACGTAAGCTTATCTAACAGCGGATACGCGTTCGCCGTTAAACCTAACAGCGGATAGCTTTATATCCGCTGTTAAATCTCACAACGGATTAAACATATAACAGCGGATAAAATCCGATGTTAGAGTTCCTATCAGAATTAAAAAAAATTGCAGAAACCTGCTCGCCGGAGCAGGTTTCTGCAGTTCTTCCTCTTCTTCTTCTTCCTTCTTCTTCGACCTTCTCCTTCCTACTTCTTCTTCTTCTTCGATCTCCTTCTTCTTCTTATTTTTCCTTCTTCTTCTTCTTCTTCTATTTTCTTCTTCTTCTTCTTCTTCTTCTTATTTTTCTGCATCTCCGATCTTCTTCTTCTTCTCTGATCTTCTTTTTCTTCTTCTTATTCTTTGATCTTCTTCTTCTTCTTCTTCTTCGGCTGATGCTTGATTTTGTGTTCTGCTTCTTTGTCTTCTTCTTCTTCTTCTTCTTGATTCAATGTTTTTCTTCTTCTTCTTCTTCTTCTTCTTGATTTTGTGTTCTTCTTCTTCTTTCTCTATTCTTCTCCTTCTACTTTGTTCTTCTTATTCTTCAGCAAAATCAAACAACAAACCCTAACTAAAACTCTAATAATAAATGAGAAAGAGAAGAAGAAAATAAGGAAGAGAAGAGACAAATCCGGAAGAGATATCATTGGTTGGGGCTGAGCACACGGATTGCCACATCAGCTAAACTTAACAGCGGACAACTTAACAGCGGTTTATATCCGCTGTTAGGTTTCCACCCCAAATTTTTGCATTCCCGCGGAGGCGGGACATTTGGCGCCCCCGTGAAATTTCATTTTAACAGCGGATGACTAACAACGAATAAGTGTCCGTTGTTAACTAACAGTGAATTTTTATATATCCGTTGTTAGACAGTATAATCTAACAGCGGTTTCCTGTCCGCCGTTAGAATTCCAATGTTAAATTGTAATTTTCTTGTAGTGACGATATTATTAAAATAACTGAGACCAATCGAACTCTAAACAAGGTCACGATTGAGACCTCAAAGGTACAATGCAACCTTCGAGAACCACCCTTCCTAGGTAGATCTTACCTAGACCCGCTTAGTAGACTCCAACAAGGCGTAACCTCCAACTCCGGAGAAACCCGTACCACTATCCGGTACGTTCCTCGATACGCCAAGCTATCGAGCTACCTCGTGTACACCACACGATTACAAAGGACACTTTAGAATTTCAAAGAGAGAAGAGATGAAGCTCAAAGATGTGTTCCTCTAAGCATATGACTATGCGTATTTATAGTCTTAAGGTTGGCTTGCTATTCACTTCAACTCCAACCACCATATTTCCACCAAAGGAAAGTAATCTTCAATCTTCATGATTAATATTCGATTTAGAGTCTCCTCCTTCCTTTCCTTCCTTCCAAATACAATATTTGATATTAATTAGAAGACTCCTCCTTCCTTTCTTTCCTTCCAAATATAATATTTGATATTAATTAGAAGGCTCCTCCTTCCTTTTCTTTCAATATTTGATTGCCTTCAATCCTTGATTTGCAGAATCATATTTATTCATTTCCAATTTCCTTTATTGAGCTTTTTGACTCCATCTTCACATGATCCTCTTCACATGCTTCAAATATGCATGACCATACATAGTAAGTTGGATATGGGATGAGCTTTTATATTCCAACATTCTCTCCCTACGATCATCCCGTACCTGCAAAATGATAAACTAACAAAACAACAACCAAGCTTGCTTGTTTGTCGAGATTTGTTCATAAAATCATGGAGAGGTACCGTAATCCAACACATAACAATCACATCAAGAGTGCAACGCTTTATTAAGGATCAAACAATGAGAACCTTCTAAGACAAAGGAGATTGACTAACTAGCCGACTTAAAAATCAATAACAAACCAAGACAAAGACTCTAACAAAAAGAAAGCAACAAGATTACTGCCACTTAAGATGCAAAGCTCCCCCTAAGTCCATGACGTCTCAAAGATAGCCTTCTGGATCTTTCCGGGAGTCGTATTCTTTATATTCTTCATCACTTGTACCATTGAAGGTGTTTCGAGCTTTCTTATATTCCTCATCACTTGTACCCTTTGAAGGTGCTTCGAGCTTTCTTGACACCACTTGTCTCTCCAGAAACTTCCTCATCTTCTTCATTGGGATCTTCCGAGTCATCAATCATTCAAGCACTCGACTTTGGCTTCGGATGAGTGTTGGACATCTTTTCCCTCGGTCCAAGCCATGATTTTTTGGTTGGGCCAAGGATGAGAAAAGAAAAGGAGGTGGACTTAGGAAAAAAAAAAAAAATTTTTAACTTTGTACCTCATCATTCTTTAGATCCACCATGCCAAGCTCCGATCTTAGAGTTAGAAATATGTCGTCCTTCAGTGGTTTTGTGAAGATGCCCACCACTTGAAAATTTGTACACAAATTGAATGTTAATAATCTGATTCTGAACCAATTCACGAAGAAAATGATACTTGATCTCAATATGCTTTGTGCGGGAATGTTGTACTGGATTCTTGGACATGTTCATGGCACTTGTGTTATCACATACCATTGGAATTGTGGGAGTAGCAATCTCATAGTCTTCAAGATGTGTTTTGATCCATAAGAGCTGAGTGCAACAACTACCGGCTGCCAAATATTCTACTTCTGCTGTTGAAAGAGCGACTGAGTTTTGCTTCTTGCTGAACCATGACACAAGGGCGGATCCAAGAAACTGACAAGCTCCAGATGTGCTTTTCCTATCAGTAATACTTCCAGCAAAGTCTGCATCATTGTATCCAACAAGGTCAAAGTGAGGTACCTTCGTGAGTTACCTTAAGAACTCGCCAGATTTCGTGTGCAGTGGTGCAGCTGCTGCATATGCGATTGTACTCAGATTGAGCCAGTGCACAGTAGAGAATGTTCATCGCCTTGGCATTTTGCTGCTTGTTCTTCTTTTCTTCGTCGGTCCACTTTGCTCGATCAGTTTGGACTTCAGGGAACCCATTCTTGACTATGTCCCATAGGTCGAGCTCAATTCCTTCAAAGTAGACGGTCATTTTGTTCTACCAAAATGGATAGTTGGATCCATCAAACAGAGGTGGACGATTGTGTGATGATCCTTCTTTGTAATTTCCTCCTGACATCTTGAGTGTGTTCTTGATGAGATTGCTTTAGCGTACTTCTTGGATCGATTATCCAGCGACTGTAAAGTCCAACAAAGTTGACCTGCTCTGATACCAATTGATACTCGAAGGGGGGTCAATTTTTGAGTAATAAACAAATTGAAGATTTTGAGGTAATATATATTTCTATATTATTGAGAGAGTTCAGAATACTGAACTTTATAGGTACATAGTAAGTTAAAATAAGGAAACTAGCTCTAGGTAGAATACATAATTAACTCCTGATTTCTAGCACTCTAATTACAGTGATTCTAGCTATCTGCATCATATCATAACTGCCAAATAATCTACAGCTGTATATTTACAGAATATTCTACACTCCCCCTCAAGTTGGTTTGTACATGTTGTACAAGCCTAACTTGTTCCTTAATCTCTCGAAATCAGGTCCTTGTAGTGCCTTCGTGAGTATGTCCGCTGATTGTTCTCTAGTAGGGGTGTAGATTAGTTGTACTTCTGAGCTCTCTATCTTTTCAGCAATGAAATGTCGATCAATACTCACATGCTTGGTCCTATCATGATGAACTGGGTCCTTTGCCATGCTGATTGCAGCCTGATTATAACACAGTAGTGTTACTGGTTCCTCATTCTCCATTCCCAGTTCATTAAGCACTCTCTTAATCCATATTCCTTCACAAATTGTGTCTGCCAAAGCTCTGAATTCAGATTCAGCACTACTTCTAGATACTACTGTTTGCTTTTTGCTGCGCCAGGTTACCAGATTTCCCCATACGAATGAACAGTAGCCCGTGGTTGATCGTCTATCATGTTGACTCCCAGCCCAGTCAGCATCAGAGTATAAAATTACATTTTTACTGTCATTCTTCTTAAATAACAATCCCTGCCCTGGAGTGTTCTTTAGGTACCTTAGTAGTTGAAAAACTGCCTCCATGTGTTCTTCCATTGGATTGTGCATAAATTGACTAACCATGCTTACTGCGAAGCAAATGTCAGGTCTAGTATGTGAGAGGTAGATTAATTTTCCAACTAACCTTTGGTATCTTCCCTTGTCTACTTGTATACCTTCTTCCTTTCCAAGTTTTATTTTAGAACCCATGGGAATTCTTGCCGGTCTACATCCAACATACCAGTTTCCTTGAGTAGGTCCAAAATATATTTTCTTTGAGAGATAAAGATTCCTTCCTTTGATCGTGCTACCTCCATTCCTAAGAAGTAGCGAAGTGGTCCAAGATCTTTCACCTCAAATTCTTCTGCAAGAGCTTTCTTTATTCCTGAAATTTCCTCTATATCATTTCCCGTGAGAATGATATCGTCGACATAAACTATGAGAATTGCCATCTTGCCTCCTGATAAATGCTTTACAAAAAGTGTGTGATCAGCTTGACATTGAGTAAAACCATGTCTTTTGATTACACTTGAGAATCTGCCAAACCAAGCACGTGGAGATTGCTTGAGGCCATACAATGATTTTAGAAATCTGCACACCTTCTTTTCTTCATGATTTTCCTTGAACCCATCTGGGATTTCCATATACACTTCTTCCTCGAGTTTTCCATTGAGGAAAGCATTCTTGATGTCTAACTGATGGAGTGGCCAATCTAGATTTGCAGCAAGTGACAATAGAATGCGAACTGTGTTGAGTTTCGCAACTGGAGCAAATGTCTCTTGATAGTCTATTCCGTAAGATTGAGTGAAACCTCTAGCAACCAGCCTTGCTTTCAATCTTTCCACGCTGCCATCTGCATTATATTTTACAGTGAAAACCCATTTACAGCTGACAGCTCCGATGTGTTTTGGCCATTGAGCCTGTGATTGGTGATGAGCAGTGCGCCAATATCCGATGTGTTTGAGTTTGTGGGAGGGTGAGTGGTTGTAGTGTTTGGAGGGGGAGTAACAGTCTCGGAAGACATATTGATAGAGAGACTGCAGGAGGAAGGAAACTAGCTAGGGTTTCGTAGAAAGCCTAGGGCTTTGATACCATGAAGATTTTGAGGTAATATATATTTCTATATTATTGAGAGAGTTCAGAATACTGAACTTTATAGGTACAGAGTAAGTTAAAATAAGGAAACTAGCTCTAGGTAGAATACATAATTAACTCCTGATTTCTAGCACTCTAATTACAGTGATTCTAGCTATCTGCATCATATCATAACTGCCAAATAATCTACAGCTGTATATTTACAGAATATTCTACACAAATAAACGCAGAAATTCAAGTTGAGCAAGCTCAACACCACACAGATAAATGTAAAGAGTTAAGGGCAAGAGAATGACACACGATGTTTTTTAACGTGGTTCAACTACGATGTTCAGATCTACGTCCACGTCCCGAGATATCGCTCGGGAGACAATATTATTAAAATAACTGAGACCAACCGAACTCTAGACAAGGTCACGATTGAGACCTCAAAGGTACAATCCAACCTTCGAGAACCACCCTTCCTAGGTAGATCTTACCTAGACCCGCTTAGTAGACTCCAACAAAGCATAACCTCTAACTGCGGAGAAACTCGTACTACTATCTGGTACGTTCCTCGATACGCTTCCTAACCAAGCTATCGAGCTACCTCGTGTACACCACACGATTACAAAGAACACTTTAGAATTTCAAAGAGAGAAGAGATGAAGTTCAAAGATGTGTTCCTCTAACCCTATGACTACGAGTATTTATAGTCTTGAGGTTGGCTTGCTATTCACTTCAACTCCAATCACCATATTTCCACCAAAGAAAAGTAATCTTCAGTCTTCATGATTAATATTTGATTTAGAGGCTCCTCCTCCCTTTCCTTCCTTTCCTTCCTTTCCTTCCTTCCAAATACAATATTTGATATTAATTAGAAGACTCCTCCTTCCTTTCTTTCCTTCCAAAGACAATATTTGATATTTATTAGAAGGCTCCTCCTTTCTTTTCTTTCAATATTTGATTGCCTCCATGATTGTCTTCAATCCTTGATTTGCATAATCATAATTATTTATTTCCAATTTCATTTATTGAGCTTTTTGACTCCATCTTCACATGACCCTCTTGATTGATTTTATTCCAATCACTTCTTGCTTCAAATATGCATGACCATGCATAGTAAGTTGGATATGGGATGAGCTTTAATATTCCAACATTCTCCCCCTACGATCATCCCGTACCTGCAAAACGATAAACTCACAAAACAACAACCAAACTTGTTTGTTTGTCGAGATTAGTTCATAAAATCATGGAGAGGTACCGTAATCCAACACATAACAATCAAATCAAGAGTGTAGCGCTTTATTAAGGTGCAAACAATGAGAACCTTCTAAGACAAAGGAAATTGACTAACTAGCTGACTTAAAAATCAATAACAGACTAAGACAAAGACTCTAACAAAAAGAAAGCAACAAGATTACTACCACTTAAGATGCAAACCTCCCCCTAAGTCCATGACATCTCAAAGATAGCCTTCTGGATCTTCCCGAGAGTCGTATTCTTCATATTCCTCATCACTTGTACCATTGAAGGTGCTTCGAGCTTTCTTATATTACTCATCACTTGTACCCTTTGAAGGTGCTTCGAGCTTTCTTGACACCACTTGTCTCTCCAGAAACTTCCTCATCTTCTTCATTAGGATCTTCCGAGTCATCAATCATTCAAGCATTCGACTTTGGCTTCGGATGAGTGTTAGACATCTCTCCCCCTCGGTCCGAGCCATGATTTTTTGGTTGGGCCAAGGATGAGAAAAGAAAAGGAGGTCCACTTAGGAAAAAAAGAAAAATTTTAACTTTGTACCTCATCATTCTTTAGATCCACCATACCAAGCTCTGATCTTAGAGTTAGAAATCTGTCGTCCTTCAGTGGTTTTGTGAAGATGCCCGCCACTTGAAAATTTGTACACAGATTGAATGTCAATAATCCGATTCTGAACCAATTCACGAAGAAAATGATACTTGATCTCAATATGCTTTGTGCGGGAATGTTGTACTGGATTCTTGGACATGTTCATGGCACTTGTGTTATCACATACCATTGGAATTGTGGGAGTAGCAATCCCATAGTATTCAAGTTGTGTTTTGATCCATAAGAGCTGAGTGTAACAACTACCGGCTGCCAAATATTCTGCTTCTGCTGTTGAAAGAGCGACTAAGTTTTGCTTCTTGTTGAACCATGACACAAGGGCGGATCCAAGAAACTGACAAGCTCCAGATGTGCTTTTCCTATCATAATACTTCCAGAAAGAAACTAACAAGCTCCAGAAACTGACAAGATCCAACAAACTTGACAAGCATGTTCTTTATATATTTTCCTTGATGGATCATCATTCCCTTTGGAGTTTGTTGAATCTGAAGACCAATAAAGTAGCTTAGTTCTCCCATCATGCTCATTTCGAAGTTGTATCTCATTGCGTTATTGAACTCAGAGCACATCACTTCCTTCGTGGATCCAAATACAATATCATCGACATATATCTGGACAACAAGAATATCTTTGCCTTGAGTTTTGGTGAAGAGTGTCGTATCAACTGCTCCGCGTGTGAAATTTTTTTCAAGGAGAAAGTTCGCCAGTCGTACATACCAAGCTCTAGGAGCTTGTTTGAGTCTGTAGAGGGCCTTCTTTAGCATGAAGACATGACCAGGATGTTTGAAGTCTTCAAAACCAGAAGGTTGTTCGACATAGACTTCTTCCTTGAGAAAACCATTGAGGAAAGCGCTCTTGACGTCCATCTGATAGAGCTTGAATTTTTTGTAGTAGGCAAATGCACTAGGATTCTTATTGCTTCGAGACGAGCTATAGGAGCAAATGTTTCTTCATAATCAATTCCTTCTTCTTGATTGTACCCCTTCACAACTAAGCGAGCCTTATTTCTAGTGACATTTCCCTTGTCATCAGACTTGTTTCTAAACACCCACTTCATTCCGATGACTGACTGGTGAGAGGGTTGAGGAACTAAGTCCCATACTTTGGAACACTCAAATTGAGTTAGTTCTTCCTGCATGGCTGAGACCCAATGTTCATCAAGGAGAGCTGTCTTGTGATTCTTTGGTTCAATAAGTGAGACGAAGGCAAGGAGATGTGGTCCCACTAGTGTTTTGGATCTAGTTCTTAGCCTTTCATTGAAGTCTCCTATTACAAGATCTCGAGGATGACGTTTGGATATATGAGATAGTGGTTGTGGCTCTTCAACCTCTTTGATTTTGCCTTTTTCTTCATCTTTTTCTGCTTCTTCTTCTGCTTCATACATCTTCGGCTTATCTGAGGCGTGTTCAAGAGTTTGTGGAGGCTGAATGTTGAGAGATCCAAACAGCTCATCACTGTCGTCTTCATTGGTGGTCGTATCTCTTGGTTTGTCATTTTCATTGACTGAATGTTCATTGAAGCGAACATTAGATGACTCTTCAACTTTAAGAGACCGCTTGTTAAACACTCTATATGCTTTGCTTCTCGTAGAATAGCCAAGGAAAATTCCCTCATCAGATCATGCATCAAACTTCCCTAGCTTGTCTTTGGTGTTTAGCAGAAAGCATGGACAACCAAAGGGGAGAAAGTAGGACATGTTTGGTGTTCGTCTTTTCCAGAGTTCATAAGGGGTCTTCTCAATTTTGGATCGGATCAAGGTCTGATTAAGAACGTAACAGGCTGTTGAAATGGCTTTTGCCCAAAAGAATTTTGGGATTTTGAAGTCATGCAACATAGCTCTGGCTAGTTCTAAAAGAGCTATGTTTTTCCTTTCTACCACACCATTTAGCTGAGGCGTTTTTGGGGCTGAGAATGTGTGATCAATTCCACGTGATTCACAAAATTCTTCAAAAGCCTCTGAGTCAAATTCACCACCGTGATCACTTCGAATAGAAGATAACTTGCAGTCATGTTCATTGTTGCATAAGTCCACAAATGACTTGAACTTCTCCAAAGCTTCACCTTTGTGAGCCAGCAAGTAAACCCAGGTATAGCGAGAGAAGTCGTCAACTAGAACAAATATGTAGTATTTACCTCCGAAGCTTTTGATGTTTGATGGGCCGACCAGATCCATGTGAACAAGGGCGAGAACTCTGTCTATTGACTGATGAAGCTTTCTTTTGAAAGAAGAGCGAGTTTGCTTTCCAAGAACGCAGGCTTCACAGAAGAAATCTTTGGAGTCTTTGAACTTAGGGAGACCTTTGACCAGTTCTAGATTAGACGGCTTAGACATTCTACTAAGACTAATATGCCCTAGTCTACGATGCCACAACATTTCTGCACCTTTGGCCATAGCGGCAAAACATGTCTCATGAAAACCTTCACTATGACTCAAATCAATCATGTAGATATTTCCTTTTCTAGACCCTTCAAAGAGAAGTTCATTGTCACTAAGTCTTTCTATCCTACAAGACTTTGCTTAAAATGACTCTATTTGACAAACCACATAGCTGACTAATCGAAAGTAGATTATGCTTAAGACCAGAAACAAGAAGCACATTTCGAAAGGTAGGATTGGGATGTGTACCAATGGTTCCATGCCCTATCACCTTTCCTTTTCTATTGTCATCGAATGTGACTGATCCTCCATTTTTGTAAGTCAACTCTGAGAATAGCTTGCTATTCCTAGTCATGTGGTGAGAGCAGCCACTATCTAAAAACCAGTCGTTCGTTCTTGCTCCTACTTGCTCCTGCACATTTAACATGTGTTAGTCTTTTTAGAGAGAGGAAAGAAGAGAAGAAAGAAGCTTGAACATGTTACACGGCTACAGGGGTTTATATACCCTAGGGTTATCAACTAATTTAACCATTCTAAGCCCTAGTATATAACCCTCGAGCCTTAATGGGCCTACTCGACTAACACAACTATTTACCATCGAATGGAAGACACGAATCTGCGAGATAGTTTCAAAGAATTAAGCAACAACCGCTGCTTTTAGTTTAGCAATTCCCATATCACCAATTTTGCTTCAGGGTCACTAGCACTCCGTCAACAACTATAGTAAATTGGGGAACAAACTACAATTCCAATTTTACATCAACTACTATTGTAGACAAAGAAACAAAGGGTGGAACTGGGAAAGGGGGAGGAATGGATGATGAAGGCAGCGCAAAGACTAGAATCATACTCATGGAACAGTGCAAAAGCACTATTCAGGAAGCACAATACATTTTTTTATGAACGAAATTTCTCAATTTCATTCATAAAATGGAACCGAATCTCAAAGACAAAATTCAAAAAGTTAAGTACAACCAATGAAGACAAAGAAACTATAGGTAGCTAACAACTCTCATAATATTTGTCGTACCAAACAAGGACTTAATCTCACACATTATAGTTCATGCCATCTCCACATCAGGAATAGCTCGAGTACCATGGGTTCTGCAGCAGCGTTCCCTCGAAACGTGATAGTTCATTGCTCGCCATTTTAACCAAAAAGCATGTTCAATTGTGAACCAGAAAACCTGAGGACAGTTGGAATGTAATCAGACCAGTCAACAAAGGGACGTTGTAGTAGGCAGGGGATATTGCAGATTCCCTGGACTGCAACCATATATGCACAATGAATAAAAACATGATCCTGACACTCATTTGTACTGATTCGGTCAAGAATCAACATTTAGAAAATAAATGAATGACGAGGAATAGAGGGGGAGTACTCCGTTAAAGGGTTTTAGTCTGATCCCACTACGGACTCGGGGACTAGCCGGAATGATGCTGTTTCAAGGGCATATAATGCACGCAACATGAAAGAAAAATCAGGGAGAGTACGTCATCTTGGCTTTGGGGCGAAAGCCAAAAGGGTAAGTGATTTGAGGTTGTAGAAATGTGAAATGTGAAATGAAATGATAATAGGTTGTAGATATGTGAAATGTGAAATGGAATGTAGGTTATAGATATGGGTGAAGGAATGAATGCATTGTGTGTTATTTTTGTAGGTTGAAGAGTATGAGAATATGTGAATGTATGAATAGGTCATGTCGATTTTTTTTGCAAAATTGCTTATTCAATTGTTTGTTACAGGTGTATCGTAGGTCCTCTTCTTCTTCTGGGTCCCGGGAATCATCCAACCCAACCCTCCCAAGTTGGACGACATTTGATGCAAAGATCCTGGAGCACTTGGACAAAAAAATTGGTCTATCTCCGGACTTGGAGGAAATGCGAAAAATGTTTGAAAGTCAAGGAGGATGTAGTGGAAGCGCTCCTACCCCAACAGCTAATGAAGACATTCCTAGAAGTGAAGGAGAGAATGATAATGAGAGTAACGATGATGACGCTTAGTTAGATGCTATCGAGGTTGTACGTGTGTCTATTTTATCTTGATACTTAGTACATTTTGACATTTAAGTGAGATTATAAACAATGACGTTGTTTAATGAGAAGTAGTTGTATGATAACTATAAATTTGTGTACATAATACAATGTTTCAAATACTGAATACCGTAAAATTGAAATTAGGAGCTGCGCAGCAGCAGCTGTTGCTGTGCAGGATTTTTTTAATTTAACAGCGGCCCAGCCCGCTGTTAAACTATAGCAATTTAACAGCGACCTGAAGCCGCTGTTAAATGTTGTATATTTTAACAGCGGGCAAAGCCGTTGTTAAATTGCTATAGTTTAACAGCGGCCCATGGCCGCTGCTAAATATTACAGTTTAAACGCGGCCCCCGTAGGCCGCTGTTGAAACGGCTTAGCATTGGCCAGTTTAACAGGGGGCAGCGGCCGCTGTTAAATATAAATAACAACGGGCGCGGCCGCTATTAAACTGCTAATCCGTCGCTGTTAAATGCGCAGTTTCATGCAGTGAGTTCCAAATCAGATCATAGCAGTCAACCGGGAGAATTTAGGGCGAATAGTAGACCAAACTCTACAAGTAAAAAACTTAAGCATACTGGAGTTATCCCATAAGGGGTCACCGTCTGCATCAAAAGTAATATGAAATCCAACATTGTCACTGGCCTTAAGTAGCCTCTTCCAAACCCAAAAGAAGTTTGGGGAACTTGCACAATCTTATTAGGACATCCGCCTAGTCCTTTAGTATGATATCCAAGCCACCCACAAGGACCCATCTCTTGTAATTAGTTCCCAAATATGGTGAGCAAGACAAGTCAGGTTCTAACTTCCAAAATCTTTCAGACCAAGGCCACCCTCAGTTTTAGGACAAGTAAGTTTATCCCAAGCAACTTTTGAATTTGAGTGAGCAGAATCAGTAGTTCCCCAAAGAAACTTACTGTAAATATGTTGAACTACTTTAATGACCTTCTTTGGGAGAAGAAAGATGTTCATCCAGTAGTAGCTCATAGAAGAAATGACCAAATCAATCAACTAAGCACGACCTGCATAGCTCAAGAACCTTGGTTTCCAAGTATTTACTCTGATTGTGATCTTAGTAATTAGAACCTGAAAATCAACAACCTTTAAGCTACCTGAGATCAACGGGACTCCTAGGTATTTAACAGGGGTTCCCTAAATCAAGAGACAACCACCATTTCGTCAATAATAGCCATAGGAACATTGGCAGAACAAAAGAGTTATGTTTTAGAAGGGTTGACCTTTAGTCCCGTGAGAACATAAAAGGAGTGCAGAGCTTTAGAAATCTTAGAAACACCATGAATTGAACCATTAGAGAAGATGAGTAAATCATATGCAAACCAGACATGTCTAATCTTCAGTTTCTTGCAACAAGGGTGATAAGGAAGGTCACTACCCATTCTATCAAGAATCGTGTGGAGAATCTCCATGACGATTACAAAAATAGTGGGGGAGTGGGGGTCCCCTACTTGCCTACCCCCTCTGAGCTGCAAAATAACTGAAACTGTTGTCGTTGACATTAATGTTGAACATAGTAGTCTCAAGGCAGATATGAATCCAGTTTACCAACTTTGGAAAGCCAAGAGCAGTCATTGCATTAAGAAAAGTGGTCCAACAGACATATTCAAAAGCCTTTGTGAGGTCTATCTTGATATCACAACGAGGAAAGAGTTGTTTTTTTATGATAAGCACTAACAAGTTCGTGTGCAAGTAGAGTATTGTCACTGATGAGATGACCCTTCACAAAAGCAGACTGGCTAGTGCTTATAACCAACGGAAGGATCCTCCCAATCCTTGTTGCAATGATCTTAGTTATACACTTGTATAAGACATTGCAACAAGAGATTGGTTGGAAATTTTTGAGATAATCCGCATTCTGAGCTTTTGGGACCAAGGCAATATTAGTGGCATTTACCTGGATCGGTAGGTTACCTGAAGCAAAGAAATACTGGATAGCATCTTTCATCTCAGGTCCAAGAACCCCCAGAAAAGTTAATAATTCAGGAAAGTTTATATTCTATCTCGGTCTCGTTTAAAACGGCGTGCGACGGCGCAAGCACCACCGACGAGGGGAACCAAAATCACCCCTAGAAATTCAGAAGATTTCCACGCTGCCACCACGCACTATGTTAAATGTTTTGAAAACAATAGCACGATACATTTTGTACCATTAGATTAAAAAGAAAAATTAACAAATCAAACTCGAGTTCTTATATAACAAATGCCATAGAGTTCTCACATAAAATTTTCCCAGTTAAATCATAAATTCTTTCTTGCATATGTTCTTATACCAAGCAAAAGCACCAGACGTTTAAGTCGATGTTGTTGAAATGTGCTACATTGATACCTCGACATAGATGGTCAATGACACTGAGTAATAAAGCCTTGATTTCATTCTTTCTTCAATTTTAATTGACACTGTAGCATGGTTATTATTTGGTGGTCACTCTAACTTCAGTTAGCTTTGAGTTTGTAACTTAAGGGATGTAATCATATAAACAGCAAATCGACACTAAAGAATATCAACCACGCCTACTTATAGGTAGACAATCACGCCGCAACTCGCTGCAAGCATCATTAATTTTCTATACTAATCGGTCGTTGTCAGGCCTAGATTTCGGAGGTAAAATTGAACAATTACACTGCATTTTTGAATTCCTTGTTTTGTTTTTCTATTGTCCATCCAATATCTCCGGAATTAAATTCTTCCCTTTGCAACAACCGGAATCTGAAATTCCTTTCAGAGAATTGCTAATTCCCTTCTAGATCACCATGATCACCATTAGACCAAAAAAAATTAAAAATTAAAATTGCAATGAAATTTCATGTCCTAAGCTTCTCAAAAGTCAAAGTCGAAGAATGTAAGAACTGACGCGTGGGCGCGTGCGTACTAAGCAGATTCTCTCAACTGCGTTAGTCGGCGTTCTTCGACGTTTGCTCCGGCAGGGGCTTCTTCCCTCGGTGGGTGAGCTCCCGGGGGACTCCTCCGGATTTGAAACGATCGCCGGTAGGTCCCTAGGACCTCGATAGCCTTTGTCAGTTCCTTTCTGCTGCGATTTCTTTGTTTTCTTTGTGCGATTTCTTTTGTGAAAGGTCTGGTTACTGTTTCATTGTTTCTTGAGGTGCGGCGATTTCGTTTACTGATCTCCCTGATCGTTGAGAGTTTATCCTTGGTGGGTGCGCTCCCAAGGACTTTCCGATCGAGGTTGTAGATCTTCTTTTCGAAACGTTGGAAAAATGGAAAAAGGGGAAACCTCTGCTCGGCCTCAGAGATCGTGGGTGGATATTATATCAGACCCTAAGGACGATTTACAGTTTGTGGACATTCCGGAGTCAGCGAAACAAGGTGGTTCTCTTAGATTACCCGAAGAGGTTCTTGCTAAAGGGGTAGAAAAGCTGAAGGCGGCAGTAGTTGTGCAATTCCTTGTAATCCTCCACCGTTTAGGGTTTTTGCTAATGTTGCGAACCGATTGTGGGGATATGAGGGAGGTGTGATTATTTCCGGTCTTGATGTGAACTTCATCTTGGTTGAGTTCAACTCGGTGAAACTGTGTGACTGGGTTTTAAGCCGTTCTTGGCATATCCATAATACAGGGATGATAATGAGAAGGTGGGCGAGAGGTATCAAACCAGTGGTGATTGATGATGGTCATGTGCCTGAATGGATTACGTTTCAGAAGGTACCACCTGCAGCGGTGACCAATGAGGGGATTAGTTGGCTGTCGAGTCTAATTGGTAAACCCTTGAGGAAGTTCGTGAGGGAAGGATTGGACATCAAAGTTTGCATAATAAGAGATCGTGCTATACCATGTCCTGATTCAGTAAAGCTTATTGATGTTGATGAGGAGCATGTAATACAGGTGATACAGACCAAGGCAAGGGATTATAAGAGGGAGGTTAAGAAGCAAATCTATGTCCCTAAAGTCAAGGCAGGTGCAGAAGTTAAAGTAACTGAGGATGAGAATAAGGAACTATCTAAAGAGGATGAAATGGTTAATGGTGTAAACAATGATGATAAAGAAGTGGAAGTTGTGGTGAATGTGGAAGATGAGAGTAAACCTGCTGAAAACAAAGAGACTCACACTCCTGAAGGGGGTATGACACAGCAGATGCAGAGCACAGGGGGGAAAAGAAGAGGCCAAAGAGGAAAAAGAAAAGTGCTAAGAAGAAGCTGGAAGCTGAGTTGAATCCAGGAACGGTAGGGGAGTCAGCAGATGACCAACACGCTAAGGGGAATGATGCTAATGATGGCAATGAACCTGCATCTTCAATAGAAGGGACAGGTTCACCAGCAGAGGTATCTGTTCCCCGGAGATTGAGACAGATCCTGACAAGGATTCTTCAGTCTCATCTAGTTTGGTTAATCAGCTGCACTCGCTACCAGAGGAGCTGCAATTAAAGAATGGAGAGATAAGTAAGTGGTCGTCGGATGAAGAACCTGTGGAGAATCACACAGTGAGGAAAGCAAACCTGGGTGATTTTATGCAGCACTGCAAGCACGTAAAGAAAAAGTATCAGGTATCCGGGGTGAAAACCCGATATAAGAATTCATTAAGATGAAGTATTGGATTTGGAATACTAGAGGATTCAATAAAGCTAGTAAGTATCAAGCTGTTCTTAGTTATGTTAAGCAGTATAAAATAGATGTTATAGCTATTATAGAGCCTAGAGTTAAACAAGATAAAACAAGGGACCTGTTCAAAGAGAGGTTCCCAGGCTGGTCAGGGGCTTTTGCTTTTGAAGGAGATCTTGGCAAGATTTGGTTGATTTGGAAAGATGATGTGCCACTTACGGTGATAAACTGTCCAAGTAGATACATTCATTTTAGAATTGATATGCCTCAGGTCTACTATGGGACAGTTGTTTATGGAGATAATGATCTAATGGAGAGAAGAAGAACCTTTAAGGATCTGAAGAGCTTTAAGGTTGATAATGAGCCATGGTTTGTAGCAGGTGACTTTAACGCCTTCCTGGACCTTTCTGAAGCTTGCCCTGTCCCGTCTTCTTTTGAAGGAATGGATGATTTTAAGAAGTGGGTGGTGGACTGTGAACTCATTGATCATTGTGCCTCTGGTCCTGTGTTTACATGGTTGAATAATAGAACGGATGGCCTAGTGGTGAGAAGGCTGGACAGAGTTTTGACAAATTTAAAGTGGCAGGATGCCTTTCAATGCAGTAAGTTGGAAGTTGTACCCACCTCTGAATCAGATCACTGTGCTTTATTCTTTAACAATGGGAGTCAAGTGGTTTCACAACCAAAAGGATTTAAGTTCTTCAGTTGTTGGATCAAGCACCCAGAGTACAGGAAGATGGTGCAGGATACTTGGACTGAGAGGATTAATGGAAGTAAGTTCTATGTTCTGTATGAGAGGATGAGAAGGTTGAAAGTCAAATTGAAGAAATTAAATAAAGACTGCTATTCAGACATTCAAACGCGAGTTAGGGTGAAGCACTCAGAGTTGATGTGCCTGCAGAAAGAAGTCTATTCTAATCCGGTTGTGGGAATCCTGGAGAGATTAAAAATATGTAGAAAGGAGTATGAAGCAGTCAAAGCTGATGAAGAGAGTATCCTTCGACAAAAGGCTAAGGTTAACTGGATACAGCTTGGTGATAATAACTCAGCATTCTTCCACAATTATATGAAAGTGAGACAAGCTTCTAATACAATTAGACAGCTGAGAAACAGTGAAGGAGATATGGTAGAGGGGAATAAAGAGATAGCTTATATTGCAGTGAAATTTTATAAAGGACTGTTATGTGAAAGTTCTACTGTTCAGACCCAGCACTTAGAAAATTTTGTCAAGCACACCCTGACTGAAGCTCAAGCTGAGGAGCTGATTAGGCCTGTTGGAAAAGAGGAGATCAAGAAAGTTGTTTTCAGTATCCCTAATGAAAAGAGCCCTGGACCAGATGGATATAATGCTGGATTTTATAAAGATAGCTGGAACATAGTGGGAGATGAGGTTTGTGAGGCAATTTCTTCTTTCTTTGATAAGTCCTATATGCCCCCTTTTGTGAATTCCATTGCATTAGCCCTCATTCCTAAGGTGAAAAATGCTGATGATATTAGGAAGTATAGACCAATATCCTGCTGCAATGTGATTTATAAAGCTACTTCAAAGATTTTGGTCCATAGACTGGCTGCTGTTCTACCCTCTTTGATTAGTTTGAATCAGACAGCATTTGTTAAAGGGAGGCACATTGGGGATGGTATCTTGATGGCGCATGAGTTGTTGAGCAGATATAAAGCAAAAGGGATTTCCCCCAGATGTGCTATGCAAATAGATCTTATGAAAGCATTTGACTCTGTGGAGTGGGCATTCATTCTGAGTACCCTGAAGGTAATGAATTTCCCTGTGTTGTTTATAAAGTGGATTGAAGCTTGCTTTGTGTCGTCCAGGCTCTCAGTAAAAGTGAATGGTAGCCTCAGTGGGTACTTCCCAGCTAAGAGGGGTTTCCGTCAGGGTGATCCTATTTCTCCCATGCTTTTGTGTTGTCTATGGAAATATTGACGAGAGTTTTTGAAAATGCAGTGTTGAGAGGTGATTTTAAATTGCATCCCCAATGTAAAGGGACCAGATTAACACATTTAGGGTTTGCTGATGATCTTTTGGTGTTCACAAAAGGAAGCGTTGAAGCAATAGAGGTGGTTAAGAGGGCACTTGAGGACTTTAAAAACATGTCGGGATTGCAGTTCAATCCAGATAAAAGTCATATATATATTGCTGGAGTTGATGCAGAAGTAGAGGAGGAGATCATCAAAGGCTCGGGCTTTACTAAGGGCACTCTGCCTTTTAGGTACCTGGGAATTCCCCTCACGGCAGGTAAACTAAGAAGAGTTGACTACAGGGTGCTGCTTGATAAAATTACTAAGCGCATAACAGATTGGACAGCCAAAAAACTCTCATATGCTGGTAAGATTCAGCTAATAAACTCTGTTGTTCATGGTGTTTTACAATATTGGATGGCTGCTTTCATTTTGCCGGGGAGTTTGATTAAGGAGGTAGAAGAAGTTTGTAACAAGTTTTTATGGGGGAAATTGGATGGTGGCCGTGCAAAGATGTCTTGGAAGAATGTAGCTGTCCCCAAACTTGAAGGAGGGGTGGGAGTGAAGGATCTTCGAAGCTGGAATGTGGCAAATGTGGTAAGACATATAAGGAATATTTTGATGCAAGCTGGTTCATTGTGGGTTGCATGGCTTAAGTATTATAAGATCAAAAGAGGATGTTTTTGGACAATCTCTTCTGACACAGGTTCATGGCATTGGAAGCGTATTTTGAAATTAAGAACCCTGGTTAGACCCCTGATTGATAGAGATGATGAAGGAGAGCTGATGTGGGACAGGAAGGATGTTAAGAAGCTATCTGTTAGCAGTGTGTGGGATACTATCAGGGAGAAGGGTGCTGAAGTAGATTGGTATAAGTGTGTGTGGACTGGCTATAGTATCCCGAGAAGAGAATTCATCACCTGGCTTATAGTCATCGGCAGAATCAGCACAAGGGACAAAGTGAAAGCGTGGGATCCCTTGGTTGATACTACTTGTGCCTTATGTGAGCAGGATGAAGAAGACAGGGAGCATCTTTTTGTGAAATGCACATTCACAAAAGGACTGCTAACTCATTTCTTTAGGCACTGCAGTTTTGATGACTTTGCAGATATGGTAAAGCAATTTTGTGCAAAGGGAGAGACTGTTAAGGATAGAAGCTGAAAAACTCCTTTGGAGAGTGATTATTTGTAATGTGTGGAAGGAGAGATGTGATAGGATCTTTGGGAGGGTTAGTAGAGATAGTACACAAGTTATAGAAGATATCAAAAGCGAAATAGTTAATTTTGCTTTCGGTAAAAAAGAGGAAAGTAGTATAGTAAGGGTAGTATAGTATGTTATTCTCTCCTTCCGTATTTGTACTGTCATTCCTTGATTTGATGAATATAAACCAAGCTCAATTCATCAAAAAAAAAAAGTCAAAGTCCACTTGGAAAATATTTTGCAAGCTCAAGTCATGGAAAATTGACTAGTTTTGTTACATTATATAATACATTTGCTCTGTGCAATTACAAAATGACGGGTAGAGGGAAAAAGTAAGCCCCAAAAAGCACAAGGCAAGGTAAGGTACCAATGCCACGTTTGCGTCGGAATTACAGAACTTCGTCCTCAAGGGAATAAAGCAAGCTATTTTCGTTCTCAACAGGCAATGAAGGAGGAGTACCTGGTGGTATACAAGCAGCGCCGTGCTCTCCAGCATGTATGCACAGCGCCTCTGCATCCCGCAGCAACGGATCCAAGTCTATATGGCCGCTTAGTTCATTGATGAATTTCAAGAGCGTATCAAAATCCATCTGTTCCCCCATGATTTTTTTACGGCAGCGCTTCAATATCGCAACACACAAGTACAGGTGCAGATGCTCTGACAAATGGCGTGTCCATAACACCTCCCATAGGCACATTATTTCCTTGTATTCGAACTCTCTGGTAAAATAAGGAAAGAGAAGAGTGAGTGGAATTCTCCATGCCTAACCATGTCATCGAAGAACCAATTAAGTGTCCTGCAAAAAACTTACCTTTTGAACTGGATCAGAAGCCAGCGGAAGCAGAAGAAGTAATTCAAGCAGTCATTTTGCTCCAAGTAGTTGTGCAATGGGGTGTCTAACAATTCTACCAACTGCGACAACAATAGTGAATATTTGCTGTTACGTTACTCACTTTTTAGACCTAGACATCCGGAATAGTAAAAAATATATGATTACCCTATTTTTCTTTTACAAGTACCCTGTAAATTTTTGTACTGGACATAAAATAGACACAGATTTGAATTACCTTAGAAAGTGCAAAGAGTTGAGAGTGCATGCCATTTTGGTCCCGATTGAAATTCGGCGCAAGGCGTTCCATCAAGGAAACAAAACACCAAAATGATTCTGATTCATCCTCAGTTACGTATAAAATCGGGGACAGTATATCACTCATGCCCTAGGGAACGCAAAAATTTTAGGTTCTCTGTCACACTTGAACAATATTCATAACAAACACCAAGGCACAAAAAAGCTTTTGCACAAAGATGCAGATTAGAACTTCATATTTCAGTATAATGAATTACAAGAGAGAATGCATACCTGACAGTAGCCAAGATCAAAGTTATAGAACGAGTATGTCAACAGAATATCATGTAGCGTTTTTATATTTGGGTTATCATCTCCTTCATAGAATGGTAGTGATCTATCAGTCCTCACCTAGAAGATGCCACGAATCAATAAAATAGAATTTTCTTTAAAACAAAGAAATTCAACGTCTGTCAAACAATCAAGTTTTGGAATTTACACTTTTAAACCCAGTTTAGAGTTTCATGCATACCACATCTTTGTCAATAAGTCCTTTCCGTTCCCTGTATTTTGTAAATCTTTTGGCTTGTTCAGAGGAGATACTCTGCATACGATATGAAACACAGTTGTAAAACATACAGAAAAGGACAGCAGCTTGGCTAAGCCTAGCCTGCAACTGTACATATCATACAGATATAATAATCAGAACAAGCTTCCAGGCCATATCTCTAGGATGAATCCATCTATGACTTCAGAAATAACTCATAATCTAACCTGCCACTGTTGCTTTATTGTTAGATACTCCGTCCGCTTAGACATCTTAAGGTACTCCCTTTCTGCATGTGTTGATTCATAATTATGATATCCCACTAAAAATGCCCAAACCTGCAGTTATTGTTACAAATTTTAGACAAAATGGAGTAAAGGCAAAAGTTCATCTCTATTCTCTATCTCAGTAGCAGAAATGAATTATGACGCATCAAAGAGAATATACCTCTTTCCTGATTGTGTGTTCTACTCCTCCATAGAATATCCTCCTCCTTAAGGCTGTTGAATGAGTGATTCGCCCCTCAGAGTCCAAGAAAGTGGCCCACTGAAAACGTAATCAAGGGTAAGGGGGAAAGAATCTAACCTGAAAGATTCGTTTTTATACTTAAATATTATATTAGCAATCATAGCTACTAGAAAGGTTCCTATTTAACTGATACCTTAAGAAAAACAAAGGTCTAGAAAAATAATTGGTAAATTTACTTTTTTTTGGTAAATTTACCACAATATGCAATATGCAGTTCATCCTAAGTATACAACTATCGGTAGATAGCAGATAAAATCATGGATGCACCGTGAGACTGTAGATCGACCATCAGTCTAATGGTCTTAACGTCACTCAGGCTCCATAAAGTTAGGTACAACAGAGGGGATTTGACTATACTAGGGAATGAGTAGAAACTAAAGCTGGATATGGACAAAGTAGATCAAACTGAGATATTTTAGCAACAGTATGTTCAAATATCAATCACCTCTCTGGACCCCATAGGAGACTGCCGCGGCTTTCCCCATACAAGTGCCAGTTTCTCCAACTGCCAAAAGAGGTTCAGAAGATAACATTAACCAATCAGGTAGAATGAGAATGAAAAATACTTTTGCAGGACAGATGACAATCGCAAACAAAGATGAATTTATTCAAAAATCAAGAATATTGAGTCTAGTTTACTGAAACAAGAACACAGTGATATTTGCAAGCATGGTTCTCACACATTGTTATTGAAATTGGGTTCCAAGTTTTCAAACCAATTTCAAGGGATGAAAGACAACTGGGTTTTAAGAGAAAAAAACTCGCCTCCAAAGGATCTGAAGGTACGTGAGTTTCTTCATGATTAATCTTCTTTTCTGGTTCTTCCTTGTAAGGGGAATAGCCTATCTTCTTCTCTTGTACTTCCTCGTAAGGGGTATAAACTGTCTTCTCTGGTTCTTCCTTGTAAGGGGTATCAGAGCGAGGAAGTCTGTATTTTTTTGTATCAGGAGCACTAGAACCATTGCTATTTTCACGAAATAGCTGTGTTTTTGTTTCTCGAGCAAATTTGGTCACTAGAGAGAATTTTTCAAGTAGTTGAATAGAGAGATCACGACCAGGATCATGACCTCTCTGCCTGTACTTCAAAATGCTTTGAGGAAGAGTTTCACCATTTTTACCAGCATCTGTAAATGATGATGATTGACCACCTGAATGAGATGTACTTGGCATGCTTCCAATAGAAACAGCCCCAGGCATTTCCAAGGATGACAGAGTTCTCTGTAGATAAGAATAAACTATGAAACATAAAACATATAAAATAACCAAATGGGGGATGGGAGGATTGAAACACCAAAAGGCTATATTTCGTGAGTCAAAGATTCATTTTCCATCAATTAAAACACCTTATAAGAGATGGAACACATTAAAGGACTTCACAAATACAGACTCCTCAAACCAATCAAACAACATTTTAATCATGGCTGCTAACTGGAATATATTACAACAGCTACTCGAGTAAATTTTCCTGATTTTCCTTGAATACTGAAAAATAAATCAGATGGTAGAAACCTGCAGAGGACTCTGAAAATCGTTCACAAGGAATACATTTGCATCTTCCAATGACCTGGGGATAAAACGAACACATGAACAAAATCAGACAAATATCATTCACTTGTCCCCAAGCTCCTTCTCTCGAAGTCCATCAGAAAAACTTCGTCTTCAAAGGCATAAATACTCAAGGAAATTATACATGATGATATGTATCTGAATCCTTAACAAGTGTCTGTAGTACGACATCGTCACAAAACGTAATGATGCAAGAAGCAGTTAGTGACAGATATTACCAGTGTTCAAATACATCAGAAAGCCTTTTAGTGCACATTTTTATACCAAGAAACAATTTGTGCACTAAGGAAAATGCTTTATAAAGTGTATCAATAACAAACCTGACAAACAAGACATGCTGCTTCAGTGTAGCCAAAAACTCCTTGACTCCTCCGTTGTAGAAATAAAGAGGAGGAAATGCAAGTCCTGCGCAGCACATATAACCAACATGGTGTGCTTATAATTAGAAATCATTGGGTAATCTACACTATAAGCTCTATAAGACCCAAAAAGAAATACCCAATCCAAAGTCAAACTGCCGTTAACACCAGAGACTGTTATCACAAACGTAAACAAGAAACTGCGAAAACAAATGTATATACTGAAAAGAAAAGGTATGCGACTCCTTTTTCAAACGTCACTCTTCAATTCAACATTTCCTAATTACTTCAAATACCTACATCAATGACTAGAAATAAAAAAAAGAACATGCTTCTTATACCTGACGATAGAACAATAATTATGTATTGCCACCCAAGAGTCGGCGTATGCCGACGAATTGAGCGTACACCCGAGAAAGGCACAGCTCTGATCGTGTAAAGGTTCCTATCTACACAAATAAAACGATAAAAATCTTCAAAAAAAATATAAAAGTGAAAAATTGATTAAACTAAGGATGCAATCCGAATCAACCTTTCTCAGTGAGCCTCGCATTCGAGCTTTGTCCTCTGTATGGAATCCATGTCTAGCATCAACAAACATAATGGATGCTCCAAATTACACAAATCAACCAAAATGCAACATCATCAAACCAATTGTAAAAATCTATAAAGAAAAAACGAAGTGATACCATTGACACTAAGCTTCCTTGCTTAACCAGCTTCAATCTTCCGCTGATTCTCTCGGAAGCGAACTGCGTCGGATGAATCGTGACATTATCCTTCAAATAAATCACTTCAGCGCCTTCCGGCTCGCTGCATAGACTTCTATTCCCACTATCGCTTCTTGTCAGCATGATGCTCGCTGATCCCTGCTATCAACACACCAAATGAAAAAACAAAAAGAGAAACAGTCGCAAGTCAACCAAGGAAATATAAACCTAAAGCATGTAGAGCCAATTTAAGTTCAATCAATGTCAACTGGCGACACCGGCACAAAGCCGTAACAACTGCAGGAGCTTGAAATTTAGGATAATAGCCGAAACAATGGATCGGATTCTCAATAATTAACTGAGTGGAGCAAGGTTCAAAGCATACTTGCTGAATGGAGGCGGCGTAATCGGAGTCGTCAGACAGATCGTGGAGCTCGGTTTCTTGCATGGTAAGGGATTTGGAGGGAAGTGATGATGGAAATAAATTGATAGATGCAGAAGCAAGGAAGGAAGTAAGTTTCTGAAGGAATCTTTAGAGGATAACTGGAGAGAGGGGTAGCTTGATCGGGGTATCTTCAAATTACTGAAAGCTTCAAAGCTTCAGGATAAATTTTTTTTTTTTAAATGGGAAAATGTTCATTTGACCCCCTGTACTTTGTCAAGTTAACAAATGACGCCCTGTACAATAAATTGCTCGTTTCTCCCCCTCCTACTTTGTCAAGTTAACATATAGCCCATTCCGTTATGTTTTCCATCATAGTTCCGTTAAATAGTGACACATAAGCTCGCCACGTCATCCACATGTATTTTTGATGAAATAAATAGAAAAAAAATTAAAATATAAAATTATTTGGTCTGGCTTTATCCTTTCTCCATACGTTACTTTTTACAGAGCTTTCATTCCTTTTTCAATTTCTTTGAGTTTGGAATCGGCAGCCGGCGGCACCCTTTCAATCTCGTCGACGGCCATCTGGACGGCATCGGAGGTAACCCCATCGTCTTTCAATCTTCCCTATTCCCTTTTCTTCGAACCCTAGAAAACCCTACGTCCCCTGCAGAAAACCATAAAGTTATGTGACTTTTTCATCACCAGAGATCAACATTCCTCACCCTCTTTCATATTTCAGTCGTGGGATTTCAATTTGTACTAGAAACTTGCACGTTTTTTTTTTTTTTGCAGAAAGAAGAAAATTTGTTGCATAATAGATTTGGGTGGAATTAAGGTGAGAGACAGAGACCTGCAACTTTTGTTTAATTAAAGTGAGATGATGGCTCTAAAATCTCTCTCTTACTATCTCCAGTCTCCTAATGAATAATGCACTTTCCAACAAAGTATAAGAAAAGAAGTCACAAGTATTCTAAGAGATTTAGTTAGTGTGAAATATGATTCTCCATGTGAAGTCAGGGTCGTCCCTTCCAAAGTGTAAATAAGCAGCAGTCTTCAAGTACCTCCCATTTCCACCCCTCTTCAAATCGAGATTGATCGTCATCATCCCAAGCCTGAAATCAAAGTTCTCTTTTACTAACGTGAGGATATCTTTATCGTGGATCTTTCCCGTTCCATGGGATTTGATAGACATTGACACGAGCTTAGGGACACAGTAAGAGACCTGGACAATGCACCTTCGAGCTCTTGGCTGCCTGCCTGACAATATAGGCGTAGGTGTCGGGGAAAATCCTCTCGCAGTCGACTTGGGCCTTCATGGTGATCTCGTCAATGAGACAAAGACCATGACCATGTTGGAAGACATCCAAGTCTCGCAAAGCTTGTCTGGATGCCCCTCGTTCACAAACTCAGATGTGAATAGGAAGACCTCCATTTAGTTCCTGCAAAATCGCACAAATAAAAATTAGCAAACGAACACACATTTTATTAGTCAATTTTATTCTATCTCATTATATATACTTATATTCTCAATTAGATACACTTAGTAAGCTTATACATGGCTGCTGGAGCTAACGTGGTGTATTGAATGCGCACCAATTAACAACTTGAAGATGTAAGTTGAAATAGAAGGACCCAAAAAGAAAAGTGGTCGAAGTAGGAAGGGGTAAAAAGAGCGATTCATAGTGTAGGGGGGCAATTTGTTAAGTTGGCAAAATGCTATTTTGCTATAATTTTTTTAAATTTGTCATTAATTAATTTATCGATGTGTATTAACAATCATATTAAATAACCACAATTATAAAACATCAAGAACATAAAATATTCGCTTGACCCCGGCCGACGGGCCGACAAAAAAACTAGTTAGTCTTTTATTTGTTTTAAAATATTAGGGTGTTACATATGACGTAGAGAAACACTTGTCCATTTGTGCGGTTTGCCATCAAGCCAATTGAAAAGTTCAACCACAAAGGTTATTCACCCCACTTCCTATCCTTGCTTCTACTTAAATTGGTATATCTATGGATTTTTTTTCTAGGATTGCCTAGTGTTAAGCTAGGATGTGACTCAATATATGTTGTGATTGATAGAGTTTCTAAGATGGAACACTGCATGACATTCCTCAAACCATAGTGTCAGATCGTGATTCTAAGTTCTTATGTTTGGAAGACCTTATGGACTAAGTTAGGAATTAAGGTTTTGTTTTCTACTACTTGACACCCTAAAACAGATGAAAAAAATGAACTAGTCAATAGATCATTATCTCAATTTCTTAGAGCTATAATTAAATATAATATCAAGATTTGGGAAGAATGTTTGCCTCATGTGAAACTTGCATATTATACGGTTGTTCATAGTGCTACACATTATACACCCTTTGAACATTTTTATGGTTTAATTTCAACCCGTTGACTCCATTAGACTTATCTCATCTATTTCTTCATAAACTTGTTAGTACAAATGGTGAATCCAAGGCTAAGTATGTGAAGGAGCTACATGAGAAGGTGAGGTATATCATTGAGAGGAGGACTGCTCAATACATCAATAATGCTAATAAAGGCCAAAAGGAAAGGGTGTGTGAGTCAGAAGATATCCAGATCGTTTTCCGCCATAGAATTCAAATATGCCAAAAATCATCAATTCCGCCGAAATTCAATTGTGGGGAAATATACCATTCTAAAAGATTTGAAGTCCATGTTTTCCATGTAATATGACATACAAGAATTGAAATCAATACCTAACCAAAAAGACTATTTCACCCTTCATTTATTCCCAACCTACTCCGCCTATTTCTTCTTAACACTGTTGGCTATTGCTTCTCCAACCATTTTCATCTCCACTAAAGCTTCGACCCTCCCCTGCTCGACATCATCGTCCTCGCCACCGGAACCTTCAGCCACATTCGTTTACAGGTGGTCGGCTACAGAGCATCACTATCTACGACCGATGGAGTAGATTGATTACATGAAATGGTTGTTAACTGAGCTGTGAATTGGTTTAACTAAGAGAATACCTTGACACAGAATACCATGATCTGCAGAAGTCACAACAGCAGAAAAACAGCAAGGATTAACCTAGTAAAATATCAAAACACAGGGCTTAACTAATCAAAGATTGGTAGAAGCAACTAATCAACTCCCCATCGTCATATCCCAATTGTCTAAAGCTATTAGCTGTCTCTAACATGGAAAATTGCATACTACTGCTCCTGAGTTCTTGTTTTCATGTTTGAAATAGTATTCATTGATTTCTACCAAGGATATATGACTGCAATCTCACTAGCACTAACCAAAGATAGTCTAACCAACACTAACCAAACGTATTTTCATTCTTATTTTGTGGTAAATCCTTCCAAGCCAACAATGGATGAGTTTTCTGTAGGTTACTGCAATCTAAACCATAAACCCTAAAGTAGAAATACACTATGACCGGTATTTTTCCCCCAGTCCACATGTGAATCACTAGTAGCATATTACTAACCTATAGAAGATGAAAAGAAGAAGATGTGAAAAAACCCTAAACTCTGGCTACTCGATTTAAAGAACGCAGAAGAAGAAGAAGTTGAAGAGACAGTAATACGAGGGAATCAGTTTGGACGAACAGTAGAGAACGACGTGATTACCTTGTCGGACTGCTTCATCGGAGGCTAATCGGCGGAGGCTGCTCGGCTGGAGAGCTTTCCTTATCTGGTCAGTCGGCGCCGATATGAGAGAGTTGGGTTGAGTAGAGAAGAGTGGGGTTAGGACAGAGGTTAATTTAGAGAAAGTGTAAAAAATTGTAACGGAAACGCCAAATACCACCTATCTGCACGGGAAATGAAATCTGAGGTTTGGAAGCATTTGGGCCTGTGCCAGATTTGAATTACAGCAGCATTAGCTGGCAAATTAGACACCGGAAAACAAAGATTTGGCTAATGTCTCCAAATTTGCCCAAATCAGGGGCGGAAAACGACCTAATCGTGTGGATACATTTCGGGAAGGAAAGACTCTCCGAGCGAAGAAGATCTAAGTGGTTTCTTAGAGGGGAATGACCTTTTAAGATCTTACAACGAATTAATAATAATGTGTATAGAGTCAATTTTTTTTTTTTATTTTACTGAGAACTGACTGATTTTATAAATCATCAAAGAGAATCCAATATAGGAGACAAAACAACAAAACTTAAAGCCCCCCAGATCACTCAATCGGCGCCCCACCAGCAATGATTGTTTCTCTGCACAAAAAACGGCAAACCACACAATGTACAATTCAACCTTCAG
Organism: Linum lewisii; assembly: GCA_034768395.1. Lineage (NCBI taxonomy): Eukaryota > Viridiplantae > Streptophyta > Magnoliopsida > Malpighiales > Linaceae > Linum > Linum lewisii. The sequence continues at coordinate 61,260,938 of CM068296.1, forward strand.
GATTCACAGTAATGATCACGACTCCTACCTCCCGGGTCTCTCCTTTAAAAGAGTCATCACACAGAACCTCCACTTGAGGCTTCTCGGCACTTGGTCAACATGTGTTTGGTGACTCAGCTCCCCATCCGCGTTTCCTCCACTTCCATAAATCCTATGCTCGTAATCTCTACTGCTTTCCCATAAGCTCACCTCAGCAAAGAGTCTAATTTTCATCCCCTGATCTGTTGGGTGAATGTTACGAGTCGACTTGTGTAGTGATTATGGGTAAGTGTCATCTTTAATGTTTTTGACTTACTCTTTTCTAATGATTGTGTAGGTCTAGGTTCGAGGAAGAATTCTTTTTTAAAAAGGAGGCAGGATGAGGACCAATCATGAAAAATCATGCTTATGCTTTGGCATTGACAGAGAGTCAGAGATTCGTAAATATAAGTAAACAGTATGCAATTTTCCTCAATACATGTATTGCTGCTTTCTTCTTTTTCACTCATCGAAACTGCTCATGAACCCCCCAACAAACCCAGCTCCATTGCAGTTCCCACACAACATCTCCCTTTTACCTCTGCAAACCAAACAAACATTTGATTTAACACCAGACTTTTCAATGACTCGACTCATAATTACTATCAATACAAGAAAAGGGAAGGGACCATTCTGCCTAGCAGCTTGTGTTGTTGTTAAGCAATGCACTTCTTACTCTCAAGTCTGTCGCTGCCGAGGAAGCGAACCACCTTGACTTATTCGATTATCCTTCTTCACCGTTCGAAAATAAGTGGATTGGCGCTTATCTGACTCTCGATAGATTCGATATGGTTGAAATAGCATATTCATAACGTGTTCTGAGGTTTGGTATGTGCATTTGGAAGCTTTGAAAGGTAAGTTGTTAAGTTTGTACCTGCATAACCAGCATAATCCACCAGCCTTAAACCGTCCATTGAAGTGGTCAACAGAATTGACTCCTGAACCTTTGCACTGAGAACATGCTACAGCTCCTGCAAATGCAATTGTTCGTTTACAGAGTGAATACCAAATTCCTTCAACAAAATTAATCATATAGTCGAAAGACTTGTTTTTTTCATCAGTCAATGGTGGAAACAACTTAAGTAATTAACAGAAACATGCAAGAGCTCACCGTTGCCTTCACAGCCAGTACATACTATGCTCCTTGGTTTGACTGTGTTCTTATCATCTGTAGCCTGTTCAAGAGAAAGTTTCAAATTTCCAAGCAAACAAGTTCATCATACATTCCCAGTCATCTTTCAACGGAAGGCTGCATTGCATGATTATCACTTGTCTGCAACTAAATGGTTACACGAACCAAACTAATTGGCCAAATGTGATTTGTACTTGATGCAGCGAAACCAACAACTTAATTAGTTTACTGTCTATTCATTCTAATCTTAATTCTGCAGTCTAAATTAGTGTTGCAGCAGTCACATGAAGCATTTCTTGAAGCAAAAATAAAGCAGATTAGTTGGAGGAAGAACTCACTTTAACCACCAAAGATGAAAACTTTGAAGTTTTAGAGGTCTGGAAAACGTGGTTTACTTGAACAAGTTTCCATCCAGCATCTGAACAACGAATAATCCCTGTGGATAATATCGCTGCTGGCAAAAGCTTCAAAAAGGGCAGAGAAAGAAGAAGAGGAATAACATTATAAAAAGATAAGATTGCAGGTAGGAGAAATGAACCTGCTTTATTAGGACAATTAAGAGAGCAAATGGCTGTGAAGCTTGAAGAAGTTGCCATTCTTTGAAGAAAATTGCAAAAAGTCGAGGGTTCGGTTTGGAAGGAGAGTAGGTATAAAGAAGGTCCTGTGGTAGATACAGATATCCCGATAATTCAGATATATGGAATTCCCTATTTCCCTTTTTGGAGGAGAAAAACGAAACAGATTGCCCATACCCCAGATATTTGGTCTCCACTATCTAATAACTTCTGAATTTGATGATCCAAATGGGGCTGGAAATTTTACTGATAAGTAGCTAAGTTTAATGTCAAAATCTTGGTTAAATTATGATTGGACCATTGGAGCGATTGATTTCGGATTCAAACTAGATAGTTTGCCTAGTCGGTCAGAGACCTTCGAATTGCCTAACTAGGGTTTCACTCGTTAAGGTTTAAGGATTATATGACATGATCTAGACCACTCACCTCATACTAACGATAATGATCACTTAGAGAATCACAATCAATGATAGCGAGGCCACCAACCACAAGTCTTAGACTATAAATACGACGCTAGTCCCACAACAGTGGGGCAGACTAACATTGACAGAGAAATGTTCCCTTGGTACGTGCAAAAGCCTCTCCTTATTTAATATTTCATTGTCCGACCTTACATAATCATTGCCTTATAAGGAACACCCATGTCTAGATAAGGTGACCAACTCGCTTCGAGCAAGGTCAAACCTCATTATTCCAGGTAATTAGACATGAATAATTGGTGCGTCAGGACGGGGGCACATCTCAAACCAATGGAAATGGGAAAGACAAAGGGGAAACCCAACTGAAACATGTGAACCAAAACACTAGGATAGAGCTAGGTCAAGGTAGGCGGCTGGATGATGACCTTGCTCTCATATTTATGCATGACACCATCACAGAGGCATAGACATGAGATGTGGGAGATCGTAGTAAGAGAGTGCTCGAAGGTGACGATTCGAGCGTTGAGGCTTATCACGTTTTGGAGTAAAGGTTCACCACCTTAGAGCATTAGAGCTTGGAGCTAACCAAGTTTCTCAGATCAGTTATCGCTCATGGACATCACGTTGCTCCAAGAGCAATCGAGTCCATAACAATGGAACCCACCAACAACATGGAAGTGCTACATAAATTATGGTCTAAGACAATTAGGTATTCGAGAGTCTCTCACTAGAGTGATATTCACTAATCATCTACCTACTAGCCATGTGCTACCCATTATGGCCAAGTACACTAAAAGCGACGATCTAAACGATCACCTTCAAACATTTCAATTTGCCCAAGGGGAAAACGATGAGGCATACTGTCACACGCCATTGACGTTTGGAGGATATCAACAAGAGAGTGGTACATGAACCTTCCAGAGTGCATTACTGAAAAATGGGATGGTTTTGCTTGGATCTTCTTAAGAAAGTACAATAAAAAGGAATAACCAGGTCCCGGTCAGTTCCAAGTAAACTTGAAACAAAACAAAGTAGGAGTCAATCAAGGATTGTTTCAATAGTTGGATGGGTGTTGTTCAGTAAACTAGAAATCATACTATTGAGCTAGTAGGGGCGAGCATGATTCAGTCCACTCGCAACAGCCTCCTGTCTCTCCAATTCCTATCTTTGATCGTATCTTCGTATTGGTAACAATCTCGCCTTCATCTTCCATTGACAATTCTTTGTTCACAAACAAAAAACTGAGAACCCCCTTATCCAACCAATCCTCAAATGACGAACAGGAAGCCCCAAGAAGGGTAAGACACTTACTTGAATTGATTAAACTCGAGCGATTCACCTATAGCCTCTTAATAATTGATCTCCCTCCCTCCCTACTAGGTTTCTTGACAAGGGTCTCTTTTCCCCATCCGACCTTCTGATAAAGCTAAAATATCCCCTTCATGTACCCTAAGCACCAATGCCAACTCTCGTTGGTGATTGTTCCCAATGCATGTGTCCAACAAGTCTATAATGGATGGGCTTAAGGCCCATTTTAGTAGTCTCCCTTCCTTAAAACTACTGATCTAACTTCTAGTTATTTCAAGACCTAATGGTCAAACCGGTTATGGGTCATTACAAAAGCCTTGGAGCCAAAACAGTAGATAGGAGGCAAGACAGGGGAAGCTTTTGAAAAACTAGGACGAATTTAAAATTTGACGACAACGAGAAGGGAGTAAGGAGACCCTCGAAGGGCTCGTGGAAGTCATTTGATCTTGAAGAAAGGGTTATATGAACTATATTTCTCACCAACCTTGATTTCCAAAGACTTTAGACTCACTGATACTAACTTATGCTTGGCGAAATGTAGGTTTGAGAAGAGTGACTTGGACATCAAACTATGGGAACAAGGGTGACCAAGTTGTGACCTAAAAGAAAATGAGTGACCTTTATGCACTTTTAAGAATATAGTTCCCTTGACAAAGGCTCAGAGGTATATGATGAACATGAGGTGGCATCATAGCCTTTTGCTTACCAACACTCACAACAAAACTTATATAAAATCAGTAGATGGATTCTACAAGGTAAGAGGTCGTGTAGGCTTAGATGTTTTAGGCTTCAATAATTATGGTTTTGGCATCATGAGGTTGCTCACTTCAAGCGCCATGACATTAATCTTTTCATATGTAGAGAAATTTTAGGATCATCCTCATCATGATATGTCTCGATGCCTTTAGTATCTTCCTATGGTCTAAAATATCATTGAGGGCATCCACACTCACAGACTTAGCATCATAGTGCATGCCACCACCCATTTAGCACCGGGAGATTGTTATGAGTCCAACTTCTTGTATTGTCGGCCATATCGGCAAAGAGTTGAAGGGCATCCTCCAATTTGAGAATACTCATTGGCCTCTTGGTTCATCATCCTAGAGAATGAGCAAATATGTCTACAAGGGTCTAATTCGGCATGTTATGGTGTGGAAACCAGTGAAGAAGATCTTGGAATTAGTTCCATGTCTCATGAAGTAGCTCCCCTTTGTGTTGGCAAAAGTGGTTGATGCAGTCTCTAATGGAATTTGTTTCTAAGGATGGAAGAACTCATCCAAGAAAGCTTCGCCAAACCCTCCCAGGTAGTTAAGGTCCTACTTGGTTGGTTCTCCAACCATGACTTTGCCTTCCTCTTCAGTTAGAATTGTAATACACAGAGCAAGAAACAATCGACATGGACTTGGTCATTCTTCACGATGTTAGAAATCTCCAAGAAGTCCTTGAGATGTTGACTTGGACACTCACCTTCAATACCATTGCAAATCACTATGTTTTGAACCATTTGTATCATGTTAGGCTTTAACTCGAAGTTTCTAGCATTGACAGGCCTCTAAACTATGCTAGATGAGGCTCTGTCTAAGTTAGGTGTAGCATATAGTTGGCCAAATTGTGTCGTACACCTCTATCATCTTCACTATGGTGGAATTGTGTATCCTCATCTTCATGGTCCAACATGTTGGTATGCTTAACCTTTACTTCGAAAACTATATGAGGACTTGGTAAGGGGCTCTATAACTTTCTCGAGACCTTGAAGACATACTTGAAGGCGAGTGACTTGTCACATGCACCACCTTAAATGTACCTCAAACACACAAGAAGCAAACAAAGGAAGAACAATAAGGCGAGATAACAAAAAAAAAAGTAAAATAGTAACAACGAAGCAAAAATAAAGCGAAAAGAATGATTATATCGATATACAACTAAGAAATTTCGTAGGATCGAGATGTCTAAAATATCAGTGTTGAAAAACTTGACAACTCTAGCGATGAATCTCGATGAAGGGGTGAAAATAAGCAAGGTCGTATTCCATGGGGTCCCTCATATGGCTACTACTCACTCATTCGTATGTGGTCTAATATATATAAATAGTATATGTTTTTATTCAAAACAACTATAAACTAACGAAATCAAGCAGACAAAGTAAACGAAATGAAAAGACAAGGGTGAAAACAAGGACTTACAAAGCCACTAGATAAGGTTGTTGACTAAACTCAAACACATCTAAATTAGAGGAATGGACTACTACACTTGGTAATGATATAATGACCTTTATCTTAAATAAAATGGATGCATTATCATAGCACCGATCCCTATCAATTGGCTAATCAAATTAGGCAGTCGATCTTAATTCGAGCAAACTAGGGATGCATATGAATATTTGACGAAATTTCAACAAGGTTTAATCACCATGGAGACCTATCTTTATTATGCTTAGAGTTATTGGCTTGAATAGGAAAGCGAAAGCTCGCGAGAGGAAGAAAGAAAGTCAGCAGATGTTTTTTTTAGAAAGGACCACAACATTCTTTTATTGCTAGCATAATACCTTACATTCACCCAAAATGATCAAACAACCAAGAAATATAGTGCATTTCAAGTGTTCAATAAAATTTCTCGATGTGACAACACCAGTGTTAACAAAACCAGACCGGGTTCGATCGAAAAATCTGGGAACCGTAGCTCAACCCAGTCCGATCTGAGAACAAACCGCTGAACCGTTCGGACCGGCCACCACAGTTTGGCCGGTTCCAAGAGAGCAAATTTTATCATCGGGTCTTCTTCTTCGAAAAATTGTAGAGTTTATTTGAAAAGATGGTGTCCAAGAGAGCAACCGGTATGGCCAGTTTTAGAGATTCAACTTAGGGGTCGTTTGGTTGAGGGAAGTTTGAGAGTGTTTTCAAGATTTCAGGTATTTCTCAATTCCACCGTTTGTTAAGCATGGGGAAGTGTTGAGTTTGTATTTTTAATTCCCCAAGGGCCCACTTTTTCCCTCCTAGCATGTATTGTCCAAATTTCATCTCACCCCCAAAAATTCTTGAAAACAACAACAATTCTTGAGTAAGCCCTTCCCTATTTCCCTATTTGCCCTTGTCTCCAACTCCAAACACAGCTCCAAGCTCTACATCGTCACTCCCTCCACTCTGCTCTAGGGTTGTTCTCGACGGTTGGGTTTTCAGAGTGCTAGGTTTCTCAAGGTCCCGAACGGTCTTCCCCTCACCCTTAATTCTCGGTTGTCGCCACCATTCCTTGCCATAGTCGGAGCTGCAGCTTTAACTTACGGGATTTCGAAGATCTTTTCAGGCTCCGGCGAGAGGAAGATGATGGTAGCTCCGGGGAAAGGCGACGGAGCTCGTATCTTCAGGGATGTCTTTGAGAAGGACCCTACTTCTTACTTTCGCAATCTTAACAAAAAGTAGATGAGAAATGATTATTTAAATTAAGTTGTTAATTTTTAGTTATGGGGTCATCCCTGTAATGAATGGGTTTGATTTGGCTATTTGGTTCAATATGACTGTGTTTTGAGCCTGCGGTGTGGTTCGGCGGTGGGGAAGAATATTAGATCTCAATGAAAGAGATGAGGATATAATTGTCTTTTTAAGGTTCTCTTTCTATTTGTCCATTTTTTTATAATAGTCAAGAAAAGCATATTTAAATTGAATCAAACAATGTAATTCAGCTATACCATAAATCTTATTTCCCTTGAAACTCAATTCCCCATTCCCCTACAAACATTACCTCTAAACAAACGACCCCTTAATCTTCATCTTCACTAAACTCTATCGTTTCCACTTGCCAAGCGTCCATATTTGTAACAGTCCTCACATAGCCAGCGCCTAGCAACATCCTTCGTCTAGCCTTCTTCTCGATAATAAGGAATAAGGATGATGATTAAAAAATAGGATTGGGTGAGAGGAAGCAACAAAGAAGAAAGAGAACAGAAAAGAGGAAGAAGAGAAGAAAAAAATATAGAGGTGGGTCGCTGCTATACAGAGGTGTGGGCGGCTAAAATAGATTTTAGGGTTTGTGCAATTGTTTATATATAAAGTAATATTACACTTTGATAACTAAACTTATAGGTTAATGATTAATAATACAAAACTTTATAAAATAGTATTGACCAGTTCTTTATACCAATTTTTACGGTCTAATTCCGGTGGAACCTTGAACCTTTCGATGAGCCGGTTTGATGTCCAGTCCGGTCTTGACAACATTGGACAACACTAATGATGTGAGGTTGATTCCCAATCTTTTGGCCCACCTTCCATACAACGTACTAGGCAAGCTCCAAACATGACTTCACAATCTGCTATAATTCAAGAGAAAATAATCCATGAACATGCATAAATAAACACAATGCTAAAGGTTGTACATAGCCGAGGAGAACCATTCATACAAACTAGGCAAATCATGTCCAACCCTCTCATTTTAAGGCATAATCATGGTTTGGGCAAGGCCCCTATCCTAATTACATACAAATCTAGCGAATGATGGTAAGGGGAGTTGAATCATTCATACAAACTAGTCAATCATGTCCAACCCTCTCATTTTAGGGCATTGAACAGGGCCAAAGGCCTCTCACAAACGTAACTAGCTTTTGGCTAGGGTTGTATTCTCGCGGGGCTCCTTCGTTCGGCTTACTTGTTAGGAGGGAAGTGCTCGGGGGGGGGGGGGGGGTTGAGGTGTAGGTTCCTCGAAGGTCAACGGTTAACAATCACAAAGTCAAACAAGGGCTCAAGTCATCTATCAATCAATGGCTCAAAGAGCATGGAAGGAGGAGTCAACAACTCGATCAAAGCGCGCACGATGACAAACACGAGATGAATGTATTGGATGAGAATGACGGGTCAAGCTAGTTTCCCCTTAAGGATCATGAATCATGAACTACACAACCTAGGATGATCAATTCAAACAAGTATAGGATGGGATCTTTCAAACCTTAATCAAACATGTATCCTAAGACTCTCTTGAGACCATTAGAGCCAAGTATAAACACCAATTAATCGGACTCTCGCCTCAAAATTGACTAAATGTACATGCACACTAAGTGTTCGCTGAAATGCCTATGGGTTTTTCAACCTAGAAAGACCTAGCAAACATCCCACTCTCGAGTGTAATGCAAACCAAGCACAAATACACGATAATCAATGATATGAAAGCCCTATTGGATCAACCCAAACCAAATAACAACCTAATCAAGCATCTAGGTCAATAATATATTTAAGAGGAAATGAGAATAAGAACATGGAATTGAATCACATCTTGTAATCATGAAATTGAAACATATCCAAAGGGTTTAAGAGTGTAAATCAATCATCAATCCCCCTAAGGTTCCACTCACTGAACCCTAAGGGGTTAGTAACACTTACATCAAGACATACTAGAGAAACGAAGAAATACGACCTAAAACAATGGAGGGGATGATCCCACCATTCTTCAATGATGATCTTCGATCTTCATCTTGAGTTTCTATGATGTTGGTGATTGATGACTGATGAACACGCTTTTGGCGTGCTTCAAATAACTAATTTACCAAGGTAGACTAGATCGTATTCTACTCGAGGTCTCTTCTTCTTGTCTACTCAATATGTTGGCAAATTACTCAGGTTTAAACACAAGTTGTGCGTGGTGTGAGTTCCACGACTTCTAATCTAATAAACAAAGGAAAGATAGAAAGATTAAAAAGGTTCACTAATAGGAAGATAGACGAGCTTAGATTTCGAATCCCCCTTTGTTCACCAGAGCATTGGAAATCAACAGATCAGCGATTTTCAATTCTAATTCAATCAACTTCTATACACCACCGTAACTCCTGTCCCTTAGGTTTAAGACTGGCGAACGTTCGCTCTATCCGATCTAGCTACCAAGATTAACTAACCGCCCGGGTACGGTCGCCTCTCTCAAGACTTAATTAACTGGTGCAATTATTAATGATTTATGAGTTACTCTTGAAGCGGATTAACCCTAACTGGTTCCTACGAAAGGCACACTCCAATGAATAGGTTAACTAGTTGAATTGATGTTTTAAAGAGAGGCGAGCGTTCGCTTCTATCCTCAGCTTAACAAGAATCTAAACTAGGTGATCAAGGAAGACAAGTTTATGCGCCAAAGCAGGGAAGCTGTCTGGCGACTAACCCTAGCTTGCATAAACCTAATCTAGGCGACCAGCCAGAAATGAAACATAAACAATGAAGAACAAAACAACCATGCAAAGAGAAACTGATTGAACTTCGAATCTAATGACCGCCAATCCGTGACCGCTTTAAAGCCCTGAGTCACTTAGGGTTCATCTAATCTAAGCTCTACAAGTTTAGCTACTCATAATGATAACAGAAGAATCAAAGGCAACAAAGGAAGTCATCATATAGAGGAAGAACAGATAAGAACTGAAAAACCTAATTCTGACGACTCCGGCGAAGCTTCGATCTCCTGGATCTTCAACTTTAAGCTCCGAGCTCTCCGAGGTGGAAGGATGGTGTCCCGATCTCTCCACGGATCTTCGAACTCTCTAAACTCTATCTATCGACCTAGAGTTGGCTGACTCTCAAAAGTCTGATTTGTGAAAATATGAATAATGATTGATTCCCCTCTTTGGGCCGCCGGTTTAAGTATTTATACTTAAACCCTAAGTCGCCGGATTTGCCTGGAATTTTCGCCGAAAATATGATGGAATTTTTGCCAAAATTCCTTTGTAAATGGGGTGATCGCCGGCTGTTTCTCCTGTGATTTTTCGGACGCCGGGTTCTCGGTGAAAACTTCAAGTTTTCACCGAAAACTTCTTCTTGAAAGCTCTGCCGATTTCTTCATGAGTTTTCGCTGAAAACTCCAAGGAATTTTCCCGAAAACTTCAGTGTAAATGGGAGCAGGATTTGGTTCGACTTGATTGACTCCTCGGATCGATTCCGGTGCGATTCCTCGAGGTTCCAATGCCTTAGACACGTCCTTGGCTGCTTTATTTGACGGCAAAAACCTGTGCTAACATGAAAACACTAGAAAACCATCAAATAGACCGAAACGAGCCAAAGTAACACAAATGGCATGAGATAGAGTAGTTGAGTGAATATTCGCTATTCTATCCTAAAAACCATGTCTTAAGCAAGGAAATGTCGCTTAAATGAGGCTGATAATCACGTGAAATCGAGTGTCATCAATACCCCACACTTAAGCTTTTGCTTGTCCTCAAGCAAACTGAACTAGAACACACTCAAATTCACAAATGACACGAGATTAAACTGAGATTCAATTCTAACGATTTGGTTTAGACTGTTCCACGTAGAAAGAGTGACCTACACATGCAAGAACATCAGCCAAACAAGTTTTTCGATCTCACTAATTTCTGCACACTTCAAGTAGTAGTTTTAACAAAGCTCGTTTCTTGGCAAAACAATTAATCATAATTAACCGACTACGATAACACCAATTCTAATCAAAAAGACTTTAAGCCCTAGCCATGATGTGGATGCGGAGGTAGGAAAAGTGACGTGGCTATCAACTCGACTGCATCCGTTTCTAGATCTGTACGTTACATGTTCTAGCTAGGACGATTTAAACAACAATTTATTTCAAGTTTCAACTTCTTCCTTCAATTTATTTACTGCATACTAGTGATCGATACCAAACACTTCACTTAGGTGTTGGACCTGCCTAGCTCACAGTATTTGTGCTTATGCTAGTGCTCAACCCGAACACTTCACTTAGGTGTCGGGCTTGCCTAGCTTTATTTTCAGCACTTCAAAGAACTTAACATTTCATTTGAACAACTCAATTTACTTGATTTAACCATTTAGCCATTTGATCCTAGCTCGTTATAACTTTTTACACAAGATTTCGAATTGGATTTCGTCTAATCTCTAGCCACAATCACAGGTGATCAAATATGGAGTGAAAATCATGAAAGAAGCTAGCATTTATCATCTTAGAACGGTGTTATCGAGCTTTGTTATTAACAAGTCAATTGATTCAATTGATTCAAGTTTCAACTACAGAAGTGATTTATGATCTGTTCTGACCTAGACTCATTTGATTTCAGTTCCGACACGTTGGTTACAGGTTCTATGTGGAACAGTCTAGACGTCATTGTTCAAAATTGAAGTCAATTTAACATCAAAAGTCAAGAATTGAGCAATTCTATGCTAGAGAAATTCAAAATTAACCACGAAATCACAGAAAATCAAGCAAGATCATGCAAAGAATCTAGCATCCTACCCCACACTTAAACGGTTCTGTGTCCTCACATGACTAAACTAGAGTAGAGAGATACGATGAACCTGGAAGGTGATGGTCGGTGTAGTGGATGAACACGGAGCGTCCGGAGTAGAGCGGAGTGGCTACTCAAGTTCCTACAAAACAAAAACAACAAAAAGATCAAAAGGATACCGGGACAAGTGTCCCGGATCCACACAGAATAAAAGTCGAACAAAGAAGGTTTAGGGGAATTTTGAAAATATTATGACTTTTTTTTTGAAAAGGTTTTCGAAAATTTCTGACCCAACTAAAGTTTTCGCCGAAAACTGGTGAAGTTTTCGGCGAAAACTACTCTGAAAACCCACTGGAAAATAGACTCGAACAAACTAAAGTTTTCGCTGAAAACTGGTGAAGTTTTCGGCGAAAATTCTGACCTGACACAGAAAATTAAAACAGACGAAAATAAAAGAAAATGACATTTTGGCTCCCTGAAACCGACTCGAACGACGAAAAAGACTGACTCAATAATTCAAAAATGGACTCCAGCCGTTGGTTGCCTCCCACGAAGCGCTCTCTTTTAACGTCCTTGAGTCGCACGGTACCTGTTAGGGTCCCCAACTTAGGAGTTCCTTGAAGTCAATCGTCTTCTTCAAGGCCAGCGGTTGAGTGCCATGTAGCACTCCAGACGGGTGATGCAGCCGGTAGTGCTCCAGTGGATCGCGGTTCTGGTTGGTTGACCAGTTTTTCTCGAATTCTCCTACTGAAGGAGGGAAGAGGTAGTACGGCGCGACATGGTCAATGAGCTCCATCTTCTCCACCTGATGCTCATCAAGAGGTCTCTCGGGATCGAGTGTGTATACTTCCAAATCCTTGACGTCTTTGATTCCCACGTGCTCGTCTCTGGCTTTATCCATAGGTTGGCTCGGCGAAAACTCAATTGAGGATATCTCCTCGATTTCTTCGTGCTCCTCTTCAGCTTCAACTTCAACACAGGTGAATTCCATGCTTTCAAGATAGACGAGCTTAACGCCTTCATCAGCCACCTCCGCCAACAATTCTTCATTGGATTCCTCTAGCTCATAATAGTCATGGACGGGCTCATCTTCTTCTTCAAACATCTCCTGAGCGTGTTCTTCCATTAATGATTTGGTTGCTCGAGCTTGATGTCGTCGTGAGATGAGCTTGTAGTATTGCAGAGATATTATCCAAGGCGGATAGGGTTCTCGACGAGCATTGTTGATGTTCATGAGCTTGTAGAATGATCTCTTCGTTATCTCTAGCGCCACTTTGATGTGCTTGTTAGTGTATCTCTTGGTAACCTTGTAGCATTGCAGAGATATTATCAAAGAGGGACTCAAATCTCGTCGTTTGTTGTTGTTGTTGATGTAGCATCTCTTGGATTTCCTCAATATATGGTGCTTCATTGATGTACCGCTCTCGGTACCGGTCATCCCACCTGTAATCTTGCATAATCAAAACTCAAAAGCACTACCCAGGTAAATCATGGAAATATGGAGGAAAAATAAATGGTAAGGCGGAAAGGTAGAAGAATAATTTGCCAACTCTTCTTTCAAACAATTAGAAGAGTCCCCGGCAACGGCGCCAATTTGATGAACACGCTTTTGGCATGCTTCAAATAACTAATCTACCAAGGTAGACTAGATCGTATTCTACTCGAGGTCTCTTCTTCTTGTCTACTCAAATATGTTGGCAAATTACTCAGGTTTAAACACAAGTTGTGCGTGGTGTGAGTTCCACGACTTCTAATCTAATAAACAAAGGAAAATAAAAGATAGAAAGATTAAAAAGGTTCACTAATAGGAAGATAGACGAGCTTAGATTTCGAATCCCCCTTTGTTCACCAGAGCATTGGCAATCAACAGATCAGCGGTTTTCAATTCTAATTCAATCAATTTCTATACACCACCATAACTCCTGACCCTTAGGTTTAAGACTGGCGAACGTTCGCTCTATCCGATCTAGCTACCAAGATTAACTAGCCGCCCGGGTACGGTCGCCTCTCGCAACGACTTAATTAACTGGTGCAATTACTAATGATTTATGAGTTACTCTTGAACCTAACTGGTTCCTACGAAAGGCACACTCCAATGAATAGGTTAACTGGTTGAATTGATGTTTTAAAGAGAGGCGAGCGTTCACTTCTATCCTCAGCTTAACAAGAATCTAAACTAGGTGATCAAGAAGACAAGTTTATGCTCCAAAGCAGGGAAGCTGTCTGGCGACTAACCCTAGCTTGCATAAACTTAATCTAGGCGACCAACCAGAAAAGAAACATAAACAACGAAGAACAAAACACCATGCAAAGAGAAACTGATTGAACTTCGAATCTAATTACCGCCAATCTGTGACCGCTTTAAAGCCCCGAGTCACTTAGGTTTCATCTAATATAAGCTCTACAAGTTTAGCTACTCACAATGATAACAGAAGAATCAAAGGCAACAAAGGAAGTCATCATACAGAGGAAGAACAGATAAGAACTGAAAAACCTAATTCTGACGACTCCGGCGAAGCTTCGATCTCCTGGATCTTCCACTTTAAGCTCCGAGCTCTCCGAGGTGGAAGGATGGTGTCCCGATCTCTCCACGGATCTTCGAACTCTCTAAACTCTATCTATCGACCCTAGAGTCGGCTGACTCTCAAAAGTCTGATTTGTGAAAATATGAATAATGATTGATTCCCCTCTTTGGGCCGCCGGTTTAAGTATTTATACTTAAACCCTAAGTCGTCAGATTTGCCTGGAATTTTGCCGAAAATATGATGGAATTTTTGCCGAAAATTCCTTTGTAAATGGGGTGATCGCCGACTGTTTCTCCTGTGATTTTCGAACACCGGGTTCTCGGCGAAAACTTGAAGTTTTCGCCAAGAACTTCTTCTTGAAAGCTCTACCGATTTCTTCATGAGTTTTCGCCGAAAACTCCAAGGAATTTTTGCCGAAAACTTCAGTGTAAATGGGAGCAGGATTTGGTTCAACTTGATTGACTCCTCGGATCGATTCCGGTGCGATTCCTCGAGGTTCCAATGCCTTAGACACGTCCTTGGCTACTTTATTTGACAGCAAAAAACCTGTGCTAACATGAAAACACTAGAAAACCATCAAATAGACCCGAAACGGGCCAAAGTAACACAAATGGCATGAGATAGAGTAGTTGAGTGAATATTCGCTATTCTACCCTAAATACCATGTCTTAAGCAAGGAAATGTTGCTTAAATGAGGCTGATAATCACGTCAAATCGAGTGTCATTAATGACACTAGAATTAACGTGATAATCAGCCCCGTTTAAGCGACATTTTATTGCTTGTAACACGGTTTTAGGGATAGTTTAGGGTGTTTTCACTCATTTGCACTAATTCTTACCAATTTGGTTACTTTGGCCCGTTATGGGTCTATTTGATGTATTTTCTAGTGTCTCTACGAGTACACCGGTTTTTTTATCAATTAATAAGCCATTGGACGTGTTCGGGAAGCAATGGAGACTCGAGGACTTGCCTAAAATCAAAAGGAGAACTCGAACAGATCAAATAAATACATTCACCTGCCCAACACAAGAGTTCTCGGCGAGAATATCAACATTCTCGCCGAGAATGTATTGAAGAACTTAAAGGAAATTCTCGTCGAAGACTCATCTGATCGTTATAAAGATGTTCTTATGAAGGAATTCGTCAGAACTTTCGTCGTCAGCTGGAATTACAATTACACTGAAGTTCTCAGCGAGTACTTCCTATGTTCTCACTGAGAACTTGGGGCTTTTCCAAAGCTGAATTGGAAAATCGTGTATAAGCAGAGCGGCACAGAAGAATCATTCAATATACCACATATACTTTTCCGGAATACAATTCTCAGACTTCAGAGTTTGAGAGATAGAGTTCGAGAGTTCCCTGAGAGATCCTGACACCATCTTTCCACCTTAGAGTGCTCGGAGCTAGGAGTGAAGAATACCAGAGATTGAAGCTTCGTCGGAGTCATCAGAATTAGGTTTTACAGTTTCTATATGTTCTCCTTTTGTATGATGAACTCCTCTGTTTGCTTTCGATTATTCTATTATCAACATGAGTAGCTAAACTCGTTTAAGCTTAGATTAGATGAACCCTAAGTGTCACGGGGCTTTAAAGCGGTCACGGATCGGCGATATTTAGATTCAAATTCAGACAGTTTCTCTTGCATAATTGGTTTGTTCTTCGTGTTCTGTGTTTCTTTTCTAGCTTGATCACTGATTAGTCTCTTGTTAAAATAAGGATAGTGGCGAACGTCCACCATGTTATAGAACATTAAATCAATCAATTAACCTATTCAATGGAGTGTGCCTTTCATAGGAACCATTTAGGGTTAATCCACTTCTAGAGTAACTCATTAAACTTAATCAATTGCACCAATTAGTTCTCCGTTGTAGAAGTGAACGCACGGACGGTTAATTAATCCGGTAGTTAGATCCCATAGAGTGAACGTTCACGGAACTCATACCTAAGGGTAAGGAGTTATGGTGGTGTCTGAGAACTTAATGAATTAGGATTGAAAGTCGCCAGTTTTGTGATAGACAATGTCCTGGTAATCTTATCTATGACAGATCTTAACCTCCCATCCTGGCCGATGAGCTCCTGGATGTTGAGAACTTCCATAGCATTTTGATGCACTAGATGTTCAATCGCTTGAAGAATCTGTGTCACGGCCAATGAGGCCACTTGGAGCTTCACCCTTCCGAAGCCATGCTCCCATGCCACCTGCAAACCCTTAATGGCACCCCGTAGTTCTGCCCAGGTGAGAACATCTACCCAGATTCATAGTAAACGCAACTAAACAATAGCCGTTTCGTTTTCAAGTTAATGGGGGAGAGAAGGAGGGATGCCGAGTCTCTTATCCAAAATCTGCTTCCTCGATTGAGATGCTTGGGAGTTGATAAAACGATAGCTTTCTATACTTACTTGTAATTATTGAGGTTGTTTATTTTGTTGTTCTTAACTGATATTTTGTACTCCCCATTCACCCTTCCTCGATTTTGAGGTTGGGTGTTCATTTTGATGGAATGAGATACTGTCATTCATAAAAAAACTCAAAGGTTACACCTCACTAATTTAGTATTTTATTTTTTGTGGGAAAATGGGGTCAAGTGCTTTAAATTCATAATAATCGACCGAGGTTCACTAACACAAAACAATCATAATGAAGAAAATAGCCATGACTAGTGTTCAAAGTCGGGATCGTGTGACACCCAATGGGAAAACAAAAACCAATGCGAATGAGGTAGTCAACAGCTTGATTCGCCTCTCTATATCTATGACGGATCTTAACCTCCCAATCCTGTTCGATGAGCTCCTGGATGTCGAGAACTTCCATAGCATTTTGATGCACTGGATGTTCAATTCCTTGAATAAGCTGTGTCACGGCCAATGAGTCCACTTGGAGCATCACCCTTCTAAAGCCATGCTCCCACGCCGCCTGCAAACTCCTTAATGGCACCCCGTACTTCAGCCCGGGTGAGAACATCTACTCAGATTCATAGTAAACGCAACCAAACAATAGCCCATTTCTTTCAAGTTGATGGGGAGAGAAGGAGGGATACAATGTCTCTTGTCCAAAATCTACTTCCTCGATTGCGATACTTGGGAGTTAATACAAAGATAGCTAGTTTCTATAGTTACTTGTAATTATTGAGGTTGTTTGTTTTGATGTTCTTAACTGATATTTTGTACTCACCATTCACCCTTCCTCGCATTTGAGGTTGGGTGTTCATTTTGATGGAATGAGATACCACCATTCATCAAACAAACTCAAAGGTTAAACAACACACTCATTTAGTTTTTTTTTGTGGGAAAACGGCGTCAAACGCTTTAATCATTCATAATAATCGATCGAGGTTCACTGTCACAAAACAATCGTGACGAAGAAAATATCCAAGACTAGTGTTCGAATTCGGGATCGTGCGACACCTAATGGAAAAATGAAAACCAATGCCAACGAGGAAATCAACAGCTAGATTCGCCTCTCTATATCTATGACAGATCTTACCTCCAATCCTGTCCTATGAGCTCCTGGATGTCGAGAACTTCCATAGAATTTTGATGCACTGGATGTTCAATCGCTTGAATAAGCTATGTCATGCCAATGAGTCCACTTGGAGCATCACCCTTCTGTAGCCATGCTCCACACCACCTGCAAACCCTTAATGGCACCCCGTAGTTCGGCCCGAGTGAGAACATCTACTTAGATTAGTAGTAAACGCAACCAAACAATAGCCCATTTCGTTTTGAGTTGATGGGGAGAGAAGGAGGGATGTCGTGTCTCTTGTCCAAAATCTGCTTCCTCGATTGAGATGCTTGGGAGTTAATACAAAGATAGCTAGTTTCTATAGCTACTTGTAATGATTGAGGTTGTTTGTTTTGTTGTTCTTAACTAATATTTTGTACTCACCATTCACCTTCCTCGATTTTGAGGTTGGGTGTTCATTTTGATGGAATGAGATACCGCCATTCATAAAAAAAAACTTAAAGGTTAAACAATTCACTCATTTAGTTTTTTTTGTGGGAAAATGACGTTAAGCCCTTTAATCATTCATAATAATCAACCGAGGTTAACTGACACAAAACAATCATAACGAAACCATGACTAGTGTTTGAAGTTGGGATCATGTGACACCCGATGGGAAAATGAAAACCAATGCCAACGAGGAAATCAACAGCTTGATTCGCCTCTCTATATCTATGACAGATCTTAACCTCCCATCATGCCCAATGAGTTCCTTGATGTCGAGAACTTTCATAGCATTTTGATGCACTAGATGTTCAATCGCTTGAAGAAGCTGTGTCACGGCCAATGAGTCCACTTGGAGCTTCACACTTCTGAAGCCATGCTCCCATGCCACCTGCAAACCCTTAATGGCATCCCGTAGTTCTGCCCAGGTGAGAACATCTACCCAGGTTCATAGTAAACGCAACTAAACAATAGACCGTTTTGTTTTCGAGTTAATGGGGAGAGAAGGAGGGATGCCGTGTCTCTTGTCCAAAATCTGCTTCCTCGATTGAGATTCTTGGGAGTTAATACAAAGACAGCTAGTTTCTATAGCTACTTGTAATTATTGAGGTTGTTTGTTTTGCTTTCTTAACTGATGTTTTGTACTCACCATTCACCCTTCCTCGATTTTGAGGTTGGGTGTTCATTTTGATGGAATGAGATACCGCCATTCATAAAAAAAAACTCAAAGGTTACAACTCACTAATTTAGTTTTTTTTTTGTGGGAAAAAGGCTTCAAGAAGTTTTAATCATTCATAATAATTGACCGAGGTTCACTAACACAAAATAATCATAATGAAGAAAATAGCCATGACAAGTGTTCGAAGTCGGGATCGTGTGACACCCAATGGGAAAACGAATACCAATGCCAACGAGGAAGTCAACAGCTTGATTCGCCTCTCTAGATCTATGACAGATCTTAACCACCCAATCCTATCCGATAAGCTCCAGGATGTCGAGAACTTCCATAGCCTTTTGACTCACTAGATGTTCAATTCCTTGAATAAGCTGTGTCATGACCAATGAGTCCACTTGGAGCATCACCCTTCTGAAGCCATGCTCCCACGCCACCTGCAAACCCTTAATGGCACCCCGTAGTTCTGCCCGGGTGAAAACATATACCCAGATTCACAGTAAATGCAACCAAACAATAGCCCATTTCATTAGGAGTTGATGGGGAGAGAAGGAGGGATGCAATGTCTCTTGTCCAAAATCTACTTCCTCGATTGAGATACTTGGGAGTTAATACAAAGATAACTAGTTTCTATAGTTACTTGTTGATGACGTTAGATTTACCGCATTTATCTCGCCACATTTGAACGACATTCCTCTTGTTTGACCCTGAATTGTGATGAACTTGAATGATTTTATTGTAAATTATGTTTGATTCCCCGTTGGCCCTCTTTTGGGTCATTGGACGTGTTTTCAAGTTATTTTGATGAGATTTCAGGATTTCACATCGTAGAAGACTTTTCTACGAGCTTGGCGGTTCAAACGGGGATCAATTCGGAGCACAAATGAGGTTGGAATTGCCGAAAGAAGTTCGGAGCAAGAAGCAGCATCGAAAAGTGCGGTTTTCAGAGGCAAATGTGCGCCGGCGCACTTTTCGAAGTGCCAGGCGCACTTTGCAATTTATTTTCAAAAGTTTCGGCGGAATATTCAAGATGTGCGCCTTATGGGGGGTTTTGTGCGCCAGAGCACTTTTGAAAGTGCCAGGCGCACTTTTGCCCCTCAAAAACGCGTTTTCCCTCCTTCCCTTAGCATTTTCGGATCAAAGCCTCTTTTTCACACTCTCTCTCTCCGAATCCAGCAAGAACAAAAAGAGAAGCACCCTTGTTCTTCGAGTTTTCAACCTATTTTTACTCAAAACCTCCGATTTTCACGAACCCATACCAAAATTTTCACCTCTTCCCATTCCCTACTTGATTCCGCCCTTGCCCAACCAATTTTCGCTGATTTTGGCCGAGTTTCAAGCTTGGGTCGAGTAAAACTTAGTTTTGGTACTTTTTGGGTCGTTCGTCGATTTTCTTGAGGAATTTGCTATCACTCCTTTGAGGTAAGTTGCTCTACACTTCACTACGAATCTATTGCACCAATTTATGTTCAGTTTTATTGAAATTTTCGGATTGGTGGTTTTAGAGCTAAGAACCCTAATTTTCGGAATTTGGGGTTTGGTTGAATTGACCTTGGATTCTTGCAATTGAATATCTTAGATAGCTATATTTTGAATCGTGGCTTGATTGGACTTCGTTTGCTTGATGAATTGCATGATGTAGGGTACTTTCCCATACCGAGTTTTTGCAATTTGGGGATTTTTGGGGTTGGATGAATTCTGATGGTGTAGAGTGTTTTTGAATGACCCTAGGGTGTGTTTTGGCATATTGGAGAGATTGATTTGGACTGATTGTAGCTTGCTTCAGCTATATTGAGAATTTTACCTTAGTGCCGGTTCTAAGTGTTCGATGCTCCATGTTTGACTAGTTGGTTGACTTAGACATGATGATTGGATTCTTGCAATTGACTATCTTAGAATGCTCAACTTGATGTCATGGCTACTTTGTTGAACCGTACTAAGCATGATTCGATCCCTATCACTTGGTTGCATTGCGTGCTATTTTGGATGGTGGTTTGCACACTTCAGCATGTTTGCTCATGTCTCATTCTAGTTTGTTTGAGTTGCAGATTATGGCTAGTTCATCAGGGCAGGAGCAATCTACCTCGCGAAATGCGGGGAACATCTCAGCGGACGAGGAGGAACCTCGCCGACCATTCAGTCCGGTGCCTCTTCCGGGTCCTAACGATCCGCCACCACCCAGAGGAAGCGTACCTGGTCTGCATCGGTTCATTGATGACCTGCCAGATATCACCCACTGGACAGCTTACTGGCAGATTCAACACCTTAAACCCACACCGGGGGTGAGGGTTGATTTTGAGGACATTAGGGAGCAATGTCCGGAGTTCCATGAGCTGCTAGTGCATCGGCTGACACGCGCTGACTTGCTGAGACTGGTTCAGGTGGTAGAGCCCGCACCACTTCTTCCCCTCCAGGAGCTCTGGAGTACATTCGATTTAAACCCGAGGGTGAAGAACACGTATACAAGGCACATCCAGTTTCGCTTGGAGGAAACTCTTTTCCATGAGTCCTACGACACATTTGGAAGGTTGTTGGGGATTGACCAGTCCGCGGACCTCAGAGTTTTCAAGATTAAGGAATCGGGAGTCGAAAAAATTGAAAACAACACCAGAACGTGGCGAGAACTCACGGGCAGTGGTGGGTCATTTGTCACCAACAAGTCTACATATCGCGACATCAGATGCCCGGTATGGCGGTTCCTTCACGTGATCGTCATTCGATCTATCTGCCATCGAAGCACCGGTGGTCATCATTTCTATGGAGATGAGATGCATCTGGTCCGCTGCATGCTTGGCGGACGGAGGCTCCACGTGGGATATCAGGTCGCACAGTTCTTCTATAAGCGAGTCACTGGTGCCGTTCTTCCTCGCACTCTTCCGGGAGGATGGTACGTCGCTCGCATCATTGCGACCGCGGGCATTAGAGACAGGTGGCCGGCTGAGGTGTTTGTAGGGTTGACACCCCCGAGGGAGCTAGGACCTCAGTACCTGATGGCTCAAGGGTGGGTTCCCCGACCAGTTCCACCTCCGCAGCCTGAGATTCCAGTTCCAGAGGGTGACGCTCTAGAGCCACCCCCAGTTTATGCAGCAGGGACTGATCAGGCAGAGTTTCGGACACCACTTGAGCGAGTTCAGGATTGGCAGGCAGTTTTCGGAGAGGGTGGACACCCTTGGCAGCAGCAGCAGGAGGCCAGATGGACTGAGATGACTGCGTGGCGCACCAGCTTTAGCCAGGGTACTCTTCCATGGCAGGAGGAAGTCCGCGATTATCAGCAGCAGCAGCAGGCTTGGCACAAGCAGGAGATCCAGAAGATGGACACTCGGCATGCACAGCAGATGGCGCTGCTTCAGCAGATCCTCGATAGGCAGCCGCCAGCTCCGGCTCCAGCTCCTCGCCGACAGCAGGCTCGCCGGAATCGCGACCAAGATCAGGATCAGTGATTGACCTCAGGATTTTTTATTTCCTTTTTCTAGACTTGTACTTTTTATTTTCGGAGTGGATTTTGAGTCGGTTTGTTCTTTGGAGTCTTTGTGAACCTTGAGTCGAGTCATATGTACTGTTATCATCTGAATGCTCTGATCGTGTGATGTTTTCTCTTTTCTATTTAACTCAGGGTATATGGCCAAACCTCTTGTGCATCCAGTTTTGATCAGGACGTTCATGTCGACGAGTTACTGATGCTTTCTATGGAAACCTTATGATCTACTTCCTGGTACCCCTAAACACTTTTGTTTTTCATACTAATTGTTTGGTGTGAACATTGAGGACAATGTCCAAATTTAAGTGTGGGGTGGGGTGTTCATTTGCATGTTTTGCCAAGTAATGGGCGGTGATTGTGCCTTGTTTTGTCACTCTTTCACAGCTTCCCATTCACATTGCTTAACACCTTCTTGAATTGCCTACTGTCTTCCATATGTTGAGATTGATGTGGTGCTTTGGCTTTAACCAAATGTGTGTGAGAACCTGAATTATGACCATCTCCCACTCTTCTTGCTTGGAGTATTCTAGGAACTTGCCTTTATCGTGTTAGTGAACAATTGACTTGTTAATGTGTACGACTTGGTCTGTCTGATGCTCGAATTCTCTAGTTCAATGCCATGATCGAGTCTAGATAAGGGATCTTATAATTTTGTATCTTTAAAGTGTTGTTAATGTTCCAATCAGAGAAAATCTGAAAAATAAGTGGTTCGGTATTGAAGTTGTGGGTCGATTCACGAGCTGGCATACGTGCCTGCCCATTGTTGTAGTCCCAAAGGGAAGTCTCAATGTGGCGTTCTTTTTCTAACCTACTCCCGATCGTGGCTGGGGTCTAGGATAACGCGGAATTCCAAAGGTTTCTGGCTGCTCCATACCTAGTAGTATCCACACTGTACCGACCATTCGAAAATAAGACCTAAAAAAAAAAAGAAAAAAAAAACAGAAAAAAAAAGAGAGAGAAAAAAAAAAGTTCTTTAATTTTGTTCAAGTCGTGTCCCCTTGTCTAGCAAGTGTCAGGTTGCGTCCTAGAGTAAGTGTTGCGGAAGTAAGTATTGTCTTGCCTTTATCAAGTCAGGTTGTTCACTAGCTCGTTAAAGTCTTGTTCCACTTTCACTCTGGCAAAAGTTTGGTTCCTAATTGTGTGGTTAGTTGGGTAATCCTCTTGTTTAGTAGAAGCACCATATACATCTTTCTAGGAACCAAGAGGTTTTCGGTTTGCTCATTCAAGTTGGTGCATTGTTGTGGTAAAGTTCTTGTTTGAGGACAAACAAAAGTTTAAGTGTGGGGTGATTTGATGACGTTAGATTTACCGCATTTATCTCGCCACATTTGAACGACATTCCTCTTGTTTGACCCTGAATTGTGATGAACTTGAATGATTTTTATTGTAAATTATGTTTGATTCCCCGTTGGCCCTCTTTGGGTCGTTTGACGTGTTTTTCAAGTTATTTTGATGAGATTTCAGGATTTCACATCGTAGAAGACTTTTCTACGAGCTTGGCGGTTCAAACGGGGATCAATTCGGAGCACAAATGAGGTTGGAATTGCCGAAAGAAGTTCGGAGCAAGAAGCAGCATCGAAAAGTGCGGTTTTCAGAGGCAAATGTGCGCCGGCGCACTTTTCGAAGTGCCAGGCGCACTTTGCAATTTATTTTCAAAAGTTTCGGCGGAATATTCAAGATGTGCGCCTTATGGGGGGTTTTGTGCGCCAGAGCACTTTTGAAAGTGCCAGGCGCACTTTTGCCCCTCAAAAACGCGTTTTCCCTCCTTCCCTTAGCATTTTCGGATCAAAGCCTCTTTTTCACACTCTCTCTCTCCGAATCCAGCAAGAACAAAAAGAGAAGCACCCTTGTTCTTCGAGTTTTCAACCTATTTTTACTCAAAACCTCCGATTTTCACGAACCCATACCAAAATTTTCACCTCTTCCCATTCCCTACTTGATTCCGCCCTTGCCCAACCAATTTTCGCACCAAGTTTTTGGCGCCGTTGCCGGGGACTTTTCTTTTTCTAGGAAAGGCATTGTGCGTCTAAGCTTTTCATTCACTCTCTTATCATTTCTTATCTCCCACATTTTTGTATTACTTGGTATTTCTTGTTTTTGTTGTTTCAGGCAAGATTGCAGGTTCGGAGGAAAAACGGGCTAGTAAGCGCATAGCTGAAAAGGGTAGAGTCTTCTATACTCACTTCGGCACTACTCCGGTTCCTCCGCCTCCAGCCAAAACACCTAAAACAAAGAAGAACCTTTTCACATCTTCATCCACACCTTCACCGTCCACCATTGCTACTACTGATCCGCCCCGTCCTGATTCTCCCACAGATCCTCCTACTCCACCTGAGATAGAAATTATGGCGGCAGAAAGGACATTGAAGGATTATGATCGACCGACCATAGATGGGACAGCTTCGTGCATTCAGATTCCCAACACGGGAACTCGGAATCTGCACATCCATCTCACTTGATCAACATGATTCAAGCAAACAGGAACACTTTCTCTGGAGGTGTTAATGAGGAACCGAATGCTCATGTGAGGAACTTCTTGAGGCTGGCTCATACAGTCTCCAACAATGAAGCGGATCATAATGCAGTCAAGCTTCAGCTTTTTCCTTTCACTCTAAAGGGTCAAGCAGAACTATGGTTGTATGATTATCCTGCGAATCACTTCACTACGTGGGATGGTCTGGCTAAAGCATTCCTAGAAGAGTTCTTCTCCCCTTCCAGAACCGATGCACTCAGGGCACAGATAACAGGTTTCACAAGTGGTCCGGAGGAGAACTTCTATGAGGCTTGGCAAAGATTTCAAGGGCTTCTCCGAGCTTGTCCTCACCATGGATGGGATGACTACAACAAGTTCTCTATATTCCTCCGAGGCTTGGATTATGAGAAGAGGAAGGATTTCTCTTTACAGCTGAATACAGACTTGAATGATATGACCGCAGCCGCGGCTTTGGCTGCTTGCAAGGCCTTTGCCATGAGGATCAAGTCTCTAATGCAAGCTAATCCCTTAAAGGTGGACGACAGGAGTCTGGGGCAGAGGAGATTTTCTGCTGATGCCCAATACCCTATTCCCACAGTTCCTGCACCAGTAAACCTTGTTCAAAGTCAGTTGGAGTTGGATAACTCGAAACTAGAGATGGAAGTGCAGAGATTAAAACATGAGTTGGAAAGGGCTAAGATAGCTCCTTCACCAGGTGTTCCTACAGCTCCACCGCCAGGGTTCAAGATGCTTTCTAGAACCACTCCTTCATCTGCTTCTACGGCGGCGACTGTAGCGGCTGTCATCGCCCCGTGTTCAAACTGTGGTGGTCCAGATCATACAGCAGAGAGTTGTAATTGGAAGATTGTGGGTAACCCAGACCAACAACAAGAGGAGGTTGATTATGTTGGTGGACAGAACCAGAGGAATTACCAGAACCAGAACAACAATTACAGAAATTCTAATGGTTACCAGAATCAAAACTCCCAATGGCAGAGCAGAGGGAACTGGAACAACAACCAAAATAAGAATCAGTTTCAGGAAGGAAATCAAGGGGGTTACCAAAGAAATTATGGGAATCAAAATCAGAATTCCCAATGGCAAAACAGAGGCGGTTGGTATAACAATCAGAATCAGAATCAGAATCAGAACCAGAACCAGCACCAGAACCAGAATCAGAACAACAACGGTGGTGCAAGCTCTTCTGCGCCTAAGTCCTATTCCGATCTCATGATGGATAAGATGGATAAGATTTTGGCTGAAACTCAGTCAAACAAGAAGGACATCTCACACCACGACTCTTCTCTCCAGAAGCTGGCAAATCAAATGGCAGGAATCACAAATCTTCTTAAGGAGAAGGGTATTGGATCTCTACCTACCACCACTCTCCCTAATCTGAACCAGAATGAACATGTGGGAGCTGTGGAAACAAGAAGTGGAAAGAAGCTGGCAGATATTCCCATGAAGCAGGTGCCGACTTTAATTCCTCCTCCTCATCTCATTGAAGAAGAGGACGTGGAGGAGAGAGAAGAGATATCATTTTTTCTGCAAATTCTCTACTTTTCTCTGACGAACCAGACACTCTCGGAGGTGAAGACGGAGCTTTGGAGACGCGATTGAGCGAGGATTAGCGAGGATTAACTCAGGAGTTTGAAGGATTGATCGAGATTAGGTCTATTCGGAGTAAGATGTTTTCTTCTCCGGTTTTCTTCTTCTTTGTTTCTGTGATTTCTTCTGTAACGATGTCTGGCTAAACCTCTAGGGTTGTTTAGATTAGATGAAGCGTTAGATAGGATTTTGTATGGATGATTTCGGGTTTCTAACCCGTTTATGTTAATCGATGATCTTTCAGACTTAGATGCGATTTCTCCTAAACCCTAATTTAAACTGTTTGACTCTGGCAACTTGATCAATTGTTAGTTTCTGAGTTTATCTTTGAATTGCGGGTCTGACCATGAACGCAATTCATTCTAGAGTTTAGGAGGTCGTTAGGTTCTCCAATAGCTTGACCATAGGATTGTCAGAACCTAATCTCTGTGCATGAATTTGTGGCATTTCACTGTTCTTGATCGTTCTTGATTTCTTGCAAGTTAGCTTGACCATAGGAGCTTGTAGGTTTGAAAGAATTGAATCTCTACGGCCTGACCATGGAGTAGAGATTACAAAAGGAATTGCCGAGTCGTCTAGTCTGTTGAATTTCGTCGTCTGCATAGTTTCATCCATCTAAACCGAACTAGCGTGGATTCGAGTCTGAACAACCGCCTTAGTCTATCCCTGAAAAAACCCCAGTCTGCTTTAATTGCTTTCTTTGATTTCAATTGCATTCTTAGTTAATTTCATTCACAACCAATTCAAACCCAAAACGAAACCCTGAATAGCTTTGACACACTGTTCTGAGTAATAGAGAAAGGAAGACCCTTGGGAAGTAACGATCTCGCTAGAGCGATCTAGCGAGTAAAACTTTGTGTGCATTAATTTTCGCACCACTTGTATTTATTGAGGTTGTTTGTTTTGATGTTCTTAACTGATATTTTGTACTCACCATTCACCCTTCCTCGATTTTGAGGTTGGTCGTTCATTTTGATGGAATGAGATACCACCATTCATCCAAAAAAAGTCAAAGGTTAAACAACTCACTCATTTAGTTTTTTTTTGTGGGAAAACGGTGTCAAACTCTTTAATCATTCATAATAATCGACCAAGGTTCACTGACAAAAAACAATCGTGACGAAGAAAATAGCCAAGACTAGTGTTCGAAGTCGGGATCGTGCGACACCTGATGGAAAAATGAAAACCAATGCCAATTAGGAAGTCAACAGCTTGATTCGCCTCTCTATATCTATGACAGATCTTACCTCCCAATCCTGTCCTGTGAGCTCCTGGATGTCGAGAACTTCCATAGAATTTTGATGCACTGGATGTTCAATCGCTTGAATAAGCTGTGTCATGGCCAATGAGTCCACTTGGAGCATCACCTTTTCTGAAGCCATGCTCCACACCACCTGCAAACCCTTAATGGCACCCCGTAGTTCTGTCGGGGTGAGAACATCTACTCAGATTCATAGTAAACGCAACCAAACAATAGCCCGTTTCGTTTTGAGCTGATGGGGAGAGAAGGAGGGATACAATGGCTTTTGTCCAAAATATGCTTCCTCGATTGAGATACTTGGGAGTTAATACAAAGATAGCTAGTTTCTATAGTTACTTGTAATTATTGAGGTTGTTTATTTTGATGTTCTTAACTAATATTTTGTACTCACCATTCACCCTTCCTCGATTTTGAGTTTGGGTCTTCATTTTGATGGAATGAGATACTGCCATTCATCCAAAAAAAAACTTAAAGGTTAAACAACTCACTCATTTAGTTTTTTTTTGTGGGAAAACGACGTTAAGCCCTTTAATCATTCATAATAATCAACCGAGGTTAACTGACACAAAACAATCATAACAAAACCATGACTAGTGTTCGAAGTCGGGATCATCTGACATCCGATGGGAAAATGAAAACCAATGCCAACGTGGAAGTCAACAACTTGATTCGCCTCTCTATATCTATGACAGATCTTAACCTCCCATCCTGCCCGATGAGCTCCTTGATGTCGAGAAATTTCATAGCATTTTGATGCACTGGATGTTCAATCGCTTGAAGAAGCTGTGTCACGGCCAATGAGTCCACTTGGAGCTTCACACTTCTGAAGCCATGCTCCCATGCTACCCGCAAACCCTTCATGGCACCCCGTAGTTCTGGCCAAGTGAGAACATCTACCCAGGTTCATAGTAAACGCAACTAAACAATAGCCCGTTTTGTTTTCGAGTTAATGGGGAGAGAAGGAGGGATGCCGTGTATCTTGTCCAAAATCAGCTTCCTCGATTGAGATGCTTGAGAGTTAATACAAAGATAGCTAGTTTCTATAGCTACTTGTAATTATTGAGGTTGTTTGTTTTGTTGTTCTTAACTGATATTTTGTACTCACCATTCACCCGTCCATGATTTTGAGGTTGGGTATTTATTTTGATGGAATGAGATACCGCCATTCATAAAAAAAACTCAAAGGTTACAACTTAGTAATTTAGTTTTTTTTTTGTGGGAAAATGGTTTCAAGCGCTTTAATCATTCATAATAATTGACCGAGGTTCACTAACACAAAACAATCATAATGAAGAAAATAGACATAACTAGTGTTCGAAGTCGGGATCGTGTGACACCCAATGGGAAAACGAAAACCAATGCCAACGAGAAAGTCAACAGCTTGATTCGCCTCTCTAGATCTATGACAGATCTTAACCTCCCAATCCTGTCTGATGAGCTCCTAGATGTCGAGAACTTCCATAGCATTTTGATGCACTGGATGTTCAATCGCTTGAAGAAGCTGTGTCACGGCCAATGAGTCCACTTGGAGCTTCACACTTCTGAAGCCATGCTCCCATGCCAGCTGCAAACCCTTAATGACACCCCGTAGTTCTACCCAGGTTCATAGTAAACGCAACTAAACAATAGCCCGTTTTGTTTTCGAGTTAATGGGGAGAGAAGGAGGGATGCCGTGTCTCTTGTCCAAAATCTACTTCCTCGATTGAGATGTTTGGGAGTTAATACAAAGATAGTTAGTTTCTATAGTTACTTGTAATTATTGAGGTTGTTTATTTTGCTGTTCTTAACTGATATTTTGTACCACCATTCACCCTTCCTCGATTTTGAGGTTGGGTGTTCATTTTGATGGAATGAGATACCGACATTCATAAAAAAAACTCAAAGGTTACAACTCACTAATTTAGTTTTTTTTTTGTGGGAAAATGGCGTCAAGCGCTTTAATCATTCATAATAATCGACCGAGGTTCACTAACACAAAACAATCATAATGAAGAAAATAGCCATGACTAGTGTTCGAAGTCGGGATCGTGTGACACCCAATGGGAAAACAAAAACCAATGCCAACGAGGAAGTCAACAGCTTGATTCGCCTCTCTATATCCATGACAGATATTAACCTCCCAATCCTGTCCGATGAGCTTCTGGATGTCGAGAACTTTCATAGCATTTTGATGCACTGGATGTTCAATTCCTTGAATAAGTTGTGTCACGGCCAATGAGTCCACTTGGAGAATCACCGTTCTGAAGCCATGCTCCCACGCCACCTGCAAACCCTTAATGGCACCCCGTAGTTCTGCCCGGGTGAGATCATCTACCCAGATTCATAGTAAACGCAACCAAACAATAGCCCATTTCGTTTCGAGTTGATGGGGAGAGAAGGAGGGATGCAATGTCTCTTGTCCAAAATCTGCTTCCTCGATTGAGATACTTCGGAGTTAATACAAAGATAGCTAGTTTCTATCATTACTTGTAATTATTGAGGTTGTTTGTTTTTGTGTTCTTAACTGATATTTTGTACTCACCATTCACCCTTCCTCGATTTTGAGGTTGGGTGTTCATTTTGATGGAATGAGATACAACCATTCATCCAAAAAAACTCAAAGGTTAAACAACTCACTTATTTAGTTTTTTTTTTGGTGGAAAACGTTCTCGAGCGCTTTAATCATTCATAATAATTGACTAAGGTCCACTGACACAAAACAATCATAACGAAGAAAATAGCCATGACTAGTGTTCGAAGTTGGGATCGTGTGACACTTGATGGGAAAATGAAAACCAATGCCAACGAGGAAGTCAACAGCTTGATTCGCCTCTCTATATTTATGATAGATCTTAACCTCCCAATCCTGTCCAATGAGCTCCTGGATGTTGAGAACTTCCATAGCATTTTGATGCACTGGATGTTCAACTGCTTGAATTAGCTATGTCACAACCAAGGAGTCCACTTGGAGCATCACCCTTTTGAAGCCATGCTCCCACGCCACCTGGAAACCCTTAATCGTATCCGTAGTTCTGCCCGGGTGAGAACATCTACCCATATTCATAGTAAATGCAACCAAACAATAGCCCGTTTCTTTTCGAGTTAGCCCCCCTGCGTCGAGGCCTAACCTATGTCTCCAATCTCCGAATCATTTGTGTTGACTGTTACCTACCCCGCCGATCCAGGATCCCAAACAATGGGAACCATACGTCGGGTTGGTTGATAGTTCATCAAGGTTGCATCCTGATTCATTGTCTCTTTGACGTTCGTGGTCCAAACTACGGTCCAGATTGCAATTCATTTAGTTTTATGTTTGTTCCTCACCCGTCATAATTTTGGATACGAGTAATTACTCACCTGAAATAATATTTCCGCTCTAGTCTATGAATTTTCTTTTGTTTTTCGATATTAACTGTTTGTTTTTATTCGAATTCAATTTCAAAACATATACTTAAATACATATATCCTACTTTTAAACACATATAAAAAAATTCATAAAAAAAGTCAAATTAATATGTTATAAACATTTGAATGGAAAACAAACATAGAGAGAAAACAAAGACAAGAAAGGAAGGAAAAAAGAAATGTTAAAAAAGGTAGTCAATACATTGATACCAAATCGCCAAATAAATATTTTAATTGTTATTTTGGGAGATTGACTACATGTTTAGCGGTATTCATGTCTACTCAGCCTATTTTACCTTAGATTGAGAATTGACTATATGAAGACTTTATTTTGAGAATAAGAAAATTATTCAACCCCACTTTGGGAAAAAAATCCTACGTACTTGGTAATACAATGTTTTTTTTATGAATTACACAAGTTCCAATATAATTATGCATGCACCCAAATCTTAGCTGATTCAGAATCCATTGTTATATAAGCTGATTTATCCTAGTAATGATCAATACACAAGTTATCAACATTCTTTGTTGTTATACTACTCATCTCTATCTTCTTTCTCCGACAATCATGAAAGCAGTTCCAGTAATGATTCCATTGGTTATGATGCTCTTACTGAACACTCCACTGTTATATGTGGAGGCAACAAGATCTCCATCGGCGTTGACGAACACCATTTTTTATTGTGTGCGCCATCTTAATGCTCCAGGTTGTAGCAAAAGTACAGAAATTGCCGCTAATCCCTGGCATCGTGGTTGTAATCCCATTAATCGATGTCGTGGCGGACCACCATTGTCGACGTCCCATTAAAGTATACTATATTGAAGCTTCTTTTGAATTGTATTTCACTATCAGTTTCGAATAATAACTCATAATGTGGTGTCCATATTGATTTTTATCTACATTAATCGTGATATATAATTAATTATGCAACCACAAAAAAATGATGCTTAGAATAATGGTGCTTCTTCTCTTTGTACTTCAATAATGGTGAAACATATAATCACAATTTGATTTAATAAGATTATAATATATATTTTTTAAGAGTCATAGATTTAATTTGCAGGATTTCAGGGGTTCCTAGTCATTGTGTTTTCACAAGTATCCATAACCTTTGAATCAAATCTATTGTTTTCTATTTTAGTACATAAGTTTTCTTCGTTTTCTTTTTCAGTACATGAACTTGTGGTTGTTCTTATGTCACATGCATGATTCGCTAGTCATGTGTTGGTTGGTTCAGTGGTTAGATGTTGGTTTATTAAGAGTCATAGATTGGTTGGTTCGATAGCCAATTGTTGGTTTATTATGAGTCATAAATTTAATTTGTGTGTTTTCACGGGTTCCATACCTTTTGTGTTTTCACGAGTTTCCACTTTCCATAGTATTTGGGTTAAATGCATTCATGATCAACCAAGTTTGGCGTTATAGCAACATGCTCACTCAACTTTAAAATTTAACGTTGTAATCACTATTGTCTTAACTTTGTAACTCAGCAACAAGTCTGTTCATTTTTGTTTAATTTTCTGTTCAAATGGCCACATAATGTTGTCATGTCACCAAAATAATTAATATTATATGGATCATAAACCCCACAAGATTTTCGAAACAACTTCACACAAATCAAAAACCCGTTGAGGCATTCATGTCTTATGGTTTCACCGACTTATCTGTGAAATCCTCTACTCCTTCCTCTAAATATATGATTTCAAAATAAAAATTCAAACGAGAATTGATTATTATATTTAAAAAAATTAAAACAAGCACTCACATAAAAATCTACAATTGGTCAGGTAGGGTAACCAGTGACAGTTGCAATGTGTCAATTATCTAAATCTTACCTCACATATTTCTTAAGTTCAAAATCCTAACAACCTTACACTATTGTAGCTTTTTGCTTATGTCCAGTTTATAACTTATCTAAATTAAAATTAAAATATTATTACTTGTGAATAAAAAAGAAAATTTATTTATTTTGTTTGAATATGTTATTATTAGTTTGAGAAAGTGCACCATTTAATCATGATTCGGCTCCTAATTGTAGGAAATGTTTTAACTCAAACATATAACCCTTTTTCTGAACATAGATTCACTGAATTAAGACATATCGTAATTCATAATCCAATAATAAATATATTGCCAAACTTAAAATAAAACAAAAAATATAATCAAAATAATAAATGGTAAATCCTTTATTATTATTATTATTATTTATTGTTGGTGTTATGGTAAACTTGGTAATACAATTATTGAATTACGTAAATTCCAATCATGCATACACCAAAATCTCAGCCGATTAACAATTCATCAGTTATATAAACCGGTATATCCTAGCACTGTTCAATATACAAGTTATCAGTATTCTCTGTTGTTATACAACACATTTGTATCTTCTTTCTCTGACAATCATGAAAGTAGTAGCAACAATGATTTCGATGATGATCATGCTCTTATTCAGCACGTCGTCACTGTTGTATGTGGAGGCAACAAGATCTTCATCGGCGTTGACGAACACCATTTATTATTGTGTGCGCCATCCTAATGCTCCAGGTTGTGGCAAAAGTACAGACATTGCCGCTAATCCTCCCTGGCATCGTGGCTGTAATCCCATTACTCGATGTCGTAGTGGACCACCACTGCCGACGTCCCACTAAAGTATACTGTATTGAAGCTTATTTTGAATTGTATTTCACTATCAATTTTGAATAATAACTCATATTGTGGTTTCCATATTGATTTTTATCTACATTAATAGTGATACAACAATATATAATTATGAAACCAGAAAAAATTATGCTTAGAATAATGGTGCTTCTTCTCTTTGTACTTCAATAATGGTGAAACATATAATCACAATTTGATTTAATAAGATTATAATATATGAGTGTTTGGATTAGAGAATTGGTCATGAACAATGTTGCTAGAATAAGATTAGAAATCATATTGTTTGTACAAGAGATTTAAGGTTTAGAGGTCACCCAAAGTAAAAAAAAATTAATGTTTCATGGTCGAATTTTTATTATTTATTTGCTTCAAATTTGATTATTATTTATTAAATAAATAAATAAGGACAAGCATAAACGAACAACTTTTTAATTAAGTTGAATCATACCAACAATACAGAAAATTAATATTGAAATCTAACTTCATAAAAATACAGCATATTAGAACATTTTTTTAGGTTTGATGCTCTCGCATAGGGGACGAGAAACCTTTGCCTGAAAAGTCCTTCAAGCTATCCCAACTTGCGCTTTTTGTGTTTCCTGCTTCTTGACAAGATGTAAAAAAATGGGCGACGTTATTAGCAATTTTTTGTGTTATTAGCTGGTTAAATTTTGAGTGAGGTTGAATGATTGGTGGATGAACATTGTGTGAGGTTGAACGTTTGATGGCTAGACACCGAGTAAGGTTGAACGCTCGATGAGGCTGAACATTTGATGGCTAAATGTCGAGTGAGACTAAACGCCGAGTAAGGTTGAACGCGCGGTGTCTACACCTTGGGTGAGGTTGAATGTCCGATGGTTAAATGTCAAAGGAAGCCAGGCGCCGAGGATGCTCGACTATTGGCTGAAACATCGAGTGAGGCTGAACACCCACTGACTAAACGCCAAAGGAGGCGAACTGTTTATAGTGCTCGACAATTTACTGAAACACCGATTACGGGTACTCAGAATGTGAGTTGAGTAGTGCGTTAAGATAATTGTTGAGCTTATATCATTTGTTGATTATTCAATGGTGGAGATGAATCTTTAAAATCCAGCATGTGCCTCTCTGGCATTTGGGTTGTGGCCAACCACACAAGTTTCCTCATTTTATAGATTTTGGATCTATTTTTTTTTATTTTAGTATAAGTTTTTGTTTTATATTTAGTACGTGTACTTTTGTTGTTTTTCGGTTGCATGGTTTGATAATTCATTGTTGATTGGTTTCGTGATCGAGTTTTGGTTGATTAAGGATTACGTGTTTGTTTATTAAGAGCCGCATATTGATTGGTTTCACAGTCGGGAATTGGTTTTTTAAGAGTCATATATTTAATTTGCAGGATTTCAGGGGTTCCTAGTCATTGTGTTTTCACAAGTTTCCATAGCCTTTGAATCAAATCTATTGTTTTCTATTTTAGTACATAAGTTTTCTTCGTTTTCTTTTTTCAGTACATGAAATTGTGGTTGTTCTTATGTCACATGCATGATTCGCTAGTCAGGTGTTGGTTGGTTCAGTGGTTGGATGTTGGTTTATTAAGAGTCATAGATTGGTTGGTTCGATAGCCAATTGTTGGTTTATTATGAGTCATAAATTTAATTTGTGTGTTTTCACGGGTTCCATACCTTTTGTGTTTTCACGAGTTTCCACTTTCCATAGTCTTTGGGTTAAGTA
This sequence comes from Linum lewisii, assembly GCA_034768395.1. Taxonomy (NCBI): domain Eukaryota; kingdom Viridiplantae; phylum Streptophyta; class Magnoliopsida; order Malpighiales; family Linaceae; genus Linum; species Linum lewisii. The sequence goes on from CM068296.1 coordinate 61,296,302, forward strand.
CATTCATGATCAACCAAGTTTGGCGTTATAGCAACATGGTCACTCAACTTTAAAATTTAACGTTGTAATCACTATTGTCTTAACTTTGTAACTCAGTAACATATCTGTTCATTTTTGTTCAATTTTCTGTTCAGAATGGCCACATAATGTTGTCATGTCACCAAAATAATTAATATTATATGGATCATAAACCCCACAAGATTCTCGAACCAACTTCACACAAATCAAAAACCCGTTGAGGCATTTATGTCTTATGGTTTCACCGGCTTATCTGTGAAATCATCTACTCCTTCCTCTAAATATAAGATTTCAAAATAAAAATTCAAACGAGAATTGATTATTATATTTAAAAAAATTAAAACAACACTCACATAAAAAACTACAATTGGTTAGGTAGGGTGATAACTAGTGACAATTGCAATGTGTCAATTATCTAAATCCTACCTCACATATTTCTTAAGTTCAAAAGCCTAACAACCATACACTATTGTAGCTTTTTGCTTATGTCCAATTTATAACTTATCTAAATTAAAATTAAAATATTATTACTTGTGAATAAAAAAAAATTTTATTTTTTTGTTTGAATATGTTATTATTAGTTTGAGAAAGGGCACCATTTAATCATGATTCGGCTCCTAATTTTAGGCAATGTTTTAACTCAAACATATAACCCTTTTTCTGAACATAGATTCACTGAATTAAGACATATCGTAATTCATAATCCAATAATAAATATCTTGTCAAACTTAAAATAAAAAAATATATAATCAAAATAATAAATGGTAAATCCTTTATTATTATTATTATTATTATTGTTTATTGTTGTTGTTATGGTAAACTTGGTAATACAATTATTGAATTACTTAAATTCCAATCATGCATACACCAAAATCTCAGCCGATTCACAATTCATCAGTTATATAAACCGGTATATCCTAGCACTGTTCAATATACAAGTTATCAGTATTCTTTGTTGTTATAAAACACATTTGTATCTTCTTTCTCTGACAATCATGAAAGTAGTAGCAACAATGATTTCGATGATGATGATGCTCTTATAGAGCACGACGTCACTGTTGTATGTGGAGGCAACAAGATCTTCATCAGCGTTGACGAACACCATTTATTATTGTGTGCGCCATCCTAATGCTCCAGGTTGTAGCAAAAGTACAGACATTGCCGCTAATCCTCCCTGGCATCGTGGCTGTAATCCCATTACTCGATGTCGTAGCGGACCACCACTGCTGACGTCCCATTAAAGTATACTGTATTGAAGCTTCTTTTGAATTGTTTTTCACTATCAATTTCGAATAATAACTCATATTGTGGTTTCCATATTGATTTTTATCTACATTAATAGTGATACAATAATATATAATTATGAAACCACAAAAAATGATGCTTAGAATAATGGTGCTTCTTCTCTTTGTACTTCAATAATGGTGAAACATATAATCACAATTTGATTTAATAAGATTATAATATATGAGTGTTTGGATTAGAGAATTGGTCATGAACAATGTTGCTAGAATAAGATTAGAAATCGTATTGTTTGTACAAGAGATTTAAGGTTTAGAGGTCACCCAAAGTAAAAAAATGTAATGTTTCATGGTCGAATTTTTATTATTGATTTGCTTCAAATTTTATTATTATTTATTAAATAAATAAATACGGTCAAGCATAAACGAACAACTTTTTAATTAAGTTCAATCATACCAACAATACAGAAAATTCAATATTGAAATCTAACTTGATAAAATTACAACATATTAGAACATTTTTTTTAGGTTTGATGCTCTCACATAGGGGACGAGAAACCTTTGCCTGAAAAGTCCTTCAAGCTATCCCAACGTGCGCTTTTGTGCTTCATGCTTTTTGACAAGATGCTAAAAAAATGGGCGATGTTATTAGCCATTTTTTGTGTTATTAGCAGGTTAAATTTTGAGTGAGGTTGAATGATTGGTGGATGAACATCGTGTGAGGTTGAACGTCTGATGGCTAGACACCGAGTAAGGTTGAACGCTCGATGAGGCTGAACGTTTGATGGCTAAATGTCGAGTCAGACTAAACGCCGAGTAAGGTTGAACGCGCGGTGTCTACACCTTGGGTGAGGTTGAATGTCCGATGGTTAAATGTCAAGGGAAGCCAGGCGCCGAGGATGCTCGACTATTGGCTGAAACATCGAGTGAGGCTAAACACCCACTGACTAAACGCCAAAGGAGGCGAACTGTTGAGAGTGCTCAACAATTTACTGAAACACCGATTACAGGTACTCAGAATGTGAGTTGAGTAGTGCGTTAAGATAATTGTTGAGCTTATATCATTTGTTGGTTAATCAATAGTGGAGATGAATCTTTAAAATCCAGCATATGCCTCTCTGGCATTTGGGTTGTGGCCCACCACACAAGTTTACTTATTTTATAGATTTTGGATCTATTTTTATTTTTATTTTAGTATAAGTTTTGTTTTATATTTTAGTACGTGTACTTTTGTTGTTTTTCGGTTGCATGGTTTGATAATTCATTGTTGATTGGTTTCGTGATCGAGTTTTGGTTGATTAAGGATTACGTGTTCGTTTATTAAGAGCCGCAGATTGATTGGTTTCACAGTCGGGAATTGGTTTGTTAAGAGTCATAGATTTAATTTGCAGGATTTCAGGGGTTCCTAGTCATTGTGTTTTCACAAGTATCCATAGCCTTTGAATCAAATCTATTATTTTTATTTAGTACATAAGTTTTCTTCGTTTTCTTTTTCAGTACATGAACTTGTGGTTGTTCTTATGTTACATGCATGATTCGCTAGTCAGGTGTTGGTTGGTTCATTGGTTGGATGTTGGTTTATTAAGAGTCATAGATTGGTTGGTTCGATAGCCAATTGTTGGTTTATTATGAGTCATAAATTTAATTTGTGTGTTTTCACGAGTTCCATACCTTTTGTGTTTTCACGAGTTTCCACTTCCATAGTCTTTGGGTTAAATACATTCATGATCAACTAAGTTTGGCGTTATAGCAACATGGCCACTGAACTTTAAAATTTAACGTTGTAATCACTATAGTCTTAACTTTGTAACTCAGCAACATGTCTATTCATTTTTGTTTAATTTTTTGTTCAAATGGCCACATAATGTTGTCATGTCACCAAAATAATTAATATTATATGGATCATAAACCCAACAAGATTCTCGAACCAACTTCACACAAATCAAAAACCCGTTGAGGCATTCATGTCTTATGGTTTCACCGGCTTATCTGTGAAATCCTCTACTCCTTCCTCTAAATATATGACTTCAATATAAAAATTCAAACGAGAATTGATTATTATATTTAAAAAAATTAAAACAACACTCACATAAAAATCTACAATTGGTCAGGTAGGGTAACTAGTGACAATTGCAATGTGTCAATTATCTAAATCCTACCTCACATATTTCTTAAGTTCAAAAGCCTAACAACCTTACACTATTGTAGCTTTTTGCTTATGTCCGATTTATAATTTATCTAAATTAAAATTAAAATATTATTACTTGTGAATAAAAAAGAAAATTTTATTTATTTTGTTTGAATATGTTATTATTAGTTTGAGAAAGGGCACCATTTAATCATGATTCGGCTCCTAAGTTTAGGAAATGTTTTAACTCAAACATATAACCCTTTTTCTGAACATAGATTCACTGAATTAAGACATATCATAATTCATAATCCAATAATAAATATCTTGCCAAACTTAAAATAAAACAAAAAATATAATCAAAATAATAAATGGTAAATCCTTTATTATTATTATTTATTGTTGTTGTTATGGTAAACTTGGTAATACAATTATTGAATTACTTAAATTCCAATCATGCATACACAAAAATCTCAGCCGATTCACAATTCATTAGTTATATAAACCGGTATATCCTAGCACTATTCAACATACAAGTTATCAGTATTCTTTGTTGTTATACAACACATTTGTATCTTCTTTCTCCGACAATCATGAAAGTAGTAGCAACAATGATTTCGATGATGATGATGCTCTTATTGAGCACAACGTCACTGTTGTATGTGGAGGCAACAAGATTTCATCAGCGTTGACGAACACCATTTATTATTGTGTGTGCCATCCTAATGCTCCAGGTTGTAGCAAAAGTACAGACATTGCCGCTAATCCTCCCTGACATCGTGGTTGTAATCCCATTACTCGATGTCGTAGTGGACCACCACTGCCGACGTCCCATTAAAGTATATGTATTGACGCTTCTTTTGAATTGTATTTCACTATCAATTCCGAATTATAACTCATACTGTGGTTTCCATATTGATTTTTATCTACATTAATAGTGATACAATAATATATAATTATGAAACCTCAAAAAATGATGCTTAGAATAATGGTGCTTCTTCTCTTTGTACTTCAATAATGGTGAAACATATAATCACAATTTGATTTAATAAGATTATAATATATGAGTGTTTGGATTAGAGAATTGGTCATGAACAATGTTGCTAGAATAAGATTAGAAATCGTACTGTTTGTACAAGAGATTTAAGGGTTAGAGGTCACCCAAAGTAAAAAAAATTATTGTTTCATGGTCGAATTTTTATTATTTATTTGCTTCAAATTTTATTATTATTTATTAAATAAATAAATAAGGTCAAGCATAAACGAACAACTTTTTAATTAAGTTGAATCATACCAACAATACAGAAAATTCAATATTGAAATCTAACTTGATAAAATTACAACATATTAGAACATTTTTTTTAGGTTTGATGCTCTCGCATAGGGGACGAGAAACCTTTGCCTGAAAAGTCCTTCAAGCTATCCCAACGTGCGCTTTTTGTGTTTCATGCTTCTTGACAAGATGCTAAAAAAATGGGCGATGTTATTAAATTTTGAGTGAGGTTGAATGATTGGTGGATGAACATCGTGTGAGGTTGAACGTCTGATGGCTAGACATCGAGTAAGGTTGAACGCTCGATGAGGCTGAACGTTTGATGGTTAAATGTCGAGTCAGACTAAACGCCGAGTAAGGTTGAACGCGCGGTGTCTACACCTTGGGTGAGGTTGAATGTCCGATGGTTAAATGTCAAGGGAAGCCAGGCGCCGAGGATGCTCGACTATTGGCTGAAACATCGAGTGAGGCTGAACACCCACTGACTAAACGCCAAAGGAGGCGAACTGTTGAGAGTGCTCGACAATTTACTGAAACACCGATTACGGGTACTCAGAATGTGAGTTGAGTAGTGCGTTAAGATAATTGTTGAGCTTATATCATTTGTTGGTTAATCAATGGTGGAGATGAATCTTTAAAATCCAGCATGTGCCTCTCTGGCATTTGGGTTGTGGCCCACCACACAAGTTTACTCATTTTATAGATTTTGGATCTATTTTTTTTTTTATTTTAGTATAAGTTTTTGTTTTATATTTTAGTACGTGTACTTTTGTTGTTTTTCGGTTGCATGGTTTGATAATTCATTGTTGATTGGTTTCGTGATCGAGGTTTGGTTGATTAAGGATTACGTGTTCGTTTATTAAGAGCCGCAGATTGATTGGTTTCACAGTCGGGAATTGGTTTGTTAAGAGTCATAGATTTAATTTGCAGGATTTCAGGGGTTCCTAGTCATTGTGTTTTCACAAGTATCCATAGCCTTTGAATCAAATCTATTGTTTTCTATTTAGTACATAAGTTTTCTTCGTTAACTTTTTCAGTACATGAACTTGTGGTTGTTCTTATGTTACATGCATGATTCGCTAGTCAGGTGTTGGTTGGTTCAGTGGTTGGATGTTGGTTTATCAAGAGTCATAGATTGGTTGGTTCGATAGCCATATGTTGGTTTATTATGAGTCATAAATTTAATTTGTGTGTTTTCACGAGTTCCATACCTTTTGTGTTTTCACGAGTTTCCACTTTCCATAGTCTTTGGGTTAAATACATTCACGATCAACCAAGTTTGGCATAATAGCAACATGGCCACTCAACTTTAAAATTTAACGTTGTAATCACTATTGTCTTAACTTTGTAACTCAGCAACATGTCTGTTCATTTTTGTTTAATTTTCTGTTCAAATGGCCACATAATGTTGTCATGTCACCAAAATAATTAATATTATATGGATCATAAACCCCACAAGATTCTCGAACCAACTTCACACAAATCAAAAACCCGTTGAGGCATTCATGTCTTATGGTTTCACCGGCTTATCTGTGAAATCCTCTACTCCTTCCTCTAAATACATGATTTCAAAATAAAACTTCAAACGAGAATTGATTAATATATTTAAAAAAATTTAAATAACACTCACATAAAAATCTACAATTGGTCAGGTTGGGTAACTAGTGATAATTGCAATGTGTCAGTTATCTAAATCCTACCTAGTGTTATCAGAACCGGACCGGACTGGCCGATTTGACCGGAAAAACTGGGAACCAAAGCTCAGTCAGATCCGGTCTGAGCATAAAACATCACCGGGCTAATTTGGATAAAAAGGGGGTCGAACCGGAAAACCCGGAAAACTCGTTCGAACCTGGTCAACATGGTTCTTCCATGTCCGAGAATACAAACACTCGTTTCAATTTGTTACAGTTAAATGAAAAAAAAATCTAGAAATTGAACTTCGATTCGGAAAGTCAGACCCTCTCTTTTCACTTCGTCAATCTTCTTCTCTGTAGAAAACATAGGATTGGAAGCGAATGGCGGCGTGACGAAGTAATCGGAAGCTGGGATTAGAGTCCAACGGTAGCATGAAGAAGGAATCGAACGGCCACTATCGTATCATCGGAAGTCCCCATTCTCAAAGATGGAAAGCAGCACATCAGTTCCTCTTCTCTTTGACCGGATTACTGACAAAGTCGTCCCTGTATCGTAAGTAGTTGTTCGGAGCTACACTTTCTCTTTTGTTGAAGGAATCGAACAGCGACAGAAGAAAGGAAAAGAATGGGGAAGCATGATTCAATGGCTGGGATGAAGAAATCATGATTATTTGGTTCATTGTAGCCTCAAACTGAAGAAAGAATCAAGATTGAAAGGATGGAGTTAGGAACTGAAAGAAAGAAACGAAGGCGGCGGAACTCTGACTCAGTTAGATTTAGATCTAGGGTTAGTTTATATATTTGGATGATTACAGTTTGGTACCTAAATTATCAATAAATGATTAATGATACATAACTTTTTAGTTTTTACAATAATAGTGTTACCAGTTCTTTATACCGGTTTTAACGGTTCAATCCCGGTCGAACCTTTAACACTTGAACCTCTAGTTTTACCGGGTCGATGACCGGTCCGGTCCTGACAACATTGATCCTACCTCACATACTTCTTAAGTTCAAAAGCGTAACAACCTTACACTATTGTAGCTTTTTCTTATGTCCACTTTATAACTTATCTAAATTAAAATTAAAATATTATTACTTGCCAATAAAGAAGAAAATTTTATTTATTTTGTTTGAATATATTATTATTAGTTGGAGAAAGTGCACCATTTAATCATGATTCAGCTCCTAATTTTAGGAAAACATTTAACTAAAACATATAACCCTTTTTCTGAACATAGATTCACTGAATTAAGACATATCGTAATTCATAATCCAATAACAAATATCTTGCTAAACTTAAAATAAAACAAAAAATATAATCAAAATAATAAATGATAAATCCTTTATTATTATTATTTGTTATGGTAAACTTGGTAACACAATTATTGAATTACTTAAATTAGTATACGAGTTTATCTTTAGACATTTGTATTCTTTGGACCATTGATTGATACATTTTTTTGGCTGACATTGATTGCAGGATTTCCGACATGGCTCAAGCAGATGATTGCGTGACTATTTCTTCTTCACCAACATCATGTTCTCAACCTTGAGCTCATCCACAATTTATCTATGTTGCAGTCACAGACTTCTTTGGGGATGAGTTTGTCATTGTCCAGGCTTGAGCTAGAGGAGGTCATGTTTCTACTATGTAGTTTCATGATACACAAGTCTCCACAACTATGTAGTTTCATGATACACAAGTCTCCACAACTATGTAGTTTCATGATACACAAGTCTCCACAACTATGTAGTAGGTGATATGATCTGTTACGGGGATAGGGATGTCACATCGTTGCTACTGCTGGACATGACATCCAAGTTTTGGTGACCAAGAACTTACACCAGAAAATTTGGCTTTTATATAGTTAGCTATATTGAGGTATTCACTATATAGTTGACACGTCACTGACCCGTAGGTTATCAGAGTTTACATGTCAGCTGATTGGAATGTCAGCAACCCTAAACGGCTCCGTTTTGACTTATGGTTATTAGCAACAGATAATCCAAATAGTAAAAAACAACGTCGTTTAGGGTTGCTGACATTCCAATCATCTGACGTGTACACTCTAACAACCTACGAGTCAGTGACATGTCAATTGTGTCAGCAATTCAGTAATACCGTTTTTCACATTTGTAACTGAAGGGCTTATTTGTTATATGTTCTAAGTAGAGGGGCCTGTTTGGTGCAATTAATAGTAGGGGCCTGTTTGTTATCTTTCAATAGTACAGGGGCCTCCTGGTCTATTATCCCACATATATATACATATACATATACATACATATACATACACACACACACACACACACATATTATATATATATATATGGTGCACACTTCAGTGCCAGTGGGTATCGGTACCCTAGCTAGCATAAAAATTCACATTTATATACTTTAAAACTCAAATAATGAGTCTTAAACCTATTGCAATAAATCATGAGCGCTACTTAATAATGCTAACTCCCTAAACACTAAATCTTAACCCTCAAACACTACAGGGTCGTTCACTTGAGAGATTTGGATTTAGGGGATTTCAAATCTCTAGAGATTTGAAATAGCTAGAGATTTTGGGCTTATGATCTTTTAATTTGGACTTATCGTCAAATGTTAGAGTTTGGAATATGATTTAGAGTTTTGAGTCTATAATGTAGTGTTTGAGGGTTAAGATTTAGTGTTTAGGGGTTAGCATCATTAAGTAGTGCTCAGGGTTTATTGTGATAGATTTAAGACTCATTATTTGAGTTTTAAAGTATAGAAATTATTTGAGTTTTAAAGTATAGAAATATGAAGTTTTATGCTAGGGTACCGATACCCGCGGGTACCCAAGTGCTCACCATATATATATATATGGGTAACACTTCAGTACCCTAGCATTAAAATTCTGTAGTATTTGGTGATTGAACTTTGGAGTTTGAGGGCTTTAGTTCAATGTTCAGGTGTTAGAATATGGTGTTAGGGGTTTCGAGTTTATTTTCTGGGTTTATGATCTTTTAATTTAGACATATATATAGTTTAGGGGTTTCGAGTTTATTTTCTGGGTTTATGTTCAGGTGTTATATATATAGTTTGAGCATGTGTGTGAATTGTGGTTATTTGACTAGTATTTGGATAAATGTTATTTTATTTTGAAAAAATAATATTAACTTACAAATATTACATTGCGTTAAGATAAGTAAAAATTAGGAATAAGTAAAATTAGGTAAATGTAATAGAGTGTAAAAGAAAGTGAGATACAAATAGAATTTGTTGGAAGTTGAATTATACACCATAACGAATTAATGAAAATCGACAACATAACTAAGAAAATTGTCCAAGACATAATGCGCTGAAGTGAAAGGACAAGCTTGTAGATAATTTTTCTTTAGTTATTTGTATTCTTTCAGTTCAGTCGACAATGATAACTCTTGTCACTCTCCTCCTTACTTTTACACCTCACATCCTACCGCCGCCACCACTTCCACTCCCGTCGGAGATGTTGTTCCAGTCGGCAGTTACCGGGAGCCAATCTAGCTTTCAAAGTTACTGATTAACATGTACTTGATCTCAAATACATCAACACTACTTGGAGAAATGATGTCAAGATTGAAGGGAGTACAATTGAAGATAGTACATAGATGCTTGGAGATGGGACCTTCAATCCTCAGCCGGAGGCTTATATACTTGACTTCTCAAACAAGGTCGCTCCAACGGCTATAGGAAAATATTCAGCTAAGTTTGTCGATGCTCAAAACATATGATATTTGGAGACCTGGTACAAATTTGCGGTTGAGGAGGAATGAGGAAACACCATATGAGCATAGGAGTATGATATTTTGATTGATTGGATATACACATAGGATGTTGTGATTAAGTGATTGATTGTATTTGAACAAATAAAAATTGCAGGTCTTTGTAAAAAAAAATTGTCATATTGAGTTATTTAGTACACTTTTTTGCTTTTGTTAGATGAGAGTGTCAAATAGTACACCTATCTTGGTGTGTTTCTTGTTGTGGATTACAATAACACTCCTACTATAGAGGTTTTTTTGGTATGTGAGTCTGATTTCATTAGTGTTTATCTATTGCTTGAGTGTATGTGCCTACTTAGATCTAAACTAGTTATGATAAATATATATAGTTTGAGTGCGTGTGTGAAATTGTAGTTATTTGATTAGTATTCGGATAAATATAACTTTATTCTAAATAAATAATATTGACTTGCAAATATTGAATTGCGTTGAGTTAAGTAAACGTTAGGAATAATGTAATATAGTGTAAAAGAAAGTGGGATATAAATAAAATTCGTTGGAGGTTGGATTGTACACAATAATGAATTAATGAAAATCGACAACATAGCTAAACATAATGCGATAAAATGAAAGGATAAACTTATATACTAGTTTTTCTTTAGTGCTTGTTTGGATAGGTGTATTTTAATTTAATATTTGAAATTCATGCATTTAAAATTTGTGATTTGGATTCATTAAAATTTAAATTATGGTGTTTGGATGGTAAATTATGTTTATATGTATTTATTTCAAATTCATTATTGGATTATTTCAATTTTCAACACACCAACACAATGTTATTATTCCAAAGTTTTATAAACTGGTGATTAAAGTTTTAACGTAGAAAATTTAAAGGAACCATTTGAATCAAAGTTACCATCTCATCCAACAAGTTTATAACCTAAATACTAGTCGCCATTGTGAAAACCCAAAAACCTAGTTTGAGATAAATATAAAAAAACATTCAAAATTACAGCAATATATATACCGATATGTAAAATAAGACTAATAGAAGTAATATTAAAACAAAGTCAATAGTTCTAATAAGGAATTAGACTCAATAGTTACAAAGTCAACATACAAACATATACTAACACTAACATTCAGCTATTGCAGCAACACAACATCAGTTCTTGCAGCAACAAACTAACAACCAGCTTGCAACATCACAACTTGTATAACATCTAGTACACACAACAATCTAACATCAGTTCCCTCGGTTTTCCAACTTTTTGTTCACACAACTTGCCTAATCACATGTTATGCCTTATTAAGGAAATATTCGACAAAATCTCCTTTCATCAATTGGTAATTCTAAAAGTAGTTTGAAGTGGTTAAGATCACCACATCTATACTTCATAACCACCTTCGGGATATCCATGCGATTAAGCCTCGATATTTCAATTAAAACATCAAAGATTTTTTTGGCATTGTACTTTTTTACTTCTTCTTTCTTCTTACTTTCAATGAAGCTATTTAAAGAATAAGCTACCGTAATGAGAGCATCTCCTAATACTTTAGCATCATTCTTTGACTTCTTACTTAATCGAGAGCTAGTCTCACCACTTGACTTCTCATATTGAAATGCTCGTTTAGATTTTGAGCCTCCATCCACACTTTCAAAGCTGGAAGTCGGTTGAACATCATCATCTTTACCATAGAATTGTTAGTGTCTAGATAATGTTCTACTCCATCTCTTAATGTTCTATCATTTGCGATCAACTATGTTGTGGAACACATACATACTAAAAACTAAAGGAAGAATGTTTACTTTGAGATACTTCTACCATTCATCCTTATTTTCACTAGTAATCATAATCATTTTTCTACTCATCCCATACACTTATACTTCACTTCTCTTTTGAATGTCAAATATCAAACCATAATGTTTCTTCCATGCTTGAAGTCTAATCCTAACATTAAGCTACTACCTTAGCTCCCATCTTTGTATTTATCTCATCCACGACTGCTTGATATGCTTGAGTTTTCCAATCCCCGTCACTTTTATTCTCTTGATTCATTTGGTCTAACAATATACGAGTTAAGACATTATTCATATCTTTACTCCAAGAAACATAACCACGCGATTGAAATGACATCTTTTAAGTTTTTACCTTTTTGTTTCATTTTCTGCAAGACACAAAAGAAACGATCATAGGAAAATGTCAGCTTATTGTCTACAAAAATAAATCCAACATGCAAATTAAAAATCAAACAAATACAATCTAATTAAGAAACTAACTAACAAACAAAAATAAAATAAAACAGAGTAATTTAGAAAGGTTTCCAAACACACAAAAACAAATGTAGAATTGGTTGGAAAGTTTACCCACACCCAACCGTGTGCATGTGTTTGTATATTTATAGAATCAGAATAGTTACAGAAATAGTAGGAGATAAATACAAATAAATACATTAAGTAACAATATATATCTAAAGATTATTCTGATCCTTATCACCCTCCCGCAAGCCAATGGCGGGGCAGACAGTGAGCTTGAGTCGAAGTGCAGTGAAGCGAGGCGCTGGGAGCGGCTTGGTGAGCATGTCCGCAATCTGATCGTTGGTGGAGATGTATGCTACGTGGAGGTGTTTACTGGCGACACGTTCCCTCACGAAGTGGAAATCAATTTCCAAATGCTTTGAGCGTGCATGAAATACCGGATTTCGAGACAAGTATGTGGCTCCGATGTTATCACACCATAAAGTCGGGGGAGATGTCGTGGCGTAACCTATCTCTCGTAGTAAGGAGTTTAGCCAAAGTACCTCAGACGCGGCAGTAGCTAGGGCCCGGTATTCAGCTTCGGTGGATGAGCGTGACACTGTGCGTTGCTTCCGGCTTGACCATGATATAATGTTTGGTCCCAGATATGTGACGTACGCGCTAGTCGATCGTCGGTCAGCTGCGTCGCCTGCCCAATCTGCATCAGAGTAAACTGTTAACGAGTGTGAAGGATGTCGATGGAGTGTTATACCATGCGTGAGTGACCCCTTGAGATAACGGAGGACCCTCTTCAGATGTATCCAATCCGTTGCTGTCGGCGAGTGCATGGTCTGTGACAATTTGTTGGTGGCGTATGCGATATCGGGACGCGTCATCTGAAGATATTGCAGGCTGCCGAGTATCTGTCGGAAATCACTCGGTCGATCAAACGGCGTAGCGTCCTCCTCCTTAGCCCGATAGTATGGAGTGGCGACGGGATTTGCAGTCTCCAAGCCCGCCTTTTGGATTATCTCGCCGATGTACTTGGATTGGGATAGGTGCATACCTTCCTGTGTACGATGCACCTGTACGCCCAAAAAGTAAGTTAGTGCTCCTAAGTCCTTGAGCATGAACCTGTTTGCAAGTTGGCCTATGACACCCTTCACCTCGTCCGCGGCAGCTCCTGTAATAATAATATCATCCACGTAGATTAAAATGTAAATAGGTGCTGGCGTAGTTTTGTAGAACAATGATGTATCAGTTTTGGAGCCGACGAAACCAAGTTGTAGTAGAGCGTCGCGTAAGCATGAAAACCATGCGCGAGGAGCTTGTTTTAAGCCATATAAAGACTTGGTTAACCGACAGACATGATTGGGGCGCGCTGCATCGATGAATCCCGGTGGCTGCTCCATGTATACCAATTCCTCGAGGTGACCATGTAAGAAAGCATTTGAGACATCCAATTGGTTAATCATCCAGTTACGAGATATAGCAATTGATAAAAGGAGGCGTATAGTGGCGGGTTTTATTACCGGGCTAAACGTCTCTGTGTAGTCGATGCCTTCTTGTTGATGGTACCCTTTTGCAACGAGTCGTGCTTTATAACGTGCAACGGTGCCGTCGGGGTTCCGTTTGATCTTGAAAACCCATTTATTGCCAATTGGCTTTGTGTGTGTGGGCGGCGGTTCTAGGACCCAAGTATTGTTTCGAAGCAGTGCATTGAACTCCTCCCCCATTGCATCTCGCCACTCTTTGGTGGGTGGCTGGCGGTGGCTCCAAGTTTGTTGGTGGTGGCATGGGAAAGTCAGGCAGGAGAAGAGGCATCGGTAGTGGATTGAGTTGTGGTTCGGGCGGAGGTGGAGTCGAGGTGAGTACCGCGGGCACCTGAAAAGGGAAAACACTTTCATCAAATAAAACATGGCGACTCACATAAATCTTATAATTCGTCAAGCTGAGACAGTAGTAGCCTTTGTGCATTGGGCTATATCCAAGGAACACACTCGGTGCTGACTTAGCATCAAGCTTACTAGTAGCATATGGTTTTAACCAAGGGAAGCATAAACAACCGAAGACTCGGAGCATTGAATAATCCGGTTTTAAGCCGAACAAGCATTCATACGGCGTGTTGTACTCGATCACTGAGGAGGGCAGCCGGTTTATTAAATAGACAGCCGCCTTGAAGGCATAAGACCAATATTTTTGAGGTATCTTAGCCTGATGCAGCAACGTTCGGCCCATTTCGGTGATGTGGCGATGCTTGCGTTCCGCACATCCATTCTGTTCCGGTGTATGAGGGCATGAGCTTTGAAACACTATTCCCTCCTTCTTCAAATACTGTGATAATTTTTGGTATTCTCCTCCCCAATCTGCACGGAACGAACGAATAGGCCGGGCAAAATACTTTTCTACCATAGCACGATAGGTTATGAACACAGAAAGCAAGTCAGACCGATAACGCACAAAATAAATCCAAGTATACTTGCTGTAATGATCATAAAATATAATGTAATATCGCTGCTTATCAACCGACTCAACTGGACAAGGACCCCATACGTCACTGCATATTAAGTCCAAAGGCCCCGTAGCACGATAATTTGATAAAGGAAAGGGTTGTTTGTGCATCTTTCCTACACAACAATCCTGGCAAATATGCGCTATTCGCTTATTATCAAAGGAAATAGTAGAGTTCCGTAGTATTCGCTTCACATTCTCCATGCTTGCGTGGCCCATCCGTCTATGCCACGTCGCCAATGTGGTAGAGTGAGCGGCTGGTCGCGTCTTATGGAGAAGTGAGAGCGGGATGGAGTACAGACCATCCTTACTCTGGCCTTGGTAGAGAATCTGTCGGCTGGCTAGGTCCTGAATAAAAACCCATTTATGGAAGAACAGGATAGCCAGATCGTTATCACGTGTTAGAGCACTTATGGACAACAAATTTTGGCAAGCCGAAGGAACAACAAGCATATTATCCAAGCTAATAGATGAACCATCAATAATAGAGCAAGCTGAACCAGAGTGAGTTATAGGAACGAGATTACCATCGCTGAGTTGGACTTGCTCGGTGCCGCGGTACTCGGAGTGAAGGGCTAGATTGGCTAGGTCATTGGTCAGGTGGTGAGTTGCGCCCGAGTCTAGAGTCCAATTGGGGTTCGGCTGGGACGGGGATGTGGAGTAGTGGGCTTGTGGTGGCGGGTGCTGCTGATTCGTGCGAGGTGATGGACACATCCTGTAGTGGTGACCGACGCCGTTGCAGTTAAAACAAATCAGGGAGCGGTGCACCGACTGCTGTTGAATTGCCGATGGTCTTGGCGGCGGCCGTGGCTGGTAGGCCTGGCCAGAGTAGCCGTAACTTCCACGGCTAGGGCCTGAGTACCCGCGTTCGCGAGAGCGGCGGATCCGTCCTCTATAGGCAGCAGACGGCACCGGCGGTGCCGTGTTATGGGCTTGCGGTGCTATTGAGTGCGCCGCCTCTTCCATTGCCAGGTCGAGTTCTTCGGAGATCAACAGGCCGTGCAACTCGAGGTATCCGACCGGGACAGCCCTGTTATGTAGTGATCGAACAAGTGGTCGATAGGGCGCCGGTAGTCCCTTGGTAATATACTCAACCAAGTCTCCATCATCGATTGGCTTCCCCAGAGCGTGCAAGCGATCCGCTAAGTTCTTTGCCTTCTGTAAATAATCACTCATAGTATCGTTATTTAAATGCAAATCAAGGAGCTGAGATTTGAGAGACCTGATTTGGGAGGGGGAGCCAGATCCGAAAGCGGTTGCTAGAGCAACCCATGCTTCCCGTGCAGTGGATACACCAACCAGCGTGTGTATCACCGATGCCGACAGGGAGTTAATCAGCCAACCCAAGACAAGCTGGTCTTGGCGAAACCATTTAGTATACTGTGGAGAAACCGCACGGCCTCCGTGGTGCGTGCAGGAGCTACGGATGTACCATCAACGTGCCCAATGAGATCATAGCCTGCAAGGAAGGGTTCTATTTGGAGCTTCCAAAGCACATAGTTGTGTGCCTCGAGCTTAATCGAGAGCTGGGACGGCGGAGCAGGGAGCTGTTGGGTGGCGGCCGCCATTGGAAAGCTGGGAAGAGCCGGCGGCTAGGGCTAAAAGAATTGGGCGGCTAGGGTTGTAGCCGAAGGAAAAGAAAAGAGGAAAAAAAAAAAGATTTATTTGGCGGCTCTGATTACCATGTAGAATTGGTTGGAAAGTTTACCCACACCCAACCGTGTGCATGTGTTTGTATATTTATAGAATCAGAATAGTTACAGAAATAGTAGGAGATAAATACAAATAAATACATTAAGTAACAATATATATCTAAAGATTATTCTGATCCTTATCAACAAAAACCTAAATTTGCCCACATTCATCCTCCTCCTCCAAAACAGGGCTCTCCAGTCTTCCTTTTTTTAAATTTTTTTATATAATCCATTTTCATGGTTAATGGTTATGTCAGAAGAACAATAGGAGGGAATAGATGAACAAAGAAAAAAACATATCTCCTTGCAAAATTCTACTTTTCTTAATTAAAAATAGCAAAAAACGTAGGAGGAGGAGGTGGCGAGATCTAACAACTAGTAATAATGTGAATTCTGAGTTTTAGCCAACGTTTGATCACTCTTAGCATTCTAACTCTTCCCTTCTGAAAAGGGGTTAAGAGTTGCAGATATTGAAGTTGTTAAATTATAGCAAAAAAAAGTAAGATAGAAACTATAGAAAAGGAGTTTTAGATGTTGAAATTGTTAAATTATAGCAAAACCAAAGAAGATAGAAATATATAGTTTGAGTATATGTGTGAAATTGTAGTTATTTGAATAGTATTAGATAAATTTAATCTTATTTAGAAAAAATAATATTAATTACAATACTTAAGATAAGTAAAAGTTAGAAATAATATAATACATTTTGTCGATTAGTTTAGGGGCTTGTGATCAACATTCAACTCTTAGTAAGGTCGGAAACTTCCAACCCTTCCAATCAACCATTATATCATATTTGATTATTTGACCGATCCAACGGCCTAGATTGTAAGGGCTATTTAGGACATTACACATATAATTTAATTATTATATTTAAATTTAAAACTTAATACTTTCCGGTGACCGACTATGTCTCCGACTACTTTCCCAGTGACCGTCTTCGATGACTTTTCTAGCGAGACTCCGGTGATTTTTTCAGAGACCAGCTAAACTCATGCGACTTTTCCGGCGAGGACATGTTAATTAGCTAACACTTTTTTATAACTAGTTAACAATGTTATTTTCTTTATAATTAGCTTTGCATTTTATTAAAACCATGAAGCTTTAACTCGGAAAGAGCTAAAGTCTATACAAGCCAACATCAAAACTCAAAACAGAAAATCTAATGAGGAAAACACTTCCACATGATTCCCATCTCCCATCTTACAACATCATCTACCATAGAAACACTGAGTCGCAAGCTTCCATACAACGACATCACCTCTCCTTCCAAATATATCTGTTGACTATCCTCCACGATAGTTGATAAAAACCTTTCCTCTTCGTATGACCTACAATTTGAATGAACCAATCTGTTTGAGCCTCCTAGCTATCAGAATCTTTGTACCCCGTCTAATAAAAAACTGAATGTTTAAGAGCTCTAGCATAACTTCATTTGACAAACAAATGGTCTCTATCTTCAGAATTGACATCACACAACACACATCTACCATCAATGTTTATCCCCCATCTAATCATATGAGACTTAAGTGGCATGCGATCCAGTGGAATAGTCCAACACATAAAACAATACTTAGGAATTGTAGGTCTCCCCCAAACAAGAACACTCCAAGGTATTTTCTCGCCCATTTCCCTTATGTTGTCCCAGACTCTCGAAACATTATATCTGACCATAGGTTGCCCTTCCCATAACCACACTCCATCACAGTTTTGAGTTATGTAAGGAACAACATAATCCCTGCAAATAATAACTTTCTTCCACATCTAGGAGGTAGAGGACACAAGGTTATACGTCCGTATATCCTTACCTTTCAGCCTATAGGCCTTAGCCCAAGCCACCCACAAGGAGCCAATACACAATATGACATCCCAAATGTGACGGAATGAGCAAGCCATATTCCACAATTTTAAGGATTTCATACCTGCTCCAGCTTCCTCGATGGGTTTAGAAACTGTAGTCCAACCAACCTTAGTTCTCTTACTGCTACATTCCTTTACATTCCATAGAAACTTTGAACAAATATATTCTACTTCTTTTATAACTCCATGGGAAAGAATGAAGATACTCATCCAGAAGCAGCCATATTTGAGAGCACGCTTTTAACCAAACATAGTTTGCCAGCATGATTAAGAAGCCTTTCTTCTGTCCAAGCTAAGAGCCGACTACGTACAATCCTTCATTCTCAATCTTCCAGTGACAAGGGGAATACAAAGATACATTAATCATTTCTCCATTCACCTTAATCATTTCTCTCCTAAGCAAATCACTGACACTTTTTGAACAATACAAGGTGGACTTGTCAGGATTCATTCTCAAACCAGAAATTGAATAAAAGTTTTGTAGGGCTAGACAAACCTGCTGAACTCCAAATTCACTTCTAGCAGTAAAGACCAATAGCTTGCCCGCAACCAAAGATGACTGATCCCCGACTTTTACATTTTGGATGAAAATAAATATACCCCGCCGAAGCACCACGAGAGCAAATATAGTGAAATATCTCCATGGAGATAACAAAAAGCAAAGAAGAAAGTGGATATCCTTAACGTGATCCCTTCTTAGCTAGGAAATAGCCAAACAGACCTCAATTCAAACACACACTAAACGAAGCAGTAGTGAGACATGTTTTGATCCATTCCACCGTAGTGTTTGAGATATTCATATAGTAAGAATTTAAATAGAAAATACCAACACACAAAATCAAACCCATTCTCACATAGGGGAGGGAGAAACTGCCCAGACAAACGAAAAAAATAAAAGAGACGGAACGAGGAAAGCGACATAGATGACTTACTTGAACTGTTCGACATGATTACAAGAGATTGAAGAAGCCATTGAAAAGACAAGATCGGATTAATAGTGAGTTTGATAACTCAATATAGAAATTGAAACAATGCAGAGAGAGGCGATTTGTTAGGGTTCGAAGGATGAAATCGCAGCTTCTCGTCAATGAGGAAAATGAATGATTTCCGTCTTTAATCTAGAAGCTTGAATCAAAACAACTTATTGGGCTTAAGTTGTTTTTCAAAGCCCAACTCGCAGCCTGAACAGCTTATTCAGATTCGACTTCGACGTTGCTTGCAGCCTTGAGGGTACAGCACTGGGAATGACTCTGCTTGCACCCTTGAAAGTGCAGCGACTGCTTCAAGGGTCAGAGGAAATGGAATCGACACGAAACACAGTTTTTAACGTGGTTCAACACTAGCGTGTGCTAGGTTTACATCCACGTCTCGAGACGAGCTCGAGAGAGTCACTTGGATTAATCCAACAGCCAAGACTCCACACCGGAGTCAAGATTACAATGCCTGAACTGATCACACAGATTCAGGACTTAACAATAGCTCTCTCTCCTCACAAAACACAATTGTGAGTGACACAGTAACCTTTCAGCTATTCTAATCACCAGAATCAAGCTCTCCGAAAGTTGCTTCTTCTCTCCGGCCAAGCACCACTCTATATAGGAAAGGATTGCAGCTACAAATCCTTCTTACCGTTGGCTCCAGAGTGATTTGCTCCAGCCTTCCATATCTGTTCAGCCTGATTACAGGGTTCTGCAAAATAGACTTTCCTTTCATAGAAGACAACTTGCACAGATCAGTCAGTCAAGTATTTGGAAGTATTGTCATCATCTTTCATTTTATAATAAATGCAGAGATGGTCATTGAACTGTTATGAAAAATACAAATCAATCTTTCTATTGATCCAACAATCTCCCCCTAAGCTTGATATTGCCAATTTTTCTTAACAGTTTATTGACAGGCTTTTTAAGTGTTTTAAGAGCAGACACAAATAAGGCTCAGCTGCTGGATAGTTTTATTATTAAAGGAAACAACACAGCAAGATTATGAACCACAGCTTTAGAAGAAAAACACCAGAATAGAAATGCTAAAACAAAACAACAGAAAGAAAGACAACTTAAAATTCATGCTTCAAACAGGACTTTCAAAAATCTGTTTCGGGGTCACTTTCATAGTCGGAGCAGTTTCCTATAGCGTCCTTTTTATCAACCAATTCAAGAAGATGAGTTTTTGTTTTCTCAGCAATCTTAGATTTCCCAAGATTCAGCTCCTCAATATTTTCAATATCCCAGTCACCCCTCTGACGTAGGATCTTGATAAGCCGAGTGATTTTTGAATTGAGTTCAGCTTCCTTGAGATCTTTTTCAATGAACTCCCAGCTTCCATAGTTCCCAACTGTGTGAATGAGTTGCTCCAGCTTGTGACCTACTTCGCCAGTTTCACAGCAATATTCTGGTGGTTCTCCCCCTTTGACAATATCAAGCATACACTTACGCGGGGCCTTTTTAGAACCTATTTTGCGAAGGATGGACTGAGGACGGAGAGTGTGAATGTGGAAGCTCCGGATCTGCTGAGAGAGATCAACTCCTAGGAAGTCCAGCATTCGAGTGATAAGACCCGCAAACGGAAGGTCTCCAGTAAAGCGAGTAGAAGCAGCAGTCTGCATGGCTCGAACGATAAGATGAGGAAGACAAATGGGATGCTGAGAACAGTAAGCATTATAGAGTACCCAGATATCCATGGGAGTTAACTCTTCTCGGTCAAGAGAACGAGGCAGAAAATGACGAGTTATGAAGAAGTGAAGAACACGAAGAGAATCTGGTAGACAGAAAACAGATGGATGCAACAAATCCTCAATGGGTAATATTGCCATGGATTGAAGAGCTCCGATGTGATTAAAACCATGCTCTATAAGATCATAGTTGTCAGAAAGAATGAGACCATACATCTCCATTGGTACGATAAACCCAAGAAATTCAGGAGAGATTGTAAACTCCACTCCATTAACTACAGATTGAAGTAGTAGAGGAGAGGAACGTATCACCTGAAGATTAGCATAGAACCGTCGAATAGACTCCGGACAGAATGATTGAGGATAGGCTGGCAAAGCATTCATCAGCCCAATGTTTTGGAACAGTCGCTGAACTGAGATGTTATACTTGTCAAAGCCTTCGAAACGGAAGACATAGGAAGGGATGATGTCTTTTGAGCGGAAATTATTGATGTAGCGATAATGAGCGTCAATAGATGAGTGGATGTTGCCAACATAGCGGGCAGAGTTAAGGAACGCAGCCATGATTGATTGAAAGAGGAAAAGAATAGATTGAAAGAAGGAAGGAAGGGAGAAGAGCGTGAGTAGAGAGAAGCAGACGAGAACAGTTTATAAGCGAAAGAGAAAAGCAGGGAAAGGTAACTGAATCGTTCCTAAAGAGAAAGAGGGATCAAGGAAGATGAAAAAGGGTAAGGAGTTAATGAGGAATATTGGAAAAATCAATCATCCCTAATTCACTGAGAATAAAATTAAAACGATCTTCCTTTAAGGGCTTTGTGAAGATGTCAGCCAATTGTTCAGCAGTCCTAACAAATTGAATATCGACTATCCTATTTTGAACTAAATCCCGAAGAAAGTGATATTTTATTTCAATATGTTTTGTTCTCGAATGTTGAACCGGGTTTTTGGACATGTTAATAGCACTGGTGTTGTCACAGAGAAGAGGAATAGAGGTGGAGGAAATACCGAAATCTTCAAGTTGAGACTTAAGCCAAAGAAGTTGGGTACAAGAGTTTCCTGCAGCAACATATTCTGCTTCCGCCGTTGACAAAGCAATGGCTGATTGTTTTTTACTTGACCAAGAGATAAGAGAACGTCCAAGAAAATGACAACTACCCGAAGTGCTCTTTCGATCTGTTAAGCTCCCAGCAAAATCAGCATCGCTGTACCCTAGAAGAGTGGAATCAGAAAGGGCTGGATACCATAATCCTAGAGATTGTGTTCCTTTTAAATAACGAAAAATTCTTTTGACTGCTGTCATATGGGATTCTTTTGGATTGGATTGGAATCTTGCACATAAGCAGACACTGTAGAGAATATCAGGTCTACTGGAGGTGAGATAAAGCAGAGACCCAATCATCCCTCGAAACAGTGTGTGATCAACATCAACACCTGCAGAATCTGAGTGAAGCTTGGTGGTAGTGGCCATTGGGGTTACAGCTGATTTTAAGTTTACAAAATTAAATTTGATGAGAAGAGAGCCTATATATTTAGTTTGATGAATGAAGCAACCCTTAGGGTTTTGAGATACTTGAAGCCCAAGAAAGTATTTCATTTCACCCATCATACTCATTTCGAAAGTCTTTGTCATAGTAGAACAGAACTCAGAACATAGGACGCTACTAGTTGATCCAAAAATTATATCATCTACATAAATCTGTACTACCAGAAAATCCTTGTTTGAGTGTTTTATGAAGAGAGTGGTGTCAACCTGTCCTCTGATGAACCCTTCAGAGAGTAGGAAGAGAGATAACCTATCGTACCAAGCCCTTGGAGCTTGTTTCAGACCATAAAGGGCCTTCTTTAGTTTATACACATGGGAGGGATTTGTAGAATCCTCAAAGCCAGGTGGCTGAGCTACAAAGACCTCTTCTTTTAGAAAACCATTTAGAAAGGCACTTTTGACGTCCATTTGAAAGAGTTTGAAACGAGAATGACTTGCAAATGCACATAGAAGTCGTATAGCTTCCATTCGTGCAACAGGTGCAAATGTTTCATCGTAATCAATCCCCTCCTCTTGATTGTACCCTTGTGCCACTAGACGAGCTTTATTTCGTACTATATCTCCTTTATCATTAGTTTTATTTCGAAAAACCCACTTAGTTCCGATAATAGATTTTCCTGCAGGACAAGGAACTAGATCCCAGACTTGAGATCTTTGAAATTGAAGCAATTCTTCCTGCATTGCCGAGATCCAGAACTCATCTTTTAGAGCTTCCTTAATATTTTTAGGTTCCAGAAAAGAGATCAAGGCTTGTTCTTCAGAAGGAAAGAGAGATCGTTTGGACCTAGTAACTAATCTCTCAGTTGGATTACCAATAACTTGTGAAGCGGGATGACGCTTCTGTATATGAGGAGGAGCTTGAGGTTCTATTAAGTTATTAAGGGATGGTAAAACAGAAGTAGAAGATGAGTCTGAAGAGAGAGAGAGAGGATCCAAGGGTAAATGAGAGGTCTGAGAAGGGTCCTCAGACGAAGGAGAAATGACAGGCGAGTCTGAAAAGGTAGAGTTTTGAGGTAAGACAGTTGAGGAAGCAGGAGGTGATAAGAAATCTGATGTTTCTTCATCAGAGTTTGAAGAAGCCTCAGACTTGTCATTGAAAACAATGTGAACTGATTCTTCTACCTTAAGAGTGTTCTTATTAAAGACACGGTAGGCCTTACTGTGGTCGGAATAGCCTAGAAAGATAGCTTCAGAAGAGCGAGGATCAAATTTTCCTAGACTGTCTTTTGTGTTAAGCAAGAAACAACGACAACCAAAAGGATGGAAGTAACTAAGATTAGGAGTACGTTGCTTTAGTAACTCATAAGGAGTTTTAAGAAGGATTTTTCGGATTAGCGTTCGGTTGAGAACATAGCACGCAGTGGCAACTGCCTCTGCCCAAAACTGCTTGGATGTGTTGTGATCTAGAAGCATGGTTCTAGCCAGATCAAGTAATGCGCGGTTCTTGCGTTCAACTACTCCGTTTTGTTGAGGGGTACGAGGAGCTGAGTAAGTATGATTTATGCCTTTCTCTTGGCAGAAAAAAGAGAAGGTTTCAGAGGAGAATTCCCCTCCGTGGTCACTACGTATTGAGGAGACAGTGAAAGGAAAAGAAGATTCAATTTTTAGAACGAAATTTTTGAAGGTTTGAAGACTCTCGTTTTTCTTTGCAAGAAAGAACACCCAGGTAAACCTTGAAAAATCATCTACTAGAACAAGAGCATAATTTTTTCCTCCTAGGCTAGAGATATTGGTTGGTCCAAATAAGTCGATGTGAATTAGTTGCAGAGGTTTAGAAGTGGAGATGAATGAAGAGGATTTAAATGAGGTTTTGGTCTGTTTTCCCTTCACACATGTAGAGCAGAAAAAATCTTTCAAAGGAGAGAACTGTGGGAGTCCTCTGACTAATTTAGAAGTATTAAGCTTAGAAATCCTAGAACAGCTAATGTGACCTAGTTTTCTATGCCAAATATTTTGAGGGGAATTATCTACAGCAGCAAAGCACTTTTCAATGAAAGATTCAGTATCCTTCAAATTAATAGCATAAATATTATCATGACGCTTTCCACTAAACAAGAGCTTATTATCAGATGCTCTGACAATTTTGCAGCAAAGAGGTTCAAAGATAACTTTATTACTGGTTCCACACAACTGACTTATTGAAAGCAAATTATGTTTTAGATTCTGAACAAGTAAAACATTATTGAAAACAGGGTTAGGTGCCAAACCTACAGATCCTTGACCAAGGATCCGTCCTTTCTTGTTATCACCGAAGGTTACTTTCCCTCCTAGCTTTAATTTTAGTGAAGTAAATAGTCTCTTGTCACCAGTCATGTGATGTGAGCACCCGCTGTCTAAATACCATTCATGATTTATCTGCACAATCACATTTCGTTAATACTTTAGGAACCCAAACTTTCTTGGGTACCCTTTGTTTAGGCAGATAATTAAAAGTGCAAGTGGAAGTAGAATGCTCATAAGATTGACAGAACAAACAGTTTGTTTGACCCTTGTAGTTATGTGGTTTTCCTTTATGAAGTAATTTAGACTGATTTACATTCTTGCTTCTATACCCTGTAGAAAATGAAGATCTAAAGACAGACTTCTTAGGCAGGTTTGAATAGTACAACCTTTCTTCTAGAATACCAACTTGTCTTTTGAGATTTCCTGTTTTAATCTGCAATTTGTTTATTTGGCCTTCATATTCTGAACACTTACATTGATCAGAAAGAATTAATTCATTTTTTAGAGCAGAGACTTCTTTTCTGAATGACTTATTTTCCTGTTTTACTTTCTTATATTTCATTTTAACATTAAGCAAGTAATCAGATAATTCAATAAACGCAGTAATGACATCTTCTTTAGTCATATCATGTAGGTTAGGATCACTTACATCATTGTCAGAAGGACTATCACCGTTTAAATCCTCATGTTCCATGTGTGCCATATATGCCTGTTCTTCATCATCTGATTCAGTGTCGCTCCATGTGACTTTCATGGCTTTGTCTCTTGCTTGAAACCTGTTGGGACACTCAGAACGCATATGGCCAGGACGACCACATCTAAAACAGGTAATAGTATCTTTTTCATCACTTTTAGTATCTTCTTTTGTTCCTTTCGAACTAAGTTTTCTAGAACTAGATCCATTTTTAAACTTTTCTTTGTTTTTATTCTGTTTATGTTTTAAGAACTGCCTAAATTTCTTAGTCATAAGAGCTATTTCAGTTTCAGAATCTGAACTACTATCTTCTTCACTAGTCTCTTCTTTATGCTTTGCTTTAAGAGCAATATTTTTTTTTGATTTTATTTCATCATTAAAATCACTTTGCTTTAGAACAAACTCATGGGCAATTAGAGATCCAATCAGTTCTTCCAAACTTAAGGTTTCAAGATCTTTAGATTCTTCTATAGCAGTTTTCTTTGGCATCCATTCCTTTGTTAGAGATCTAAGAATCTTCCTAGCCAGTTCAGGTTTACTAATAATCTTGCCTAGAGATTTCAAGTTACTGACAATCAAGCTAAGTCTATCATACATTTTTTTAATTGACTCATCTGACTGCATTCTGAACATTTCATACTCATGAACAAGAAGATTGATTTTAGTTTCTTTAACCCAGAAGTTCCTTCATGAGTTGTTTCAAGCATTTTCCAAATTTCATTTGCAGTATCACAGCTGCTAATTCTATTATACTCATCTCTACACAGCGCACAATAAAAGACATTCATTGCTTTGGCATTATTTTGAGCCTTAGTTTTCTTATCATTTTCCCAGCCATCGTAATCTCCAGTTAAATCAACTCCACCCTTATCAACAATTTTCCAGATATTGAAATCCATACCTTGGAAGAAGACTCTCATTCTGTTCTTCCAAGCTTGATAATTGGTACCGTCGAACCACGGTGGTCTGCTATGAGACATTCCTTCTGCTCCTGGAAGTTGTCCTTGCTCTCCGTCCATTCTTCTAGATCTTTATTTTCCGGCGATGGTTAGTCCAGTCGGAATCCTGCTCTGATACCAATTGAAAAGACAAGATCGGATTAATAGTGAGTTTGATAACTCAATATAGAAATTGAAACAATGCAGAGAGAGGCGATTTGTTAGGGTTCGAAGGATGAAATCGCAGCTTCTCGTCAATGAGGAAAATGAATGATTTCCGTCTTTAATCTAGAAGCTTGAATCAAAACAACTTATTGGGCTTAAGTTGTTTTTCAAAGCCCAACTCGCAGCCTGAACAGCTTATTCAGATTCGACTTCGACGTTGCTTGCAGCCTTGAGGGTACAGCACTGGGAATGACTCTGCTTGCACCCTTGAAAGTGCAGCGACTGCTTCAAGGGTCAGAGGAAATGGAATCGACACGAAACACAGTTTTTAACGTGGTTCAACACTAGCGTGTGCTAGGTTTACATCCACGTCTCGAGACGAGCTCGAGAGAGTCACTTGGATTAATCCAACAGCCAAGACTCCACACCGGAGTCAAGATTACAATGCCTGAACTGATCACACAGATTCAGGACTTAACAATAGCTCTCTCTCCTCACAAAACACAATTGTGAGTGACACAGTAACCTTTCAGCTATTCTAATCACCAGAATCAAGCTCTCCGAAAGTTGCTTCTTCTCTCGGCCAAGCACCACTCTATATAGGAAAGGATTGCAGCTACAAATCCTTCTTACCGTTGGCTCCAGAGTGATTTGCTCCAGCCTTCCATATCTGTTCAGCCTGATTACAGGGTTCTGCAAAATAGACTTTCCTTTCATAGAAGACAACTTGCACAGATCAGTCAGTCAAGTATTTGGAAGTATTGTCATCATCTTTCATTTTATAATAAATGCAGAGATGGTCATTGAACTGTTATGAAAAATACAAATCAATCTTTCTATTGATCCAACAGCCATCGTATGCTCCAAAGACCCAAAAGAGAAGAAACATGTGTAGCTCTAGTAAAATGAGATAGAAAGGCGAAGTGAAAGTGAAAGAGGAAGACGGTGAAAAAGTAGATATTTTAAGGGCTGACAAGACAGGTGAATCGTCGCCTCCAACCGCCTGACAGCCACGTGGTAGTTAATGCAGGAATAAATCACGCAAAAGATACGCCAAACTTTCCCCTCGAAAGCCGCGTGACAGTCATGCAACGAAAAAGGTTACGCCAAAAGGAGCCCTGCCCCATTTTTCAAATAGGCGCGTGTGAGGCACGCAACAAGAAAACCCAACCAAAAGAAGGCTTCAACCCCTAAGTGCCACCTGACACTCAGCGAAATAAGTGTTTCCATAAAGGAGCTCCTCCTCAACGATAAATATAAAAGTGTAGAATAGGAAGAGACTCCTCTCAGAAGTGTCTAGCAGGAGCCAAAGCAGAAAGACACCAAAACACTCAAAAGGCGTCGTCAGCAGGCGAACAACACCCGAGAGCGATCATCTAAGGACACACGCCCAGAGGCGTAAGACGATATTAAGAGTACTCTCTTGGAGACAGGCGCCCAAGGATGAACGTCTGTACTTCGAAGAGTGATTCAGAAAAAACTCCTTTTCTCAGACTTCTAAATCATGCTCGGGGCAATTGATGGGCCCAAGCCTAGCATCTAGTTCCTGCTCAGGTACATGTCAGGAGTACTCCCAAAAGCATCTAGTAGGATCCAAAATAGAAAGATTCCAAAACACTCAAAAGGCGTCATTGATGACACTCGATTTGACGTGATTATCAACCTCATTTAAGCAACATTTCTTGTCTTAAGACATGGTTTTTAGGGCAGAATAGCAAATATTCACTCAACTGCTCTATCTTGTGCCATTTGTGTTACTTTGGCCCGTTTCAGGTCTATTTGATGGTTTTCTAATGTTTTCGTGATAGCATAGGTTTTTGCCGTCAAATAATGTAACCAAGGACGTATTTAAGGCATTGGAACCACGAGGAACCGCACCAGAATTGATCCAAGGAATCAATCAAGTCAACACGAATCCTGCCCATTTTACAAAGAAGATTTCGGCGAAAAAGCCTAGAGTTTTCACCAAAAATCCAAGAAGAAATCGCCTGGGTATTAAAGAAGTAGTTTTCGGCGAGAAGTCAAAGTCCTCGCCGAAAACTCTGATCGGAAAAATCACAAGAGAACAGTCGACGGAGGCAGCCCTTTTTCAAAGAAGTTTTCGGCGAAAACTCCTGAAGTTTTCGCCGAAAATCCTGACCTAATTCGGCGCTGATAGGGTTAAGTATAAATATAAAACCGACGGCTCAAATAAAAAAAACACACAATTTACAATAGACTTCACATACAGAACTTTTCACAAGTTTCTGACCTACGAAGTTCGAGAGAGAAGAGTTTAGAGTTCGAAGAGCCAGGAAGAGATCGTGATGCCATCTTTTCATCTCGGAGACTCGGAGCTAGGAGTGAAGATTACCGGAGAGCGAAGCTTTGCCAGAGTCGTCTTAATTAGGTTTTACAGTTTCTATCTGTTCTTCCTTTTCATGATGAACTCTGTTTCTGTCTTTGTTTTTACTGTTATGAACATGAGTAGCTAAACTCGTAGAGCTTAGACTAGATGAACCCTAAGTGACCCAGGGCTTTAAAGTGGTCACGGATCGGTGGTGATTAGATTCAAAGTTTAATCAGTTTCTCTTTTATGTTTGGTTTGTTCTTCGTTGTTTGAATTTCTTGTCTGGCTTGATCACCTAGATTAGATTCCCGTTAAGCTGAGGATAAAAGTGAATGTTCACCTCACTTTAAAACACCGAATCAATAATTAATCCATTCATTGGAGTGTGCCTTTCGTAGGAACCAGTTAGGGTAACTCATAAATCGTCAGTAATTCCACCAGTTAATTTAGTCGTCGCAAAAAGCGATCGTACTCGAGCGGCTAATTAATCTTGGTAGGTAGATTGGATAGAGCGAACGTTCACCAGTCTTAAACCTAAGGGTAAGGAGTTATGGTGGTGTCTTAGAATTGATTGAACGAGAATCGAAAATCGCTGGTCTGTTGATTGCCAATGCTCTAGTGATCTAAGGGGGATTCGAAGTCTAAGCTTGTCTGTCGTCTTTGTTAAGTCAACCAATCTTTCAATCTGTCTTTCAATTTAGTTTTTAATTTACCTGCTTTTCTAGAATAGAAGTCGTGGAACTCACACCACGCGCAACATGTGAAAACCTGAGTAATTTGCCTTTATATTTGAGTAGACAATTAATAGAAGACTTGTGGAATACGATCTGCTTAGCTTGTAGCTCAGTAGTTATTTGACTGCATGCATTACAACGTCCATGAAATTGGCGCCATTGCCGGGGACCTTCTTTTAATTGTTTGAAAGAAGAACTGGCATTTTATTCTTCTACTTTCCATCTTTCATATTTCCATCCACTTCGATTTTACACTGGTTGTGTTTGTTTTTGTCATTTGTAGGTTGTTTACAGGTTTATGCAGCACCGTCCTCTTATGCGCTTCTTAACCAAGACTGACAGGGCTAAGAGTGCAAAGAGACCGGGTAGCTCTGCTCCGCCAAAGTGACCACAAATTCCGAAGCAAGGCAGAACCAATCCACCTCCATCTTTCACTCCGATCAAGATTGAGGAACTGAAGGAGGATTCCTCATCTTAATCCGCTTCTTCAACCGCATCACTTTCACCTCCACCATCTCCTAGGATGGGCGACCAGTTACCGCCACCCTACCACCGGTTGCACCAAAGAGTCTAGCCGACTATAACAAGCCGAGCGCGACTAGCGTTCGATCTTCTATCGCCGTGCCACGCATCAACGGAGATCCTGACTATGAGATCAAGATTCCTTTCTTGACCATGATCTCTAGGGATCTACAATTTGAAGGCAGACCACTGGACAATCCGTGTACTCACTTGGCGGATTTCATTGATCTTTGTGGTACTTTCAAGAGCGGGAATCTCGACAAGAACACTCTACGCTTGAGAGCCTTTTCGTTCTCCCTTAAAGGCGCAGCTAAGAGGTGGCTCACTGGCAAGCCACCCGGTCATTACATAAACTGGGGTACTCTTGCTCAAGACTTCGTAGAAGAGTACTTCCCTCCCTCAAGACCGCCTACAAGGACAGCATCTCAAAATTCTCCCAGAAGAAAAGTGCGAGCTTATATGATACTTGGAATGAATTCCAAGAACTTCTCTACAACTGTCCTCATCATGGTTTCGAGCAGAGGCAGTTAGCTTAAATCTTTGCTCGAGGTCTTCGTGAAGAATCTGTTAAATGGGTCAACTCCTTAGCTGAAGGGGATTGTACTGCCCTCACACCTGAAGCTGCTCTATGCCATTTTGTAAACTGTGCTTCCAAGTCAAGGAACTGGGAACGACAATCAGAAGGGTCAAGAAGCAAGATCGATCTTGAAGCAACCATTGAAGCAGAAGTTGAGAAGCATCTGAAGAAGTCTACTACACCTATCAAGCCGCCATCAGCCTCTGTCTTTGTAGCTGATTGCGAGTGGTGTGGAGCTTGTGCTCATAACGGAGGCCGATGCTAGAACTTTGGAAAGGCAGAAGTCTGGTCTACCGAAGAAGTCAACTTCATCTCTCAAGGCTTTAATAATAATCAACAAGGTTATGTTGGCTACCGCAACTACAGACAACAGGGAAATTTCCAAGAGCGACCTCCCTACAATGTCGGCGCCAACCAGAACCAAGGTCAGAATAAAAATAACCGACCGGCTAGTTCATTCCAGGATCAGAAGCCAACTAATTTGACTGGAGGTGTCTACCAGCCGCCTCACAGAAATCAAGGAAATTATGGAACAGCTTCTGGCAATTGCCAGAATCAATACCTGAACAACACTTATACAGGACAGCAGCATCAGAGAGACAACAAGGATAGTGATCTTGACAAGAAACTCCGTTAGATCATCACCAGACTTGACGATCATGATAGTCAGTTCAAGGCTCAAGCTCTCCTAAACCAAGAACAGATCGCTTCCAGACAAAGAATAGAACATGCAGTGAACCAGATCTCTCATATGTTAGCAAATGGCCGCCCCTCTGGTCAGCTCCCAAGCCAAACCGAGCCGAATCCAAGGAAGGAGCAAGCTAAGATGGTCTCCATTCAAAGTCCGACGAGCTCACCTGTTGATACTTCTTCTAATTCGTTCAAGACCATTGAAGTTTCGGAGAAGAAGATACCAAAGAAGGAGGCACCTAAGGAGTACGACCCTCCTCTTGCTCCATACTACGAGAAGCCTCCCTTCCCAAAAGCATTACTATCGAATGCAAGGATCGAGACCGGCATGTGGGGAAACAAAGACTGACGCTCTGCCATCCATAGCAAGAAGCCTTCCTCGCCATACCCAGCTAAGTGCCCCGATCCTGGTTCTTTCACTTTAGCTCTTATCATTAATAATGTTGAAGTAGAGCGTAGTTTGGTTGATCTAGGTGCTTCCGTAAATGTCATGTCTATGAGTCTGTTCGAGAAATTGAATCTAGGAGAACTTAAACTGACTAGCATGCAACTTGTTTTTGCTGATAGATCATTGAAAACGCCTAGAGGAGAAATTAAAGACGTTGTCACTCAATGTGGTCCTTTCACTTTTCTAGCTGATTTCGTAGTTATAAATACTCGAGAGGAGGATTCTACTATCCTTATAGCTCGACCCTTCATGGAAACAACCGGGATGCAAATCAATGTCCCGAGTGGTTCCTTGACTTTGAGGGTTGGTAAGGATACGGTAACATTCCGCCTCAAGGACGGTATGAAATACACCCCTGTGAAGGAAGAACCTCACTGTCTTTTTGTTGAAACTGTAGAGTTGACCTCGGTCAACTCCGTTACTAGATCGATTGTTGTCACAGGTGTTGAACAGGTCATCGAGCAGAAGACTGGACCTATGGCACAGAAGCCACTGAAGAAGAAGGAACTGAAAGCCTCCTCTTCTCAATCATCACCAAGCAAAGATCCTGGCGGACTTCGGAGGAAGAATCAGAAAAAGCCTAGAATGGTCTGGATGCCAGTCGCTCCGCCATCCTGTCAAGTCGCCGACGAAGAAGTCAGTAAAGAAGGAGAAGCCGAAAGCATCCTCCAAGGAAACACCGAAGATCACCGATCCCGGTGAAATGAAGCCGACGGCTAAAGAGAAGATGAAGCCGACTGCTCTCATTCCGTCTACTGTAACACTTGTAGAGGATGATCGCTCACGAGAACTGTTCGGGCCGTTCAAGATTGTCGGCCATCTTCCAGATGGACGCACCAAGCTTATTCATGCTAACGGGAAGAAATTCACGTTCCTCGGAGGTACCCCAAAACTCTATTTTATGAATTCCGACGCAAGCGTTAAGGAGATCCTGAGTTGGGATGTCTCCTAACACCGTCCAGGTATCGTCTAGCTCAAGGACGTTAATAAAGAGCGCTTCGTGGAGGCAACCCACGGCCGGAGTCAGTTTTTAGTTTGTGTCGAACTCAGTGTTTTAGAGTCGGTTCGGGGGAGCCAAAAGTGTCTTTTGCATGATTTCTTATTTTTTGTGTGTGATTCGTGTGTCCTCGTTTCAATCCCAAGTTGTTTGAGGTTGTTCCGTTTTTGTTAAATTTGTTTTGATTTTTCGAAGTTTGCCGAAATTGTGAAAATGTTTTCAAACTGCAGGTCAAAGTTTTCGCCGAAAACTTGCACTTATTTCGGCGAATACTCCCCTTTAAAACCCATTGTGTTTTCTGGCCTATATTTGATAAACTTTTCGGCGAAAACTCACTTTGAAATCTGGCAGACTATTTGAACTAATCTTTTCGGTGAAAACTTGCACTCTTTTCGCTGAAAAAATTCAAAAAAATCCAAAAAGTTCCCCCTTTTTTCTTTCTTTTATTTCCGGACGTTTTTCTCTCTCTCCCTCATATTTTCGAACGAAACCCAAAACAACCCCCATTTTCTCGCCATATCGCCGCCGTCTTTAAAACGCCGCTGTCGCCGATCGCCACCGCACTCATCCCCTTCCTCCTCTAATCATTCCAAGCCGTAGAACATCCGAATCGGAGCTCTAGAGCTTCAGTTCCGCCAAAACCTAATTTCTCAAATTTTTCACCGATTCCTCTTCTTCCGTTCGTTTTCAGCCACTATGACTTCAAGGTAAGTTGTAGATTTTTTCATTCCGAGTCTTTTGACATATAGAATGCTGAATTTCGTCAGGGTTGACTTTGATTGACTTTTTCGGTCTACCTCGATTTGCGTGCTGACTATTTCCTGAGAATTTTGGTGAACTGATTGCTTTGGACTGTTCTAGCATGCATAGGGAGATTTGTGCTGAAGTTTGATACCATTTGATCATGAATTGCTATGCTTAGAGGTTAATTCTTAGTGGTGTTGACTTTTGTGAAATTTCGGTTTGACCATGAACTGTTGTTGCTCATTTGGCTGCATTGCTTGTCCATTGATGTTCATATCGCTGTGATTGTTGTCAGAGCTTATGTTATACCGTCATTCCCCAATTTGTGCTCGTAATTACCATGGTTAGGTTGATTGTATTATAATGTTGACTTTTTGGCATATCGATTTGACCTACGAACTCTATTTGTGATTTACCGCTTTGGCTGATCCTATGCGTGTTTTATGACCAATTGTGATTACCGGTTACCTGCTTTGCTGACCCCCACTCGGTTTTCCTCATTTCTCTGTGAAATTGAGTTTTTTCGACCAAGTGTGGGGTAGGTTTTAAGTTTGACTGATCTGTTTCCATTTGTTTTATTTTAGGAACCCCGAGCGAGACAGGAGAACCAATGCCAGGATGGACACTTCGGGTGCTGGACCCAGTTCCCGAGCTACTGCTCCAGTCGCTCCCACCGTCCACGGACCTCCTCCAGCATTCCCAGACAGCATCGGGCACCACCCCACCGTTGCCCGCCTACCGGTGCATTACTTTGAGCGCTACTAGCAGTTCCAGTACACCCCAGCTGCTGACGTGCGATCGCTCTCTCTAGACTCCCTCCTCGAGCATGATGAGGATTGGCACAGGAACGTGCACTAGTCTCTGGCAGCTGCAGGTCTTCTGGAGCTGACCACCATGGCTGACGACTTCCCCGACATAGCACTCCAGAAGTTCTGGGCTACATTTGAGCTGGAGACGCATGCGAGGCGCCAGCGCAAAAAGGTCGTTTCCTTCTATCTTGGTGGGGTGTACAGAGACCTCATGTACGACGAGTTTGCCACCCACCTCGGCATCCCGCCTGAGTACTACCGCGACCACCATCTCAGTTGGGAGGATGACTCGTGTTACGTACCAGCTTATGACGTGCTCTGGAGCCACGTCTTTGGCATCCCAGGTGCTCGGACCGCGGCTCATAACTCCGTCAGGTCACTCTCTCACCCTCTCTTTCGCTTTATTCATATGGTTTGGCGTAGATCCATTTTATTTGCCCCAGAGAAGGATCACCACCACATTAGTAGAGAGGAGCTCATACTGCTCCGTGCCATATGAGAGGGCCGCCCGCTTCATCCAGGATGGGTGGTGGCACGCCTCTTCCACAAGAAGACTAAAACGACCAAGGAACCTCGCTCCCTCCTTGGTGGCAACTTTGTAGGCCGCCTCATCATCAGCTTCGGTCTCAGCCAGTCATATGGACATGACATCCCGCGTCACATAGTACACACCGTCGGTGGTGACTTAGGCTTCGAGTACGACCTCCAGCTGGACTACAGTCCATATGTGGCAGCTGTTCTTCCTCCGCCCCAAGAGGACGAGTCAGAGGAAGAAGATGATTCTGATGAGGAGCAGCCCCATCCAGAGCAAGAATTTCATCACCAGATGCCCCCACAGCAGCCGCCAGCGAGGTATGCATCCCAGCAGCACCCTTTGCACCAGGGTGATTTCCATATGCCTCATCCACATCCCCGACCGCCTCCTGGAGACTTTGGAGAGATGTTTGATCGATTCCAGGAGTGGCGTGTGGAGGACAACGCCATCAAGACGCCAGATGGCTTATTACTCAGCAGCACATGCGTGTGTAGGATGAGAGGTACGAGGCGCAGCTGGCGTGGCAGCAGCGGGTCACCAACTTCTTCTGCTTCCCACCTCCCGATCCACCTGACCAGCAGTGATCGGGTTGTATCCTCTTTCTTGTCCCTTCTTTTTATTTCTTCTTTTCGAATTTTGATCCAACTTTTTTCTATGTGGATCAGGGGCACTTATCCCGATTTCCTTTTTATCTTTCATTTGTTTTTGTTTTGCAGGTAGTTTGGTAGATTCCTTTTGCTTAGGGTCTACTACATTTCTCTTCGCTTTGGTAGATTCCCTCCGCTCCGAAGATCCTTGCTCATCCACTACACCAATCATCTCGGTCCAAGTTTCTTCTATTCACTTTCTACTCTAGCTTAGTCTTGTGAGGACACAGACGATTTAAGTGTGGGGTAGGATGCTAGAGAACCTTGCATGAACTTGATTGCCCTTATTTGTGATGTTTGTGCTTCGTGGTGCCTGTCCAGTTTCTCTAGCATTAGAATTGCTCAGTTCTTGATTTTTGATGTTAAGTTGTTGTTCAAACTGTCATAATGATGCTTAGACTGCTTAACCTAGAACTGGCAAACAAACGTGTATACTTTGATGCTAAATTGCCTGGTCAGAACAGTTTTTTCAATCACACTTGTAGTTTGTCGCTCTGATTGCATGAAAATGACTGAATCCGACTAGCAAACCAACTGTGAGCTTTTGATCCATTGCACGTAACTTACAGTTTCAATTATTTTTGAGTGATTTTCTGTTTGCTTGAGTGAGTTAGAATTTTCATGAGACCTATTCGAGACCACACGATGACACGAGTTCTAGAATGATAGGGGCACTTAGATTCAGCTACTAAGCCAGATTGCCTACCCAATATTGAATCCATTAGGTTTAAACCCTTGAGCTTGGCTTTTTCTTTTGGTTCTATATACATTACAGCCAATCCCCATTCTTTCATTCCCCGTTGATCCCCTATGGTTGTAGTTCTAGATTAGCCTACCAAAAGTCAGTTTGTGGTAACCTGCTGGTGAGTCGTCCAGTTGTTGTTCGGATGTTCAACCAAATAACTAACAAAGCTAACAAGCTAGGGTAGATCGTATTCCATGGGTCTTCTATGATCGACTACTCAAATAACCTGGCAAATTACTCGGATTTAAACACTTTGTGCGTGGTGTGAGTTCCACGACTTCTAAATCTAAGAAATGCAGAGAAATTAAAAATTTAAACTAAGAACAGAATGGAAATTGGTTGGTTAAA
Organism: Linum lewisii; assembly: GCA_034768395.1. NCBI lineage: Eukaryota > Viridiplantae > Streptophyta > Magnoliopsida > Malpighiales > Linaceae > Linum > Linum lewisii. The sequence continues at coordinate 61,332,991 of CM068296.1, forward strand.
ACAGAGATGACAGACCAACTTAGACTTTGAATCCCCCTTCGTTCCTCAGAGCATTGGCAATCAACAGATCAGCGGATTTCGATTCTTATTCAATCAATTCTAAGACACCACCATAACTCCTTACCCTTAGGTTTAAAACCGGTGAACGTTCGCTCTATCCGTTCTAGCTACCAGGATTAATTAGTCGCCCGAGTACGGTCGCCTCTTGCAACGACTTAACTTAACTGGTGGAATTACTAACGATTTATGAGTTACTCTTGCAGTGGATTAACCCTAACTGGTTCCTACGAAAGGCACGCTCCAATTATAAGGTTAATTGTTCGATTTGATGTTCTAAAGTAAGGCGAGCGTTCGCTTCTATCCTTATCTTAACAAGAATCTAATCTAGGTGATCAATCCAGACAAGAAACATGAACAATGAAGAACAAATCAAACATGAAAGAGAAACTGATTGAACTTCGAATCTAATCACCGCCGATCCGTGACCGCTTTAAAGCCCTGGGTCACTTAGGGTTCATCTAGTCTAAGCTCTAAGAGTTTAGCTACTCATGTTTATCACAAAAGAATCAAAGACAAAGAAAGAGTTCATCATCCAGAGGAAGAACAGAAAAGAATCTGAAAAACCTAATTAAGATGACTCTGGCAGACTTCGATCTTCGATAAACTGCAATCCTAGCTCCGAGTCTTCGAGATGGAAGGGATGGCGTCACGATCTCTTTCCGACTCTTCGAACTCTAACTCTTTGCTCCAGAACTCTTGAGAATCCTTGGAATTATGATTATGAAAAGTATATTCTGAGACGTCCTGATTTTGGGCCGCCGGTTAAGTATTTATACTTAAACCTAATTCAGCCGGATTTTGCCTGATATTTTCGCCGAAAATACTAGGGTATGTTCGCCAAAAATCTTGGTGTAAATGGGGAGCCCGCCGGTTGATTTCTTTTGTAAATTTCGGTCCGATAGTTTTCGGTCGAAAACTTAGGGTTTTCGCCGAAAACTTCTGTTCATGAGCATCAGTCGATTTGTACTGATATTTTCGCCGAAAATGCTGAGGTATTTTCGGTGAAAACTCCTTTGTAAACCGGGCAGGAATTGTTTCGACTTGATTGGCTCCTTGGATCGATTCCGGTGCAATTCCTCGAGGTTCCAATGCTTTAGACACGTCCTTGGCTACTTTATTTGACGGCAAAAACCTGTGCTAACATAAAAACACTAGAAAACCATCAAATAGACCCAAAATGAGCCAAGGTAACACAAATGGCACGAGATAGGGCAATCGATTGAATATTCGTTATTCTACCCTAAAAACCATGTCTTAAGCAAGGAAATGTCGCTTAAATGAAGCTGATAATCACGTCAAATCGAGTGTCATCAAAATACCCCACACTTAAGCTTTTGCTTGTCCTCAAGCAAACTGAATAGAAACGCTCATGTTCACAAATGATAAGATCGATTAAATTGGAGTTCAATCAAACACAATGAATTATTGGACAGATAGATCCTAGAACAAGATACCTAACATGCATACTGATCAGCTAAACAACCTGGTCTCACTAATAAACTACACACGACAAGTAGTAGCAACCAATTATGCACGAATTTGACCTGACCGACCAGACTCCTCACACAGGATATATTTAGTATAATGGGAACTCTCACTCTCTGTGTTTAAGGACGTGTTTCTGCTCTCAATCATTTTCTGTTACTGAATTCTGTCATAAGTTTGCAATTCAACCACATCTCCACCACTGTGACAACACGAGTAACCAGTCAAGAAGGACTTCCCTGCTAGGACTGTAACGAATTCTACACTACTTGGGTTTATAATGAGATGGATGATGGGAATGTATGATGATGGCTTTGTGCGGTGTAGCTTTCGACTAACTTCCCTCGAATCTAGCCTATGGCTTCCGACCGTCTAACCAGACACGGGTGGAATAATGAACGCTCGTCCTATGATACCCTCAAGCAACCTAGCACTTATTATTCTTCTTTACAAAATTTTTTCTGACTTTTCTTTTGACTTCGTTCTTCCATTTGTAGGGAGAAGAACGTTTTATTGAACTAAAAACTTTAAACCTTTTTGGTTTTTCTGATTTTTCTTCTTTTCATTTTTTTCGAAACTTGCTTCTTTTCTTCTTTTTTTTTATTTTTTTGTGCCGATTCTTTCTTTTAGTTGCTAGAGGGGTTTACACGTCTGGACATAATAGCTAAGACCACCTGTTTAATGGCTATAGGCAGGTTACCACAAACCGACTTCCGGTAGGTCAATCTAGAACGACAACCAACGGGGAATGAAAGAATGGGAAATGGATGTAATGTATATCGAACCGAAAGAACAGGCCAAGCTCAAGGGTTTAAACCTAATGGATTTTATCGTTTGGTAGGCTATCTGGCTTAGTAGCTGAATCTAGGTGCCTCTATCATTCTAGAACTCGTGTCATCGTGTGGTCTCGAGTAGGTCTCATGCAAATTCTAACTCATTCAAGCAAACATAAAACCACTCAGAAAGAATTGAAATTGGAAGTTACGTGCAATGGATCAAAAGCTCACAGTTGGTTTGCTAGTCGGATTCGGTCATTTTCATGCAATCAAGGCTACAAACTACAAGTGTGATTTTAAAATTCTATTTTGACCAGGCAATTTAGCATCAAAGTATACAAGTTGGTTCTCAAGTTCTAGGTTAAGCAGTCTAAGCATCATTATGAAAGTTTGAACAACAACTTAACATCAAAAATCAAGAACTGAGCCATTCTAATGCTAGAGAAACTGGAATGGAATCACGAGGCACACAGAAAACACAATCAAGGGCAATCAAGTTCATGCAAGGTTCTCTAGCATCCTACCCCACACTTAAATCGGACTGTGTCCTCACAGGACTAATTCTAGAGTTCAGAGTGAAGTAGAAGAACCTGGACCGAGATGGTTGGCGTAGGGGATGAGCACAGGTCCTCGGAGCGGAGGGAATCTACCGAAACGAAGCAAAGGGAATCTCCCTACTGCCTACAAAACAAAAACAAATGAAACATAAAAAGGAAACCGGGACAAGTGCCCCGGATCCACACAGAAAAAAGTTGGATCGAAATCCGAAAAGAATAAATAAAAAGAAGGGACAAGAAAGAGGATACAACCCGGTCACTGCTGGTCAGGCGCGTCGGGAGGTGGGAAGTGGAGGAAATCGTCGAGCTGACGTTGCCACTCCATCTGTGCCTCATACCACCTATCAGCGCGGTGCATATGTTGCTGCATAATAGTCCATCTCGCCTCTTGAGTGGCGTTGTCGGTGATGCGCCACTCCTGCAGTCGCTCATACAGCTCACCAATGTCCACGGGGTGCGATCGGTGCTGAGGGTGAGGTGCCTAGTATGGATCTGGAATGTGCGGCGGCGACTGGTGTGCATACCCTGCCTGAAGATGTGGCGAGGGTATATGGTCATGAAACTCTGGCTGCGGCTGGGGCTGCTGCTGCTCAGAATCATCATCTTCTTCCTCCGACTCGTCCTCATCTTCGAGAGGAGGATCGCTGCTACCAGGGGGCTGATGTCTAGATCGAGGTCTCGACCGCCAAATTGCCTCCAACGGTGCGTACTTTGCGGCGAGGGATGTTCGGGCCATATTCTTGGCTGAGGTCGAAGGAGATGATGAGTCGGCCCACAAAGTTGTGATATGAACCAAAGCCAAGGTTGGCTCAATCCACACAACTCGGTTTGAACAATTTGCAAATGAAAACACAATCAAGATAGAAGATGGAAATCGGACCAGAACCCTTAGCTATAGAGCTAAGAACTCAAGGTATCAAGTGTGTGCGGTACCACGAACTAAGGGGTGAATACCCTTATCTCGATAAACCAAACTCCCTAAGCCAAGCAACAACGAGCAAAAGCTTTAAGGAACAAATATTGTAAACCGAAGTCTGAATTCTTTGATTGTGAGCAAACAAGCTGATTTGAAACAAACTACAAAGAACCCTTTAAATAGGGTAGGAGAAAATGTGTCCTACACCAGATTCGATGAATCTAGTCATCTAGAAAAACTACACAATTAATTGTTCACACTTAACTAAGTACATCCCCTTGTTCCAAAGTGGAAGTGAATGAACATTAATGCAAGTGCATGGTTCCAATGTGGAAGTGAATGAACATGAAAACAAGTGCATGAATGAAGATGAATTTCGTTTATGAGACCCCTCAACTTTCCGATATGGCAGAATGGTCACTGAAGATCACAAAACGTTTGAATCTTGCCGTTGGATCATCATTGAGTCTCGCCAACCATCCTAAGTAATGTCCAGCATCCTTGCTCCAATTCTTCATGCTTTGGCATACTCCAAGCCTCCATGAATGTTGCCACCTTGTCCCTGAGAGCCTTGGTTTGACTCCTAGTGATTGGACCAGTTGATGACCCAAGGATGTCCCCATCAAGTTGCCTCCCAGGAGTGAGCGGGGGCTACCTGATCTCTGAGTCTTCTTGCGGAGTAGGCGAGCAAGCACCCATCCGGGATGAAGGGGATATCTCTCCCGGATGGCGCGAAGAAGAAGAAGCTCGTTCTTGCTGATATGGTGGCGGTCTTTCTCTGGCGCATATAATAGCGATCTACGCCAAACCATATGAATGTATTTAAAGAAAGGGTGAGAGAGCGACTTAACTGAGTTATGGTCCCCGAGGAGATCGCCGGGCACTCCAGTCATGTGGCTCCATAGCGCATGGTACTCCTCTCCGTCGGCATCGTCGTCCTCAAACTGAAGTGATGGCGATGGTAGTGCTCATGGGGAATACCGAGACGAGCAGCAAACTCATCATATGTGAGTTCCCCATGCACCCCGCCTAGGTAGAAGGTAACAACCTTCCTGTGCTGCCTCCTCTTGTGCTCGTCCAGCTCGAATGTCGCCCAAAACTCCTCGAGAGCGATGTCTGGGAAGTCGGCGACGAGCGTGGTCAGCTCCAGCAGGCCGGCATGGGTCAATGCATCGAGCACGTTCCGGTACCAGTCATCATCGTGCTCTGAGAGCGACGTCATGGAAAGAGGGCGAACATCAGCTCCAGGGGTGTTCTCAAACCGCTGGTAGCGTGCAAAGTAGTGCTGGGGAAGGCGAGCAACGGTGCGGTGGCACCCAGCACGGTCAGGGAAAGCTGGTGGAGGGCCCTGAACGGTGGGTGTGACGGGAGCGGTAACTCGGGAGCTCGAGGTGCCATCAAGTCGTGCCTTGGTCCTGCGCTCATAAGTGATGTTCCTAAACAAGAAAACAAACCAGCTTAGTCAAACTAAAACCCTACCCCACACTTAGTCGAAAAACTCAATTTCACAAAGAAATGAGGAAAACCGAGTGGGGGTAAGCAAAGCAGATTTAACCGGTAATCACGAACAATAAAATACATGCTTAGGAACAGCCAGAATGGAATTAGCACAATCAGAGTTCAGAAGTCAAACCGACATTCAAAAAGTCAACATAATCGAACAGTGAACCCTAATCATGGCAAGACTATCACAAAGCGGAGAATGACGGTAAAATATGATCTCAGATGGCAAACACAATAATCTGAACGAGAATGAGCACATAGGGCAGCCAAATGATCAAAAACAGTTCATGGTCAAACCGACATTTCTCAAAAGTCAACATCACAAAGAATAGGACTTAGGCATAACAACACATGATCAAACGATATAACAATTAAGCACAACACTCCCTAAGCATGCTAGAACAGTTCAACAAGTTCAGCTAACCTAGTTCAAACGAAATCAGTCGGCATGCAAATCGAGGCAAACCGAAAAGTCAACCGAAAGTCAACCCCGACGAAATTCAGCATTCAATATGTCAAAAGATTCGCATGAAAAGTTCTACAACTTACCTTGAAGCCATGGATGCTAAAAATGAACGGATTGGGAGAAATCGGTGAAAGATCGAAAATTTTAGGGTTTGGGTGAACTAGAGCTGTAGAGCTCCGATTCGGCTGATCTAGGGCTTAAAATGATCTGAAATAGGAGGGGAAGGGAGCGGCGGCGGTCAGCGACGGCGGTCGGCAGTTATCGAAAACAGGGGGAAGGTTTTTGGGAAATTTTCGAAAATAGAAAGTGGGGAGAGAGAGAGGGCTGAAACTGGATTTTAAAGTGAATAGTTGGTTGATTTTCAAAGACATTTTCGGCGAAAATAAGTGCAAGTTTTCACCGAAAATGTTAGTTAAAAAGTACTGCCGGTTTTCAAAAGAATTTTCGCCGAAAACATTAATACATTTTTGCCGAAAATGTGAAACAGAGACGTCTGGAAAACTCAGTGGGATTTCATAAAGAATTTTCGCCGAAAACATGGGTTATTTTCGCCGAAAATATTGAACTCTACGATTGAAAATATTTTTGCAATCCCGACAGACTTCAGAAAATCACAGTTAAATCTAAAAAAATCGGAAAGACCTCAAACGACTTGCAACTGACACTATGACACACAGACTACACACGAAAAATATGAAATCAAACAAACTGACACTTTTGGCTCCCCCGAACCGACTCTAAAACACTAAGGTTGACACAAATCAAAAACGGACTCCAGCCGTGGGTTGCCTCCCACGAAGCGCTCTTTTATTAACGTCCTTGAGCTGGACGATACCTGGACGGTATTAGGAGACATCCCAACTCAGATTCTCCTTAATGCTAGCATCGGAGTTCATAAAGTAGAGCTTCGGGGCTTCTCCGGTGAGCATGAATTTCTTCCCGTTCACGTGTAAGAGCTTGGTACATCCGTCGGGAAGGTGGTCAGTGATTGTGAAGGGTCCGAACAGTTCTGTCAAGGGATCATCTTCCACAAGGAAAACAGTGGACGAAATGAGAACGATCGGCTCCTTCTTTTCTTTGACCTCCGGCTTAATATCACCAGGATCGGTGGTCGTCAGTATTTCCTTAGGAGATGCTTTCGGCTTCTCCTTCCATACTTGTTCCGGCGCCGGTAGCTTGGAACGAATTGGTGGTGCAGCTGGCTCGGTAGAAGGTGGCGGCACAATTGGTCTCCATACCATGTTCCGGCGCCGGTCTGCTAGGCCTTGTGCTCGGTGGCTTAGAAGAGGCTTTCAGTTCCTTCTTCTTTGGCGGCTTTTGAGGAACAGATTTTGGTAATCTGTCCAACACCTGCAACAGGAATTGATCTAGGCACACTAGAAGAGACATCAGTAACGGAGTTGACCGGAGTCAACTCCACAGTTTCAACAGCTAAACAATGAAATTCTTCATTCTTAGGATTATATTTCATTCCGTCTTTAAGGCGGAACGTGACCGTTTCTTTACCAACTCTCAAAGTTAATGAACCATTTGGAACGTTAATTTGCATTCCAGTAGTAGCCATGAAAGGTCGTCCTATGAGAATGGTAGAATCATCCTTACTAGTGTCAATGATAACAAAGTCGGCTAAGAACGTGAAAGGACCATATTTAGTAACAACGTCTTTGATTTCTCCCCTAGGAGTTTTAAGTGATCTATCAGCAAAGATAAGTTGCATACTAGGTGGTTCAAGTTCTCCTAGGTTCAATTTTTCATATAGACTCATAGGCATAACATTAACAGACGCGCCAAGATCAACCAAACAACGTTCTATCTCAACATCATTAATGACAAGAGGTAGAGTGAAAGAACCAGGATCAGAGCACTTAGCTGGATATGGAGAGGAAGGTTTCTTGCTACGAGCATCAGGATATCCTTCTTTATTCCCCTTCATGACAGTCTCGATCCTTGCATTCGGCAGCAATGCTCTTGGAAAAGGAGGCTTCACGACGTATGGTGCGAGAGGAGGATCTTCCTCCTTAGGCGCCACTTGTAGTGCTTCCTTCTTCTCTGAAGTTTCAGCGATCCTGCGTAAAACAGAACAAGCATCAGCAGATAAGCTTGTAAATTTTCTAACAGTTACCATCTTGGCTTGCTCCTTTCTCGGGTTCGGCTCTGTCTGGCTCGGAAGTTGGCCAAATGGTCGACCAGATGCTAGCATGCTCGAGATGTTGTTCACAGCTTGCTCAATTCTTTGACCGGCTGCTATCTGTTCTTGATTGAGAAGAGCTTGAGCTTTAAACTGACTGTCATGATCATCGAGTCTGGTGATGATCTGACTAAGCTTCTTGTCCAGGTCACTGACGTTGTTTTCCTTCTGGTACTGCTGCCCTGGATAGGTGTTATTCAAATATTGATTCTGGCGATTGCCAGGAGCAGTTCTATTGTTACCCAGATTGCGGTGCGGCGGCTGGTAGACACCTGCCGGCGGATTGTTAGGCTTCTGATCCTGAGCTGGACCAGCCGGGCGGTTATTCTGGTTCTGGTTATGGTTGGCGCCAGCATTGTAGGGAGGTCTGTCTTGATAGTTCCCTTGCTGCCTGAAGTTGCGGTAGCCAGCATAACCATTCTGATTATTAACGAAGCCTTGTTGAACGAAATTTACCTCTTCGGCGGACAAGACTTCTGTCTTACCAAAATTCTGGCATCGGCCTCCATTATGTGCGCAAGCTCCACACCACTCGCAATCGGCAACATAGACAGAAGTTGCCGGCGGTTTGACTGGTGTGGTAGACTTCTTCAAATGCTTCATTACTTCGGCCTTGATAGCTGCTTCGAGATCGAGCTTGCTCCTTGATCCTTCAGATTGTCGTTCCCAGTTCCTTGACTTGGAAGCACAGTTTGCGAAGTGAAGAAGAGCAGCTTCAGGTGTGAGCATAGTGCAATCCCCTTCAGCTAGAGAATTGACCCACTTGGCAGATTCTTCCCGAAGACCTCAAGCAAAGATTTCAGCTAACTGCCTCTGCTCGAATCCATGATGAGGGCAGTTGTAGAGAAGTTCTTGGAATCGATTATAAGAATCGTATAAGCTTTCTCCTTCTTTCTGGGAGAACCTGGCAATGCTATCCTTGATGGTTGATGCTGCAGTCTTAGCGGTATCAAATAACTAACCTACCGAAGTAAACTAGATCGTATTCCACAGGGTTTCTACTAATCGACTACTCAAAGAAGCTGGCAAATTACTCAGGTTTAAACACTTAGTGCGTGGTGTGAGTTCCATGACTTCTAATCTAATAAAGCAGGAAAATAAAAGACATAAAAGTAAAAGGTTGACTAACGAGAAGATAGACGAACTTAGATTTTGAATCCCCCTTAGATCACCAGAGCATTGGCAATCAACAGATCAGCGGTTTTCAATTCTAATTCAATCGATTTCTATACACCACCATAACTCCTTACCCTTAGGTTTAAGACTGGCGAACGTTCGCTCTATCCGATCTAACTACCAAGATTAACAAGCCGCCCGGGTACAGTCGCCTCTCGCAACGACTTAATTAACTAGTGCAATTACTAACGATTTATGAGTTACTCTTGCAGTGGAATAACCCTAACCGGTTCCTACGAAAGGCACACTCCAATTATAAGGTTAACTGGTTGAATTGATGTTTTAAAGAGAGGCGAGCGTTTGCTTCTATCCTCAGCTTAACAAGAATCTAAACTAGGTGATCAAGGAAGACAAGTTTATGCGCCAAAGCAGGGAAGCTGTCTGGCACTAACCCTAGCTTGCATAAACTTAATCTAGGCGATCAACCAGAGAAGAAACATAAACAATGACGAACAAAACAACTATGCAAAGAGAAACTGATTGAACTTCGAATCTAATTACCGCCGATCCGTGACCACTTTAAAGCCCTGGGTCACTTAGGGTTCATCTAATCTAAGCTCTGCAAGTTCAGCTACTCATAACGATAACAGAAGAATCAAAGGCAACAAAGGAAATCATCATACAGAGGAAGAACATATAAGAACTGAAAAACCTAATTCTGACGACTCCGGTGAAGCTTCGATCTCATGGATCTTCAACTTTAAGCTCCGAGCTCTTCGAGGTGGAAGGATGGCGTCACGATCTCTCCACGGATCTTCGAACTCTCTAAACTCTATCTATCGACCCTAAGGTCGTGGCTAATCAGCCAAAATTCGTGTGTTTCTAATCTGGCTTCAAAAAGTCTATATATACCCCCAGAAACCCTTTACAAGTTGGAAAAGGCTGAAAATTAGGGTTTCTGCCCGGATTTTCAAAGGAATTTTCGCCGAAAATATCACCACATTTTCGCCGAAAATATTAGTTAAAAACCAGCTCCAACTTGTTTCGATGATTCCCGCTCCGTTTGAACTCCGATTTGGTCCGCGTTTGAAGCGCTGGACTCGTGAGAGAGTCCTCTATAATGTGGTAACCTGGAGGCTCAACATAAAGCTCAAAAAAAGGGTAAAAATAGCCAATAAATGGACAATGTATGCACTAGGAGCCTAGAATCACAAAGTTACGACAAATGCACCAAATACTCATCAAAATGGCATCAAAGGGTATGAAATGTTGCTTAAATGGGGCTTGTAATCACGTCAAATCGAGTGTCATCAAAATACCCCACACTTAAGCTTTTGCTTGTCCTCAAGCAAACTGAACTAGAACACACTCAAATTCACAAATGACACGAGATTAAACTGAGATTCAATTCTAACGATTTGGTTTAGACTGTTCCACGTAGAAAAAGTGACCTACACATGCAAGAACATCAACCAAACAAGTTTTCGATCTCACTAATTTCTGCACACTTCAAGTAGTAGTTTTAACAAAGCTCATTTCTTGGCAAAATAATTAATTATGATTAACCGACTACGATAACACCAATTCTAATAAAAAAGACTTTAAGCTCTAGCCATGATGTGGATGTGGAGGAAGGAAAAGTGACGTGGCTATCGACTCAACTTCATCCGTTTCTAGATCTGTACGTTACATGTTCTAGCTAAGACCAATTTAAACAATGATTCATTTCAAGTTTCGACTTCTTCCATTAAATTTATTTACTGCATACTAGTGCTCGATACCAAATACTTCACTTAGGTGTTGGACCTGCCTAGCTCACAGTTTGTGCCTTTGCTAGTGCTCAACCCGAACACTTCACTTAGGTGTCGGGCTTGCCTAGCTTTATTTTCAGCACTTTAAAGAACTTAGCATTGATTTTGCACAACTTTATTACTTGATTTAACAATTTAGCCATTTGATCCTAGCTAGTTATAACTTTTCACACAAGATTTCGAATTGGATTTCCGCCTAATCTCAAGCCACAATCACAGGTGAACAAATATGGAGTGAAAAACATGGGAGAAGCTAGCATTTATCATCTTAGAACGGTGTTAACAAGTCAATCAATTTAATTGATTCAAGTTTCAACTACAAGAGTGATTTATGATCTGTTCTGACCTAGACTTATTTAATATCAGTTCCGTCACTTGGTTATAAGTTCTAAGTGGAACAGTCTAGACGTCATTGTTCAAAATTGAAGTCAATTTAACATCAAAAGTCAAGAATTGAGCAATTCTATGCTAGAGAAATTTCAATTTTGAACCACAGAATCATAGATAGCAAGCAGGATCATGCATAATCCTAGACTCCTACCCCACACTTAAACGGTTCTGTGTCCTCACAGAACTAATCTAGAGTAGAGAGATACGAAGAACCTGGAAGGTGATGGGCGGTGTAGCGGATGAGCACGGAGAGTCCGGAGTGGAGCGGAGTAGCTACTCAAGTTCCTACGAAAACAAAAACAACAAAAAGATCAAAAGGATACTGGGACAAGTGCCCCGGATCCACACATAATAAAAGTCGAACAAAGACGGTTAAGGGAATTTTGAAAATATTTTGACTCTTTTTTTTGTTTGTTTATTTTTTATTTTTTCGAAAATTTTCTGACCCAACTAAAGTTTTCGCCGAAAAACTGGTGAAGTTTTCGGCGAAAACTACTTTGAAAACAAAGACAGACGACTTAACTAAATATTTTCGCCGAAAACATTTAGAAGTTTTCGGCGAAAACTAATTCAAAACAGAAACAGACTCAAACAGACTAAACATTTCGCCAAAAACTTTGGAAGTTTTTCGGCGAAAACAACTTTGAAAACCCACTGGAAAACAGACCGAACAAATTAAAGTTTTCGCAGAAAAATCTGAGGAATTTTCGGCGAAAATTTGACCTGACGCAGAAAATTAAAACTGATGAAAATAAAAGAAAACTGACACTTTGGCTCCCCCGAACCTGATTCGAACGATGAAAAAGACTGACTCAAAAATTCAAAAATGGACTCCAGCCGTGGGTTGCCTCCCACGAAGCTCTCTCTTTTAACGTCCTTGAGCCGTACGGTACCTGTTAGGGACCCCAACTTAGGAGTTCCTTGAAGTCAATCGTCTTCTTCAAGGATAGCGGATGAGTGCCATGTAGCACTCCAGAAGGGTGATGTAGCCGATAGTGCTCTAGTAGATCGCGGTTCTGGTTGGATGACCAGTTCTTCTCGAATTCTCCTACTCGAGGAGGAAAGAGGTAGTACGGCGCGGCATGGTCAATGAGCTCCATCTTCTCTACAGGTTGACTCGGCGGAAGTGTAGGTGAGGGTATCTCCTCAATCTCTATGTGCTCCTCTTCGGCTTCAACTTCAGGATGGATTGGCTTTATGTCTTCATCAACCACCACCGCCAAGGATTCTTCTAGCTCATAATAGTCATGGATAGGATCATCATCTTCTTCTTCGAACAGCTCTTGAGCGTCTTCTGTCATTAACTGCTTTGGTTGCTCGAGCTTGATGTCCGTCGTGAGATGAGCTTGTAGCATTGAAGAGATATTATCCAAGGAAGATTGGGTTCTCGACGAGCATTGTTGATGTTCATGAAGCGTCTTTTGGTTATCTCTAGCGCTACTTTGATGCTCTTGTTGGTGTGTCTCTTGGTAACCTTGTAGCATTGAAGAGATCTTATCAAAGAGGGAGTCAAATCTCGTCGTCTATTGTTGTTGTTGATGTAGCATTTCTCGATAATCATTGGGATATGGTGCTTCATTGATGTACCGCTCTCGGTACCGGTCATCCCACCTGTAATCCTGCATAATCAAAACTAAAAAGCACTACCCAGGTAAATCATGGAAATATGGAGGGAAAATAAATGGTAGGCGGAAAGGTAGAAGAGTAATTTGCCAACTCTTCTTTCAAACAATTAGAAGAGTCCCCGGCAACGGCGCCAATTTGATGCTGCAGTTTTAGCGGTATCAAATAACTAACCTACCGAAGTAGACTAGATCGTATTCCATAGGGTTTCTACTAATCGACTACTCAAAGAAGCTGGCAAATTACTCAGGTTTAAACACTTAGTGCGTGGTGTGAGTTCCACGACTTATAATCTAATAAAGCAGGAAAATAAAAGACAGAAAAGTAAAAGGTTGACTAACGAGAAGATAGACGAACTTAGATTTTGAATCCCCCTTAGATCACCAGAGCATTGGCAATCAACAGATCAACGGTTTTCAATTCTAATTCAATCAGTTTCTATACACCACCATAACTCCTTACCCTTAGGTTTAAGACTGGCGAACGTTCGCTCTATCCGATCTAACTACCAAGATTAACTAGCCGCCCGGGTATGGTCGCCTCTCGCAATGACTTAATTAACTGGTGCAATTACTAACGATTTATGAGTTACTCTTGCAGTGGATTAACCCTAACCGGTTCCTACGAAAGGCACACTCTAATTATAAGGTTAACTGGTTGAATTGATGTTTTAAAGAGAGGCGAGCGTTCGCTTCTATCCTCAGCTTAACAAGAATCTAAACTAGGTGATCAAGGAAGATAAGTTTATGCGCCAAAGCAGGGAAGCTGTCTGGCGACTAACCCTAGCTTGCATAAACTTAATCTAGGCGATCAACCAGAGAAGAAACATAAACAATGACGAACAAAACAACTATGCAAAGAGAAACTGATTGAACTTCGAATCTAATTACCGCCGATCCGTGACCACTTTAAAGCCCTGGGTCACTTAGGGTTCATCTAATCTAAGCTCTACAAGTTCAGCTACTCATAACGATAACAGAAGAATCAAAGGCAACAAAGGAAATCATCATACAGAGGAAGAACAGATAAGAACTGAAAAACCTAATTCTGACGACTCCGACGAAGCTTCGATCTCATTGATCTTCAACTTTAAGCTCCGAGCTCTTCGAGGTGGAAGGATGGCGTCACGATCCCTCCACGGATCTTCGAACTCTCTAAACTCTATCTATCGACCCTAAGGTCGTGGCTAATCAGCCAAAATTCGTGTGTTTCTAATCTGGCTTCAAAAAGTCTATATATACCCCCAGAAACCCTTTACAAGTTGGAAAAGGCTGAAAATTAGGGTTTCTGCCCGGATTTTCAAAGGAATTTTCGCCGAAAATATCACCACATTTTCGCCGAAAATATTAGTTAAAAACCAGCTCCACCTTGTTTCGATGATTCCCGCTCCGTTTGAACTCCGATTTGGTCCCCGTTTGAAGCGCTGGACTCGTGAGAGAGTCCTCTATAATGTGGTAACCTGGAGGCTCAACATAAAATCTCACAAAAAGGGTAAAAATAGCCAATAAATGGACAATGTATGCACTAGGAGCCTAGAATCACAAAGTTACGACAAATGCACCAAATACTCATCAAAATGGCATCAAAGGGTATGAAATGTTTCTTAAATGGGGCTTGTAATCACGTCAAATCGAGTGTCATCAATGGCTGTTGTTCTGGCAGTAGGAAAGTATTCTTCAACGAAGTCTTGAGCCAGTGTATCCCAATTAGTGTAATATCCAGGTGGTTTGCCAGTAAGCCACCTCTTAGCAGCGCCTTTCAGAGAGAACGGGAAAGCTCTCAAACAAAGAGTATTCTTGTCGAGGTTTCCGTTCTTAAAAGTGCTGCAGAGATCAAGGAAATCCGCAAGATGAGTGCACGGATTGTCTAGGGGCCTGCCTTCGAACTGTAGATCCCTAGAGATCATAGTCAAGAATGGAATCTTGGTCTCATAGTCAGGATCTCCTTCAATGCGCGGTACGGCAATGGCAGATCGAACGCTAGTCGCGCTCGGCTTGTTGTAATCGGGTAGACTTTTCTGTGCAGGCGGCGGTGGTGGATTTCCGTCTGGTGGTGGTGGTGGTGGTAATTGACCAGCCATGGTAGGAGATGGAGGAGGTGAAAGTGACTCGGTGTATGAAGATGAGGGACTCTCCTTCAGTTCCTCAATCTTAATTGGAGTGACGGGTGGAGGTGGATTGGTTCTGCCTCTCCTTGGAATCTGTGCTTGTCGAGGTGGAGCAGAACTGCTTGGTCTCTCTATACTCTTAGCCTTGTCGGTTTGAGAGCGAGTCCAAGGGCGGCGATGCATGCACCTGTGACAAACCTACAAATAAAAAAAACAAACAAAAACCAGTGTAAAATCAAAGTGGGTGGAAAATGAAAGATGGAAAGTAGAAGAATAAATTGCCAGTTCGTTGTTCGGACGTTCAACCAAATAACTAACAAAGATAACAAGCTAGGGTAGATCGTATTCCACGGGTCTTCTATGATCGACTACTCAAATAAGCTGGCAAATTACTCGGATTTAAACACTTCGTGCGTGGTGTGAGTTCCACGACTTCTAAATCTAAGAAATGCAGAGAAATTAAAAATTTAAAACTAAGAACAGAATGGAAATTGGTTGGTTAAAACAGAGATGACAGACGAACTTAGACTTTGAATCCCCCTTCGTTCCCCATAGCATTGGCGATCAACAGATCAGCGGATTTTGATTCTCATTCAATCAATTCTAAGACACCACCATAACTCCTTACCCTTAGGTTTAAAACCGGCGAACGTTCGCTCTATCCGTTCTAGCTACCAAGATTAATTAGTCGCCCGGGTACTGTCACCTCTCGCAACGACTTAACTTAACTGGTGGAATTACTAACGATTTATGAGTTACTCTTGCAGTGGATTAACCCTAACCGGTTCCTACGAAAGGCACGCTCCAATTATAAGGTTAATTGTTCGATTTGATGTTCTAAAGTAAGGCGAGCGTTCGCTTCTATCCTTATCTTAACAAGAATCTAATCTAGGTGATCAATCCAGACAAGAAACATGAACAATGAAGAACAAATCAAACATGAAAGAGAAACTGATTGAACTTCGAATCTAATCACCACCGATCCGTGACCGCTTTAAAGCCCTGGGTCACTTAGGGTTCATCTAGTCTAAGCTCTAAGAGTTTAGCTACTCATGTTTATCACAAAAGAATCAAAGACAAAGAAAGAGTTCATCATCCAGAGGAAGAACAGAAAAGAATCTGAAAAACCTAATTAAGATGACTCTGGCAGACTTCGATCTTCGGTAAACTGCAATCCTAGCTCTGAGTCTTCGAGATGGAAGGGATGACGTCACGATCTCTTTCCGGCTCTTTGAACTCTAACTCTTTGCTCCAGAACTCTTGAGAATCCTTGGAATTATGATTATGAAAAGTATATTCTGAGACGTCCTGATTTTGGGCCGTCGGTTAAGTATTTATACTTAACCCTAATTCAGCCGGATTTTGCCTGATATTTCCGCCGAAAATACTAGGGTATTTTCGCCGAAAATCTTGGTGTAAATGGGGAGCCTGCCGGTTGATTTCTTTTGTAAATTTCGGTCCAATAGTTTCGGTCGAAAACTTAGGGTTTTTGCCGAAAACTTCTGTTCATGAGCATCAGTCGATTTGTACTGATATTTCGCTGAAAATGCATAGGTATTTTTGGCGAAAACTCCTTTGTAAACCGGGCAGGAATTGTTTCGACTTGATTGGCTCCTTGGATCGATTCTGGTGCAATTCCTCGAGGTTCCAACGCTTTAGACACGCCCTTGGCTACTTTGTTTGACGGCAAAAACCTGTGCTAACATAAAAACACTAGAAAACCATCAAATAGACCTGAAACGGGCCAAGGTAACACAAATGGCACGAGATAGGGCAATCGATTGAATATTCGTTATTCTACCCTAAAAACCATGTCTTAAGCAAGGAAATGTCGCTTAAATGAGGCTGATAATCACGTCAAATCGAGTGTCATCACCTGCCTATAGCCATTAAAACAGGTGGTCTTAGCTATTATGTCCAAACGTGTAAACCACTCTAGCAAATAAAAGAAAATTCGGCAAAAAAAAAAAAAAGAAGAGAAAAATTTGAAAAAATCAGAAAAGTTCAAAGTTTCAAAGTTTAGTGAGTTCAATAACGTTCTTCTCCCTACATATGGAAGAACGAAATCAAAAGAAAAAGAAAATATACAAAATAAAGTGCTAGGTTGCTTGAGTGTATCATAGGACGAGCGCACACTATTCCACCCGTGTCTGGTTAGACGGTAAGAAGCCATAAGCTAGATTCGAGGGAAGTTAGTCAAAAGCTACACCGCACCAAAGCCATCATCATACATTCCCATCATCCATCTCATTTTTAACCCTTGTAGTGTAGAACTCGTTACGGTCCTAAGTAGGGAAGTCCTTCTTGACTAGTTACTCGTGTTGTCACAGTGGTGGAGTTGTTGTCGAATTGCAAACCTATGACAGAATTCAGTAACAGAAAATGATTGAGAGCAGAAACACGTCCCTAAACACAGAGAGTGAGAGTTCCCCTTGTACCAAATAATATATGTGTGAAGAGTCTGGTCGGTCAGGTCAAATTCGTGCATGATTGGTGATTGCTCCTTGTCGTGTGCAGTTTTTAGTAAGACCAGGTTGTTTGGCTGATCGGTATGTATGCTAGGTTTCTTGTTCTAGAAATAGTTGTCCAATAATTTATTGTGTAGGTTTGAACTTCAATTTAGTCGATCTTATCATTTGTGAACTTGAGCGTTTTCTATTCAGTTTGCTTGAGGACAAGAAAAAGCTGAAGTGTGGGGTATTTGATGACACTTGATTTGACGTGATTATCAGCCTCATTTAAGCAACATTTCTTGTCTTAAAACATGGTTTTTAGGGCAGAATATCAAATATTCACTCAACTGCTCTATCTCGTGCCATTTGTGTTACTTTGGCCTGTTTCGGGTCTATTGATGGTTTTCTAGTGTTTTCGTGATAGCACAAGTTTTTTCCATCAAATAATGTAACGAAGGACGTGTCTAAGGTATTAGAACCTCGAGGAACCGCACCAGAATCGATCCAAGGAGTCAATCAAGTCAACACGAATCCTGCCCGTTTTACAAAGAAGATTTCGGCAAAAAGGCCTAGAGTTTTCACCGAAAATCCAAGAAGAAATCGCCTGGGTATTAAAGAAGTAGTTTTCGGCGAGAAGTCAAAGTCCTCGCCGAAAACTCTGATCGGAAAAATCACAGGAGAACAGTCGACGGAGGTAGCCCTTTTTCAAAGAAGTTTTTGGTGAAAACTCCTGAAGTTTTCGCCGAAAATCCTGACCTAACCCGGCGCTGATAGGGTTAAGTATAAATATAAAACCGGCGGCTCAATAAAAAAAACACACAATTTACAATAGACTTCACATACAGAACTTTTCACAAGTTCCTGACCTAAGAAGTTCGAGAGAGCAGAGTTTAGAGTTCGAAGAGACAGGAAGAGATCGTGACGCCATCTTTTCATCTCGGAGACTGGAGCTAGGAGTGAAGATTATCGGAGAGCGAAGCTTTGCTAGAGTCATCTTAATTATGTTTTACAGTTTCTATATGTTCTTTCTTTTCATGATGAACTCTGTTTTTGTCTTTGTTTTTACTGTTATGAACATGAGTAGCTAAACTCGTAGAGCTTAGACTAGATGAACCCTAAGTGACCCAGGGCTTTAAAGCGGTCACGGATCGGCGGTGATTAGATTCAAAGTTCAATTAGTTTCTCTTTCATGTTTGGTTTGTTCTTCGTTGTTTGAGTTTCTTGTTGGCTTGATCACCTAGATTAGATTCCTGTTAAGCTGAGGATAGTAGCGAATGTTCGCCTCACTTTAAAACACCGATTCAACAATTAATCTATTCATTGGAGTGTGCCTTTTGTAGGAACCAGTTAGGGTTAATCCACTGCAAGAGTAACTCATAAATCGTCAGTAATTCCACCAGTTAGTTTAGTCGTCGCAAGAAGTGACCGTACTCAGGCGGCTAATTAATCTTGGTAGCTAGATCGGATAGAGCGAACGTTCACCAATCTTAAACCTAAGGGTAATGAGTTATGGTGGTGTCTTAGAATTGATTGAACGAGAATTGAAAATCGCTGGTCTGTTGATTGCCAATGCTTTGGTGATCTAAGGGGGATTTGAAGTCTAAGCTTGTCTGTCGTCTTTGTTAAGTCAACCAATCTTTCAATCTGTCTTTCAATTTAGTTTTTAATTTACCTGCTTTTCTAGAATAGAAGTCGTGGAACTCACACCACGCGCAACGTGTGAAAACCTAAGTAATTTGCCTTTATATTTGAGTAGACAATTATTAGAAGACCCGTGGAATACGATCTGCTTAGCTTGTAGCTCAGTAGTTATTTGACTGCACGCATTAAATCGTCTATCAGTCATCAGCAAGCGAACAAGACCCAAGATCGATCAAATAAGGACACACGCCCAGAGGCGTACGCCGATATTAGGAGTACTCTCTTGGAGATAAACGCCCAAGGATGGATGTATGTACCATCAGAGTATGATTCAGAAGACCTCCTTGCGTCAGAATTCTAAATCACGCTCGTGAGAAATTGATGGGCCCAAGCCTAGCAGCTAGTCGCTGCTCAGCGTACATGTCAGAGTGCGACCTCAACACAGCAAAACCCTAGAGCCACTAGCTCCCTAACTAGCTAAGGTTTCCCCCCGCATGGCATTGATAGTGCATTAGCGGTCCCATAGAAACCCTAGCCACAGTAAGTCTAGGGTTTCCCCCACAAACCAGGTGAGCCGTTCAATCAACCAGTGACACGTACCAGCAATGAACTCGGACCCCAATGCACTATATATAGAGGTCTACCCTCAAAGTTGAAGACACACAGAAAACTCAGAGGATACACCTTAAACTTTATACACTCATTAGTACGCTTAAGGCTCTGCCACCCCCCAAAACCGTAAGGGTCATACCCCCGGTACTTCTCTGTCTCTCGCTCATTGCCGAATTGATTAAATTGTCGGTTGTGTTGACTTTTGTTGAACGATTGATTATGTTGACTTTTGTTGAACGATCGGTTGACCATGTGCTCTAGACGTCATTTTTCTGATTCGTCAACTCATATGTGTTCCATGTGATTGATAAAGGTTTTTGAATGTTAAATTCTCTTATCACCACTCGGTTTCTCTCATTTCTTAGCAAAATTGTGTTTTTCGACCAAGTGTGGTGTAAGATGTCGGTTTGACTAATTTCGGGTGCATGCTTATTACTCTTTTAGGAACAGGGGTAAGTGGTCAAAACTCAGTGGTCCGGGCTCATCATCTGCACACCCGGACTCTATGGACATCGGAGAGGGTGCCCCCGCTCCCGTCACTTCCGCCGTCGCCGCACCCGCCCCTCCTAACCCACAGGACGTCCCAGTCTTCCTCCATTCCTTGCTCGACTTCCTCCCGCCTAATTTGAGTGCTACTGGAGGATACGAAACATCCCTTCAGCTGACACTGCCGCCCTCTCCATGGAGTCCATCCAGGAGTTTGACACGGAGTGGTTCGATAATGTCTGCCACTCCCTTACCGCGACAGTATTACTCGAGCTCATGACGATCAAGGATCCCTACCCGTTCGTAGCACTTCAGGAGTTCTGGAGTAAATTCGAGCTCGACACCCGACGTAACAGGTAGAACACAAAGGTTATCACATTCCGTCTCGCCGGCCCGATTCTCCATCTCACCTACGACGAGTTCACCCACCGCCTCAGCATTCCTCTCGAGCACTACAGATATCACCACCATGGATGAGAGAGCAACAGGGTGAGAGACCCGCCATATGACGAGCTCTGGAGCCATATCACAGGTTAACCAGACGTCCGACCCACCAACAAGAACTATATCAGTCAGATCTCTCACCCTCTCTTTCGTTTCATTCATTATGTTTGGCGCCGTTCTTTATTTTCCACAGCTGAGAGAGGCCGCCACCACATTGGCACTGAGGAGTTACTGCTCCGGGCTATCTACGAGAGCTACCCCCTTCATCCTGGTTGGGTACTTGCCCGACTCTTTGACAAGAAGACCAGCTCATCTAAGATTCCCGATGCACTTGCTGGCGGTGCATTCATCGGACGACTCATTGCCTGCCTCCATCTCTCACCATCCTGGGGTCCCTTGATCCCACACATTCAGGTTTACCATTTAGGAGCGAAGCTAGCCCAGAAGTCCGAGCTGGACCTGGCCTTTGAGCCAGATGTTTACGTGCCAGCCCATGCACCAGCTTCACATAAGGATTCAGAGTCTGAGGAGGCAAAGCCCCAGCAGCTGCCAGAGTTTCACTATTAGGAGCCACAGTCAGAGCCTCAGCCTAGTCCACACCAGATGCCACCACCACAGTACGCTGACCAGTACGGGCAGATGCTAGCCCAGATGAAGCAGTGGCAGATGGACTTCTCCTCCGGCTCCCACCAGTGGCAGAAGGACATAGTGGAATTCAAGACTGGTAGACTGGAGTATGAGAGTGATCTTACCGCTTGGAGAGAGCAGCAGGACGCCAGATGGCTGATCACATAGCGCCACCAGGAGCAGCAGCGAGCGTGGCATACTGAGGAGGTAGCTTGGCGTCAGGCGATGTTCGCTCACTTCCTGATTCCACCACCATCACCCCCACCCGAGGACCAGTGATCAGGTTGTATCCTTTCCTTTCTTTTTTTATTTCTTATTTTCGGATTTTGATCCAACATTTTTCTGTGTGGATCCGGGGCACTTGTCCCGGTTTCCTTTTGATCTTTCTGTTGTTTTTGTTTTGTAGGACCTTTGTAGCTGCTTCACTCCGCTCCAGGCATTCCGTTTCCATCCTCGACATCGACCATCACCTTCCAGGTTCTCCGTATCTCTCTACTCTAGTTAAGTCTTGTGAGGACGCAGTACAATCTAAGTGTGGGGTAGGATGCTAGAGAATTTTGCATGATCTTGTTTGTTTTCTGTGATTTCGTGGTGCATTCCATTTCCTCTAGCATAGAATTACTCGGTTCTTGACTTTTGATGTTAAGTTGACTTTAATTTTTCACAATGATGCTTAGATTGCTTAACTTAGAACCTGTAACCGACTTGCATGCATTGATGTTAAATAACCTGGTCAGAACATAAGTTAGAAACACGCTTGTAGTGTCACCTTGAAATGCATGAAAATGATCAAATCCGACTAGCAGCCAATTGTGAGCTTTTGATCCATTGTACATAACTTGTAATTTGTATTCTTTTTGAGTGGCTTTCTTGTACCTTAAATGAGTTAGAATTTGCATGAGACCTGTTCGAGACCACACGATAACATGAGTACTAGGAGGATAGAGGCAACTAGAATCGCTACTTAAACCAGAAGCCATCCCAACGTTAAATCCTCTAGGTGTAAACCCTTGTGCTTGGCCTTTCTTTAGGTTCGTTAATACATTAGTCAATTCCCATGTTTTTCATCACCTCGTTGATCCCATGTGGTAGTAGTTTGAGATTAGTTAACCGGAATTCGGTCTGTGGTGACTTGCCTATAGCTAGTAAACTGGTGGTCTTAACTAGTATGTCCAGACGTGTAAACCCCTCTAGCAATTAAAAAAACTTAACACTAAAAAAAAGGAAAACAAAAAAATGCAAAGAAAAAGTTGAAGTCAAAGAAGTAGTTCGATAGTTCAAAACGTTCTTCTCCCTACATATGGAAGAACGAAAGCAAGTAAATGTAGAAAGAAAAGAAAAATCAGAAAAAGAAAAAATAAACAAATAAAAGTGCTAGGTTGCTTGAGGGTATCATAGGACGAGCGTACGCTATTCCACCCGTGTCTGGTTAGATGGTAGGGATCTATAGGTTTTGATTCGAGGAAAGTTAGTCAATTGCTACACCGCACCAAAGCCATCATCATCATACATCCCTTCATCCATTCATTATATACCCTTGTAGTGTAGAATCGTTACAAGCCCGTGCAAAGTCCTTTTGACTAGTTCCTCGTGTTGTCACAGTGGTGGAGATGTGGTCGAAGTGCAAACTTATGACATAATTCGGTCGAGAAAGTGATTGAGAGCATAAACACGTCCCTAAACACGGAGTGTGAGAGTTCCCCCATGTACTAAATATTATATGTGTGAAGAAGTCTGGTCGGTTAGGTCAGATTTGTGCATGATTGGTTATTCATCCTTGTTTGTGTGCAGATAATTAGTGAGACCGGGTTGTTTGGTTGATATGTATGCATGTTAGGTTAGTTTTTCTAAGTGTAGCTGTTTAATAATTCATTGTGTAGGTTTGAATCTCGATTTAATTTATCTTGTCATCTGTGAACCTGGGTGTGTTCTAATTCAGTTTGCTTGACTACAAGAAAAAGGCTAAGTGTGGGGTATTTTGATGACACTAGAATTAACATGATTTTCAGCCCCGTTTAAGCGACATTTCATTGCTTGTAACATGATTTTACGGGTAGTTTAGGGTGTTTTCACTCATTTGCACTAATTCCTACCAATTTGGTTACTTTGGCCCGTTATGGGTCTATTTGATGTATTTTCTAGTGTCTCTATGAGTACATAGGTTTTTTCCATCAATTAAGAAGACAATGGACGTGTTCGGAAAGCAATGAAGCCTCGAGGAATTGCCCAAAATCAAAAAGAGAACTCTAACAGAGTGTGTGAAAGCCACAAGTACTATCCTTTCTACTACTCGGTTCAAAACTTTTGAAGTGTCAAAGCAACAAAAGCTATCTACTTGAAAACTTTTCCTTCCCCGTCTTCTTAAGATCAACCTATAATGAATACGGCATGGTAGCCTTGCTTTTGGCTGGGTCGTGTATTTTCTTTTGACCTCTTGATATATATTTTTTGGTATTTTATATTTATGTATTTTTCTTTGTGGCCACCAGCTTTTACTGCCTTTACACGAATTGAAATACTGAAACAAAGAACAAACAAAAATCGTAAATAAGATGAAGCTATTTAAGGGGTTTTCAATTTTTTTTCTAAAAAAAGTAAAGATAAAGGCATAGAGTTGGTCGTAGTGTTGAACCTCGATCTGATACTAGCTGTTATGAACTGATTTGCAACCGTGGGCGGTGACCATAAACCAATAAGCTAATTAAAAGAGACGACGAGTCTAACCTTAGAAATCAGGGGTGGATAGGACTTGGACCTGCTAGTTATAAACGAGCTAGTAACCCTAAGTAACAAGTCGAAGGTGCCACACCAAGGGGAGTTACCCAAGATGATAAACTAACATTAAGCAATGCAACAACTCGCAAAGACTTGAAGGAACAAGAACAAAAGTTTTGAAACTTATGTGTTTATTAATCAAAGTTTGCCTTACAATGAAGGCCATATGCCTTTATTTATAAATGAGGATCGGGAACAAACTCTACGATTCCTCCTGCGATTCTAACTCCTAAAATAGTAAAATAACTTCTAAAATAACTCAAAATATTCCTAAATAGTCTAAGTAGGACACATAAACCGAATAAAAATCTAAAAAGTCTAGAATAATGAAATCCGACAAAATTTTAGGTGAAACCCTAATCCAGCGAAAAGCCCTAATCCTTGATCAAGATGGATGGTGTGTGAAAAAGACACTTCTATAAGGAATTATGTATTTCCCGTGTTTCCTTTTCCAAAAAGGACTTGGAAACACGGGGTTTAGCCAACTGCGTAGAGGTTTCCTTATCCGAAGAGGATTCGTTCTCGCGGTCAGATTCCTGGTCGCGGTCGAATTTCTCGCTCGGACCGAAATCCGGCTTGGTGTCCGTGTCCGGCTCAGACTTGCATCAACATCTTACATCAGCTGGACTCGGTCCTCGGTCCATAGTCATCTTAGCCTGGCATTGGGGGCTAGCTTTGGTCCCCCACGATCCTGTGTCCATTGTAGCCTCTGTCGTTCACCGGGGTAACCCTGAGACTCACGACATGGCTACCCCTGTACTTGAAGGTGGGGGTGGTCGGTGAGCTAGTCGTTTACCCTTCAACTATTTGTGTGGAATTATTGAATGAAGTGTGATGTGATTATAAATGTGTGAATGGGTGAAATGATGCTACGTGATATTGGATGGATTGGGGTTACGTGTTGTAGGTTAAAAGTGGTGCTAAGCGGGTTGGGGGTTGATAATGTGTTATTGATATAGAATTATGTCATAGAATTGGATAAGAGAATTGGGTGGTGTGATTACATGAATGGTTGAATTGATGTTATGCGATGGCTTGGGTGGAATTGATGTTGTGTGTGAAGGTGGTTGTTAATGTGTTTAGGGTGGTAGAATTATGACTTAAAATTGGTAAGGGAATTGGTACATGGAATTGGCTAATAGATTTGGTAAGGGAATTGGTACTTGGAATTGGCTAATGGAATTGGTGCGTAGAATTGGGTAAAGGATGGGACTTGGTTTGATTGATTGGAATTGCTTTATTGATATGTGCAGTTGATTGGATTGTGATATATGAATGTGTTTTGGAATTGGATTAATGATGGAGTTAATGATGAAATTGTTGATGGACTTGATGTCTGAAATTGGATGGTTTGATGAGGTTGTTGATGGATGAAATGGATGTGTTGATGGACTGATTTGATAGATGAATTTGATGAATGAAGTTAATTGTTGTAATTACTTGAAATGATAGAATTGGAAGGAGCCAACGTTACCCCAAGGAAATGTGTTGAGGCTGGTCTACGTGGGTAGATCACCTTGGTTGGATACCGAGGATTAGTAATCGAGTCGGGTTTACGTTGGTAGATCACCTTGGTCGAGTACTAAGGATTAGTTGCTAACTCCTAAGGGAGATATTGTGTTTGTTCATGGAAAAGGATCTGTTGAGGATGCGTCTTGGACCCTCCTGGAAGTAAGGCTGGCTAATGGGACGGGCTCGGGTACCCATACCCATTAAGAAACGGGTAGTGGGTACCCATTAGCCTCGAAACTCATCCCGTAGCCCAAACCCATTCGGGTAGTGGGTACCCATTAATGATAATGGGATCGGGTCGGGGTACCCACTAAACCCACTAAAACCCACTATAAAAAAAATATAATTAAAATTATATATTAAGTTCTGAGAGATCGCAGCCACCGCCGGAGAAAGGAGAACGCAGGGAAGAGGAACGGTTACAAAATCCTTTCGTCGAACTCAGTTCTGCAACAGGGAATTTGATTATCCTTTGGATATTTTAATTTGGCAATGGAGGATTTGTCTACCTTCTTTCTATTTGAATGAACAAACGTAGGATTTCTGTTGTGGCTAGAGCTGGTAGAAGGAGAATGTGCTTAAATAAGTATTGGGTTTGAGAGTCGACTGTCGAGAGAGACGAGCCTTTAGGGATTCACCTTTCACCGCAAATCAGATTTCATTTCAGACAAAAATCAAAATTAATGTATTTAGTTTATTAGTTAGGAATTTTATTTTTTTGTAATAATAATAAATTTAATAGTTCGGGCTAATCGGGCTTAATGGGTACCCACGGGTATTACCCATTAGCCTCGAAACCCATCCCGTAGCCCGAACCCATTTGGGTAATGGGTACCCACTACCCATTAAGAAACTGGCCGAGCTCGCGAGTACCCACTACCCGGCGGGCCAACTTCCAGCGCTACCTGGAAGAGTGGGTGCGTCTGTGGCCGGCGGGGTAGCGGCGGAACAACTTCTTATGGCGCCTAATGAACTCACCTAGAGAATTTAATGAGTTGTGTGTGTGATTTGTGTATGATGTGTGTTTTAGATGTGCTTGTGAGATGCCTTGTAGTGTGTTGTGAATTATGTGGAATCGATCTGTGAACCGAATTATGTAATTGTGCTGAGCTGGAAGATTGATGTTGAATGGTTTGTGAGTACGATAATGAATTGAATTGTGAATTGTTAATACGGAGAACGATGTTGTTAACTGTGAATTGTTAGTATGGAGAACTGTACTTGTGTGATAACCTCGACTGCTTAAGGATACTTAATAACTCACTTTGTAATTGAAATAAGAAAGGTGTTGTATGTGGTTGTGTCTGTGGATGTGTATTCGTTGACGGTGTATGCGAGATGTGATGTGTTGCGATGTCGAACTGTATGTAACTGATGTTGAAATGAGTGTGTGTGATGTAATGCTGAATTGTATGAACGATGACGATGTTGTTTGGTGATATGATGTTGAACTATATGCATGATGAAATTTGTTATGTTGCTGTTGTTATGATTGTGGATGTTGAATCGAGTATTGCATCTATCTGGTCACCTAGACTGTGTTAGGGAATTAAAACATGAATGGTTGTCTGGTTCCATTGTTGGTTGTGTGCGGAGTTTGGAATCGCTCTTCAGGTTAGGTTCAGCGCATAGTTAAACCAATTGGGTTGACTCAATTTCATTAGGAAATTGATCCCCCCCTCTTCCCTTTTTAGGTGCGCTTGGTTAGCGAGAGTGTGTTGAGGTTCAGGTGCTTTCGGTTGAGTTCAGAGGAGTTGCAGGTTGGAGTTGTGAAGTGAAGATTAGTGGAATGCTTTGGAGTGACCATCATTTTGGTTTTTATATTTCAGTTGACATTTGGGTTGGGAGATTTTGTAATTCGTTGTCGGATTTTGGTATTTGGATTGTATTTTGGTTTTATTTTATTGGAGGCCTCTTTCGGTTTTGAACTTATTTAAAAGTTGTTTCGGTTTTCCGCTGCCTTTTTATTCGTTGTTTTAAATGCTGGATCTTCGAGTAGCACTCATACCGGTTCGACCACGGGTAAACCCGGGTCGGTTTGGGACGGGTGTTACATCTGGCATCGAAAATACTGAATTACTTTCTAAAGAAGTCTTCGCCGAAAAGTTGGAAGTTCTCGGTGAAAAGTTTGTGAAGAGACAGGGCAGAATTCTAGAGTTGCAAATTGAGAAAAATATTTCAAATAAGTTTTCACCAAAAACTTCTCACAGTTTTCGGCAAAAAGTACAGCCTTTCAAGGCTGAACACATATTCAAATTTTAACCCTATTTAATGAGCCATTCATCCCTCTTTTCATTCTCTCTCAATTTTTTAGACTTTTTCCCACATGTAGAGCATATTTTGGAGTTCTCAGAGAGATTAATTGATAACCTTTCCATCCCGGAAGACACTCAGAGCTAGGAGTTGAAGATTTCATGAGATCAAAGCTTCGTGGAATCATCACAATTAGGTTTTTTAGATTTTTATGTTTCCCCTTTCTAAGATGAATTATATTGTAGTTTTTTATTCTCTTGTTTTGAATATGAGTAGCTAACCCTGTTAACCTTAGATTAGATGAACCCTAAGTGACCCGGGGTTTTAAAGTGGTCACAAATCGGCAGTAATTATATCTTAATTCAGTATGTTCTTATTCATAATTGATTTGTTCTTCTTTTATGTTTTTTTTCTAGTTTGATCGCCTAGATTAGATTCTCGTTAAAATAATGATAGTTGGCGAACTTCCGCCTTGTTTTAGAATGTCAAATCAATTAATTAATCTATTCAATGCAATCATTCCTCTAGTAGGAACCATTTAGGGTTAATTCGTTTCAAAAATAGCTTATAGAATCAATTCAGGTGCACCAGTCAATTAAACATTGCAGAACGGATAATCAATCTTGGTAGCTAGTTTAATAGTAGCGAATGTTCGTGGACTTAGACCTAAGGGTAAGGAGCTATGGCGATGTTTAAGAATCAAATGAATTAAGGTTGAAAAGTCGCTGATCTTGTGATCGCCAATGCCTTGGCAATCTTAGGGGGATTCGGGTCTAAGCTTTTGTCTGTTAATTGAAACCAAACCCAATCAATCAATCTATCATCTTAAATTCCTTTACATTTCCCTTGCATACTAGCTTAGAAATTCGTGGAACTCACACCACACAACCTGATTTAAACCCAAGTATTTGTTAACTTCTTTAAGTAAACGGTTAGAAAAATCTCGGGGAATATGATCTATCCTACTTTTGTAGGTTAGTTATTTGACCATTGTTTCTACGGTTATCAGTTGCCATTGGTTTCTTCAAGTTGGGCATTTGAGTGCCACGCAGTAGTAAGAGATAGAGGTGGAAGAACTTGAAAAGGATGGTAATACTCCTTCTCCCTCCCCTTAATCTTCTAACTTTGTATTGGGGAGATAGAAGGGGGGAAAGCAGTGTAACGTCCCGTTACTGGCTTGCAGTCAGAATTGCAGTGTGGTTAAGCCGATGTGGTTTAGAATTGGTTGGGAAATTTCAGGATGTCGCAATTTATTAAATTGGGCATAATGCGCACTCATTTGATGTTAAAATGACGCACCGTCAGAACTTGTGGTTTCAGAATATAAAGCTATAAAATTGCCAATGGAAGTTGTCCAACGACCATTACACACTTGGGGTAACATTCGTTGCCAAGGTGACAATGGTCGTTGTCAGTTTGTGAACAACGGGCGTTGTGTCAAGCTCAACAGGTGTTCAAAGTCAGATGCAACGGGTGTTGGGCCATATCCAACGTCCGTTGCACATAAGTGTTATAAAAAGGGATCAACAGGCAGTAGGTTAGAATAGACCAATTCTCTCTTCTTTTTCAATTGACGATAACACGAGATTTCAAGAGAGAAACTCTCAAATAAGGAGATAGAGATGTCAGATCATCATGAAACTTTGAAGGAAGGTTTAGGGAATGATCAGGATCGATTAACCTCTCTTGATTTCTAGTAACGTCATCATTTTTTCTGTTGTTCTAATTCAAGTTTGAAAGGTTCTGTCAGTTAGGGTTTCTACGATTGGAGTTCGTCGTGTGTTTCGCTAATCATATATGTTCTTCTAGTTTTGATTCATGGAATCCATTGTGGGAGGATTGTAGTGCGGTGTGTGAAAGCTTAGGAAGTTATCTCGGTTAGACATAAATTAGAATTCAGCATGAAGACAAGTGAGGGATTTAATACACTTTTGTAATGATCCATACCTTAGGATGTAGTGATTAGTGGTATCAGTTATGTGCTTACAGTGTACTAGAAACGATGTGGTAACGATGCATGATGAATTATGTGGTTATGAGATTGCTGATTATGAATGCTGGTTGTTGATATTGGTTAATAACTTCGGACACTACTCTTGATTACTAGCATTGGGTTATTGTTCTTTGTTACTGTTGCTGGTTATTGGTTATTAGTTTAGTTTTATTGGAACTCTCAGAGACAATATTATTGAATTACTGGTTATTATATGGTAGTGAGGATGTTCACTGTGAACTCCATTGTTGGCTAACAAGCTAAGTAGCGATAGATTAACTTAATGGTTGGAACTAGGTGAAAGTACATGTGACTCGTCTCTAGATTGCGCAATCCCCTAAGAAATGTATAGGCTAAAGTGGTCTTCAAGACCATTTACAGGACCCTTCTTGACACACAGGTGGTCAGTAGACCGTACAGGCTAAAGGTTTCCTTATGGATCATATATGGGTTGCTTGTACTTCCAACCTAACGTTTACTAGATATTATTGGTATTGGCTACTGGACCTTGCCTTCGGGTGCTCCAGTCATTGGTACTGGGATTACAGGATAGAACTCTTAGGTTCTAATTACTGGATATGGGTTCTTACTATTGGCTTTGAGCTAAGGCACTTCTCCTACTGTTTCTTATTGGTTCTTTCATTCTACTCGTTTAGAGTTCACTCTGTGTTTAGCACTGACCCTCCTTCCTGTTATTCTTTCTTGTCTTGTTACTGGTTATGGCGAGCAGTCCGTCTTGCCAATGAGAAGACTACGAGGATGAAGAGCTAGACAATGTGTCGAGCACTAGCGGGTGTTGTAGCACGAGTTCAAGACAACATTGATCCGTTTTGTTTTAATCATGTGTTGGTATTTGGGAACGTTTGTACACGATTCTTTATTGATTTTGCTATATTATGGTTTACCCGGTTTGTGGGTCGTTCTTTGTAACTTATTATTTTAAGGTTAATTGTTAATAAGTATTGGTTATTCCTTATGAATTTATGCATGTACTAAATGGAATGTATGCAATATATGTATGATTTGAGTTTGTAACACCTGAGTTTAGTAATGCATGGG
Source organism: Linum lewisii (assembly GCA_034768395.1). NCBI lineage: Eukaryota > Viridiplantae > Streptophyta > Magnoliopsida > Malpighiales > Linaceae > Linum > Linum lewisii. Next base: position 61,363,844 of record CM068296.1, read on the forward strand.
TTGAACTAGTGGTTTAATCGAGTCTTCTAGGGCAGGGTGTTACAAGAAGAAATGGATTATCACCTCCAAAATCCTCGATCATCTCTAAGCTCCCAATGGGGCTCGAGATGGCTCCCGACACGAGTTGTTGTGGCTCTTCAATCATCTTCTCCTCAACTTTGGATGTGATGCTCTTGTTACAAGAACTTCATCACAAGAAAAGAGTCTTGGAGGGCTTTAATGTGCTTCGGGGGAACCGTAACTAAGAATTGAAAACGAAGTGAAAGGACCTAAATCGCTCAAAATTTTTAGACCGAAACAAAGGGTTCCCGACAATGGCGCCAAAATTTGATCGGAGCCAAAGGCCTCTCACAAAGATAACTAGCTCTTAAGGAACATGAATCATGAACTACACAACCTAGGATGATGAATTCAAACAAGTACAAGAAGTGATCTTTCAACACTTAAACCAACATGTATGTTAAGACTTTATCAAGACCATTAGAACCAAGCATAAACACCAATCAATCAGAATCTCGCCTGAAAACTGACTAAATGTACAAGCACACCAAGTGTTTGATGGAATGTCTATGGGTTTTTCAACCTAGAGACACCTAGCAAACATCTCTCTCCAGTGTAATGCAAAACAAGAACAAATCCACAGAAATCAATGTTATGAAAGCCCTCCTGGATCAATCCAAGCCAAATTTAAACTAAATCAAACATCTAGGTCACGAATACATTGAAGAGGAAATGAGGATGGAATTGAATCACATCTTGTAATCATGAAATTGAAACATCCAAAGGGTTTAAGGTTCTACTCATTGAAGTCTAGGGGGTTTAGTTACAGCAAAACATACTAGAGAAATGAAGAAATACGACCTAAAACAATGGAGAGGATTATCTCACGATTCTTCGATCTTCTTCTTGAGTTTCTATGATGTTGGTGATGAAGGATGATGGTTAGAGGATGATTTTTGGACTTTAGGGAGGTTTTCCAAGGTCTAGAGAACACCTTTGTTCATCAAAATTGAGTTGAGGAGAGATGATTGTTCTTCTGAAAAACTGCCAAAACATGCTTTTAAAAGAACTAGAACCGGCGCGCACGCTGGATACCTAGAATTAGACAATGATGCAGGGTAATACACAGGATGCTACACGGGGGCTCGGCGTGTGCGCCACCTAGGCGTCACTAGGTCGTCGCTTGGTTAAAATTCTGATATCTTGAGCATCCGAAATCCAAATTTATCATCGTTCGAACCCATGGCTCCGTACCTTCGTTCTCTATCATGGAATGACCTAAAAACTAATAAAAACCCCAATAAAAGTGAAAATGGACGGCAAGGATCCCAAGAGGCTATTTAAGACTAATTAACAAAATTAAATACAAAGCCACTTATAAGACGACAAAAACACTCAAAAGTCACACAAGAATGTATTAGTTATGGGGATAAAAGGATATAAATTAAGGTCATCGGGCATAATCATTATTTAGGAAAGGCCCTATCATAATGACATACAAATCTTGTCAAACATGGCAAGGGGAAGTGAGTAGAAGAAGTGGAACAAGAAAACTATACCCATCAAGATGATAATCCTAGGAGAAAACTTCTAGTCCAGTCCAATCCAATGCTTCCCACATCCAAGATTTTTAGCTCCATCTTAAGGCCCAATGGACTCCAGTTGCACTTAAAGATGAAGGAAAATGTGTTCCTAGGGTTGTGGTTCATCACTTGTGATTTGGGAAAGAATTAGTGTTAAGAAGTGTCCGAAAAGGGTAAATAATGACATTTTAAATAGTGGAAAGATTTGGGGAGCCATGGTTGCAGCCTGACATGGTGCCCTTGTAACACCCCACCTAGAAGACTCTAGTTGAACCATTATTTCAAACCATGCATGTACTACAAGGGTTGTTACTACACACTCATACACAAATCATTCACATTAAACGTCTAACATGGATAATTGTATTGGTAAATTTGATATTGTTTGTTGTTGTATGTTTGTACTTATCGAATAATTGTACTATTTTTGTTATGATTTTAGGGGTTAATGAATAATTCGGATTTTAAAATTTTCTCTATAATTTGGAAAAAAAAAAATTCGTCCAAACAAACGAATTTGGGAACCGAATTCTGACAAGAAAGCTCTGACCCGATTTAGCCCAGCTAAGTTCGGTAAAAAACTAGCTTGCCCAACTAAATTCTTGGCCAAATTGGATTGCCTGGCTAATATATGCCCAATTCATTCCGACCCAACCATCCAGCCCGGCCTACCACCCACTAGTCACCCATCCATCCAACCAACCCACCCACTAGTCTGACCCACCATCCAGACCACACAACCCACCCACCCGGTCAGGCCCTCCCGACCTGACCAACAGCGACCGGCCTCGTCACAGGCGCATTTGACTAACCTCATCGTAGGTTGAGTCTACGAGCTATTAGACTTTATCGCAGGCCCAATCGAGGTTCGTCGCAGGCTGTGCCTGCGGTAAAAAGCCAGCTCCTGCTATAGTGCAATTCCTCAACTATAAAGTTACCAATGTTAAGGACCAACTTACAAATTTACAAAAACTCCTAAACAACCACCACCATTTACACATTTACTAGATGATCACTTAACTTTCTTAGAACTATTTGTAGGTCCCTCTTATTCTCCGATGAATCCAATCACCGCCAGTGAGCTCCGACAGCCGCAACTGAGGTTCCAAAATTCTTGGAACATCCATAATTCGTGGCCTCTACTCTTCATCGCTGGTGCTCCAAGCGTGCGCCACCGCTTAACTTTTCGTCTCGACTCACATAACCCGCTGATGTACTTCTCTCTTCTTCGTCGAATCCCTCTGGCCTCTGGAGAATTCTTCCTCTGCTCGTCTGGCTTGGCCTTCCTCCCCTCATCACTAATCAATCGAACCCCGTATTCTGATGTTGTATGTGCTCCACAATCTAGGATACTGAACGATCTTCCTTTTCTGGGTCTACGTACCGCTATTAACCCCAATGAGTTGTTGCTCCATTTTTCATCTCTGATCCCCACAATACACATCAACCCTTGGCCCTACCAAATTCTATTACAAGAATTGATGGGCTGCAAATTTGTATTATCGGGCCGACTAGCCATTTGGCTAGTTGGCTCAATTGAATTGGTTCAGTCGGCCCGAGCTAAAGGGTTATCAAGTGTGTGTTTTATGCTTGATTTTCCATTTCAACAGGGCCGAGTTGGTCAAGGGAGGCGGGCTGAAATCCAATTCATGTTTAACCAAGGGAACACGTTAATAACCATTTGGGCTTTAGTACATCTTTTTAAGGCCTTAACTATTTTCTAATAATCGAACCAAATATTTCACCAAACTAAGATGAAATAAATATTCACCTAGTTTTGAAACCAACATTAGTTATTAATTATTTACTAATTAATAACTTATTTTCTTCAGTTTTCCCCAAGCTCCAGAAATTAATGTAAATTATAGAAAATTCAAAATTTTCAAGATTGTCTAGGAGTAGCTCGTTACAATATGGATGAATCAAGATAACACAGAAAAGAAAACAAGAGATTATGCAAGGATAACTTGAAAATGCACCTCCTAAGACCTCTTCAAAATGCAGGCATTTTTTGTGTATACTATAACACATTCAAGAGATGATTTTGCTATTGTGTCGTATGGTACTGTATATAAGGTTCAATACAAGTGTTTTCATGACATATTCTGTTTTAACTTTGACGTGAGAGACCATATCAAACATGGATTTTTGGATAAGATTTTGAAGCTTTGGTGGAGAGGATACATCACGATTCACCCTAGACTAATCAAATCGAGGATCGAAAGATTGTTTTCTGCAAAATTCTTTCAACGAATTAGGTTTTTAGATTTCTTATTATAAACTCTATTTTTCCATGATCTCATGTATGCCTTTTGGTCTTTCATCATTGGTTATGTAGCTAACTCATTTAAACTTAGATTGGATGAACACTAGGCATTCTAAGATGTATGTTTGATATGCTAGAATTTGGATTTAAGTTAGAGGTGTTTCAGTTTATGCTTGTTTCGCGTATGTTTATAAATCGTCTCTTCATTGATCACCTCAATTAGGATTTGGTTAGCACATCATCTTGATTTGACAAAACACATAATAGTCTTAGAACATAAAATTTAGCTTCTAGGTTAACCAATTTCACACTCGATGGAGAGCCGGTTAGACTAGTCTATCGTGAGAAGACCACATTAATATTATATATTGCCTTAAAAGACGGCTCATCATGTGCAATATCTTTTACACACTTTGGTCATTTTATATTCTCTACCTTGTACATACCCAAAAATAAAAAATCAAACATTAGTTTATAGATTTCATGTGATGGGCCAGAAACATAATTAACAACAAATAATAACATAACTATACCTCAATCATAGTGACAAAATGGGTTCACGAGTCCATGTATGAAGGACTTAACATATTGTGGAGTAGGGTAAGATGGGGGTTTTAGGTACGGTTTGAAATAGGAGTACAGTATGATTATAGGGTAGGGATTGGGATAAGTAAGTGTGTATAGTATATGGTATGAGCGATTTAGTAGGTTAAGGTTTCAAAATTTCAAATATTTTGCAAGAATGGAGAGATTGAGAGGTATGATTCTTGGATAAATTAGACTTCCTTTTATACATGCAACCATGCCTTCATAGGATCACTTTGCCAAGTTTGGTCAGGCTTACTAGTGAATCAGGTACATGGACTATCCCAAGTCCTTGTAGGCGAGCTCACTTCAATTTTTTTTCTGAATATGAACATGTAAATTTTGATAATGTAATTTATATATCTAAATTTGATGATGCAAATAAGACCATTTTGCATATAAGAAGAAGAATATAAATACATTTGTCATTTAAGAACAATGGTCTACAAAATGACCAAAATATTGTAATAGATATATGATGGGCCCAAGCCAAGTTGCTAGGCCCCCAACACCAATATACATGTCAACGTACAGGTGCAGTAGAGCACAACCTTAGGACCACCAGTTGCCTAGGGTTCCGCACAAGCCACCTAGCCGCACGAACTCCAAGGCCCACCAGAATAAGACAAACCCTAGCCACCTAGGGGAAGGGACTCCCAAAGAGACTCAATCACCGAAGAGTATAAATAAGGGATCAACCCTCAACACCAGACACAACATACACACAAACAATACACACTTTAAGCTGTAGGCTCCGGCAAGTACGTTTAAGGCTGTCAACCTTCCCAAAACCCTAAGGGGTACCCCCGAAACTTCTCTGTCTCTCTCTCATAAGACCTTAACCCCACTCATAAACACATAACTTTTCATCCTCTTACTTGTCTCTTGTACACTTTGTGAGGTACTCTCTGGACGACCAAGGGTGCACAGGAACAAGGAGAACAACTCTTCATCCCTCAACTCTCCAGGTTGAACCTCATTGTACGTCACGAGTCTCGTGGGAGAACAATTGGCACGCTGGATAGGGGGATAAGCGTCATAATTCTCAATTGCTTGCCAGAAAGTAATCATGGAGAAAAAACCGATGAGCAAGACGGGAAACACTGGGGACAGTGTGAGCGCTGACCAGCGTACTCCCAAAACCAACGGAACGAGCAACAACGCTCATTAAACTCCCAGCAGGAAGCTGATGATGGGGAGCATTCCCCTCATACTGGGAGACACCCGAACCGAAGATGAGACCTGGACGAATGCCAATACGGCACGGGAGGAGGATGGAAGGAGACGGACCGCCTAGAAATAGCCCATGGTACCTCTGGCAGACAACCAGCAGACTCGGAAGGGAGAAGGGCGGGCACACATAGCATCATTGTCTAACGAGCGTCCTCTAACTATAGAGGATTTGGCAAAATAGGTAGCGGCATTACAGAAACAAAATGAAAGTTTGGCAACCCTAATCCTAGCATTTTGTACTAGAGAAAGCTCTACAAGGGGGGAACCGTCTAGTACTCCCCAACAAGAGATGGTCAACTCCGAAGAGATGCTTCATCTGTTTCTGCCATTGCACCAAGCTAGCGAACGTCAGATGGCTCTGAGATAACCATTGTATAGGGTGCACTTGCTGAAAGAATCACCAGAAAAATTTTCCGTGCCACTCATGGGTGTATATAAGGGAACTAGCAGCCCTAGCGACCATCTAGCAATGTTCACTATAGCTATGCAGATGTATAAAGTGACTGATGCGAAGTACCGTAGGATGTTTCCAGGAACCTTTGGAGGAAGCGCTCTCCAGTGGTACAGTCACTACAGGAAGGAATCATCAAAACATGGGACGACTTTGCTCGCCTTTTCTTGCAAAGTTCTCCAGTCAAAGGGAAATCAAGGATAACGTCTCTATCTTTTTGAAGCTCAAACAAGGAAAATGAGAATCACTCAGAAGCAACTACAAAAAATGGTCAAGGGCCATGACGTCAGTTTTCGACGTCATGCTTCATATGGCGATCCAACACATTATGTCATCTACCAAGTACGAGGAACTCATAAGGTCTATCTCGTGGGGAAAACCTAAAACTCACTCGGAGCTGGAGTGCCGAATACAAAGTGCATTGAGGTAGAAGAAAGTTTGGACGCTCTGAGAGAAGATTCTCCGAAACGCCAGGAAGAAATCGAGCGAGGCCAGGCGTCATACCAGAAGCCAAGGAAGGAAGAGCGACGAGAGGACAACGGAGAAAGAACAGGACATGAACGAGGGTCAAGCCACCCCTAGTCTAAGTACATTTGCTTGATTGAACCTAGGCGAAAACTGCTCGCCCTCATAGTCTAGAAGAAGTACGACATTCCTGGTCGGAGACTCTGAAATGCGAACAGAAGAAAATGTACTCTTCCAAATACTGCGAGTTCCACAGACAGCATGGGCACTGGACGAACGACTATCGCGAACTTAAGATCGAGATCGAAAGATTGTTGGATAAGGGAAAGCTAAGGTAGTAAATACTGCAGAATAGGGCAAGCGACGATACAAGAGTATCATCCAGGTCCTGGGACCATGCTGATAAGGAGGACGAACGCCCAATAAGAATAGATAAAGAATCGGGCGAAAAAAGGGGCAACGTCTTCGACATAATATGTACTCCCAATGGTAGCTAAGGCGGAAGCGAGAAGAATAAGTTCAAAGGAATGATTGCCACCATCAACGGAGGAGAGGCGGATGACGCCTCCAAAGACTCCATGGTGGTAGGGGAATGTTCGTTGGTCAGTGAAGTAAGAACGACCACTTAAGTAGCATTTGATGGCTCAGACTTCATCAAGGTCGGTGGACCCAGTACCGAGGCAATGAGCTCAGAGTAGAAAGGTTCCTGGTGGACGAAGGAAGCTCGGCGGACATAATGGTAGAGGACATCTTCGAGAAGTTTGGACTCGATCCAGCTAAGCTCAGGCGTACCAACACAACTCTAGCGGGATTCACCGGCATCGATGTCCTAGTGCTAGGCATCATGGTACTTGAGATAACCATTGGGGATGAGGAGCATCACAAAATGAAGAAATTCAAGTTCCACTTCACTAAGAGGGCGTCGGTGTACAACATCATCATGAGACGACCAAGTTTAGCAAGGTTTGAAGCTATTTCATCCCCCCATACACGAAGTCATGAAGTTCTCCAACAAAGGAGGGGTAGGAGTCACTCAATGAAATCCTAAGCATGCACGACGATGCTACGACGTGGCGCTCAAAAGGAAAGAAGTTTGATTTGTAGTAGACACGAGAGAATTCGAAGTTGAACGCCTAGAACTGGCAGAAGTGGACAAAGAGGTCCCTTTCACTACAAGAAATTATTAATTTAGCATCACCAAGTTAACAGCGGCTTAAGTTTGGCCGATGTTAAATCATCCAAACATTGGAAATTTAACAGCAGTTTAGTGGCTGCTGTTAATTTTAAGCACACGGATCGCCTCCACAACCGTCAGATCAAATGAAAGAAACACAAATATTATAATCCCAACCGTTCATCTCACATTCATTATATTTTCCCTTCCCCTTCGTCATCTCCATCACCACTTCCGATCGACGCAGCCTTTGATTTTCTTCTTCTCACCACCGTCACTCCTGCTCAACAGGTGCCTCCGTCGGCTCTCAACAACACCTTCGTCTCTCATTCTTAATCGTCGCCAGCGTCACTCCACTAAGCCGGTTCATCTCTGCTTCATCCTCTTGCTGCTTCCTCCTTCACGTTGGTGCAACGGTAAGATTCCCCCTCCAAGCTCTTCCTCGGCAGTTCTACATTCTCGCCGAGAATGTGCTCTTACGCTCACCGAGAATGTGCACTTATGCTCGACCAGAATGTGCTCTTATGCTCAAAGAGGTTCTCGGTGAGAACTTCAAAGTTCTCGTCGAGAACTAATGTATAATCGTCGCCACCGTCACTCCACTCAGTCGGTCTCTGCGTCGATCCCACTCAACTAATGCCTCCATCGATCCATTTTTTTCAGATGCATTTTGTTTATTGTTCTTACTTTTGATTCTGGAGGTATAAAGTTTGATTGTAATTTTTATGGAATGAAATTTGACGCCGGATTCTAGAGATATAAAGTTTGATTCTGCATTTTGTTTCTTCGAATCAGAATTTTATATTCAACTGGAATCGTATTTGCTCATGTCGGAGTTCTGGCTATTGTCGCCGGAGCTCCAACTTTCTTTTTAATATCACGATAACATTTAACAGCAACGTATAGGCACTATTAAAATATTTAATTTAACCGCAACCACATTTTGTCGCTGTTAAACATAGATAGCATTGGCTCGTTTAACAGCGGCTAGTGACCGCTGTTAAATTAATTTAACGGCGGCCTAGGCCGCTGTTAAACTTGATTTGTGCCGTTGTTAAATCATTTGTTTCTTGTAGTGTTTGGATCCGAGTGATCCCTCAAAGGTTGTACGAATGACCCCCACGCCGCTCCTAAGTTCAAAAATGATTTGATTGCACTCATCATAAGTTACGCCAAGTTGTTCGCTTGGTCGCCCCGTGATATGCCTGGACTGGATGCCAAAGTCATGGAACATCACATAGCTGTTGTGTCGGGTGCCAAACCGCTACACAGAAGCGGCAACGAGTTGCATGGGCAACGAAAGACACGGTAGAAGTGGAAATTAAGAAGCTGAAAGAAACGAGGTTCATCAGGGAGGTTCACTACCCAGACTGGCTGGCGAATGTCGTGTTGGTAAAGAAGGCAAGCAGACTATGGATAATGTGCATTGACTTCACTAGCATAAAAGATGCATGCCCGAAGGATCCCTATCCACTCCTCAGTATTGACCAGCTGGTGGACACCACTTTAAACCACGAAGCTCTGTCCTTCCTTTACATATTTTCAGGGTACCACCAAATCCCGCTAGCCAAGGAGGATCAAGAAAAGGTGGCGTCATGATGCCACTGGGAAATTTCTACTACATCGTCATGCCATTCAGGTTGAAGAACGCCGGAGCAACTTACCAGTCGATGGAAGACAAAGTTTTCCAAGACCAGATCAGCAGAAATAAGAGGCGTATGTTGACGATTTGCTAGTCAAGAGCGTTTGAACAAAAATTCACCTGAAAGACTTAAGGGAGACGTTCGAGACCCTAAGGAAGCATAACATGTTTTCAGGCTTTCAAATTACACGCCGATGAATCGAGCCAAATCCAAAACATATAGAAGCAATCCTACAAACCTTGCTGCCTAAGACGGTATAAGAGGTACAAGTCTTTACAGCATGGCGTCCTTCCTGAAGGACGTGATGAGGCCACCAAGGTAAGACGACATGCCTCCTGATGTTCGTTGCTTGAAGAAAACCTATACGGGTGTTCATTCGCACGTCCTTACCTTAAATGTCTCAGCAAGGAAGAGGCTGACTATGTTCTCCGTGAAATCCACCATAAAACATGTGGAATGCACATCGGGACGAAATGCCTCGTGCAAAAGTACTGCACCAAGGATACTATTGGCCAACTGTAGACGCGGAGAACATGGTCAAGAGGTGCAAGAAGTGCCAGTTGTTCTCCACTCAACATCATCATCCAGCTACAGCTCTACAACCAATTGTATCGTCGTGTCCGATAGCCTTCTAGGGCATGGATCTATTAGGATCAATCCCCTAAGAAACCAACAAGCACAAGTATTTGGTCTTAGTAGTAGACTATTTCACCAAGTGGGTGGAAGCAAAAGCATTGGCGTCCATCACGCATCATCGCCCACATCATCACTAGATTCAACCTACCTAAGAGATGTATTTGCGATCATGGTACTCAATTCGACTGTGCGTCATTCCTAGAGTTCTGTGAGGAGTACAAGATCACTTTACACTTAGCTTTCGTAGCATACACTCAAGTGAACGGGTAAGCCAAAGCCATGAATAAAGTAATCCTTAGGGGTTTGAAGAAGAAAATGGATGGCACGAAGGGGCAGTGGGTGGAGCAGCTCTCGTACGTCTTGTGGGCATATCACACTTGTTCAAAACTGTGATAGGCGAAACCCTGTATGCCCTAGTCTACGGAATGGATGATGTCCTCCGAGTAGACCTAGGACTGTCGAGTGACAGAGTCAACAACTAGGAAGGCCTAGCAAACTCTAAGAGTTTGCTTGATAACTTAGATATGGTGGAAGAAAGGCGGGAGATCGCCAATATACGCCTGCTGGCAGAGAAGGCACAACTAGCCAGGAGGGTTAACACCCATCTCATACCTCATCATCTCCAACAAGGAGAACTGGTCGTCTGCAAAGTGTTTCGCCCCATCCCTCAACATGGCAAGCTGAACGCAAACTGGGAGGGTCGTACAAAATCAAAGGAGAAGTCGGACCAAGTAAGTTCAAAATGGAAAGAATGACAGGCGAACCTATTTAAAAAATGTAGAACGCCATGCACCTACGGAAGTACGAGGAAAGGGCCGAGGAGTAGTTAGTTTTTTCTTTCCCATTTTTCTTCATGTAATAGTTTCGGCTAGTTTGTTCGATTTTTTGGTTATCGAATTAGTTTTTTGGACCAATTACATAGAATACTACTCTCGAGACAACACTTTCTCTCGAGGCATAACACAAACACTGAGGCTCTGGGCGAACTCTCTTAAAGGATGGAAGTCCAACTCCTCTCCAAGATTCAAGGCGTAGCATAAACGCCGAGGCTCTAGGAAAACTCTCCTAAAGGAAGGAAGTTCAACTCCTATCCAAGACTCAAGGCGTAACGTAAACACCGAGGCAGGGAAGTCCAACTACTCTCCAAGATTCAAGGTGTAACGTAAACGTCGAGGCTCTGGGCGAACTCTCCTAAAAGAGGGAAGCCTAACTCCTCTCAAAGATTTGAGATGTAACGTAAACGTCGAGGCTCTGGGCGAACTCTCCTAAAGGAGGGAAGTCCAACTCCTCTCAAAGATTTAAGGCTTAACCTAAACACTGAGGCTCTGGGAGAACTCTACTAAAGGAGGGAAGTCCAATTCATCTCAAAGATTTAAGGCGCAACATAAACGCCGAGGCTCTGAGCGAGCTGTCCTAATGAAGGGAACTCCAACTCCTCTCAAAGATTTAAGGCGTAACCTAAATGCCGAGGTTCTGGGCGAACTCTCCTAAAGGAGGGAAGTCCAAATCCTCTCAAATATTTAAAGACGTAACCTAAACACCGAGGCTCTGAATGAACTCTCCAAAAGGAGAGAAGCCTAAATCCTCCAAAATATCTAAGGAGTAACATTAACGCCAAACTCTGGGCGAACTCTCCTAAAGGGGGGAAGACCAACTCCTCCTCAAGCCTAGGGCATACATTGGGCAAAAGAATCCCAAAAAAAATCCCAAGCAATTAGGCACGAGGATAACCAAAGGAAGAAACATAAATCAAAATGGCCCCATAGCCAAAACATCCGCGGAAGCAGACGTTCAAAGGGTGCACAAAGCAACAATGTCAAGAAAGCAAAATAAAAGCATACAGGGGTGCAGTGTCCAAACATAAAATTAAAAGGAGCATAGGGGCGCCATTGTTCAGAACAGATGTAAAAAAAAGAAAAAAATGGTAAATGGTTCAAGGTGCGGGATCAGTAGCAGGAGCCTCCTCAATTTTACGTGATTATCAGCCTCATTTAAGCTACATTTCCTTCCTTTAATCTCGGGTTTTAGGGTAGTTTAGGTTGTTTTCACCTAATTGCTCTAATTTTTGCCGTTTTGGTTACTTTGGCCCGTTATGGGTCTATTTGATGGTTTTCTAGTGTTTTTTAGATTGCACAGGTTTTTTCCGTTAAATACGTAGCCCACATACGAGCTCGGAAGCTAAGAAAACCTCAAGGAATGGCCCAAGATCAATCCAGAAGTCAACTGAGCCAGAAGAAAGCACTGGCCCGGTCTCAACTAAAGTTTTCGGTGAGAAGTCCAAAGTCTTCGTCGAAAACTAAAAGAACAAGTGCACAGACGAAGACAGGAGAATCCAATCGAGGTTTCCAGTGAAGTCTTCGGCGAAAACTCCCAAGTTTTTGCCGAAAACTAATTCCTTTTTTCGGTTGGAATTCTGAAACCCTATAAATACTAAACCAGCGGCTACAACCAAAGAGACCTATTCCTTGGATTAATTTCTAGACTTGAAAGTTCGAGAGAGAGTTTAGAGAGTTCGAAAATCTGGGAAGAGATCGTGACGCCATCCTTCCATCTCAGAGAGCTCGGTGCTAGGAGTTGAAATCCAGGAGATTGAAGCTTCACTTCTTCTGTAATTAGGTTTTACAGTTCTTCTCTGTTCTTCCTGGTTAAAGAAGTATTCTTTGTTTATCTTCGATGCTTTTGTTTTGAATATGAGTAGCTAAACTCATAGAGCTTAGATTAGATGAACCCTAAGTGACCCGGGGCTATAAAGCGGTCACGGATCGGCGGTAATTAACATCAGTTTCTCTTGGATGTTTGGTTTGTTCTTAATTGCTATTGTATTTCTTTTCTAGCCTGATCACCTAGTTAAGATTCTAGTTAAGCTGAGGATAGTAGCGAACGTTTGCCTCACTTCAAAACACCAAATCAACTGTTAACCTATTCATTGGAACAATTTCTCATCGTAGGAACCAGTTAGGGTTAATCCGCTGCTAGAGTAACTCATTAATCACTAGTAATCGCGCCAGTTAGTTTTCCGTTTCAGAAGCGAACGCACAGGCAGTCAATTAATCTTGGGAGTTAGATCGGATAGAACGAGCGTTCGCCAGTCTTAAACCTAAGGGTCAGGAGTTATGGTGGTGTCTGAGAACTGAACGATTCGGGATTGAAAATAGCTGGTCTTGTGATCGCTAATGTTCTGGTGAACTTAGGGGTATTTGAAATCTAAGCTTGTCTGTCGTCTTGTTAAGTATACCAATCGTTCAACTGCTTTCTGTTTTCATTTCTTATTTTCCGGTTTTATAATCTAGAAGTAGTGGAACTCACACCACGCGCAACTTGTTTTGACCTGAGTAAATTGCCATCATATTTGAGTAGACAATTAGAAGAGACCTGTGGAATATGATCTGCTTAGCTTTTAGCTTAGTAGTATTTGATCACTGTTCTAGATCACATCAACCACAAATACGAGTTGCACGGTAGGCTGCCAGACGGACCCTCGCCTCCTTCAAGATGTCGTGTTCGTCAAATTCGGGCTCAGATTTGGCATCATCGATGAAGTATCAAGTTGTCACTTGACGTTCAAAGACGGCCCTCATGATCTCAGCCTGGTTCCAAGCAAGCTCGAGGTGCACCCAGCGCATGTGATAACCCAAAGTGGTGACGGTTGAGTGCATAGCTACGTCGGCGCGTTGGCCACTTGTTCCTTCAGATCAGCATTCTCAGTAGTCGCCCCTAATTCGCGCTCCATGTGAGACACCTCGGCGGTCAGGTCCGCCAGGCTTTGCTCAAATGCAGCGACAGCATTGCTCCTCTCCAGAATCTCGGTGTCCCTCTCCACGACAAGTTTGTCCAGTTCCGCCTCTACAAGGCAGCATAGCGAAGATCAACAAAGTAACCAAAGGGTGCTAAAAGAGAAAGAGGTGCGAGTAATACGTTAGCAGCCACTAGTACATTCATGTCTGCCCGGCACTTTTCCACCTCCCTGTCTAGGTCAATAATACGTTGACCCTGTCCTGGCGTCCCAGCCCAGTCGCAGACCCTCTTTTTAACAAGATAACAAGCGTGTCGCGAGGCCACCTTGGCAAAGCACTAAGAACAACAGGAAATGGTCACGGAGCGTAGAGAACAAAGAAAGAGAGGAGGGAAAAACATTAGGAAAGAAACTTACTCGAAGATAGTGAACGGTGTCAGTGGCCGCCACAGCTTCTTTGTCGCTGTCAAATGGATTATCCAACCCCCACTCGGTCTCCATCCTCTCAACGAGGCTCAAGATGAAAGCCAAGTACCCTTCACTAGGATTGACTCAAGGAAAGCGCACATTGCCAAGGAAGAGGGGATGAGCCAACAAGTCAACGTCGTCATCGGAGGATGACACACCAGCGATTCGGAAGACTTCTCCAGTTTCCCCGACCATTTGGTAACTATTTTTCACCTCTTCCAAGGTGGAACGGTGGAAGCCTTCGAAAGGGGGCGTCGAGGTGACAGTTCTCGGAGGAGACGTTGTGATTTCTTTTACTTTCCTCAACGTCGACGGCTACAGCTTGGCGGACAGAGCAGGCGCCTTTGGAGGCTTACCCATGGTAAACTTCGCGTTCCCAACCAAATTTTGAATGTGCGGCGTAATCAACCTGCTCGCCAAAGAGTCAGCTGCACTTGGAAATAACATGCGTAAGCACAAAAACGTAATATTGCACAAGGAAGTAGCAAGAACAAAAAACACTCGCCTCCCCCGGGAAGAAACTTTTTCAACAAATGATAATTAACGTAGGCAAGATCAAAGGCGTAAGAATTAATACGCCTTTCCAATGTGAACGTCTCGGTGGGCACGAGAGGGTCCTCGTTGAAGTTAGTAGTGTCTCCAAGAGACTAGGTGGGGGCAGGTCGGCGTACCGAAATACGTCCTCATCGCTTGAAAAACAGAAGAAGTGAGAATGGAACCAGGACGAGCATGTCTTCACGGTGCTGATAATCACACCAGAGAATTCGGAAGCTTAGAAAAGGTGATCTCATTCGCCACAGAGTTCACTCAAAACAGGACACGAAACGATGAAGCGTCAGGGTGGACAGACTGTTTTTTACAAGAAGAATGCTGCAAAGGTAGCCCAGGCGTGAGCCTGAAGACCTCCGATGGAACACCCCAACCATCGAAGCACGTCCATTTTCTAAGGCTCTAGAGGAAGGCGCATCCAGAAGCTGAATGCCTTCAACTAAACCCCGTGAAAAACCCACAAGGCAGTTGTCGACAGTGGACAGGCACCCCGACCCAAAGTATTGACAGGGTCAAGAAAAGATGGAGGAGATCTGGGAAAGAAAAACAGCAATGCGGTCGGGCGAATGTAAGGAAAGCAGGGCGTCCCCATTATCCTATGGGCAGTACGCTCAGTTTCTCCAGGAGTTATGAACATGTTTGCCCAACTCTCTACCTGAAAACTATTAACTTCCATGTGGCCCTCCTTCAACTTAGAGCGATGAAGAGACAGGGAGAAACTTCTATCACAGGGAGGGCACTCCCGAGGCATCCCATCATTGTACTAGGCCACCAAGGCTACCTGAAAAGTACCGGCAGAGGGAGGCTCGGTCGTAGCAGGCGTAGCAGCTTCAGCGTACCACACCTCCTCGAAGAGGGGGTAGTCGGCCAAATCCACAACTGGAGGCGCCCGCCTTTTTCTTCTAGATCCAATGATAGAGGTCATACTGGAAGAATGAGTATACCTTCCGAAAATGGGCCCCGAGGGCTCAGCATCGTCACTCAAATCAGACCTCTCACGGTGGTCCATATTAACGGAAGGGGCAAGAGCATATAATTGAGTTTGACCTTCAGGAGAGACGCAGGAGATTAATAAATAAAGCAAAAGAAATGGACACGCACTCCTCGTCACAATCAGAACCCAACAGCCATAGGGAAATATTGTTTCTCAAAGGTCTAGAAATAGGAGAAACGAGAGGGAAGGAATAGAGAGAGGAACGCTCTAATAGTCTTCACATAAGATGGTGCGCTTAGATTCATGGGGCCCTCCCTCTCTCACACAAAATGAGGATCAAAGATGAAGACTAAATGGTGAAGGAATAAGAATGAAAAGAACAGTAAGAAATACTCACTAGAACTACTAGACATGGTGTCAGATGGGAAACCGGTAAGGACTCCGAAAGGCATACAGAAGAGTCACTGGAACGGACCCCGGAGGATGGGAATAGAAAGAAGAGTAATAGGTTTTCATTTGAGGAAAAATACCAAAGTAAGAAAAGGAGGAAGGCGAAAACATGTAAATGAGTAAGAGGGGGTTGGTGAAGCAACACCTATTAACTTCCTAACAGGCAAAACACTGTAATCAAGAGGGGGGAATCACTCCGGATACGCCAGTAATGCCTGGGAAGGGCATGTGGCAGTCATGCAACATGAAAAAGCCCACCTAAATGAATCCCCTCCACTTTTCAAAAGGCGTGTGTTAAATACGCAATCAACATACACTGCCTAATAGAAAAGGTTCATCCCCATAGAGACACGAGGCGATCAAAAGAAACCGCCACCTAAAAAAAGGGATTGGCTAGCTGGCAAATTATAAGGGCGGGAGAAAAACAGTATTTCCAGAAAGCATTGTATGGAAGCCACCAACATCAAAGAAAGGAAAACAAGATGACGTTTATTCAAGGTGTACACTCCCAGTCCCCCATATAAGTGTGTTCGTTCGGCGTACAAATTGCTCACTTTTCCTAGAGCACGATATCGAAGTTTTCCATAGGCCAAACTTCTAAATCACGCTCGGGGGCAATTGATGGGTGAAGTTAAGTTGCTAGGCCCCCAACACCGGCGTACATGTCAATGTACAGATGTATGAAGACTCAACCCTAGGACCACCATCAACCTAGGGTTCCGCACAAGCCACCTGGGCCGCATGAGTTCCAAGGCCCATAAGAAGAAGACAGAAACCCTAGTCACATAGCGTTTCACCTCAGATGCAAAGTATGACTCCCACATGGGAAGGGACTCCCAAAGAGACTCAAGCACCAAAGAGTATAAAAAGGGATCAACCCTCAACACCAGACACAACATAAACAAAGACAAGACACACTTTAAGTTGTAGGCTTCGGCTAGTACGCTTAAGGCTGTCAACCTCCCCAAAACCCTAAAGGGTACCCCCGGTACTTCTCTGTATCTCTCTCATACGACCTTACCCCTACTCATAAACACATAATTGTTCATCCTTTTACTACTGTTTCATGTACACCTTGCGAGGTACTTTCTAGATGACTAACGGTGCACAAGAACAAGGCGAACAGCTCTTTATCTCTCAACTCTCTAGGTTTAACCTCATTATATGTCACGACTCCCATGGGTGGAACAGTATATTATATCTACAAGAATTGAATTTTTTGAAGTTGAACTCAGCAAACCAATGTACTAAACACACACAAACTAACAATGTAATTAATCGTGACCATGACCATCAAATTGTCGATTGCGCGTAATAAATCATTTGACACTAGTGTATTATTCATTCATTCATTCAGCCAACTTCCTAGAGAACTCCAACAACCAGTCAGACAACTCAACCACCGCCTCATTGGTGGCCTTCATTGGAGGCTTGGGAAGTCCCTTGCCATCAAATGCTTCCTCACATGACCCAATGTTTGAAATTGTAGCACTCAACATAGTCTTCACCTCTCCTACCTCCACCGATGAGCACTCTTCCTTCTTCTCCGGCCCCACACATTTTGCACTTGTAACGGATGCCTTCTCCAGGTTATTTGATGCCTCATCGTAACTTCCCACACAAACATCAAGGCTGTGAGTGACTTCAGCTGACTCGTGTTGTTGTTGCTTCACCTTGTTAGCAGTTGACTTTCCTTCCTCAATCAATGTCTTCAATGTGTTGATCTCTGAGTGGACAATTTGGGCAACATCATTGGACTTGGAATATTGAAAATATTGCATGCACTTCTCAGGGTTCTCTGCTCCAGAGCAAAGGTCTTTCACGAGTGGAGTGGGATCGTTTGTAGTGGGAGAGGAAGATCCTATCGTCGAGGTCTCTTGCATCATGCGCTGGAACTTGGTGGATAATCTTAGTGAAGGTAGTGGGGAAGGTGATGATTGGTCATACCCATACCCATCTGATGGAGATGGAGATGGAGAAGTGACATCATCATCATAGGGAGATGGAGACTGAGATGGAGATTGTGAAGGAGATTTCGAAGGAGATTGAGAATGGGAGGAGATTTTGTGAGAGGTTGGAGAAATAGCAGGGGATTCTACAACGTGAGATAGTGGAGAAGTTCGAGAGGTTGTGGTTTTCAGGAAAGAAGAGAAAGTGATTGCGATGACAAAGAATGATAAAATTGGTTTTCTTGAGTTTGTCATGTTCATATTTTTTTCAATTATTTTAATGAGATTGATGACAAACAAGATGTATTAATTTGTGTTTAAATAAACCTCAACACAGGTAGTTACGAATGTTTGATTAGGTAAAACTTGCTAGTTTTTAGGAATTTCTTAGTTTTTGTTTTTTCTCCTAAGATAGCCTTGCACTATTTTTGCATATATATAGTTGTGTAACTTTGGTTTTCTACCAGCAAATTTTAATGGTTCTCATTTATTTTCTAATTGTTTTTACTATTTTAGATATTTATAGCATATGAAACATTTTTCATCTATAGTCGAGTAACTTTAGTATCGTTAATTTTTTTGTGGACTCTTTACCATTTTTAAGCATTTTCGACATGAAGGTACTAGTAACTCAGTTTACTTTGGTAGAATGCATTTTTATTATGATTAAAGACATGTTGGTCCAGCCATCAAGATCTGCAATAAGTCACGGTGTAAATAATTATTAAACAATAAAATTGTTGTAATGAATGTGAGATAGTTTGAGAAGTAAGTAAGTATTAATGACATACTAAAATAAAATGAGTCTATTTATGAGCATGAAATAATTATACTAGTTAAAAAGTTTATATAAATATATTTTTTCACTCAAACAAACATTTCAAATGATAATATTTGTAACAAGTCTTATTAACTCTGTTATTCATGGGACTCTGCAATATTGGATGCCAGCTTTCATTCTGCCCACCAGTCTTAATAAGAATGTGGAGAATGTTTGTAACATTGATGGAGGAAAATCTAAGGTTTCCTGGAAAGTTGTGGCTAAACCTAAACATGAATGAGGGATTGGTATTCGTGTATTGAAGAGATGGAATGTGACAAATGTAATTAAACACATTTGGAAGTTATTGATGAAAGCTAGATGTTTATGGGTCGCGTGGATCTGATACTATAGAATTAGGAGAGGTGATTTCTGGTAGATAACCTCTGTTGATGGCTCTTGGCATTGGAGAAGGATCATGAAATTGAGAGACAATGTTTGCTCGCATTTTATAGTTGACATCGATGGAGATTTCCTCTGGGATGATATGTATATGCAAACTTTTAAGCTAAGCCGGATTTGGGACACCATTCGGCCTCAAAGCATGGATGTTACTTGGTATAATTGTGTTTGGACAGGTTATAATATACTAGGGAAAGTTGTTATCACTTTGTTGATTGTGATTGCTAGGATTACAACACGAGACAAAATAAAAGCTTGAGATCCTCTTGTGGACACTAGCTGTGTTTTTTGTAACATAAAGGAAGAGAGCATGGAGCACTTATTTTTGGAGTGTGAATACTCCAATGAAGTTTTGAATTGTTTCTTTCTTGAGTGCCAGAACAGATCACGGAAGATATTATTGTCAGGATTAGCACTTTGGGAAATGATATTATTGCTAAAGCTAAGAAGCTTCTCTAGAGGATTATGATATTTGGTGTTGGAGGGTATATATTTGTAAATGAGTTGATTGAGTTTATGAAATGTGAGCTTTATACTTATGTTATAGGTCATACACATGAGAGTAGCATAGTTGGAATAGTATAGTTCATGTTTCTTCTTGTCATTTTTTATGAAATGTTATTCCTTGATTTTGATGAATACAAAAAGCTCAATTAACAAAACATTTGTTTGTCTATTTTTATAAAGATTTATTCTATAATTAATATATCTATAATATCAATATAAGATGTCACCGAAAAAGTTATAATTCGTATATATATATTATTTACACACTATAAAAGTGATTCGAAGACAAACAATAAATTAAATAGCAACTTCCTTCGAGTACTTGCAAATAGATACAGTTGAAACAAAAAAGTCAGCAACTGTAATAAAACCATTTTGATGAATAATGAAACATCAATGGGCTCATTAAAATGGATCAACACATATGACATTATGGATCGATAAAATGTTCAATTTGAGGGTTGAAGGGTGATCGAGTGTTTCGTGCCCACCTTCAAGTCCTTGAGGGCGGTTCCTTGTAACATGAGTAAGGGAGAGTAATCGATGAGAGTATAGAGTGTGTTAGGGGGGTATGTGAATGTAAATAAGAGGATAATAGAGAAGTGTTGGGGGTGTGCCTTAGGGCGTATGAGCAAGCCTTTAGCGTACAACGTGCAACGTGTAGTATCAGATGATTGGTCTGAGTAATTGTGTTCTCCGTTAATGTTGAGTGCTCAGTCTTGTATTTATAGGTTCACTGTGGTATGTGTCTGAGCTCCATGGGACGACATCCAAATGGTGACCTGGTATGGTGCAATTTCGGACGTTGACATATGAATCGTCGTATGCTGGTCTACCTAAAAGTGGGTAGTTGGTGTCATGGGCGTGATGAGGGGATGTCCCTGACGTAATGTCACTAGCATGGAGACTCAAACTAATGTAATGGGTGACAGGGTACCTGCCATCTAACTCGAGGTGACGTATCTCACCTACTCTGCTCGAATAGGCGGATGAGTATGTCAGGGCGTATCTGACTTGGTGTTTAGGTATTGTTGGACAAAAACTATTGCTTACAGCCTTTAGCGCATGACCCATGAATTACCCACTAGCGCAGGTTGGTGATGGTTTATGATATAGCCTCTAGGTAATCCTATAAGACGTCTTATTGATTCTTGTTTCTTCTAGATTGTTGAGGAGTGGATGCTCCACTTGTTGGCTCATGATCTGAATTATGATCTAGAGGAGATTTTACCTAAGAATGTCTTATTGACGGGTTGCCAAGTTCGGGCGGAATGCATAGAGTTCACATAGGCGGTTGGTGGTAGGTGGGACACTCATGGGTTTGGATCTTCTCTTTTGAGGTTTGGCACACATTCTCATGAAAAGGCATTCAATGATTAATTTTTATAAAAAGGTGTGCAACGATCATATATGGCGTGTACCGAGTGTAGGGGTGGCTGAAACAGTTTCAGTTTGGTCAAACCGAATTGATGACCGATTAACCGAGTTCACTAACTCGAAAACGGATGCGGTTATAGGATTCAACCCATCGGTTACATACCTCTAATTCGGTCATTGACCGAATAAACTGAATTGAGTATTATCAAGTTTCCTTCTTCTTCTTCCTCTCCAGATCCAAGCTTTTCTTCTTACTCTTCTCTAGATCAAATCTTTTTCTTCTTCTCTTTCTTCTTCCTTTTCCTCTCCAGTTTCAAGCTTCTCCTCCTTCTTCTTCTTTCTCTCCAGATCTAATTTTCTTTTTTCTTCTTCTTCCTCCTCCTCTTCCTCTCCAGATCCAATCCAAGCTTCTCCTCCTTCCCCTTCTTCCTCTTCAATCGGCTTGGTTTATGTTTCCCTTCCTCCTTACTCCGCCCGCCGACCTTACCAATCCTCCGCCGCCGACCAAACCCTCCGCCACCGACCAAACCCCTCGCTCGCCGACCAAACCCTCTGCCACCGACCAAACCCCTCGCCGTCGACCAAATCCTCAGCTTGTTCTTGTTCCTCCTCTTCTTCTTCTTCTCTATTTCAAGATTCAATTTAGATCTTCTTATTCCGCCTCTTCTTCTTCTTATTCCGCCTCTTCTTCTTCTCTCAATTTCCTCATCTTCTTTTTCAAACCCAGAAACCCCAACTTCTTCTTCAAACCCATAAACCCAGATTTGCAAACCCATAAATCAAATCTCATAACCATTCCAAATCGGGTATAAATTGGTCAACTCGGTTGACCGTGAACGATTTGAATTCGGGCACGGTCAAACCGAATCCAAATCGGTCACGGTTACGGTTCCATGTTTTGACCGAACTCGAAATCGATGACCGGCCGAATTTGGTGCGGTTTGACCAAAATGACCGAATAGCCACCCCTAACCGAGTGTAATGGATGTAGTGTTCAAACACAATGCATTTTGTCGTCTACACAACGATCGTAGTGTTCTAGATGAACATTACTAGTCACGACAACTCAAAACTAGAAAATGGTTTAGTTGGGGAATTCAATCAATAAAATGGCAAGTGGGCACAAAGCCTAGACTAACGAGGAGTTTTGGGTTCAAAAGGGGTAAGAGGAAGTGGTTAAATCAAGAGGGTTCGAAGAAGACTTACTTGATTTACATAGAGGAATTCGGACGAAACAAAATTGGGAAGTCGGGGGCTATGACGCAAGTGCTAAGAAAACAAGAAGAGAGAGAAACCATGAGAACCAGAAGATTGAGGGAAAGGAAAGAAGTGGGGTAGAGAAGAATCGACTTACCTGAAGATAATGGAAGTGGAGAGGAAGAGGGGAGAGCTACGACCGTAAGGATAAGGGAGAAAGATAAGAAAAAGAGTTTATATCGGTTCAAGAGTTTCAACTACCACTACGAGTGTAGAGAGTCAGACAATGCTCATTGTCTTCGTAATGCCATGTGCGTAGTAAGAGACAACGCCTGTTTTTGCAGTAATGCTACGTGAGTTGTTTGGGACACTACGGTCTTAGTCAAAGGCCCGTGTGGAGTTGGCTGGACTAGTGGAATATGAAAGGTTTGGCAACTGGGGCCCTTTTTTGACGGGGCAGAGGACTATCAGTACAGAAATTTCTGAGCAAGCAGATGTCAAGAATACAAGATGGTTTTGTCAAGGGTCCTTTTTCAGCAAGATGAGTATGGGAATATTATCGAATCGGCTCTCTTGTGAAGCTAAACAGGATGAGAAATGTTTTGCGTGTGGAAACAATCTTAGGGGTGTGTACTGGATTAGCGTCAAAGTGGTTAGGGATGAAGAACGGGGCTGGTTCAGGTACCCTGACCCTAACTATCACGGTTACGGGTACCCTAACGCTCCAAACTCATTCTGAACCCCGAACCCTTTCGAGTTACGAGAACCCACGAATAACCGAATTTAACTAAAAAATTTTAGTTTTAAATTACTGAAATTATGATCATGATATCTAATAGAATAATACATCATTAATCATTACTTATATCATAAAAGTTAAGTGGTTAACTACGACATCAGCTTATTTTCCATTGGTTAAGGTTAAGTGGTTAATAATCATTAACAGACGCTAACTATTAAGCAAAGAAACACTTCAAATTTTTTTGAATGAATTATTTAAAAATAAAAATGTAAGAAGAGTTCATTAGTTCAATATGTGTAGCAGATACCTAATTGAGTGTTGCTTTTCTATATCACCCAACCGGAATCAGTCCTCTGAAACCAAGGTTGAACCGGATACGAGTATTACTAATGAACAACCAAAAGCCAAAGAGAACGATAAATGACATTTAATATAAATAATCTGAAGGAGGCCTCCAATAAATGAAATCCAAGTGTAACCAAAAACCAATGAAAACCAATAAATCCAATACAATCCTCAAAAGTGTACAAAAAATCTCCAAAAGTCAATGGTCAACTGAAATGTAAAAATGGAAAGAGTCAACTCCAAGTAGGTCGCCAATCTTCACCTCATAGGTCCCACTGCAACCTTCTCGAACTCAACCTCAACACCTGAACTCCGACACCAACTACTAGCCACGTGAACCTGAAAGGGGGAGAGGGGGGAATCAATTTCCTAATGAAACTGAGTGAACCCAATGGGCTTAACTATGCGCCCAACTACGCCTCAAGGATCTATCTCAGCACTCCACACAACATAATTAACAGTAGGATCAAGTCTAGTCTATTCCGCTTTTAAGTCCTTAAATCAGTCTAAGTGATCACTCAAGTTCAGTTCTCTAATCTAGCATCCACAGTTCTCAGCAATCATAATCCGTCCAGACAACACCATATTAGCACATGCCTTACATTCAGCAACAGTCATCAACAACCATTCACAGCATCACACCACGTACACTCACATACAGCACACAATTCACAATTCAATGTTTAAATCTATGTGTGTTGTTAAGGCGCCTAGGAGTTACTCCACACCGCCACCGGCCGGACGACGCACCCTCTACCGCATAGGAGGTCGTCGCGCTCCCCTACCGCATAGGGAACGCGTTATCATCATCATCATCAATCTCTCAGCAAGAAGTTCAACAACACCCTTGACACCCATGTCAAGGTAATCCACCCCAGTGGAATGGACTCAATCATACTCATTTCTCGGGTAGGGAAGTGTGGACTCCTACCGGTTCTAGCATTTATTATTCAAAATCAAACACATCACTTTCAATCATAATCCAACACTTTCAATCCGATTCCCAACATCACACATCAGTCTCATCAACACTTTCTCAATGTTCCAACCATCTCTCACAAATCATTTCCTTTATCATCACACATGTTCACAAACACATCAAGGGTAAACGGCTAGCTCACCGGACACCCCCACCTTCAAGTACAGGGATAGCCACGTTGTAAGTCTAGGGTTACCCTCATGTTCACCTCTCACAGGATGATCCCACATTGGCAGGACCATCCTCCTGCAATCACAACTAACAATGATAGATTCATATACAGAACTTCAGCTCATCCCATCCCATCCTATCTCACATTTCTAGTTCGGAATAGTCATCATCTTTCATCGCAATCCCCACGTCACACATTAAACAATTCAATCAACACACAACAATCACAAGACAGTTGTCCGATTTTACTCTCATAGATTCATGCAAAACATAATTTCAATCTAAGTCGAGTTTCAACTCCTCACATTACCCAATCATTTCCTATTGACGGTAAGCCCTCACCTGGAAAAGAAGACGAGGCTCTAATCGTCCTCTAGAACTTCAACGAACAAAAACCTTTCTCCAAATTTGTAGCTTTTCCCCTTCCTCACTGACAATCCTTCACTTTGAAACTTCAAAATTTGAGGTAAGAGAAAATGGATCCTTAATCAGACATATACCAACAAAAGAAACTGCCCCATGGAACTCACCAAAGTTCCAACGTTTCATAACACACGACGTGTTTCATGAAGAAACACGACGTGTTGTATAGATGCACGTCTGTGTGGTTTCTACTGCCCTCCCGACAAGCCTTTCTAGAAAATAGAGAACGACTGTGTATCCTAGATACACGTAGGGTTGTTGACGAGCCAAGCCGCTCATGAGCGGCTCGGAGCTCAGCTCGGAAAAATGGCTAAAAAGCTCGCTTGAAACTCGGTGATGAACCGTCGTTGTGCTGGTTCAATCAAATACTACTAAGCTAGGAAAGCTAGGGTAGATCGTATTCCACGGGTCTTCTAATAATCGATTACTCAAATATCCTGGCAAATTACTCAGGTTAAACACTTCGTGCTTGGTGTGTGATGTGACTTTAATTAGTGCATTTTAAGCTTATGAATGACCTATGAAATGCCCGTGTTTATTCGTGAAATGACATGACTTATATGCTTTTATTGGAGTTTTGTGCAAAGTGTCATTTTGTTGTCCGGTTGCCACTTTGGAGCCAAATTCGTGGGCTATTGGAGTTGCCTCTGTGCATTTTCAGGTTATGGCATCAAAGTACGGATGACAAGGAGCGAATAGGAGCAAACGGGAGGTCATTTGGAGGCTGGACGAGGGAGATATGAGCATTAAAAATCGAGCTTTCTGCAGAGTGCAGGGGTGCACGCCGTGCAGAGGTGCACGCCGTGCAGGAGTGCACGCCGTGCAGGGGTGCACGCCGTGCACTGTCCCCTGCACTATAAATACTCTTGTTTTTTGGCCATTTGGGAAAATGCTATGATCTCTTGAACCCCAAAACACATACCCACGAACCCTCAAACCCTAGAACACATTTTTGGAGCAATTTGAAGCCATTGGAGCTAGGATTGAAGCCAACAAACCTTGGGAGAAGTGCTTACAAGTGGAGAAGTGAAGATCATCTCAAGGATCCATCCATGGTGTTCTTGGTGACCATTCTTCCTTCTTTTCTCTTTACTCCCTTGGCCATGTGTGGCTGAGTTTCTAGGGTTCATCTTGGATGGGTAGATTAGTTGTGCTATGATAGAGAGATGATTGTATAGAACTTGCCATGATTGATCTTGGTTGTATGAGGATGATTCCTAGACTTGTTCTTAATGCCATTTTATGCCATGTTTGTTTAATTTGGTCCATTCATTGTGATTTGATGCATGAGAGTGCTTGGATTGCATAGATTGTAGGTCTAGGGATTGAAGTGAGTGTGTTCTAAGAGATTAGATCATCTTATTTCAACCATTTTCACTTGATTTCTCTCTTGGGCATTTTATCGAACACTTGGTGTGCATGTGGATTTTCATTCAATTGAGTTTGAAAAGGCTTTTTGGTGAATCTCTTAGTGTTAGAGCATTGATATGAGAGTGTTGTGCCTAGCCTTGTGGTCATAGAGTCTTAAGAGAGGGTCTTGTGTCTTGGCATTTCATCAAACACTTAGAATGCATCCTTTTTCACTTAGCTTGAGAGCGAGAGCCTAAGTTGAGTGGTATTAGGATAGGGATTTGGTGCTACGAGAGTGCATTGAGTCTATAGAAGTGAAATGCATGGTCATCCGAATGCAAACTCGATCTTGATTAGCTTGTTTGGTCAATTAATCCTCGTGAGCATGATGAAACTATCTCTCCAAGTGAACCTCCTTTACCTTTGATTTGCACCATTTTGTTTTGTTTTCTTGTTTAGTTTCCTTTAAGTTTTTAATTTCTATTTCAAACCAAAACTCCTTTCAAATGAATAGACCGTCTACGAGGAATGTGAGTAGTGGCCATTGAGAGAACCCCGTGGAATACGACCTTGAATGTTGTGAGTTGAAATCCACACATCAAGTTTTTGGCGCCGTTGCCGGGGACTTTTCTCAATCCTAAGAAAGCATTTAGTAGTGGACCATTCTATTCACTTCCTTCCAATTTACTTTTTGCTTCCTTGTTGCTCTTTGTTTACTTTATTATCCCGCATCGTTGTATTACTCGGGTGTGTTTGTGGTGCTTGTTTGCAGGAGATTTTGGGTTAGTGCATGAGGCGTTCAGCTCGTCTTCAAGCACGAATCCAAAGACTAGAACAAGTGCTCGAGGCACCTACCACTTCCCCACCTCCTACAGTTGAAGAAGAAGAAGTTGATCGCATCTCACACCACACTATGTCTCATCACGAGGATGAAGATAACCATTCGGAACATTCTCACCACACCAGTGATGATGATCACTCACAAAGGGGTGCAAGACGTACCTTGGCGGATTATGCTCGTCCTACTCTTGAAGGGGCAGCCTCTAGCATTGTTCGAAGACCCGTCAATGCTAGGAACTTTGAGCTCAAGCCTAATATGATCCAAATGGTTCAAAATGGAGTGGTGTTCAATGGCATTGATGGTGAATGTCCATCTAGGCATCTCAAGGACTTCTTGGAGATATGTGACACGGTTAAGAATGACCAAGTTCACCCGGATTGTGTGAGACTCCGGCTCTTTCCTTTCTCACTCAAAGGTAGAGCTAAGTCATGGTTGGAGAATCAACCGAGTAGAGCTTTCACCACATGGGAGGGCCTAGCCGAAGCTTTCCTTGAAGAGTTCTTTCCTCCCTATATGACGGATGCAATCCGAGACCGCGCATCAACCACTTCATACAACACAAGGGAGAGCTCTTCCATGAGACTTGGAATAGGTTCCAAGCCATTCTTCGGTCTTGTCCTCATCACAACTTCGCCGAATGGAGCTTGGCGGACATCTTTGCTAGGTCCCTTGATTTTGAGAATACAAGGATGATCAACCAAGCCGCCGGAGGTGACTTAAGGACGCTCACTCCCGAAGATGCTCTAGAACTCTTCGCGGAGATGGCCAACAAGACAAGGAGTTGGTCTCGACAATAACCTCCTAAGTCTAAGTATGGAAGTGACACGCACTATGATTCTCGGTCCGTAAGTGTTGATGCACCAAAGGAGTCGTCTAGCTATGGGAAGAAGCCTAAGTTACCGGGGCACTGAGATGAAGATGATCCAATGATCGCCCTCCTTATGTCTAAGATCGACGCCATGGCTTCACAAGTAAGCAATCTTAGTATGCCTAAGCCATCTAAAGTGGGTAATCCACCGGTTGCTTCGGTATTTTGTTGTGAAGGTTGTGGAGGTCAAGGCCACGATGTTAGTGCTTGTCCTTCCGCCACTCCTGAACTTGACCAAGGCGACCTTGAGGAGGTAAGCTTCGCACAAGGTCAAGGTTTCCATGGTAATTTCAGCCCCCAAGGTAACTATCAAGGTAACTATAACCGACCTTGGTACAACAAGTCTAACCAAGGTTACCAAGGCCAAGGGAGTCAAGGTAGTGGTTATAGCAAGGGCTACAACCAAGGAAATCAAGGAGGTTATCAAGGTTATAGGGGTTATCAAGGCAACCAGTGGTCTCAAGGAAGTAACCTAAACCAAGGTAGCCAAGGGACTCAAGGAGGACCCCAAGGTCAAGGGCACCAAGGGGGAAATCAATGGAATCAAAGTGGACATCCAAGTCAAGGTTTCCAAGGTCCTACCCCACCGGGAATGTACAACTCATCAAGAATCAACAAGCCTCCTCAAAATAAGGAGGGTGGTTCTTCGATCTCTCAAGAAGACACCAATGCGGCAATGATCCAACTCATCAAGAATCAACAAGCTTCAATTGCCAATTTGGAGAACCAATTAGGACATATTTCTAAGGCACTCTCGGAGCGACCCTCGGGCACTTTACCTTCCAATACCGAGATCAACCCCAAAGGTCCGGAGCATTGCAAGGTAGTGACCTTGAGAAGTGGAAGACCCTTGCAAGATACAACCTCTACCCCAATTGACTCTAATGAGGTACAAGATCCTAATCTAATGGTTGATGATGATGATATTAATGATCCTCCTTCGGATGAAGTTGAGGTTGAAGTCGAACCTCCTACGGGTAATGTGAGCACTAAGGTTGCCAAGGAACCTAGTAAGGTTACATCGAGTACACCACCGGTCTCTCCTCCCGCACCGGTTGTATCTCCATACAAGCCTAAGCCTCCATACCCATCTCGATTGAAGAAGGATGGCCTTGAGAAGGTTTTCAAGAAGTTTGTGGAGCGGATTAGTCAAATGCAATTCTCTCTTCCGTTTCCCGAAGCAATGACTATGATGCCCCAATATGCTAAGTTCATGAAGGAACTCTACACCAACAAGAGAAAGCTACCGGAGACATCTCTAGTCCACCTTAATGAGGAATGCTCTGCCGTTCTCTTCAAAAGTCCACCCAAAAAGCTCAAGGATCCGGGTACCTTTACTATCCCTTGTGCTATTGGTAATATTTCTCTTGCTAATGGTCTTGCGGATCTAGGTGCTAGTATCAATGTCATGCCTTATTGCATATTTGAGAAGCTAGGGTTGTCTAATCTTCGTCCTACTCGTATGTACATTCAACTTGCGGACAAGTCGACCAAGAGTCCTAGGGGGATTGTTGATGATGTGCTAGTTAAAGTAGGCCCTTTTGTCTTCCTAGTTGACTTTGCGGTCATAGATACCGATGATGTGGATGTCTCATTGATATTTGGTAGACCATTCCTAGTTACTTCTCGTGCTTTGATTGATGTGCATGACGGAAAATTGACATTGAGAGTAGGACAAGAGAGTGTCACATTTTGCATAGCCGATGGCATGAAGTTTGCTCACGCACAAGATGATTTAGAGTACTCGTGTGATACTATTGCTTCGGCTAGTGTGTGTAGTATTTCTAACTTCGTGTGTAGAGATTCTTTGGATGTTTGCCTTAGAATGAATGTGCAGGAACATCTAGACACCCCAGAATTAAAAGCTCAGGTGGCTTATCTTGATGAAGGGAGAGATAAGAACCACCTACTCTTGAGCTCAAGCCTCTTCCCGCACATTTGGAGTATGCTTTTCTCATGCCAGATTCTAAGCTACCGGTCATCATCAATTCTAAGCTTCTACCCGAGCAAAAGGACCGTCTAGTGGAGCTCCTCAAGAAGTACATGAGAGCTATTGCGTGGAGCATCTCGGATATTCGAGGTATAAGTCCCACATTTTACTCACATCGAATCCTTATGGAGGAAGATTTCAAGCCGGTTGTGCAACCACAAAGAAGGCTAAATCCTAACATGAAGGAGGTTGTGAAGACAGAGGTTATTAAGCTTATGGATGCGGGATTATCTTTCCTATCTCGGATAGCCCTTGGGTTAGCCCCGTGCAAGTTGTCCCCAAGAAAGGAGGGATCACGGTGGTAGCTAATGACAAGGATGAGCTCATCCCGACAAGGACGATCACCGGGTGGCGTGTTTGCATAGATTATCGTCGACTCAATGATGCCACTAGGAAGGATCACTTTCCTCTACCTTTCATGGATCAAATGCTCGAGCGTCTCTCCGGTCACGAGTACTATTGTTTCTTGGATGGTATGTCCGGGTACTTCCAAATCCCGATCGCCTCGGAGGACATCGAGAAGACCACATTCACATGCCCCTTCGGTACTTTTGCTTATCGACGGATCCCCTTTGGGTTGTGCAACGCTCCCGCTACCTTCCAATGGTGTATGCTTGCCATTTTTGATGATTTCGTGGAAGATATCATGGAAGTGTTCATGGACGACTTCTCGGTTTTTGGGGATTCATTCGACCTATGCTTGAGGAACCTTGAGAAGGTCTTGCGTCGGTGTGAAGAGACCAATCTTGCATTAAGTTGGGAGAAGTGTCATTTCATGGTCAATGAGGGGATTGTTCTTGGTCACAAGATCTCTAAAAAGGGCAATGAGGTTGACAAGGCAAAGTTGGAGACCATCTCTCAACTTCCTCCACCCTCATCCGTGAAAGCCGTGAGAAGCTTCTTGGGGCATGCCGGTTTCTATAGGCGCTTCATCAAAGACTTCTCGAAAATAACTACTCCTATGACTCGGCTTCTTGAGAAGGATGTGGAATTTTGTTTTGATGAAGAGTGCTTGCAAGCTTTTGAACTCCTCAAGGGTAAGCTCACGAATGCCCTATGCTCATTGCTCCGGATTGGTCAAAGTCATTTGAGTTGATGTGTGATGCTAGCGATTACGCCATTGGAGCGGTTCTAGGCCAACGAATCGACAAGAGATTCCATCCAATATACTATGCAAGTAAGACTCTCAATGATGCTCAAAGGAACTACACAACTACGGAGAAGGAGCTCTTGGCCATAGTGTTTGCTTTTGATAAGTTTAGGTCCTACTTGGTACTTTCTCACACTATTGTCTTCACGGACCACCAAGCTTTGAGGTACCTTCTATCTAAGACCGATGCTAAACCAAGGTTGATCCGATGGGTCCTTCTATTGCAAGAGTTTGATATTGAGATTCGAGATAAGAAGGGGTCCGAGAATGTAGCCGCCGACCACTTGTCTCGCTTGGAAGAGGCGGAAATGGTACACAATGGTAATGAAGAGATCAATGACAACTTCCCCGATGAGCTATTATTCGCTATAGCAACTTTAGAGTTCAAAGAACCTTGGTTCGCGGATTTGGCTAACTATCTTGCTAGTGGAGACTTGAAGGAGGGCCTATCCACTCAAGACAAAAGGAAGTTCTTTGCGGATTTGAAACATTACTATTGGGATGATCCTTTTGTATTTCGAGTTGGCTCGGATGGTATGATTAGAAGATGTGTCACTCATGGAGAGTCTAAGGACATCATGCGACATTGCCACTCCGGTCCTACGGGTGGACATCATGGAGCAAATCGCACGGCTCGCAAGGTACTTGAGTCCGGATTCTTTTGGCCCTCGATCTTCCGAGATTGTCAAGACTTTGTCAAGTCTTGCGATGCGTGTCAACGTTCAGGTAACATCTCTTCCCGTAGTGAAATGCCTCAAAATGTCTCGTTAGTGGTGGAAATATTTGATATATGGGGTATTGATTTCATGGGACCGTTTCCTACTTCGCATGGTAACAAGTACATATTAGTTGCGGTAGATTACGTGTCTAAATGGGCGGAGGCACAAGCTTTGCCTACCAATGATGCCCGAGTCGTAGGGAAGTTTCTTGTTAAGTTGTTCACCCGTTTTGGTACCCCTCGTGCTATCATTAGTGATCGAGGTACTCATTTTCAAGGGCAATTCGATAGAGTATGCCACCGGTTCGGCGTCACTCATCGGATGTCCACCTCGTATCACCCTCAAACTAGTGGCCAAGCCGAGGTGACCAATAGGGAACTTAAGAGAATCTTAGAGAAGACGGTCGACCAATCACGGAAAGATTGGTCGAAGAAGCTTGATGACGCTCTATGGGCCTACCGCACGGCCTACAAGACCCCTATAGGCACTACTCCCTATAGGATGGTCTATGGCAAAGCATGCCATTTGCCGGTAGAGCTCGAGCACCGAGCTTATTGGGCATTGAAATTTCTAAACCTTGATATGAGTCTCGCAGGAGAAGAGCGTAAGTTTCAGGTACATGAGCTCGAGGAGTATCGCCATCATGCATATGAGAATGCAAAGCTTTACAAGGAGAGGACGAAGCTCATTCATGATTCCCGTTTGAAGCCGGGCAAGGATTTCAAAGTTGGTGATCAAGTTCTCCTATACAACTCTCGGCTCAAGCTCCTTCCCGGGAAATTGAGGTCTCGTTGGTCCGGCCCCTTTACGGTAACTCATGTTTTTCCTTATGGCACCATCGAGGTAATCTCTCCATCCCAAACCGAACCTTTTAAGGTGAATGGCCATAGACTTAAGCATTATGTTGTTAGTGATACTATAGGTGCTGTTGAGGTCTTGTCTTTGGTCGTGCCTTGAGTGTTCCTTGCTTCGTCGAGCTTACGACGTTAAACAAGCGCTTCTCGGGAGGCAACCCGAGTGTTTTTCATGTCTTTTCTTCTTGATTTGATTGCATGATTGTGTGTTTTTGTGGTATTCAAGGTCCTTGAGTTGTTGTGGTGTCCTTTGTGGTCTCGTAGGTGTTGAAATTCTGAAGTTCGGGGTCCGTTTTGGGTTGCTTTGATGGTGTTTTGGTCGTTTTTCGTCGAGGTGAAAAGTTGATTTTAGGCTGAGGAGGCACGCGTGCACACTGCACCCGTGCATGATGCACGCCGTGCACCGTGCAGGTTTGGTGCACGTGCTGTCCAGGGGGTTCAAAAAAAAATTTCAGCTCCATGGTGCACGCCGTGCATGATGCACGCCGTGCACCGTGCACGGTTTGGTGCACGGGCTGTCCAGGAGGTTCGGAAAATTTTTCAGCTGCATGATGCACGCCGTGCATCCATGCACGCCGTGCACCCTGCACGCCGTGCACACTTGCACGCCGTGCACTTGATTTTTCACCTTTGCTTTGTTTCGGTTTGGTCAGTGGTTGAGTCATCTGATCCTTGATTTTTCTGGTTTGAGTCATTGTTCGGTTTGGTTTGTTGGGCCACCCAACTCACTTGACCCGGCTGATCCGACCCAACCCACCCACCAACCGACCCACTCACCCGACCCGGCTGACCCACCCACCCCAACCCAACCCCCCCTTATCCTCTCACACCCGACCCCAGCCTCTCACTCTCTCTTTCACAGAGCCGCCGCCGCCGACTCCAATCACCCGCCCGACGCCACCACCCCAGCCCAGCACCCGTCTCTCTCAGTCTCCCACCGACCAGCTCCAGCCGCCGCCACCCGTACGCATCTGCCGCTCAGCCGCCGCCGCCGCCACCACCCCGACCAGCTTCACGCGCCGCCGCCGACCACCCCCTTCCGTTCCATTCGCCGACCCGCCCGCCGACCACCAGCAACAGCCAAAACCCCGCCACTCCTGCCCAGGCGCCAACACTCTTCCCAGCCGCCGCCGCCACTCCTGCCCAGCCGCCTACACTCCTACCCGACCCCCAGCTCCAGCCACCACTCAATTCTGCCATCTTTCCTCAACCGCCAACCTGCCCCAATTTCAGGATGCCTCCTAAGGGTAAAACAGCTTCTTCATCCTCCGCCCCCAAGCGATCCAAGGCACCAGCTTCCAAGAAGAGGAAGGGACAGACTGGGGAGTCTTCTGCTCCTCCACCACGGTCGCCTTCGCCGCCTCCAGCACTTGGGCAGTCTTTCCACCGCCTCCCCCGTTTGACGGCTACCATCCATGGTCACAGTGGCCTGGGCACCCACGACCACCACCTCACTGAGAGCCACAGGATCACTCACCACTTCTCAGGACTTTGGATTTTTCCTTTCTTTTATTTCTGTTTATGACTGCATGTTTTGTTGTGTTTGACTTCTGATTTTCTCTTTTCATTTCTGGCTTTGCACTTGTCATGTTGTTGGATCACACATCTCATCCGTACTCTCATCTTGTCGACTATGGGTTGTGTTTGAGTGGTGTGCCCTCCCTTGTTTTATACAGGTACCCCTGATTCAGGTCCTCGTCCTGAACAGGTTACTTGACCCGGAATTCCATCTCCGGCTTCTCTTCTTCACCGCGCGGTATATTCGTTCCACCTTATCTTCTCTCTCTCTTGATCATTGAGGACAATGCTCATGTTAGTCGTAGGGGAGTTTGAGGTTTGGTGTGATTATTTGTCGGTAGAAGTCTAAAGCTGTGTTTTGATGTGTTGCATGATCTTAATTGAATGTCGAATTCCCCTATTGTAGAATCGTTCGGTTCTTGACGTTTGGTGTTTAATCGACTTCAAGTTTTCACAATAACGTTTAGACTGTCCTGCTTAGAACCTATAACCAGCATGTTAGCACTAATATCAAATGAGTCTGGGCCAGAACTGAGATTTTATCACTTTTGCATGTGGTTGATTGGTTTGATACGTGTTTTTGTACCGCTCGATAACACCGGTCTAAGATGATGAAGGCAATCAGAATTTTCACCCTTTTCCATGTCTTTCTTTACCCTTTTTGATCCTTCGTGATTGTGGCTTGAGATTAGACGGAATCCAATTCGAAATCTTGTGTGGAAGTTGTAAGGGGCTAAGGATCAAGTGGCTAAATTGTGAAAAAAAAAAAATTTGCTCAAAAGAAAAGCTAGGCAAGCTCGGCACCTAAGTGAAGTGTCGGGTTGAGCACTAAGCAAAAGGGCAAAGGCTGTGAGCTAGGCAGGTTCAACACCTAAGTGAAGTGTTGAATCGAGCACTAGTATGCAGTAAGAAAAAAAAAAAGAAAAAAAAAGAAAAGAAAGAAAAAGAGTTCTCAAATGTAGCCCTTGATCCTAGCCAGAGTTTTGTAAAGTGCGGATCTAGAAGCGGATGAAGTCGAATCGATAGCCACATCATAATCACTCACCACTTACGATCCATGTCCTGATTTCAAGTCCTTTTGATTAGAGTTGGTGTTGTCGTGGTCGGTTTTGCTGTGTCCCAATCAACCACTACTTGAAGTGTGCAGAAATTAGTGAGGTTTAGACTTGTTTGGTTGATGTTCTTGCATATGTAGGTTTAGTTTGTTCGTGGAACAGTTTAAGCTAAATTGTGATTGCTTGAATCTCAATGGACCGAACTTGTCATTTGTGAACTTGGACGTTTTCTAATTCATTTGCTTGAGGACAAGCAAAGCTTAGTCGCAGGGGAATTTGATGTGACTTTAATTAGTGCATTTTAAGCTTATGAATGACCTATGAAATGCCCGTGTTTATTCGTGAAATGACATGACTTATATGCTTTTATTGGAGTTTTGTGCAAAGTGTCATTTTGTTGTCCGGTTGCCACTTTGGAGCCAAATTTGTGGGCTATTGGAGTTGCCTCTGTGCATTTTCAGGTTATGGCATCAAAGTACGGATGACAAGGAGCGAATAGGAGCAAACGGGAGGTCATTTGGAGGCTGGACGAGGGAGATATGAGCATTACAAGATCGAGCTTTCTGCAGAGTGCAGGGGTGCACGCCGTGCAGAGGTGCACGCCGTGCAGGAGTGCACGCCGTGCAGGGGTGCACGCCGTGCACTGTCCCCTGCACTATAAATACTCTTGTTTTTTGGCCATTTGGGAAAATGCTATGATCTCTTGAACCCCAAAACACATACCCACGAACCCTCAAACCCTAGAACACATTTTTGGAGCAATTTGAAGCCATTGGAGCTAGGATTGAAGCCAACAAACCTTGGGAGAAGTGCTTACAAATGGAGAAGTGAAGATCATCTCAAGGATCCATCCATGGTGTTCTTGGTGACCATTCTTCCTTCTTTTCTCTTTACTCCCTTGGCCATGTGTGGCTGAGTTTCTAGGGTTCATCTTGGATGGGTAGATTAGTTGTGCTATGATAGAGAGATGATTGTATAGAACTTGCCATGATTGATCTTGGTTGTATGAGGATGATTCCTAGACTTGTTCTTAATGCCATTTTATGCCATGTTTGTTTAATTTGGTCCATTCATTGTGATTTGATGCATGAGAGTGCTTGGATTGCATAGATTGTAGGTCTAGGGATTGAAGTGAGTGTGTTCTAAGAGATTAGATCATCTTATTTCAACCATTTTCACTTGATTTCTCTCTTGGGCATTTTATCGAACACTTGGTGTGCATGTGGATTTTCATTCAATTGAGTTTGAAAAGGCTTTTTGGTGAATCTCTTAGTGTTAGAGCATTGATATGAGAGTGTTGTGCCTAGCCTTGTGGTCATAGAGTCTTAAGAGAGGGTCTTGTGTCTTGGCATTTCATCAAACACTTAGAATGCATCCTTTTTCACTTAGCTTGAGAGCGAGAGCCTAAGTTGAGTGGTATTAGGATAGGGATTTGGTGCTACGAGAGTGCATTGAGTCTATAGAAGTGAAATGCATGGTCATCCGAATGCAAACTCGATCTTGATTAGCTTGTTTGGTCAATTAATCCTCTTGAGCATGATGAAACTATCTCTCCAAGTGAACCTCCTTTACCTTTGATTTGCACCGTTTTGTTTTGTTTTCTTGTTTAGTTTCCTTTAAGTTTTTAATTTCTATTTCAAACCAAAACTCCTTTCAAATGAATAGACCGTCTACGAGGAATGTGAGTAGTGGCCATTGAGAGAACCCCGTGGAATACGACCTTGAATGTTGTGAGTTGAAATCCACACATCAGTGTGAGTTCCACGACTTCTAATTCTAAGAAATGCAGGGAAATTAAAAATTGAAACTGAAAACAGATTGGAAATTTAGGGTTGAAAACAGAGATGATAGACGAACTTAGACTTCGAATCCCCCTTCGTTCACCAGAGCATAGGCAATCAACAGATCAGCAGATTTCAATTCTCATTCAATCAATTTCTAAGACACCACCATAACTCCTGACCCTTAGGTTTAAGACCGGCGAACGTTCGCTCTATCCGTTCTAGTTACCAAGATTAATTAGCCGCCCGGGTACGGTCACCTCTCGCAACGACTTAACTTAACTGGTGGAATTAGTAACGATTTATGAGTTACTCTTGTAGTGGATTAACCCTAATCGGTTCCTACGAAAGGCACACTCCAATTATAAGGTTAATTGTTCGATTTGATGTTTTAAAGTAAGGCGAGCGTTCGCTTCTATCCTTAGCTTAACAAGAATCTAATCTAGGTGATCAATCCAGACAAGAAACATGAACGATGAAGAACAAATCAAACATGAAAGAGAAACTGATTGAACTTTGAATCTAATCACCGCCGATCCGTAACCGCTTTAAAGCCCTGGGTCACTTAGGGTTCATCTAGTCTAAGCTCTAAGAGTTTAGCTACTCATGTTTCTCACAAAAGAATCAAAGACAAAGATAGAGTTCATCATACAGAGGAAGAACAGAAAAGGATCTGAAAAACCTAATTGAGACGACTCCGGCGGAACTTCGATCTTCCGATAAACTGCAATCCTAGCTCCGAGTCTTCGAGATGGAAGGGATGGCGTCACGATCTCTTTCTGGCTCTTCAGACTCTAACTCTGCTCCAGAACTTGAGAGAATTCTGAAGTAATCGGTATTAGTTGGAAATTATGATTCTGAAAAGTGTATCTTGATTTGGGCCGCCGGTTAAGTATTTATACTTAACCCTAATACCGCCGGTTTTTTAACTGATATTTTTGCCGAAAATGTGAAGAGATTTTCGGCGAAAATCTCTTTGTAAAATGACTGAACGCCGGCTGCTTTTCTTCTGTGGTTTTTGGTCCAACAGTTCTCGGCGAAAACTTAGTGTTTTCGCCGAAAACATCCTTCGGTTGACATCAGTGGATTTGTGCTAGGGTTTTCGCCGAAAACACTAAGGGATTTTCGGCGAAAACTTTAGTGTAAATCAGGGCAGGAATTGGTTCGACTTGATTGGCTCCTTGGATCGATTCCGGTGTGATTCCTCGAGGTTCCAATGCCTAAGACACGTCCTTGGCTACTTATTTGACGGCAAAAACCTGTGCTAACATAGTGATGAGCTGCAGAACAGTGATCAAATACTACCAAGCTAGAAAGCTAAGCAGATCGTATTCCACGGGGTTTCTTCTAATTGACTACTCAAAGAAGCTGACAATTTATCCAAGTTTGAACACGTTGTGCATGGTGTGAGTTCCACGACTTCTAGACTAAGATGCAAGAAAATTAAAAAGAAATTGAAAGACAGAATGATTGGATGGTTCAGACAAACGACAGACAAGCTTAGATTTCGAATCCCCCTTAGATCACCAAGGCAACAACAATCAACAGATCATCGGATTTCAATTCTCGTTCAATCAATTTCTATACACCACCATAACTCCTGACCCTTAGGTTTAAGACCGGCGAACGTTCGCTCTATCCGATCTAACTACCAAGATTAACTAGCTGCCCGGGTACGGTCGCCTCTCGCAACGAGTTAACTTAACTGGTGCAATTACTAATGATTTATGAGTTACTCTTGTAGTGAATTAACCCTAACTGGTTCCTACGAAAGGCACACTCCAATTATAAGGTTAACTGGTTGAATTGATGTTTTAAAGAGAGGCGAGCGTTCGCTTCTATCCTCAACTTAACAAGAATCTAAACTAGGTGATCAAGGAAGACAAGTTTAAGCGCCAAAGCAGGGAACTGTCTAACGACTACGTCTAGTGACTACGTCTGGCGACTAACCCTAGCTTGCAAAAACCTAATCTAGGCGATCAACCAGAAAAGAAACATAAACAATCAAGAACAAAACAACCATGCAAAGAGAAACTGATTGAACTTTGAATCTAATTACCGCCGATCCGTGACCGCTTTAAAGCCCTGGGTCACTTAGGGTTCATCTAATCTAAGCTCTACGAGTTTAGCTACTCATGTTCATAACAAAAGAATCAAAGACAGAAACAGAGTTCATCATACAGAGGAAGAACAGATAAGAACTGAAAAACCTAATTCTGATGACTCTGGCAAAGCTTCGCTCTCCGGTAATCTTCAATCCTAGCTCCGAGTCTCCGAGGTGGACGGGATGGCGTCACGATCTTTTTTCCGGCTCTTCAAACTCTAAACTCTCCTTCAGAACTCTCCGAGAATCCTTGAAGTATTTTGGTATGAAAGTATATTATGAAAAGTCTTTTTCCGTGTTATGATTTTTGGCCGCCGGTTAAGTATTTATACTTAACCCTAAACCGCCGGATTTTAACTATGATTTTCGGCGAAAATATTAAGGAATTTTCGCCGAAAATTCCTTTGCAAAAGTGGATGACCGCTGGCTGTTTCTTCTGTGGTTTTCGGCCCAACATTTTTCGGCGAAAACTTAGGGTTTTCACCGAAAATATCCTTCGGTTGACATCAGTGGATTTCTTCATGCATTTTCGCCAAAAACACTAGGGGATTTTCGATGAAAACTCCTTTGTAAACCGAGGCAGGAATTGGTTCGACTTGATTGGCTCCTTGGATCGATTCCGGTGCAATTTCTCGAGGTTCCCACGCCTTAGACACGTCCTTGGCTACTTTATTTGACGGCAAAAACCTGTGCTATCATAAAAACACTAGAAAACCATCAAATAGACCCAAAATGGGCCAAAGTAACACAAATGGCACGAGATAGGGCAATTGATTGAATATTCGTTATTCTACCCTAAAAACCATGTCTTAAGCAAGGAAATGTCGCTTAAATGAGGCTGATAATCACGTCAAATCGAGTGTCATCACATAGAAACACTAGAAAACCATAAAATAGACCCG
The DNA here is from genome assembly GCA_034768395.1 of Linum lewisii. NCBI lineage: Eukaryota > Viridiplantae > Streptophyta > Magnoliopsida > Malpighiales > Linaceae > Linum > Linum lewisii. The sequence goes on from CM068296.1 coordinate 61,404,058, forward strand.
AAACGGGCCAAAGTAACACAAATGGCACGAGATAGAGCAATTGATTGAATATTCGTTATTCCACCCTAAAAACCATGTCTTAAGCAAGGAAATGTCGCTTAAATGAGGCTGATAATCACGTCAAATCGAGTGTCATCAAAATACCCCACACTTAAGCTTTTGCTTGTCCTCAAGCAAACTGAATAGAAGCGCTCATGTTCACAAATGAAAAGATCGATTAAATTGGAGCTCAATCAAACACAATGAATTATTAGACAGATAGTTCCTAGAACAAGAAACCTAACATGCATACAGATCAGCCAAACAACCTGGTATCACTAATAAACTGCACACAACAAGTAATCGCAACCAATTATGCACGAATTTGACCTGACCGACCAGACTCCTCACACAGGAAATATATAGTACAATGGAAACTCTCACTCTCTGTGTTTAAGGATGTGTTTATGCTCTCAATCATTTTCTGTTACTGAATTCATTCATAAGTTTGCAATTCGACCACATCTCTACCACTGTGACAACACGAGTAACCAGTCAAGAAGGACTTCCCTGCTAGGGCTGTAACGAATTCTACACTACAAGGGTTTATAATGAAATGGATGATGGGAATGTATGATGATGGCTTTGGTGCGGTGTAGCTTTTCGACTAACTTCCCTCGAATCTAGCTTATGGCTTCCTACCATCTAACCAGACACGGGTGGAATAGTGAACGCTCGTCCTATGATACCTTCAAGCAACCTAGCACTTTATTATTTTTCTTACACAATTTTTTCTTTTCAACTTTTCTTCTGACTTCGTTCTTCCATGTATAGAGAGAAGAACGTTTTATTGAACTAACAACTTGAAACTTTTCTGAATTTCCGCTTTTTCGAATTTTTTTTCATTTTTTTTGTGCCAATTCTTTCTTTTAGTTGCTAGAGGGGTTTACACGTTTGGACATAATAGCTAAGACAACCTGTTTAATGGCTATAGGCAGGTTACCACAAACCGACTTCCGGCAGGTCAATCTAGGACTACAAACACAGGGGATCAACGGGGAATGAAAGAATGGGAAATGGCTGTAATGTATATCGAACCGAAAGAACAGGCCAAGCTCAAGGGTCTACACCTAATGGATTTTATCGTTAGGTAGGCTATCTGGCTTAGTAGCTGAATCTAGGTGCCCCTATCATTCTAGAACTCGTGTTATCGTGTGGTCTCGAGTAGGTCTCATGCAAATTCTAACTCATTCAAGCAAACAGAAAATCACTCAAAAAGAATTGAAATTGCAAGTTACGTGCAATGGATCAAAAAGAATTGGTTTGCTAGTCGGATTCGGTTATTTTTATGCAATCAAGGCTACAAACTACAAGTGTGATTTTAAAAATTCTGTTCTGACCAGGCAATTTAGCATCAAAGTAAACACGTTGGTTCTCAAGTTCTAGGTTAAGCAGTCTAAGCATCATTATGAAAGTTTGAACAGCAACTTAACATCAAAAATCAAGAACTGGGCCATTCTAATGCTAGAGAGACTGGAAAGGAATCATGAGGCACACAAAAATACAATCAAGGGCAATCAAGTTCATGCAATGTTCTCTAGCATCCTACCCCACACTTAAATCAGACTGTGTCCTCACAGGACTAAAATTAGAGTTCAGAGTGAAGTAGAAGAACCTGGACCGAGATGGTTGGCGTAGGGGATGGGCATGGATCCTCGGAGCGGAGGGAATCTACCCAAGCGAAGCAAAGGGAATCTCCAAACTTCCTACAAAACAAAAACAAATGAAAGATAAAAAGGAAACCGGGACAAGTGTCCCGGATCCACACAGAAAAAAAGTTGGATCGAAATCCGAAAAGAAGAAATAAAAAGAAGGGACAAGAAAGAGGATACAACCTGATCATTGCTCGTTAGGCGCGTCGGGAGGTGGAAAGTGGAGGAAGTCGCTGAGCTGACGTTGCCACGCCAGCTGTGTCTCATACCGCTCGTTGGAGCGGTGCATATGTTGTTGCATAATAGTCCACCTTGTCTCTTGAGTGGCATTGTCGGTGATGCGCCACTCTTGGAGACGCTCATACAGCTCTCCAACATCCGCGGGGTGCGGTCGGTGCTGCTGGTGAGGCGCCTGATATGGATCTGGAATGGGTGGCGGTGACCGGTGTGCATACCCTGCCTGATGATGTGGCGAGGGTATAGGATCATGAAATTCTGGCTCGTACTCAGGCTGAGGCTCCTCAGAATCATCTTCTTCCTCCGACTCATTCTCGTAGTGGAGAGGAGGATCTGCTGCTACCTAGGGGCTGAGGTCCAGCTCGAGGTTGTATTCGACTGCCAAATCACCTCCAACGGTGCGTACTCTGCGGCGTGGGATGTTCGGGCCATATTCTTGGCTGAGGCCGAAGGAGATGATGAGTCGGCCTACAAAGTGGCCTCCCAGGAGTGAGCGAGGTGGCTTCGACCTCTGAGTCTTCTTGCGGAGTAGTCGGGCAAGCACCCATCCGAGATGAAGAGGATATCTCTCCCGGATGGCGCGATGAAGAAGAAGCTCCTCTCGGCTGATATGGTGGCGGTCCTTCTCAGGAGCATACAAAAGAGAACGACGCCAAACCATGTGAATGAATTTATAGAGAGGGTGAGAGAGAGACTTAACTGAATTATGCTTCGTAAGACGATCGCCGGGCACTCCATTCATATGGCTCCAGAGTGCATGGTACTTCTCTCCGTCGTCATCGTCGTTCTCCCAGCCGAGCAGATGACCCTCGTAGTGCTCGTGGGGAATCCCAAGACGAGTTGCAAACTCATCATATGTGAGTTTCCTGTGCACCCCGCCCAGATAGAAGGTGACGACCTCCTTGTGCTGCCTCCTCTTGTGCTCGTCCAGATCGAACGTCGCCCAAAACTCCTGAAGGGCGATGTCTGGGAAGTCGACGGCAAGCGTGGTCAACTCCAGCAAGCCAGCATGCGTCAGTGCATCGAGCACGTTCCGGTGCCAGTCCTCATCGTGATCGAAGAGCGACTCCATGGAAAGAGGGCGAACAGCAGCTCCAGGGATATTCTCGAGACGCTGGTAGCACTCGAAGTAGTATGGGGGTAGGCGAGCAACGGTGTGGTGGTACCAAACACGGCCAGGGAAAGCTGGGGGAGGGCCCTAGACGGCAGGTGTGACGGGAGCGGGAACTCGGGAGCTGGAGGCGGTGTAAAGTCACTGCTTGGTCCTGCGCTCATTAGTTACGTTCCTAACTCCGAGTCTTCGAGATGGAAGGGATGGCGTCACGATCTCTTTCTGGCTCTTCGGACTCTAACTCTGCTCCAGAACTTGAGAGAATTCTGAAGTAATCGGTATTAGTTGGAAATTATGATTCTGAAAAGTGTATCTTGATTTGGGCCGCCGGTTAAGTATTTATACTTAACCCTAATACCGTTGGTTTTTAACTGATATTTTCGCCGAAAATGTGAAGAGATTTTTGGCGAAAATCTCTTTGTAAAATGACTGAACGCCGGCTGCTTTTCTTCTGTGGTTTTTGGTCCAACAGTTCTCGGCGAAAACTTAAGTGTTTTCGCCGAAAACATCCTTCGGTTGACATCAGTGGATTTGTGCTAGGGTTTTCGCCGAAAACACTAAGGGATTTTCGGTGAAAACTTTAGTGTAAACCGGGGCAAGAATTGGTTCGACTTGATTGGCTCCTTGGATAGATTCCGGTGTGATTCCTCGAGGTTCCAATGCCTTAGACACGTCCTTGGCTACTTATTTGACGGCAAAAACCTGTGCTAACATAGTGATGAGCTGCAGACAGTGATCAAATACTACCAAGCTAGAAAGCTAAGCAGATCGTATTCCACGGGGTTTCTTCTAATTGACTACTCAAAGAAGCTGGCAATTTATCCAAGTTTGAACACGTTGTGCATGGTGTGAGTTCCACGACTTCTAGACTAAGATGCAAAAAAATTAAAAAGAAATTGAAAGACTGAATGATTGGATGGTTCAGACAGACGACAGACAAGCTTAGATTTCGAATCCCCCTTAGATCACCAAGGCAACAACAATCAACAGATCAGCGGATTTCAATTCTCGTTCAATCAATTTCTATACACCACCATAACTCCTGACCCTTAGGTTTAAGACCGGCGAACGTTCGCTCTATCCGATCTAACTACCAAGATTAACTAGCCGCCCGGGTACGGTCGCCTCTCGCAACGAGTTAACTTAACTGGTGCAATTACTAATGATTTATGAGTTACTCTTGTAGTGAATTAACCCTAACTGGTTCCTACGAAAGGCACACTCCAATTATAAGGTTAACTAGTTGAATTGATGTTTTAAAGAGAGGCGAGCATTCGCTTCTATCCTCAACTTAACAAGAATCTAAACTAGGTGATCAAGGAAGACAAGTTTAAGCGCCAAAGCAGGGAACTGTCTAACGACTACGTCTAGTGACTACGTCTGGCGACTAACTCTAGCTTGCAAAAACCTAATCTAGGCGATCAACCAGAAAAGAAACATAAACAATCAAGAACAAAACAACCATGCAAAGAGAAACTGATTGAACTTTGAATCTAATTACTGCCGATCCGTGACCGCTTTAAAGCCCTGGGTCACTTAGGGTTCATCTAATCTAAGCTCTACGAGTTTAGCTACTCATGTTCATAACAAAAGAATCAAAGACAGAAACAGAGTTCATCATACAGAGGAAGAATAGATAAGAACTGAAAAACCTAATTCTGATGACTCTGGCAAAGCTTCGCTCTCCGGTAATCTTCAATCCTAGCTCCGAGTCTCCGAGGTGGACGGGATGGCGTCACGATCTTTTTTCCGGCTCTTCAAACTCTAAACTCTCCTTCAGAACTCTCCGGGAATCCTTGAAGTATTTTGGTATGAAAGTATATTATGAAAAGTCTTTTTCCGTGTTATGATTTTTGGCCGCCGGTTAAGTATTTATACTTAACCCTAAACCGCCGGATTTTAACTAGGATTTTCGGTGAAAATATTAAGGAGTTTTCGCCGAAAATTCCTTTGCAAAAGTGGATGACCGCTGGCTGTTTCTTCTGTGGTTTTCGGCCCAACATTTTTCGGCGAAAACTTAGGGTTTTCACCGAAAATATCCTTCGGTTGACATCAGTGGATTTCTTCATGCATTTTCGCCGAAAACACTAGGGGATTTTCGGTGAAAACTCCTTTGTAAACCGAGGCAGGAATTGGTTCGACTTGATTGGCTCCTTGGATCGATTCCGGTGCAATTTCTCGAGGTTCCCACGCCTTAGACACGTCCTTGGCTACTTTATTTGACGGCAAAAACTTGTGCTATCATAAAAACACTAGAAAACCATCAAATAGACCCGAAATGGGCCAAAGTAACACAAATGGCACGAGATAGGGCAATTGATTGAATATTCATTATTCTACCCTAAAAACCATGTCTTAAGCAAGGAAATGTCGCTTAAATGAGGCTGATAATCACGTCAAATCGAGTGTCATCACATAGAAACACTAGAAAACCATAAAATAGACCCGAAACGGGCCAAAGTAACACAAATGGCACGAGATAGAGCAATTGATTGAATATTCGTTATTCCACCCTAAAAACCATGTCTTAAGCAAGGAAATGTCACTTAAATGAGGCTGATAATCACGTCAAATCGAGTGTCATCAAAATACCCCACACTTAAGCTTTTGCTTGTCCTCAAGTAAACTGAATAGAAGCGCTCATGTTCACAAATGAAAAGATCGATTAAATTGGAGCTCAATCAAACACAATGAATTATTAGACAGATAGTTCCTAGAACAAGAAACCTAACATGCATACAGATCAGCCAAACAACCTAGTCTCACTAATAAACTGCACACAACAAGTAATCGCAACCAATTATGCTCGAATTTGACCTGACCGACCAGACTCCTCACACAGGAAATATATAGTACAATGGAAACTCTCACTCTCTGTGTTTAAGGATGTGTTTATGCTCTCAATCATTTTCTGTTACTGAATTCATTCATAAGTTTGCAATTCGACCACATCTCCACCACTGTGACAACACGAGTAACCAGTCAAGAAGGACTTCCCTGCTAGGGCTGTAACGAATTCTACACTACAAGGGTTTATAATGAAATGGATGATGGGAATGTATGATGATGGCTTTGGTGCGATGTAGCTTTTCGACTAACTTCCCTCGAATCTAGCTTATGGCTTCCTACCATCTAACCAGACACGGGTGGAATAGTGAACGCTCGTCCTATGATACCTTCAAGCAACCTAGCACTTTATTATTTTTCTTACACAATTTTTTCTTTTCAACTTTTCTTCTGACTTCGTTCTTCCATGTATAGAGAGAAGAACGTTCTATTGAACTAACAACTTGAAACTTTTCTGAATTTCCGCTTTTTCAAATTTTTTTTTTCATTTTTTTGTGCCAATTCTTTCTTTTAGTTGCTAGAGGGGTTTACACGTTTGGACATAATAGCTAAGACCACCTGTTTAATGGCTATAGGCAGGTTACCACAAACCGACTTCCGGCAGGTCAATCTAGGACTACAAACACAGGGGATCAACGGGGAATGAAAGAATGGGAAATGGCTGTAATGTATATCGAACCGAAAGAACAGGCCAAGCTCAAGGGTCTACACCTAATGGATTTTATCGTTAGGTAGGCTATCTGGCTTAGTAGTTGAATCTAGGTGCCCCTATCATTCTAGAACTCGTGTTATCGTGTGGTCTCGAGTAGGTCTCATGCAAATTCTAACTCATTCAAGCAAACAGAAAATCACTCAAAAGAATTGAAATTGCAAGTTACGTGCAATGGATCAAAAGCTCACAGTTGGTTTGCTAGTCGGATTCGGTTATTTTCATGCAATCAAGGCTACAAACTACAAGTGTGATTTTAAAAATTCTGTTCTGACCAGGCAATTTAGCATCAAAGTAAACACGTTGGTTCTCAAGTTCTAGGTTAAGCAGTCTAAGCATCATTATGAAAGTTTGTGTAACATCCCCGCCCAACCGAACGGGTTAGAACTCAAGTCTGGGTGACTAGAGTGCCGGAAACGGCACTTAAGAGGGTCTCTTGAGGTTTGGGACGTTTGGGTGTGTGCCGGGTTGAAGTTGCAAAAGAGGGGAACTGTGTACAGTACCAAAAGTGCTCATTTCGGGCCCTAATGTGCGCAGGCGCACATTTGGAAGTGTCAGGCGCACTTTTCAATTAATTCAGCAAACTTTCGCGCAGAATATTCAAAATGTGCGCCTTTAAGGGGTCAATGTGCGCCGGCGCACATTTTGACAACCCAGGCGCACATTTTGTGCATAAAAGGACGGAAATTGCACAGTAATCCGTATTTTCGTCTCCCTTTCTCTCTCCTCGAAAACCATTGACGAACTTGAAGCGAGCAACCTTCGAAGGGTGATTCCGGGAGCTGTAGAGGTCGGAATTGAGTTCCGTTTGTTGCTATGGATTCGTAGCGACGAGGAGAAGAGATCGCTAACCTCTATTTTGGGTTTCTGGGTGTAGGTCGTGAGCAGTAAGGAAGGATAGAGCTACGAGTTTTGGTGGTTGGGAATCGAGTTTCCGGGGAACTAGAAGACGATTAGAGCCTCGTCTTCTATTCCAGGTGAGGGCCTAGCGTTGTGTAGGTAGTTTGGACAGCGTGAGGAGTTTCAATTGGACTTAGAATAAAACCTAGGTTATGCATGAAGATGATGAGCGTAAAAGGGGATAAACTGTTCTGTGAATGTACTTGATTGCCATTGTTGATTGCCGTGATTGATTGTTGATGTTGATTGCTATGATTTGGGGTTGGGTGTGAACTGAAATGAATTGACTAATGGATCAACATAGGAATGAGAGTTAGCGTGGTTGGGAGATGGGTGCAAGTGTTATGATGTTATAAATTGCTAGTTGTGGATGCAGGAGAGTTGCCCTGCCAATGTGGGGTCGCTCTGAATAAGAGGAACAGGTGGGTGACCCCTAGACTCATGACATGGCCTCCCCTGTACTTGCAGGTGGGGGTGGCCGGTGAGCTAGCCGGTTACCCTTTGGTTGATTGTAAGTGTGTATTGTGGTCGTGGCTGGAGAGTGGAACCCAGGGATGTACTGAGAACTGTGTTCTGTGGTATGAATGTGGCTGATGTTGTTTGTGTCTTGTGGGAATGAGCTGTGATGAGTTGGATTTGTGGTGTTGGTATTTGAATGTCAAGTAGAACCTGAAGGAGCCCACACTACCCCACCCAAAATACTGTTGTGATCGAGTCCGATTCACTGGGGTGAATCCCATGATGGGAAGTCATGGTTGTTGATATCTCCGAAATGGAAGGATCCCAATGGGATGCGTCGTGATAGCTCCGTGGAGGAAGGATCCCTAAGGGATGCGTCGTGTTATCTCCCTATAAGGGAAAGATCCTGCGGGATGAGTGTCGAGGATGTGGCCGGCGGTGGTGGTGTGGATAACTCCTTGGCGCCTAATAACTCACCTAGATAATATGAATGTGTATTTCGTGTGCTCGTGGTTGTGATGATGGCTTGTTTGATGGATGTGATGAGATGATGCTGTGTATGCTGTGGATTGATGAATTACTTCTGTGTGTTTCTATCATTATGAATCGTGCTTGAGAACGAGAACTGACCAACGTGATCACCTAGACTGCTTTAGGGAATTAAAATATGGAAAGGGGGGTTGGGATTGGTCCCATTGTTGTATGTCTTGTGCGGAGTTGGGACCGCTCCATAGAGTAGGACAACGTGTAGGTAGGCCCAGTGGGTTCACTCAATTTCAATAGGAAATTGATCCCTTTCTCCCTTTCAGGATCTCGTAGCTAGAGGGAGTGGTGTGGAGCCAGAGTTGAGGGTGGATTCCGGGAAGTGCTGGACTGAAGCTATGAGGTGAAGACTGGTGCCTACATGGAGTTGACCTATTTTCATATTTCAGTTGATTTGGGACATTTTGGGAGTTTTACCTGGATTTATGTAATTTTCTGATTATGTTGGATTTTAAGAGTTTATGTTGGATTTGGAGTTGCAAACGGTTTATGTTTTCTTGGTCTATGGAGGCCTCTCCCTTGAACTCTTATTTTAAGCTTGGTTTTGTTCGTTTCTTCTGTCGCTTTTCACTGGGTAATACTCGATACTGGTTCAACCTCGGGTTTGACCGAGCTGATTCGGGTTGGGTGTTACAAATGGTATCAGAGCCTGGTTTGTCGCTGCTGTACCGGTTGATTATCTTCTCTCCTTGGGGAGTAATTAACCCCGTTGGGAGGGAGGATGAGACATCGGTACGGGACCGACATTCCAAGGGTTTTTGTCAAACTGTTTTAAATGGGTGGGATGTTTGAAATCAAGTGGTGGATTGAGTTGTTTGAAGTTTCTTGAGCGGTCAACTGAAATGTTTAATGTCCTCCTGTAGTGAGAACCAGTCGATGGGAAGTCACTCCGTGGGTCACTCCGAGCATGGAGCAGTGGGCGTCGGTTTCGGCGTCGGTTTCGGCCGTCGGATTTGAAGGGTTGGAACTTCAGTGAGTTCGCCGGGGAGGTGGCTGATCCGGCTGTGGCTGAGCGATGGATTAAGGAGTGCAACTTCAAGTTTCTGAGGGCTGGATTTGAGGATGAGATGAGGTTGCAAGCCATGACCTTCTTGCTTAAGGGTCATGCCTTGGAGTGGTGGGAGTCCTTGCCGGAGAGTCAGGTGTACCCGCCTGAGCTGGGGTTTGAGGAGTTCTTAGGGATGTTCCGTGACCAGTTTTGTCCGGACATTTGGAGGGAGGCAAAGTCCAAGGAGTTTCTCGAGCTGGTACAGGGTGAGAAGTCGGTTCTGCAGTACTATATGGAGTTCACCAACCTCTCCCAATGGTACGATGAGCATGCTAATCGAGAGCAAAAGTTGATCCGTCGGTTCAAGAGGGGTCTGAGGTGGGAAATTCAGGAGGGGGTCACATCTGGTGACATGGGGAGTTTGGTGGCGGTGAAAGGGGCTGCTATGGAGAGGGAGTTGTTAGAGCTGGGGAAGAAGGAGGAGAAGAAGAGGAAGGCGTCGGCTCAGCCTTCTCTTCCAGTTACTCATAGTCACCCGGCAAAGAAAGTTCAGTCTGTCTTCTCAGGCCAGCGGAGTGTGCAGTCTGCCCCGTCTCGTCGAGCTTTGGTGTGTTTCACTTGTGGCCGTCCGGGTCATAAGAGTGCAGAGTGCAGAGGAGGCGGATCGGTGCAGAGGGGAGGAGTACCATCGGGATTTCCTGTGTGTGGCACTTGCGGGAAGCCTCACTATGGTGCATGCCACATGCTGAGGACGGCATCTGTGACTTGTTACACTTGTGGGCAGCCGGGTCATAGAAGTAACTTCTGCCCGAGGAGGAGTGCTGCACCAGCCCAGTCGGTGGGATCGGTGCAGGGGCCTAGGGCTCCATCTAGGAGCTATGGAAGCAGAGGTGGAGGCAGCATGGGGCGAGGGGTTGCGAGTGCTGGTCGAGGAACGGGAGCTAATGCCACACCTGTTGGAGCTGGAGGGGAGCAAGGGAGGCTTTACGCTCTCACTAAAGGTGCGGCGGAGAATGCGAACGACGTGGTGACCGGTATGATCTCCATCTTAGATCTTTCCGTTTACGCTTTGTTTGATTCGGGGTCAACCCATTCCTTTGTATCTGAGAAATGTTTGAATAGTTTGGGTGTTGTAGCTAGTAGTATGGGTGTTAGTTGGGGCGTCAGAACTCCTTTGGGGACTTCTGTTCGGGTGGATAGAGTCTGTAGAGAGTGTAAAGTGTTAGTGGACGGTGTCGAGTTCTTGGCTGATCTGGTGGTGCTTCCTTTCAATGAATTCGACGTCATTCTCGGCATGGATTGGTTGGCTAGACATGGGGCCTTGCTTGATTGCCAGAAGAAGGAGGTGTTGCTTCAGGTGGGGAGTGTTGGTCAAGTGGTGTTCAAGGGTGTTAGGAAGAGAGAATCCGCACCTATGGGAGTAATTTCAGCAATGCAAGCTTTCTCTCTGATCCAAGAAGGGTGTGAGGCTTTATTGGTGCAGGTATCAGTTGAACAGAATGAGGAGTTGGAGAAGGTACCAGTAGCTCGGGAGTTTGCGGATGTGTTTGAGGAACTACCCGGAGCGCCGATCGAGCGTGAGGTGGAGTTCAATATAGAGCTGGTTCCTGGAACTGCTCCAATCTCTATTCCACCTTATCGCATGGCACCGGCGGAGTTAAAGGAGTTGAAGGAGCAATTGCAGGAGCTCTTGGATAAGGGGTTCATCCGCCCAAGCGTGTCACCCTGGGGGGCACCGGTGTTGTTTGTGAAGAAGAAGGATGGGTCGATGCGGATGTGTATTGACTATAGGCGGTTGAACAAGGCGACGATCAAGAATCGTTACCCACTTCCAAGGATAGACGATCTCTTCGATCAATTGCAAGGGGCTGAAGTGTTCTCGAAGATAGACTTGAGGTCGGGTTATCACCAGTTGAAGGTGGAGAAAGGATCGGTGCCAATGACAGCTTTTAGGACCCGCTATGGACACTATGAGTTTCTGGTGATGCCGTTTGGTCTCACCAATGCTCCCGCCGCGTTCATGGCCCTCATGAACAAGGTTTTCCACGAATATTTGGATAAGTTCGTGATAGTGTTCATTGATGATATCCTCATTTATTCTAAGACCAGGAAGGAGCATGAGGAGCATTTGAGGATTGTTTTTCATAGGTTGAGGGAGCAGCAACTATTTGCCAAGTTCTCGAAGTGTGCCTTTTGGTTGGAAGAAGTATTGTTTCTTGGGCATGTGGTTTCTAAAAGAGGCGTGGAGGTTGACCCAAAGAAGATCGAAGCGGTGGTTAATTGGTCTCCACCTAAGGATGTGTCACAACTGAGGAGCTTCCTGGGGTTAGCTGGTTACTATCGAAGGTTTGTAGAGGGGTTCTCTACCATAGCGTCTCCTCTACATAAGTTGTTGAGGAAGGAGTCGAAGTATGAGTGGAGCGCGGAATGTCAAAGAAGCTTTGAGGAGTTGAAGAAGAAGTTGACCTCAGCTCCGGTGTTGACTTTGCCAGTAGAAGGTGGAGAGTATGTGGTGTTCAGTGATGCGTCCTTGCAAGGATTGGGCTGTGTGTTGATGCAGAATGGGAAAGTTGTCGCTTATGCCTCCCGACAGCTTAGGGTGCATGAGGTGAACTACCCAACCCATGATTTGGAGTTAGCTGCAGTGGTGTTCGCCTTGAAGTTGTGGAGGCATTATTTGTATGGCGAGACGTTTAAGATCATGACCGATCACAAGAGTCTTAAGCACCTTATGGATCAAAAGGAGTTGAACGGTAGGCAACGGCGTTGGGTGGAGCTCTTGAAGGATTATGACTGTACCATTGACTACCATCCTGGTAAAGCTAATGTGGTTGCGGATGCGTTAAGTCGAAAGGGGTTGGTGGATCTTAGAGCTTTAAGGGTAGAGATGCAGTTAGATGATGTGGGAAGTTTGCTTGCCAAGCTCAATATTAGGCCTATGCTGAATGATAGGATTGGTGAGGAGCAGCTCAAGGATGCTACTCTGGTGGCTATCCGAGGGGAGGTTGAGAAGGGCTTGGATAATGGATTTGAGGTAGTTGGCGGATTGTTGAAATGCAAGGGTCGAGTGTGCGTACCCGAAGTGGAGGAATTGAGGAAGGGGATTTTGGAGGAGGCTCATTCCTCGATGTATGCTATGCATCCCGGGATGACAAAGATGTACAATGACCTGAAGCTGAGTTTTTGGTGGCCGGGAATGAAGAAGGATGTGGCTCGTTATGTAGCGACTTGTTTGGTTTGTCAGAAGGCTAAGGCGGAGCATAGAGCTCCGGGGGGGTTACTTCAGTCCCTACCTATTCCGGAGTGGAAGTTTGCGGACATCACCATGGACTTTGTGTTGGGTTTTCCGCCGACTAGAGAGGGGAAGGATGCCGTGTGGGTAATAGTTGATCGGTTGACGAAAGTTACGCATTTCATACCCATTCGGTTCAAGCCTAGTGTGGAGGTGTTGGCAAAGTTATATATAGAAGAGGTGGTAAGGTTGCATGGGGTTCCTCAATCCATCGTCTCTGATCGGGATCCGAGTTTCACGTCTCACTTTTGGGAGGGGCTGCATACAGCTTTGGGAACTAAGCTCAAGTTCTCGACGGCGTATCACCCTCAGACGGATGGGCAATCGGAGAGAACGATCCTTACTTTGGAGGAGTTGTTGAGAAGCTGTGCTATGGAGTTTCAAACCCCTTGGACTGAATTGCTACCTTTGATTGAGTTCGCCTATAATAACTCGTATCATAGTAGTTTGAAGTCCGCTCCTTTTGAGGCCTTGTATGGGAGGAAGTGTAGGACGCCATTGTGTTGGGATGAGGAAGGTGCGAGGGTGTTGTCGGGTCCTCAAGTTGTGCAAGAGACGGTTGATCGGGTTAAGGTTATCAAGGAGAGATTGAGAGCGGCTCAAGATAGGCAAAAAGCGTATGCCGACGGTCGTGCTAGAGAGCTGAGTTTCAATGTTGGAGAGAAGGTATTCTTGAAGGTGTCGCCGTGGAAAGGGTTGATGCGTTTCGGTAGAAAAGGGAAGTTGGCGCCTCGGTACATCGGTCCTTACGAGATCCTCGCTAAGTCGGGTCCGGTGGCTTATGTGTTGGCTTTGCCGAGGGAGTTGGAAAGGATACACAATGTGTTCCATGTGAGCGTGCTTAGGCGGTATCATGGGGACCCTTCCCATGTAATTCAGCCGGAGGAGGTGGAGATTGAGCAAGACTTGACTTATGAGGAGAAGCCAGTCGCGATCGTGGATAGGCAAGTCCGAGTCTTGAGGAATAAGCAGATTCCGCAGCTCAAGGTGGTATGGAGGAACCATGAGAGCGAGTCGGCTACCTGGGAGACTGAGGAGAGTATGAGGCGGCGATACCCGGAGTTGGTGGAAGTGTATGATTCAGGTATTAATTTTCCTTGATGTATGCTTTAGTGTTTGCTTGTGGTGGTGTGGGCTCCAAGAAGGTCTAGGGTGTGTTCGGTGTCATATTGCTAGGGTGAGTTAGAGATGATTTCGGGGACGAAATCCTTGAAGTTGTGGAGACTTGTAACATCCCCGCCCAACCGAACGGGTTAGAACTCAAGTCTGGGTGACTAGAGTGCCGGAAACGGCACTTAAGAGGGTCTCTTGAGGTTTGGGACGTTTGGGTGTGTGCCGGGTTGAAGTTGCAAAAGAGGGGAACTGTGTACAGTACCAAAAGTGCTCATTTCGGGCCCTAATGTGCGCAGGCGCACATTTGGAAGTGTCAGGCGCACTTTTCAATTAATTCAGCAAACTTTCGGCAGAATATTCAAAATGTGCGCCTTTAAGGGGTCAATGTGCGCCGGCGCACATTTTGACAACCCAGGCGCACATTTTGTGCATAAAAGGACGGAAATTGCACAGTAATCCGTATTTTCGTCTCCCTTTCTCTCTCCTCGAAAACCATTGACGAACTTGAAGCGAGCAACCTTCGAAGGGTGATTCCGGGAGCTGTAGAGGTCGGAATTGAGTTCCGTTTGTTGCTATGGATTCGTAGCGACGAGGAGAAGAGATCGCTAACCTCTATTTTGGGTTTCTGGGTGTAGGTCGTGAGCAGTAAGGAAGGATAGAGCTACGAGTTTTGGTGGTTGGGAATCGAGTTTCCGGGGAACTAGAAGACGATTAGAGCCTCGTCTTCTATTCCAGGTGAGGGCCTAGCGTTGTGTAGGTAGTTTGGACAGCGTGAGGAGTTTCAATTGGACTTAGAATAAAACCTAGGTTATGCATGAAGATGATGAGCGTAAAAGGGGATAAACTGTTCTGTGAATGTACTTGATTGCCATTGTTGATTGCCGTGATTGATTGTTGATGTTGATTGCTATGATTTGGGGTTGGGTGTGAACTGAAATGAATTGACTAATGGATCAACATAGGAATGAGAGTTAGCGTGGTTGGGAGATGGGTGCAAGTGTTATGATGTTATAAATTGCTAGTTGTGGATGCAGGAGAGTTGCCCTGCCAATGTGGGGTCGCTCTGAATAAGAGGAACAGGTGGGTGACCCCTAGACTCATGACATGGCCTCCCCTGTACTTGCAGGTGGGGGTGGCCGGTGAGCTAGCCGGTTACCCTTTGGTTGATTGTAAGTGTGTATTGTGGTCGTGGCTGGAGAGTGGAACCCAGGGATGTACTGAGAACTGTGTTCTGTGGTATGAATGTGGCTGATGTTGTTTGTGTCTTGTGGGAATGAGCTGTGATGAGTTGGATTTTGTGGTGTTGGTATTTGAATGTCAAGTAGAACCTGAAGGAGCCCACACTACCCCACCCGAAATACTGTTGTGATCGAGTCCGATTCACTGGGGTGAATCCCATGATGGGAAGTCATGGTTGTTGATATCTCCGAAATGGAAGGATCCCAATGGGATGCGTCGTGATAGCTCCGTGGAGGAAGGATCCCTAAGGGGATGCGTCGTGTTATCTCCCTATAAGGGAAAGATCCTGCGGGATGAGTGTCGAGGATGTGGCCGGCGGTGGTGGTGTGGATAACTCCTTGGCGCCTAATAACTCACCTAGATAATATGAATGTGTATATTCGTGTGCTCGTGGTTGTGATGATGGCTTGTTTGATGGATGTGATGAGATGATGCTGTGTATGCTGTGGATTGATGAATTACTTCTGTGTGTTTCTATCATTATGAATCGTGCTTGAGAACGAGAACTGACCAACGTGATCACCTAGACTGCTTTAGGGAATTAAAATATGGAAAGGGGGGTTGGGATTGGTCCCATTGTTGTATGTCTTGTGCGGAGTTGGGACCGCTCCATAGAGTAGGACAACGTGTAGGTAGGCCCAGTGGGTTCACTCAATTTCAATAGGAAATTGATCCCTTTCTCCCTTTCAGGATCTCGTAGCTAGAGGGAGTGGTGTGGAGCCAGAGTTGAGGGTGGATTCCGGGAAGTGCTGGACTGAAGCTATGAGGTGAAGACTGGTGCCTACATGGAGTTGACCTATTTTCATATTTCAGTTGATTTGGGACATTTTGGGAGTTTTACCTGGATTTATGTAATTTTCTGATTATGTTGGATTTTAAGAGTTTATGTTGGATTTGGAGTTGCAAACGGTTTATGTTTTCTTGGTCTATGGAGGCCTCTCCCTTGAACTCTTATTTTAAGCTTGGGTTTTGTTCGTTTCTTCTGTCGCTTTTCACTGGGTAATACTCGATACTGGTTCAACCTCGGGTTTGACCGAGCTGATTCGGGTTGGGTGTTACAGTTTGAACAGCAACTTAACATCAAAAATCAAGAACAGGGCCATTCTAATGCTAGAGAGACTGGAAAGGAATCATGAGGCACACAAAAATACAATCAAGGGCAATCAAGTTCATGCAATGTTCTCTAGCATCCTACCCCACACTTAAATCAGACTGTGTCCTCACAGGACTAAAATTAGAGTTCAGAGTGAAGTAGAAGAACCTGGACCGAGATGGTTGGTGTAGGGGATGGGCATGGATCCTCGGAGCGGAGGGAATCTACCCAAGCGAAGCAAAGGGAATCTCCAAACTGCCTACAAAACAAAAACAAATGAAAGATAAAAAGGAAACCGGGACAAGTGTCCCGGATCCACACAGAAAAAAAGTTGGATCAAAATCCGAAAAGAAGAAATAAAAAGAAGGGACAAGAAAGAGGATACAACCTGATCACTGCTCGTTAGGCGCGTCGGGAGGTGGAAAGTGGAGGAAGTCGCCGAGCTGACGTTGCCACGCCAGCTGTGTCTCATACCGCTCGTTGGAGGGTGCATATGTTGTTGCATAATAGTCCACCTTGTCTCTTGAGTGGCATTGTCGGTGATGCGCCACTCTTGGAGACGCTCATACAGCTCTCCAACATCCGCGGGGTGCGGTCGGTGCTGCTGGTGAGGCGCCTGATATGGATCTGGAATGGGTGGCGGCGACCGGTGTGCATACCCTGCCTGATGATGTGGCGAGGGTATAGGATCATGAAATTTTGGCTCGTACTCAGGCTGAGGCTCCTCAGAATCATCTTCTTCCTCCGACTCATTCTCGTAGTGGAGAGGAGGATCTGCTGCTACCTGGGGGCTGAGGTCCAGCTCGAGGTTGTATTCGACCGCCAAATCACCTCCAACGGTGCGTACTCTGCGGCGTGGGATGTTCGGGCCATATTCTTGGCTGAGGCCGAAGGAGATGATGAGTCGGCCTACAAAGTGGCCTCCCAGGAGTGAGCGAGGTGGCTTCGACCTCTGAGTCTTCTTGCGGAGTAGTCGGGCAAGCACCCATCCGAGATGAAGAGGATATCTCTCCCGGATGGCGCGATGAAGAAGAAGCTCCTCTCGGCTGATATGGTGGCGGTCCTTCTCTAGAGCATACAAAAGAGAACGACGCCAAACCATGTGAATGAATTTATAGAGAGGGTGAGTGAGAGACTTAATTGAATTATGCTTCGTAAAACGATCGTCGGGCACTCCATTCATATGGCTCCAGAGTGCATGGTACTTCTCTCCGTCGTCATCGTCGTTCTCCCAGCCGAGCAGATGACCCTCGTAGTGCTCGTGGGGAATCCCAAGACGAGTTGCAAACTCATCATATGTGAGTTTCCTGTGCACCCCACCCAGATAGAAGGTGACGACCTCCTTGTGCTGCCTCCTCTTGTGCTCGTCCAGATCGAACGTCGCCCAAAACTCCTGAAGGGTGACGTCTGGGAAGTCGACGGCAAGCGTGGTCAACTCCAGCAAGCCAGCATGCGTCAGTGCATCGAGCACGTTCCGGTGCCAGTCCTCATCGTGATCGAAGAGCGACTCCATGGAAAGGGGGCGAACAGCAGCTCCAGGGATATTCTCGAGACGCTGGTAGCACTCGAAGTAGTATGGGGGTAGGCGAGCAACGGTGTGGTGGTACCAAACACGGCCAGGGAAAGCTGGGGGAGGGCCCTAGACGGCAGGTGTGACGGGAGCGGGAACTCGGGAGCTGGAGGCGGTGTCAAGTCACTGCTTGGTCCTGCGCTCATGAGTTACGTTCCTAGCTCCGAGTCTTCGAGATGGAAGGGATGGCGTCACGATCTCTTTCTGGCTCTTCGGACTCTAACTCTGCTCCAGAACTTGAGAGAATTCTGAAGTAATCGGTATTAGTTGGAAATTATGATTCTGAAAAGTGTATCTTGATTTGGGCCGCCGGTTAAGTATTTATACTTAACCCTAATACCGTCGGTTTTTAACTGATATTTTCGCCAAAAATGTGAAGAGATTTTCGGCGAAAATCTCTTTGTAAAATGACTGAACGCCGGCTGCTTTTCTTCTGTGGTTTTTGGTCCAACAGTTCTCGGCGAAAACTTAGTGTTTTCGCCGAAAACATCCTTCGGTTGACATCAGTGGATTTGTGCTAGGGTTTTCGCCGAAAACACTAAGGGATTTTCGGCGAAAACTTTAGTGTAAACCGGGGCAGGAATTGGTTCGACTTGATTGGCTCCTTGGATCGATTCCGGTGTGATTCCTCGAGGTTCCAATGCCTTAGACACGTCCTTGGCTACTTATTTGACGGCAAAAACCTGTGCTAACATAGTGATGAGCTGCAGAACAGTGATCAAATACTACCAAGCTAGAAAGCTAAGTAGATCGTATTCCACGGGGTTTCTTCTAATTGACTACTCAAAGAAGCTGGCAATTTATCCAAGTTTGAACACGTTGTGCATGGTGTGAGTTCGACGACTTCTAGACTAAGATGCAAGAAAATTAAAAAGAAATTGAAAGACAGAATGATTGGATGGTTCAGACAGACGACAGACAAGCTTAGATTTCGAATCCCCCTTAGATCACCAAGGCAACAACAATCAACAGATCAGCGGATTTCAATTCTCGTTCAATCAATTTCTATACACCACCATAACTCCTGACCCTTAGGTTTAAGACCGGCGAACGTTCGCTCTATCCGATCTAACTACCAAGATTAACTAGTCGCCCGGGTACGGTCGCCTCTCGCAACGAGTTAACTTAACTGGTGCAATTACTAATGATTTATGAGTTACTCTTGTAGTGAATTAACCCTAACTGGTTCCTACGAAAGGCACACTCCAATTATAAGGTTAACTGGTTGAATTGATGTTTTAAAGAGAGGCGAGCGTTCGCTTCTATCCTCAACTTAACAAGAATCTAAACTAGGTGATCAAGGAAGACAAGTTTAAGCGCCAAAGCAGGGAACTGTCTAACGACTACGTCTAGTGACTACGTCTGGCGACTAACCCTAGCTTGCAAAATCCTAATCTAGGCGATCAACCAGAAAAGAAACATAAACAATCAAGAACAAAACAACCATGCAAAGAGAAACTGATTGAACTTTGAATCTAATTACCGCCGATCCGTGACCGCTTTAAAGCCCTGGGTCACTTAGGGTTCATCTAATCTAAGCTCTACGAGTTTAGCTACTCATGTTCATAACAAAAGAATCAAAGACAGAAACAGAGTTCATCATACAGAGGAAGAACAGATAAGAACTGAAAAACCTAATTCTGATGACTCTGGCAAAGCTTCGCTCTCCGGTAATCTTCAATCCTAGCTCCGAGTCTCCGAGGTGGACGGGATGGCGTCACGATCTTTTTTCCGGCTCTTCAAACTCTAAACTCTCCTTAAGAACTCTCCGAGAATCCTTGAAGTAATTTGGTATGAAAGTATATTATGAAAAGTCTTTTTCCGTGTTATGATTTGTGGCCGCCGGTTAAGTATTTATACTTAACCCTAAACCGCCGGATTTTAACTAGGATTTTCGGCGAAAATATTAAGGAATTTTCGCCGAAAATTCCTTTGCAAAAGTGGATGACCGCTGGCTGTTTCTTCTGTGGTTTTCAGCCCAACATTTTTC
Organism: Linum lewisii; assembly: GCA_034768395.1. NCBI lineage: Eukaryota > Viridiplantae > Streptophyta > Magnoliopsida > Malpighiales > Linaceae > Linum > Linum lewisii. The sequence goes on from CM068296.1 coordinate 61,423,840, forward strand.
GGCGAAAACTTAGGGTTTTCACCGAAAATATCCTTCGGTTGACATCAGTGGATTTCTTCATGCATTTTCACCGAAAACACTAGGGGATTTTCGGCGAAAACTCCTTTGTAAACCGAGGCAGGAATTGGTTCGACTTGATTGGCTCCTTGGATCGATTCCGGTGCAATTTCTCGAGGTTCCCACGCCTTAGACACGTCCTTGGCTACTTTATTTGACGGCAAAAACCTGTGCTATCATAAAAACACTAGAAAACCATCAAATAGACCCGAAATGGGCCAAAGTAACACAAATGGCACGAGATAGGGCAATTGATTGAATATTCGTTATTCTACCCTAAAAAACCATGTCTTAAGCAAGGAAATGTCGCTTAAATGAGGCTGATAATCACGTCAAATCGAGTGTCATCACATAGAAACACTGGAAAACCATAAAATAGACCCGAAACGGGCCAAAGTAACACAAATGGCACGAGATAGAGCAATTGATTGAATATTCGTTATTCCACCCTAAAAACCAAGCCTTAAGCAAGGAAATGTCGCTTAAATGAGGCTGATAATCACGTCAAATCGAGTGTCATCAAAATACCCACACTTAAGCTTTTGCTTGTCCTCAAGCAAACTAAATAGAAGCGCTCATGTTCACAAATGAAAAGATCGATTAAATTGGAGCTCAATCAAACACAATGAATTATTAGACAGATAGTTCCTAGAACAAGAAACCTAACATGCATACAGATCAGCCAAACAACCTGGTCTCACTAATAAACTGCACACAACAAGTAATCGCAACCAATTATGCACGAATTTGACCTGACCGACCAGACTCCTCACACAGGAAATATATAGTACAATGGAAACTCTCACTCTCTGTGTTTAAGGATGTGTTTATGCTCTCAATCATTTTCTGTTATTGAATTCATTCATAAGTTTGCAATTCGACCACATCTCCACCACTGTGACAACACGAGTAACCAGTCAAGAAGGACTTCCCTGCTAGGGCTGTAACGAATTCTACACTACAAGGGTTTATAATGAAATGGATGATGGGAATGTATGATGATGGCTTTGGTGCGGTGTAGCTTTTCGACTAACTTCCCTCGAATCTAGCTTATGGCTTCCTACCATCTAACCATACACGGGTGGAATAGTGAACGCTCGTCCTATGATACCTTCAAGCAACCGAGCACTTTATTATTTTTCTTACACAATTTTTTCTTTTCAACTTTTCTTCTGACTTCGTTCTTCCATGTATAGAGAGAAGAACGTTTTATTGAACTAACAACTTGAAACTTTTCTGAATTTCCGCTTTTTCGAATTTTTTTTTCATTTTTTTTGTGCCAATTCTTTCTTTTAGTTGCTAGAGGGGTTTACACGTTTGGACATAATAGCTAAGACCACCTGTTTAATGGCTATAGGCAGGTTACCACAAACCGACTTCCGGCAGGTCAATCTAGGACTACAAACACAGGGGATCAACGGGGAATGAAAGAATGGGAAATGGCTGTAATGTATATCGAACCGAAAGAACAGGCCAAGCTCAAGGGTCTACACCTAATGGATTTTATCGTTAGGTAAGCTATCTGGCTTAGTAGCTGAATCTAGGTGCCCCTATCATTCTAGAACTCATGTTATCGTGTGGTCTCGAGTAGGTCTCATGCAAATTCTAACTCATTCAAGCAAACAGAAAATCACTAAAAAAGAATTGAAATTGCAAGTTACGTGCAATGGATCAAAAGCTCACAGTTGGTTTGCTAGTCGGATTCGGTTATTTTCATGCAATCAAGGCTACAAACTACAAGTGTGATTTTAAAAATTCTGTTCTGACCAGGCAATTTAGCATCAAAGTAAACACGTTGGTTCTCAAGTTCTAGGTTAAGCAGTCTAAGCATCATTATGAAACTTTGAACAGCAACTTAACATCAAAAATCAAGAACTGGGCCATTCTAATCTAGAGAGACTGGAAAGGAATCATGAGGCACACAAAAATACAATCAAGGGCAATCAAGTTCATGCAATGTTCTCTAGCATCCTACCCCACACTTAAATCAGACTGTGTCCTCACAGGACTAAAATTAGAGTTCAGAGTGAAGTAGAAGAACCTGGACCGAGATGGTTGGCGTAGGGGATGGGCATGGATCCTCGGAGCGGAGGGAATCTACCCAAGCGAAGCAAAGGGAATCTCCAAACTGCCTACAAAACAAAAACGAATGAAAGATAAAAAGGAAATCGGGACAAGTGTCCCGGATCCGCACAGAAAAAAAGTTGGATCGAAATCCGAAAAGAAGAAATAAAAAGAAGGGACAAGAAAGAGGATACAACCTGATCACTGCTCGTTAGGCGCGTCGGGAGGTGGAAAGTGGAGGAAGTCGTCGAGCTGACGTTGCCACGCCAGCTGTGTCTCATACCGCTCGTTGGAGCGGTGCATATGTTGTTGCATAATAGTCCACCTTGTCTCTTGAGTGGCATTGTCGGTGATGCGCCACTCTTGGAGACGCTCATACAGCTCTCCAACATCCGCGGGGTGCGGTCGGTGCTGCTGGTGAGGCGCCTGATATGGATCTAGAATGGGTTGCGGCGACCGGTGTGCATACCCTGCCTGATGATGTGGCGAGGGTATAGGATCATGAAATTTTGGCTCGTACTCAGGCTGAGGCTCCTCAGAATCATCTTCTTCCTCCGACTCATTCTCGTAGTGGAGAGGAGGATCTGCTGCTACCTGGGGGCTGAGGTCCAGCTCGAGGTTGTATTCGACCGCCAAATCACCTCCAACGGTGCGTACTCTGCGGCGTGGGATGTTCGGGCCATATTCTTGGCTGAGGCCGAAGGAGATGATGAGTCGGCCTACAAAGTGGCCTCCCAGGAGTGAGCGAGGTGGCTTCGACCTCTGAGTCTTCTTGCGGAGTAGTCGGGCAAGCACCCATCCGAGATGAAGAGGATATCTCTCCCGGATGGCGCGATGAAGAAGAAGCTCCTCTCGGCTGATATGGTGGCGGTCCTTCTCTGGAGCATACAAAAGAGAACGACGCCAAACCATGTGAATGAATTTATAGAGAGGGTGAGAGAGAGACTTAACTGAATTATGCTTCGTAAGACGATCGCCGGGCACTCCATTCATATGGCTCCAGAGTGCATGGTACTTCTCTCCGTCGTCATCGTCGTTCTCCCAGCCGAGCAGATGACCCTCGTAGTGCTCGTGGGAATCCCAAGACGAGTTGCAAACTCATCATATGTGAGTTTCCTGTGCACCCCGCCCAGATAGAAGGTGACGACCTCCTTGTGCTGCCTCCTCTTGTGCTCGTCCAGATCGAACGTCGCCCAAAACTCCTGAAGGGCGACGTCTGGGAAGTCGACGGCAAGCATGGTCAACTCCAGCAAGCCAGCATGCGTCAGTGCATCGAGCACGTTCCGGTGCCAGTCCTCATTGTGATCGAAGAGCGTCTCCATGGAAAGGGGGCGAACAACAGCTCCAGGGATATTCTCGAGACGCTGGTAGCACTCGAAGTAGTATGGGGGTAGGCGAGCAACGGTGTGGTGGTACCAAACACGGCCAGGGAAAGCTGGGGGAGGGCCCTAGACGGCAGGTGTGACGGGAGCGGGAACTCGGGAGCTGGAGGCGGTGTCAAGTCACTGCTTGGTCCTGCGCTCATGAGTTACGTTCCTAAGCACGAAAACAAACCAGATTAGTCAAACTAAAACCCTACCCCACACTTAGTAGAAAAACTCAATTTCACAAAGAAATGAGGAAAACCGAGTGGGGGTAAGCAAAGCAGATTAACTGGTAATCACAAAAATTAAAATACATGCTTAGGAACAGCCAGAATGGAATTATCACAATCAGAGTTCAGAAGTCAAACCGACATTCAAAAAGTCAACATAATAGAACATTGAACCCTAATCATGGCAATATTAGCACAAAGCGGAAAATGACGATATAATATGATCTCAGATGGCAAACACAATAATATGAACGTAATTGAGCACATCAGGCAGCCAAACGAGGATAAACAGTTCATGGTCAAACCGACATTTCTCAAAAGTCAACACCACAAAGAATCGATCTTATTTATAGCAACACATGATCAAACGATATTAAAATTAAGCACAATACTCCCTAATCATGCTAGATCAGTCCAAAGAGTTCAGTTAACCTAGTTCACACGAAATCAGTCGGCACGCAAATCGAGGTAAACCGAAAAGTCAACCGAAAGTCAACCCTGACGAAATTCAGCATTCAACATGTCAAAAGATTCGTAATGAAAAGTTCTACAACTTACCTTGAAGCCTGAAAACAAACGGAGAAAGAGAAATCGGAGAAAAATCAAAAATTTTAGGTTATGGCTGAACGGGAGCTCTAGAGCTCCGATTCGGACGATCTACGTCTCAAAATGTTCAGAAAAGGGAGGGGAGACGCGCGGCGGCGGCGGCGGCTTGTCGGACGGCGGCGATGGAAGAAAGGCGGCGGCAGTTTGAGTTTTTAACAAAAGGGGAGGTTTTGAAGATTTTCGAAAATAAGAAGTGAGGAGAGAGAAGAAGAAGTGACCGGATTTTAAAATGAATAATTTGTTGATTTTCACTCAGATTTTCGGCGAAAATATGTGCAAGTTTTCGCCGAAAACCCAAGGCAAAAAGGTCTGCCAATTTTCAAATACATTTTCGCCGAAAACTCAAGGAGTTTTCGCCAAAAAGTTGAGTTGAAAACGTCTGGAAAACACAGTGGGATTTCAAAGGGAGTTTTCGCCAAAAATTTTGACCTGTACGATTGAAAATATTTTCGCAATCCCGGCAAACTTCAGAAAATCACAGTTAAATCCACAAAAATCGGACAACCTCAAACGACTTGCGATTGACACTACGACACACAGACTACACACGAAAAATAAGAAAACAAACAAATTGACACTTTTGGCTCCCACGAACCGACTCTAGAACACTAAGGTTGACACAAATGAAAAACTGACTCCAGCCGTGGGTTGCCTCCCACGAAGCGCTCTAGATTAACGTCCTTGAGCTGGACGATACCTGGACGGTATTAGGAGACATCCCAACTCAGGTTCTCCTTAATGATAGCATAGGAGTTCATGAAGTAGAGCTTCGGGGCATCTCCGTGAACCATAAATTTCTTCCCGTTAGCGTGTATGAGCTTGGTACGTCCGTCAGGAAGGTGCTCAGTGATCTTGAATGGACCAAAGAGCTCTGTCAAGGGATCATCTTTTACGAGGAAGACGGTGGAAGGGATGAGAATGATTGGCTTCACCTTCTCTTTACCCTCCGGCTTTGTATCACCAGGATCGGTGATCGTAGGTATTTCCTTAGGAGATGCTTTTGTCTTCCTTTCAATACTTGTTCCGGCGCCGGTAGCTCGGAACGAATTGGTTGTGCAGCTGGCTCGGATGAAGATGGCGGCATAACTGGTCTCCAGACCATTTGAGTCTTCGTCTTCTTGATCTTCCCCCGGGGCCTGCTAGGTTTTGTGCTCGGTGGTTTAGAAGAGGCTTGCAGTTCCTTCTTCTTTAATGGCTTCTGAGGAACAGATTTTGGTTTCTACTTGGTAATCTGTTCAGCACCTGCAGTAACAATTGAGCTAGGAACACTGGAAGAGACATCAGTAATGAAGTTGACCGAGGCCAACTCCGTAGTTTCTACGGATAAACGGTGTGATTCTCCCTTAGGAATGTATCTCATACCGTCCTTGAGACGAAATGTCGCAGTATCCTTCCCAACCCTTAATGTTAACGAACCATTTGGAACATTAATGTTGATGTCGGCTGTCGCCATAAACGGCCGGCCTAAGAGAAGGGTGGAATATGTCTCTTGAGTATCCATCACTACATAATCAGCGAAAAACCGGAAAGGGCCACAACAAGTGATTACATCCTTGATTATTCCTCTAGGTTCTTTTAGAGTTTTGTCGGCGAACACTAAATGCATGCTAGCAAGTTGTAATTCACCTAGGTTGAGTTTCTTATATAAACACATAGGCATGACATTTATAGACGCACCTAGATCAACCAAACTACGCTCAATTTCAATGCCATTAATGATTAAAGGTAACGTAAAAGGGCCAGGATCAGAGCACTTAGCTGGGATAGGTATGGGTGGTGATTGAGAGACGATAGCTGAGCATTCTCCCGTAGAGGGAGTAGAAAGTGCTTCCTTCTTCTTCTCCAGGCTGTTCTGCTCAACGCTCCTGGTTGTGATGACTTTAGCATGCTCGTTCTTCATGGTGGAGTTGTTTTGAGACGGTGCCTGATTGAAGAGAGGAAGGTTAGCTAACATGCTAGCAACTTTATTTACCATGCTCTCTATTCTCTGTCTTGTGCGATCTGTCCTTGGTTAAAAGCATCTTGGGCTTTAAACCTTTCTTCGTGATCATCGAGCCTTGCCGCAATCAGATCAAACTTCTTAGCTATTTTCCTCTCCCAAATGTTCTCAGACGTAAAATTCTGAGGTTGCTGTGCTCCGGTGAATCTGGGAGGATCTTGATAACTATTGTCCCAGCATTGATTCTGACTCTGGTTGAATCCGAAGTTGTAAGGAGGACGCTCAAGGAAGCTTCCCTGTTGTTGAGGAGGTGTTCTGAACTGACGGTAGTCGGGGTAGCCTCTTTGATCCTTGGAGAAGCCTTGATCGATGAAATTCACTTCCTCTTTAGACCAGTTATTAACTGTTCCGAAGATCTCCTTCATATGTTTCTGTACTTCGATCTTGATCTGATCTTCATGGCTTGGTCGGCTCTTCGCTGCTCCAAATTGTCGCTCCAAATTCCTGGTCTTAGATGCGCAGTTCGCAAAGTGAAGAAGAGCATCTTCTGGTTCGAGTGTTGTGCAGTCGCCATTAGCTAAGGTGTTGACCCATTCAGCCGTTTCTTCATTCATTCCTCTGACAAAGATATCAGCTAGATGCTCCTGTTTGAATCCATGATGAGGGCAGTCATAGAGGAGCTCTTGGAATTCGTTCCAAGCATCATATAAACTTACTCCGTCCTTCTGTGAGAATCTGGCGATGCTGTCCTTGTAAAATGTAGTTCTTGAAGGAGGAAAGTATTCCTCTATGAAGTCTTGAGCTAGAGTATCCCAGCGGTGTAGTGGCCAGGTGGTTTCGAACTGAGCCATATCTTGGCGGTGCCTTTAAGAGAGAATGGGAAGACTCGTAAGCAAAGATTGTTCTTACCGAGGTTCCTGCTCTTAAACGTCTCGCACATGGCTAGGAAGTTCGCCAAATGTGTGCATGGGTTATCTTGCGACTCCCCTTCGAATTGTAGATCCCTAGAGACCATTTCCAGGAAGGGAACTGTGATCTCATAGTCGGGATCGTCATCGTTGTGCGGCACAGCGACGCTAGATCGAAAGCTGACCACACTTGGTTTATAGTAATCCGCCACGGTGCGTTGAGCAGCCATTACGGAAGGAGAAGGTGGTGGTGAATCTGAAGTAGTGGATGAAGCGGATGAAGATGAGGAGTTCTCCTTCAACTCCTCGATCTTAATAGGAGTAGGAGGTGAAGGCGGAATGATTCTGACTTGCTTCTGAGCTCGTGGTTGCTTCAATGGAGCAGAAGTACCCGGCTTAAACTGAGAATGAGTGACCGAGCGGTTCATAAACCTGTAGAACAACCTACAAGCAACAAAAGCAAACATAACCGGCGTAAAATTGAAGTGTGATGAAAAGGTGAAAGATGGAAAGTAGAAGAATAAAATGCCAGTTCTTCTTTCGAACAATCAAAAGAAGTCCCCGGCAACGGCGCCAATTTGATGAACCGTCGTTGTGCTGGTTCAATCAAATACTACTAAGCTAGGAAAGCTAGGGTAGATCGTATTCCACGGGTCTTCTAATGATCAATTACTCAAATAAGCTGGCAAATTACTCAGGTTAAACACTTCGTGCGTGGTGTGAGTTCCACGACTTCTAATTCTAAGAAATGCAGGGAAATTAAAAATTGAAACTGAAAATAGATTGGAAATTTAGGGTTGAAAACAGAGATGACAGACGAACTTAGACTTTGAATCTCCCTTCGTTCACCAGAGCATAGGCAATCAACAGATCAACGGATTTCAATTCTCATTCAATCAATTTCTAAGACACCACCATAACTCCTGACCATTAGGTTTAAGACCGGCGAACGTTCGCTCTATTCGTTCTAGCTACCAAGATTAATTAGCCGCCCAGGTACGGTCGCCTCTTGCAACGACTTAACTTAACTGGTAGAATTACTAACGATTTATGAGTTACTCTTGCAGTGGATTAACCCTAATCGGTTCCTACGAAAGGCACACTCCAATTATAAGGTTAATTATTCGATTTGATGTTTTAAAGTAAGGCGAGCGTTCGCTTCTATCCTTAGCTTAACAAGAATCTAATCTAGGTGATCAATCCAGACAAGAAACATGAACGATGAAGAACAAATCAAACATGAAAGAGAAACTGATTGAACTTTGAATCTAATCACCGCCGATCCGTGACCGCTTTAAAGCCCTGGGTCACTTAGGGTTCATCTAGTCTAAGCTCTAAGAGTTTAGCTACTCATGTTTTTCACAAAAGAATCAAAGACAAAGATAGAGTTCATCATACAGAGGAAGAACAGAAAAGGATCTGAAAAACCTAATTGAGACGACTCCGGCGGAACGTCGATCTTCCGGTAAACTGCAATCCTAGCTCCGAGTCTTCGAGATGGAAGGGATGGCGTCACGATCTCTTTCTGGCTCTTCGGACTCTAACTCTGCTCCAGAACTTGAGAGAATTCTGAAGTAATCGGTATTAGTTGGAAATTATGATTCTGAAAAGTGTATCTTGATTTGGGCCGCCGGTTAAGTATTTATACTTAACCCTAATACCGCCGGTTTTTAACTAATATTTTCGCCGAAAATGTGAAGAGATTTTCGGCGAAAATCTCTTTGTAAAATGACTGAACGTCGGCTGCTTTTCTTCTGTGGTTTTTGGTCCAACAGTTCTCGGTGAAAACTTAGTGTTTTCGCCAAAAACATCCTTCGGTTGACATCAGTGGATTTGTGCTAGGGTTTTCGCCAAAACACTAAGGGATTTTCGGCGAAAACTTTAGTGTAAACCGGGGCAGGAATTGGTTCGACTTGATTGGCTCGTTGGATCGATTCCGGTGCGATTCCTCGAGGTTCCAATGCCTTAGACACGTCCTTGGCTACTTATTTGAAGGCAAAAACCTGTGCTATATAGAAACACTAGAAAACCATCAAATAGACCCGAAACGGGCCAAAGTAACACAAATGGCACGAGATAGAGCAATTGATTGAATATTCGTTATTCCACCCTAAAAACCATGTCTTAAGCAAGGAAATGTCGCTTAAATGAGGCTGATAATCACGTCAAATCGAGTGTCATCACTCGGGTCATTTGTAAATGAGCTGGCTCGCGAGCCGGCTCGAAAGTAAATGAGCCAAGCCCGAGCCTACCCTAGCTCAGCTCGGTAGGCTCGTGAGCTGGCTCAGCCCGTCGACTCGTTGATCCATGGTTGAACCGGATACGAGTATTGCTAATGAAACAACCAAAAGCCAAAGAAAACGATAAACAAGATTTAATATAAATAATCTGAAAGAGGCCTCCAATAAATGAAATCCAAGTGTAAATGAAAACCAATGAAAACCAATAAATCCAATACAATCCTCAAAAGTGTACAAAAAATCCCCAAAAGTCAATGGTCAACTGAAATGTAAAAATGGAAAGAGTCAACTCCAAGTAGGTCGCCAATCTTCACCTCATAACTCCCACTACAACCTTCTCGAACTCAACCTGAACACCTGAACTCCGACACCAACTACTAGCCACATGAACCTGAAAGAGGTTTTGTCACTCAACTGTTGAGTAATAAAAGAAGAGAGACTCAAGGGAATCTACTAATCTCTCTTTCTGATCGATCCTCTAGCCAATCTTCGCTTCGCTCTCGCTCAATCATGTCGTCAAAGCTCCAAAATCTCCTCCCGAGAGTGTCTGCTTCGTTTGAAATTGAATGAATAATGAATTTTGAATCTCCTTAGGGTTAAAACCCTTGTTTTCCTTTTAAATCTGGATTTGACGAGATATGTGCCTAGGGCTTACGAAAAGTGCTCCGACGCACATCTGGTTGATTTAGGTGCACATTTGGTAAATGGGAAAATCTGGATGAATGTTAATACGAGATATGCGCCTGGAGCTTACGAGATGTGCTCCGGCGCACATCTGGTTCATTATGGCACACATCTTGTAATTGTGAGGTTGCTTCGATGATTCCCACTCTATTTGAACTCCGAATTGATCCTCATTTGAAGCGTCGAGCTCGTAGAAATGTTTTCCACAATGTGGTAACATGAAATATCATAAAAAACAACTCGAAACAACATCAAACGGCCCTAAAGAGGCCAGAGGACAATAACATGCAATTTGCACAAAAGTTCCAAAAAACTACGAGAAATAGGTGTACAAAGAGGGGAATTTCGCTCAAATGTGAAGAGATAAACGTTGTAAATCTAATGTCATCAAATCACCCCACACTTAAACTTTTGTTTGTCCTCAAACAAATTAAATTTGAAATCACACTCAAATTCATAAGTGACAAGATCAACCAAATTGAAATTCAATCTCTAACAATTCAACCTACATTGTTCCATCTAGAAAGCGTAACCTACACAAGAAAGAACATCAACCAAAAAATTCTAGATCTCACTGCTTTCTGCACACATCAAGTAGTAATCACTCATCATGCACACTACCGACTAAGTAGACTAGACTTCCTCGCACAGACATTTTTAATATAACGGGGAACTCTCACTCTTTGTGTTTAGGGACATTTTATGCACTCATTCATTTTCAAAGACAAGTACTTACCATAGGCTTGCACGTCAACCTTCTCCACCGATGTGATAACACAACTCTAATCAAAAGGTCTTTTTGAACGGGTTGTAATGGGGCTTAGGTGAAGGTAGGGTAAAGTATGGAAGTAGTGAGTAATGTGTGAAGTGGTAATCAACTCAACCTTTGTTCGCCTCTAGACCCATGACTTGACATACTGCTAACTACGACCAAGACAAGACTCAACTCCTAGAACAAATGAGATCCATTCCTATACTAGTGCCTCTATACTAGTGCTCGCACTGGACATTTTGGAGTTGCCGGGTCAACCTAGCTCTTTTTACATCACTTATTATTATCTATCTATATTTCTTTTTTTTTTTTGTTCTTTTTTTTAATTATAGAATTTGGGGTGAAATTTTCATTTTTCATTTTTTTGGAACGGGACTAGTGAGAAGGTCTTTTAAGTCTTATCATCCTAGTCGAACAGTTTGCATAGGTTGTCGAATTTGACTTCGTCAAGTTTCATACCACAATCACGAGATCAATGGGGAAAAGAAGAACTTGGGATATGGATGTATAAAGTGTATGTAACCCAAGAAACAGGCCAAGGCTCAAGGGGGTTATCCTAAGGGAAAACATTGTCCGGTAGGCTGTTTGGCTACAAGTAGTTTAAACTAGGTGCCCTTATCATCTTAGAGCATTGTTACCCTGCAGTCTCAACCAGGTATCATGCAAGTTCTAGAAGTACAAGTTAGAGAAAACCACTCAGAAAGAAACAGACTGGATGTAATAACCGAGTTGGCACAAATCTTACAAACAACTGCTAATCAAACTCAAATCATGATGTGCATTTCAAGGTGAAGCTACAAGAGTGATTCTATAATTTGTTCCGGTCGGATTCATTTAATATTAGTGCAAGCATGCTGGTTATAAGTTCTAGATAAGACAGTTTAAACGTCATTTTGAAAAAATGAAATCCAACTTAGCATTGCAAGTTAAGAATCCAGTATACTCCAAATAAGAGAAATCACACAGATGTCACAGCAATAACATTCCTCCCAGAAATAACATCCCACCCCACACTACAAAAAAAGGGGGTTTAGCGTCGCTTGAAGGGGAAGGGCTTAGCGTCGGTCGACCAAAAACCGACGCTAAACCCTTGACTCGCGTTTGACCAAGGGTTTAGCGTCGGTCGACAAGCGACCGACGCTAAATTCTGACCAAAACCGACGCTAAATCAGGTTTTGGGTCAGAAACGGAGTTCTTGCCCAAAACCAGCTTTAGCGTCGCTTGCCGACATGATTTAGCGTCGGTCATCGACCGACGCAAAATTCCGGACCTATTTAAACCCCGCTGGACCTTCAGTTCCTCTCTCAGCCACCACCACCCTAACCCTAACTTCTCTCAACCCTCTCCTCTCTCCTGAAACTCTCCCAACTTCTTCTTCTTCCCTCTTCCTCTTCTTCTCCTCTTCTCTTCTTTTTCTTCTCCTCTCTCTTCAGCAAGCCGCCGGAGCCCCCTTCTCTTCCAACCAGCCAGAGCATCTTCTTCCTTTTCCTCTGCTCCTTCTCCAAATATCCAGATCCACCTCTTCTTCCTCTTCCCTCTTCCTTTTCTTCTCCTCTTTTCTTCCTTTTCTTCTCCACAGCCAGCCTCCTCCAGTCATCTGCCGCCGCGGCCGCCACCGTCACTCCGATCAACAGTTCGCGATCTAGATCTAGGTGACCTAACCTAAATGGTGACCTAAAAATATATTTGACCAAAATGGTGACCTAACAAATCTAAATGACCTAATTGGACATTAAAAATGCAGTGACTAATTTGTGATAAAAAGAAAATAAAAAATGAATATTAATAAGGAATATAAAAAATGAAAACAAAAAACAAAAAATTGGGTTCGTCAGCGACCGATTCGGTCAAGGATTTAGCGTCGTTCAGTAACCGGATTTAGCGTCGCTTGGTGTATGAGCGACGCTAAATTTTAGCGTCGGAGGAATTGGCGTCGCTTTGTCTGAGCGACGCCAAAACCTTTAGCGTCGGTCAGTGACCGACGCTATGCTGCGTCTCTAACCGACGATAAACAGCTAAATTTTTGTAGTGCCACACTTAAATCAGACATTGTCCTCAATGGACCACGGAAAAAAAGTAGAAAAGTGTACAAGGGGTACCGATGGTGATGATTCCTAGATGACTCAACAGGGGGTGCATGATACCACGATAAATGAAGAATAGATCCTAGATGCGGCCTACAAGCACAAGAGAGGAAAACAAGATGGGGAGGTGGAGAACCCCCTGTTATATCCATGATATCTCAAAACAATAAGACAGAAACACACTAGTTCGACCACGACTTGACTCAAAATAAACTTGGGGAAGAATGGGTTTGATCTGGAAAATCAGGAGGACGGGGAAATTTTTTTTTGTGGTGCATGAAAAATGCGCCTTGGCCTTACGAGATGTGCACTGGTGCACATCTCGTAATATCTCAAAATTTCCCGAAGCTAATAACTAGATGTGCACCTGGCTTCACTCCAAAAGTGCGTCGGCGCACATATAGACAAAAAAAAATTGTGCATATCATAAAATGAAAAAAAATTCTACAAACCTAATTACCAGATGTGCGCCGGCGCACATTTGGTTAAAAATAGAATACTTTTTTACCAGTGTCAAAAAAAATCCTTGGAAATCCCATTAAAACCTCAACTCGCAAAATGATCATGACCACAAATTCGACACCCAAGAACAGACACACACACAAACTGATACTACGACTTGTAAAACACGGAAGCAACTTCAGGTTTTGGATAACGCTTTGGAGAAGAGTAGAAAGAAGTAGAACGGTAAAAATGAGTAATCGAGACAAGACGCGATAATTACGTGGTTCGGTCAAAATTGACCTACTCCACGAGAATGCTGAGCTCTTAGGAAACATATATTTTCTAACAAACTCCACCTTGGTGACTAATCACCCCTTTAAATACTTGTTTGACCTCCCAAGCCTCCACCTCGAGCTCATCACTACCATAACTCCTTAGTTTGTAACTTGGAGTAAAGTACAAATAATGTTTCAACTTCTCTGGTGGTAGTGCCTTTATTAACATGTCAGCTGCATTCTCTGTCGTGTGCACCTTCAACACCTGGATCTCACCAGCATTAATCAACTCTCTGATCTTGTGATATCGTACATCAATGTGTTTCGTCCTTGCATGATACACCTGATTCTTGGTAAGTTCTATGGCACTCTGGCTATCACAGTATATCCCAAGAGCATAATGCTCAAAGCCTACCTCTGAGACTAGCCCTTTCAACCATAACGCCTCCTTTGCTGCTTCAGTTATGGACATGTACTCTGCTTCTGTATTTGATAGTGCAATTACATTCTGCAAGGTTGACCTCCAACTGATTGGACTACTTGCCAATGTAAAAACATAACCTGTCGTGAACTTTCTATCATCTACATCTCCAGCATAGTCTGAATCTACATAACTAGTAACATGAACTGCATCACTCAAACCATAGAGAGACTTCTTTATCTTGCACACCATGTGTTCTTTCCCAAGCTCCTTGAATCCCTCTAGTTGTTCCATGAAGATTTCTCCTACAAATCACCATGGAGAAATGTTGTCTTGACATCTAACTGCTCCAACTCCAGATCTTGTTGAGCTGTTAATGCCAGTAGCAGCCTGATGGTTGTGTGTTTTACAACCGGTGAGAAAACTTCATTGTAGTCAATCCCCTTCGACTATGAGTACCCTTTTGCAACCAGCCTTGCCTTGTACTTGACATCTTCCTTCTCAGAAGTTCCTTCCTTCTTCCTATAGACTCATTTGCACCTGAATGCTTTTTTTCCTTGTGGAAGTTCTCCCAACTCCCAAGTTGCATTCTTATGCAGCGAATCCATCTCATTTGCCATTGCTCCCAACCATTTCTCCTTTTCAGGAATAGACATTGCTTCCTGAAAACTGCTTGGTTCACCATCACTTGTTAGCAATGCGAATGAAGCTGTTTCTTCATCTGTCCTGTACCTGGCAGGAGGTCTAACCGTGCGCATTGGTATATCTATAGCAATACTATGCTATTCTTGATGATGTCCATCCTCTATACTCTGTTGATCATCTTCGCTACCTACTACAGGTTGGAATATTTTTGAGTGATTTTCCAACTCAAGCTCCACACTAGTCTTGTGTGTTGAAACTAGCGATTCTTCTTGAGACGATCCCAGCTTGTCCAACATAGCCTTCTGATAAAAAACTACGTCCTTGCTAATTATCACCTTCATAGATTCTAGATCCCAAAGTCGATATCCCTTGACTCCTTTGACATACCCGATAAAGATGCACTTCTTCGACTTAGAATCCAACTTTGATCTCTCATCACCGGGAACTAGTGCATAGGTTGGGCATCCAAAAACTTTGATTATAGAGTAGTCTACTTCTTTTCCCATCCAGACCTCTTGTGCACACTTGTTCTCTAGTTTCCTTGTAGGTGACCTGTTAACAATGTAACAAGTTGTGTTTACTGCTTCTGCCTAGAACTTCTTGGGTAACTTGGCTTGTATTCTCATTGACCTTACTCTCTCTAGCAATGTCCTGTTCATTCTTTCTGTTACACCATTTTGTTGTGGTGTTTTCTTGATCGTGTAGTGTTTCTCGATCCCTTCATCCTTGCATAATTGAATGAACTCCTTGTCTTTGTACTGACGCCATTGTCAGACCTGAAGCACTTCAAGCTCTTCCCTGTCTACTTCTTAACGGATGTTTTTCACTGCTTGAACTTTTAGAATACCTCGCCCTTTTGCCTCAAGAAATATACCCAAGTTTTTCTAGAGAAGTCTTCAATAAAAGTCACGAAGTATCTAGCTCCACCTTTAGCTATAGTTGTTTTTGGACCCCATACATTTGAATGAATGTACTCTAATACTTGTTTGCTCCTTTGTGAAGATGAATGAATAACTCATTTTTGCTTCCCAAAAACACAACACTCACAGAATCATACTCGACCTTGTGTTTCTTCTTTCATCAGCTTCCTCCTACTAAGTTCCTGCAAACCTTGATCGATGATGTGTCCCAATCGCATATGCCAATTTTGCTTGTGTGTGAGCTATCTTCTGATGATGAAAATGCAGAATCCACAACTGTACTGCCAATGAGCCTATACAAATTGTTACACATTCTCCTTCCCTTCATCATAGTCATAGCTCCCACTGACACCTTTAGTATTCCAGAACCTGGAACTGCAGAAAATCCACACAACTTCTTCTCCAAGGATCCTAACGAGATTAGGTTCTTCTTCAACTCTGGAACATGTTTGACATCATCTAATGTTGTGACTATCCCATCAAACATCTTGATTCTAGCAGTTCCAATCCCCACAACCGGATAAGCATGGTTATCACACGCTTTATAGCTATGAAACCAACTTCTATGAGCAGTATAGTGTGAGGAACATGCTGAATCTAAAGTCCAAGTGTCGGTATAGCTGTCGTTACCTAGTGCTGAGACAACCAAGAGATCCTCATCTTCTGAAGCTTCGAAGATCACACTTACTGAGCTTGATGCTTCATCCTCCTTGCTAGCTCCTTGCTAGCTCCATGGAAGCCATGACAGCCCCGGACCACCGGGCCCCAACCGAGCCCTAACCCTAAAGATTCGGCCCCACAGGTAACCCCTACTCAAAAAAACCCTTCTGTTCATAATTCTTACCCACATCCTAGTGGAATTATAAGTTTTAAATTCCAAGAAAGAGGCCACGTCTCTAGGGACTACCCCAATCAAAGGATCATGGTGCTTAGGGAAGGAGAAATCGAGACTGAAGATGAAAAGGATGAAAAGATGGAGGAAGAAGATGCTGAGTCTGATGAGGGGGAGGAAGTACAACAAGCTGGGCTGAAGAAGTTTTCAGGCATGTTCTTACGTGCCCTAGATCCGGAGCCAAGGAGTCGGCCCAGTCCTGGAGTCGGCGCTCTGCCCTACTCAACCCCTGCGCCAGCGTGCGGCCCAGCCCCGGTGCCAGCGCCCGACCCTGCCCCGGAGCCGGCGCTCTACCTAGCCCCGCCGCCAAGGCCTAGGACAGCCCCGACCCACATTGGAACGTCAGAGTACAAGCCGGGCTACAACATGAGGTTGTTCCCCTATTGACGGATGCCCCGCTTGAGAGAGACTAGAAATGGCTCTGAATGAAGAAGAGGGTGCCCAGATCGAAGAAGAGGAAGAGGCTGACTTGGAGATAGATGAAATATTCTCACACATGTCTTCCCCAAGCCTTGACATCCTCGTGGACAGCCCATCCGAAGCAGAAAACATGGACACCGACGGACAGAGCTCAGAAGACCCTGAGCCTTGGTCTTACACAGATTCTAATGATGTCCCAAGTCCAGGAGACCAAGCTGAGTCTCCCCCACTATGACCACACAGGTAACAGAAACCCGGAGAGGATTGCTGATGATGCGTTTTCACGCGCATGTAGTTGATGACACTCAATTTGACGTGATTATCAGCCTCATTTAAGTGACATTTCTTGGCTTAAGACATGGTTTTTAGGGTAGAATAGCGAATATTCACTCAACTACTCTATCTCGTGCCATTTGTGTTACTTTGGCCCATTTCGGGTCTATTTGATGGTTTTCTAGTGTTTTCGTGATAGCACAGGTTTTTGCCGTCAAATAATGTAACCAAGGACGTGTCTAAGGCATTGGAACCGCACCTGAATTGATCTAAGGAGTCATTCAAGTCAACACAAGTCCTACCCCGTTTTACACAGGAGTTTTCGGCGAAAACTCGAGAAGAAATCGGCAGAGCTTACAAGAAGAAGTTTTCGGTGAGAAGTCAAAGTTCTCGCCGAAAACTCTATACAATAATCTCACAGGAGAATCAGTCGACGGAAGCCAGCATTTTACAAAGCAGTTTTCGGTGAAAACTCCTTAAGTTTTCGCTGAAAAATCCAGGCAAATCCGGCGCTGATAGGGTTAAGTATAAATACTTAACCGGCGGCCCAAATCAGAGGAGACTTCATAATTTACAATTCATACTTGATAATAATTCAGAACTTTCAAGAGTTCCAAACCTAAGAAGTTCGAGAGAACAGAGTTGAAGAGTTCAAAGAGCCAGGAAGAGATCGTGATGCCATCCCTTCACCTCGGAGCTAGGATTGAAGAATAGCTTTGCCAGAGTCGTCTTAATTAGGTTTTATAGTTACTTATGTTCTTCCTTTTCATGATGAACTCTGTTTCTGCCTTTGATTTTTTCGTTATGAACATGAGTAGCTAAACTCGTAGAGATTAGACTAGACGAACCCTAAGTGACCCAGGGCTTTAAAGCGGTCACGGATCAGCGGTGATTAGATTCAAAGTTCAATCAGTTTCTCTTTCATGTTTGGTTTGTTCTTTGTTGTTTATGTTTCTTGTCTGGCTTAATCACCTAGATTAGATTCTTGTTAAGCTGAGGATAGAAGCGAACGCTCGCCTCACTTTAAAACACCAAATCAACAATTAACCTATTCATTGGAGTGTATCTTTTGTAGGAACCAGTTAGGGTTAATCCACTGCAAGAGTAACTCATAAATCATTAGTACTTCCACGAGTTAGTTTAGTCGTCGCAAGAAGCGACCGTACTCGGGCGGCTAATTAATTTTGGTAGCTAGATCGGATAGAGCGAATGTTTGCCAGTCTTAGACCTAAGGGTAAGGAGTTATGGTGGTGTCTTAGAATATGATTGAACGAGAATTGAAATCCGCTGATCTGTTGATTGCCAATGCTCTGGTGAACTAAGGGGATTCGAAGTCTAAGCTTGTCTGTCGTCTTTGTTAAGTCAACCAATCTTTCAATCTATCTTTCAGCTTAGTTTTTAATTTCCTTGCATTTTCTAGAATAGAAGTTGTGGAACTCACACCACGCACAACATGTTAAACCTGAGTAGTCTACCTTTACATTTGAGTAGACGATTATTAGAAGACCCGTGGAATATGATCTGCTTAGCTTCCAATTGTGTAGTTATTTGATAAACCTGTTTACAACGTTCATCAAATTGGCGCCGTTGCTGGGGACTTCTTTTAATTCTTTGAAAGAAGAACTAGCATTTTATTCTTCTACTTTCCATCTTCCATATTTCCATCCACTTCGATTTTACACTGGTTGTGTTTGTTTTTGTCATTCGTAGGTTGTTCACAGGTTTATGCACCACCACCCTCTCACGCGCTCCCAAACCTCCAAGAACGACAAGGCTAAGAGTATAGAGAGACCAGGCAGTTCTGCTCCACCAAGACGATCGCGAATTCCAACAAGAGGGAGAATCAATCCACCTCCATCTTTCACTTCGGTCAAGATTGAGGAACTGAAGGAGAGTTCCTCATCTTCATCTTCATCCGCTTCATCTACCGCATCACTTTCACCTCCTCCATCTCCTAGGATGGCCGACCAATTACCACCACCACCACCACCGGTTGCATCGAAGAGTCTAGCTGACTATAACAAGCTAAGCGCGACTAGCGTTCGATCTTCTATCGTCGTGCCACGCATCCTGACTATGAGATCAAGATTCCTTTCTTGACCATGATCTCTAGGGATTTACAATTTGAAGGCAGGCCCCTGGACAATCCGTGCACGCATCTGGCGGATTTCATCATCTCTGCGGTACTTTCAAGAGCGGGAATGTCGACAAGAACACTCTACGCTTGAGAGCTTTCCCGTTCTCCCTTAAAGGCGCAGGTAAGAGGTGGCTCACTGGCAAACCACCTGGTTACTACACAGACTGGGATACTCTTGCTCAAGACTTCGTCGAAGAGTACTTCCCTCCTTCCAGAACAACCGCCTTCAAGGACAGCATCGCTAGATTTTCTCAGAAAGACGGTGCGAGCTTATATGATACTTGGAATGAATTCCAAGAACTTCTCTACAACTGTCCTCACCATGGTTTCGAGCAGAGACAGTTAGCTGAAATCTTTGCTCGAGGTCTTCGTGAAGAATCTGCTAAATGGGTCAATTTCCTAGCTGAAGGGGATTGCACTACCCTCACACCTAAAGTTGCTCTTCTCCACTTCGCGAACTGTGCTTCCAAGTCAAGGAACTGGGAACGACAATTAGAAGGATCAAGAAGCAAGCTCGACCTTGAGGCAACCATTAAAGCAAAAGTTGAGAAGCATCTGAAGAAGTCTTCTACACCTATCAAGCCGCCAGCAGCCTCTGTCTACGTTGCTGATTGCGAGTGGTGTGGAGCTTGTGCTCATAACAGAGGCCGATGTCAGAACTTTGGCAAAGCAGAAGTCTGGTCTACCAAGAAGGCAATTTCATCTCCCAAGGCTTTAGCAACAATTAACAAGGTTATGTTGGCTACCGCAACTACAGACAACAGGGAAATTTCCAAGATCGACCTCCCTAAATGCCGACACTAACCAGAACCAGAATCAGAATGCCCGACCAGCTAGTTCATTCCAGGATCAGAAGCAACCTAATACGACTGGAGGCATCTACTAGCCGCCGCATCGAAATCTGAGAAACTATGGAACAGCTCCTAGCAATCGCCAGAATCAATATCTTAACAATACCTATACAGGACAGTAGCATCAGAAGGACAACAAGGACAGTGAACTTGACAAGAAGCTCAATCAGATCATCACCAGACTTGACGATCATGATTGTCAGTTCAAGGCTCAAGCTCTCCTCAACCAAGAACAGATTGCTTCCGGTCAAAGAATAGAGCATGCAGTGAACCAGATCTCCAGCATGTTAGCCTCTGGTCGCCCATGCGGCGAGCTCCCAAGCCAAACCGAGCTGAATCCAAGAAAGGAGCAAGCTAAGATGGTATCTATTCAAGGTCCGACAAACTCACCTACTAATTCTTCTTCTAATCTATACAGGGCCATTGAAGTTCCGGAGAAGAGGACACCGAAGAAAGAGGCGCCTAAGGAGTACGACCCTCCTCTTGCTCCATACTACGAGAAGCCTCCTTTTCCAAGGGCGTTACTGCCGAACGCAAGGATAAAGATTGGCATGTGGGGAAACAAAGAAGGATACCCTACCACCCGTAGCAAGAAGCCTTCCTCGCCATATCCAGCTAAGTGTTCCGATCCTGGTTCTTTCACACTACCTCTGGTCAATAATGATATTGAGATAGAACGTAGTTTGGTTGATTTAGGTGTGTCCGTGAATGTCATGCCTATGAGTTTATTCGAGAAATTGAATGTAGGAGAACTTAACACGACTAGCATGCAACTTGTCTTTGCTGATAGATCATTGAAAATGCCTAGAGGAGAGATTAAGGATGTCATTACTAAATGTGGTCCTTTCACTTTCCTAGCTGATTTTGTGGTTATAGACACTCACGAGGAGGATTCTACTATTCTTATAGGTCGACCCTTCATGGCAACAAGCGGAATGCAAATCAATGTTCCGAGTGGTTCCTTGACCTTAAGGGTTGGTAAGGAAACGATAACATTCCGCCTTAAGGACGGTATGAGATATGCTCCTACGGAGGAAGAACCTCACTGTCTTGTTGTTGAAACTGTGGAGTTAACCTCGGTCAACCCCGTTACTGATGCCTCTTCTAGTGTTTCTAGATCAACTGTTATTGTAGGTGTTGAACAGATTATCAAGCAGAAGACTGGATCTACTGCACAAAAGCCGCCGAAGAGGAATGAATTGAAAGCCTCTTCTTCTCAATCACAACCAAGCAAGGAACCTGGCAAACTATGGACGAAGAATCAAAAAAAGACTCAAATGGTCTGGAGGCCAATTACTCCGCCATCCTCTTCCGAGCCAGTTGCACCACCAATTCCTGTCAAGCCACCGGCGCAGAAGCCAATGAAGAAGAAGAAGCCGAAAGCATTCTCCAAGGAAGAACCAAAGATCACCGATCCCGATGAAATGAAGCCGAAGGCTAAAGAGAAGACGAAGTCAACCGTTCTCATTCCCTCTACCGTCTTACTTGTAGAGGATGATCTCTCAAGAGAACTGTTTGGGCCGTTCAAGATTACCGACCACCTTCCCGATGGACGTACTAAGCTCATTCATGCTAACGGGAAGAAATTCATGCTCACCGGAGATACCCCGAAGCTCTACTTCATGAACTCCGGCGCAAGCGTTAAGGAGATCCTGAGTTGGGATGTCTCCTAATACCGTCCAGGTATTGTCCAGCTGATGACACTCGATTTGACGTGATTATCAGCCTCATTTAAGTGACATTTCCTTGCTTAAGACATGGTTTTTAGGGTAGAATAACGAATATTCATTCAACTACTCTATCTCGTGCCATTTGTGTTACTTTGGCCCGTTTCGGGTCTATTTGATGGTTTTCTAGTGTTTCCATGTTAGCACAGGTTTTTGCCATCAAATAAAGTAGCCAAGGACGTGTCTAAGGCGTTGGAACCTCGAGGAATCGCACCGGAATCGATCCAAGGAGTCAATCAAGTCGAACCAATTCCTGCTCCATTTACACTGAAGTTTTCGCCGAAAATCCCTTGGAGTTTTCGGCGAACACTCAAGAACAAATTGGCAGAGCATACAAAGGCAATTTTTCGGCGAGAACACCAAGTTTTCGCCGAGAACCCGGCGTCCGAAAATCACAGGAGAAAACAGTCGTCGGTCAACCCATTTACAAAGAGATTTTCGCCGAAAATTCCATCAGATTTTTAGCAAAAATTCCAGGCAAAATCGGCAGTATTAGGGGGCCCAAAACACAATACCTCATAATATCAACTAATACAAAATACTTCAGAATTCTCCCGAGTTCTGGAGCAGAGAGTTAGAGTTCGAAGAGCCAGGAAGAGATCGTGACGCCATCACTTTCATCTCGAAGACTCGGAGCTAGGATTACAGATTACCGAAGATCGAAGTTCTGCCAGAGTCATCTTAATTAGGTTTTTCAGATCCTTTTCTGTTCTTCCTCTGTTCAAGATGAACTCTATCTTTGTCTTTGATTCTTTTGTGAAAAACATGAGTAGCTAAACTCTTAGAGCTTAGATTAGATGAACCCTAAGTGACCCAGGGCTTTAAAGCGGTCACGGATCGGCGGTGATTAGATTCAAAGTTCAATCAGTTTCTCTTTCATGTTTGATTTGTTCTTCATTGTTCATGTTTCTTGTCTGGATTGATCACCTAGATTAGATTCTTGTTAAGCTAAGGATAGAAGCGAACGCTCGCCTTACTTTAAAACATCAAATCGAACAATTAACCTAATCATTGGAGTGTGCCTTTCGTAGGAACCAGTTAGGGTTAATCCACTGCAAGAGTAACTCATAAATCGTTAGTAATTGCACCAGTTAAGTTAAGTCGTTGCGAGAGGCGACCGTACTCGGGCGGCTAATTAATCTTGGTAGCTATATCGGATAGAGCGAACGTTCGCCAGTCTTAAACCTAAGGGTAAGGAGTTATGGTGGTGTCTTAGAATTGATTGAACGAGAATTGAAATCCGCTGATCTGTTGATTGCCAATGCTCTGGTGAACGAAGGGGGATTCAAAGTCTAAGTGTGTCTGTCATCTTTGTTTTAATCAACCAATCTTTCAATCTATTTTCAGTTTTAATTTTTAATTTCCGTGCATTTCTTAGAATTAGAAGTCGTGGAACTCACACCACGCGCGAAGTGTTTAAACTTGAATAACTTGCCTTTAAATTTGAGTAATCAATCATTAGAAGACCCGTGGAATACGATCTACCATAGCTTCTAGCTTGGTAGTTTATTTGAGCTCATCAAATTGGCGCCGTTGCCGGGGAACTCACACCAAAAAATCATTATTCATATTTTCACACAATCAAATCAGACTTTTGAGAGTCAGCCGACTCTAGGGTCGATAGATAGAGTTTAGAGAGTTCGAAGATCCGTGGAGAGATCGGGACGCCATCCTTCCACCTCACTTTCTTCATTTTTGAAAATAAACATCCCCTTTGTTTTTAGAGCACCCGACCACCGCCGCCGCCCGTTACCCGCCACCGCCACCGCCACCGCTGCCCTACTCCCCTCCTTTTTCTGATCAGTTTGAGCCCTAGAACAGTCGAATCGGAGCTCTAGAGCTCCCGTTCAGCCAAACCCTAAATTTTTTGATTTTTCACCGATTTCTCTTTCTCCGTTCATTTTCAGCACCCATGGCTTCAAGGTAAGTTGTAGAACTTTTCATTCTGAATCTTTTGACATGTTTAATGCTGAATTTCGTTGGGGTTAACTTTCGGTTGACTTTTCGGTTTACCTTGATTTGCGTGCCGACTGATTTCATGTGAACTAGGTTAGCTGAATTCTTAGGACTGATCTGGCATGTTTAGGGAGAATTGTGCTGAATTTTAATGTCATTCGATCGTGTGTTGCTATGCTTAAAAATCGATTCTCTGCGGTGCTGACTTTTGTGAAATGTCGGTTTGACCATGAATTATCTATGCTTGTTTGGCTGCCATAAGTGTTAATCCACGTTCGTATTACTGTGCCTGCCATCTGAGTTGTTGATTATGTCGTCATTTCTCGCCTTGAGCTAGTAATTGCCATGATTAGGGTTCGATGTGCTATGATGTTGACTTTTTGAATGTCGGTTTGACTTCTGATCCCTAATTATGTTATGAATATTCCGGCTAGACATATGCATGATTTGTGATTTATCGTGATTACCGGTTACTTGATTTACTTACCCCCACTCGGTTTTCATCGTTTCTTTGTGAAATTGAGTTTTCCTACTAAGTGTGGGGTGGGTTTTTAGTTAATTAATCTGGTTTCGTTTCTGGTTTTAGGAATGTCACTCATGAGCGCAGGACTAAGGCGCGCCTTGACACCGGCTCTAGCTCCCGAGCCCACGCTCCCGTCACACCCGCCGTCCAGGGCCCTCCACCAGCTTTCCCTGACTGTGTTGGGTAGCACGCCACTGTTGCTCGCCTACCCCAGTACTACTTCGAGCGCTACCAGCGGCTCGAGCATGTTCCTGGAGCTGATGTTCGCCCACTATCTATGGAGTCACTCTTCGAGCACGATAAGGACTGCCACCGGAACATGCTCGATGCATTGAGACTGCAGGACTGCTGGAGCTGACCACGCTAGCCGCTGACTTCCCAGACGTCGCTCTCCAGGAGTTTTGGGCAACATTCGATCTGAACGAGAATTGAAATCCGCTGATCTGTTGATTGCCAATGCTCTGGTGAACGAAGGGGGATTCAAAGTCTAAGTTTGTCTGTCATCTTTGTTTTAATCAACCAATCTTTCAATCTATTTTCAGTTTTAATTTTAATTTCCGTGCATTTCTTAGAATTAGAAGTCGTGGAACTCACACCACGCGTGAAGTGTTTAAACTTGAATAACTTGCCTTTATATTTGAGTAATCAATCATTAGAAGACCCGTGGAATACGATCTACCCTAGCTTCTAGCTTGGTAGTTTATTTGAGCTCATCACTAGCTCAAGGACGCTTCGTGGGAGGCAACCCACGGCTGGAGTCAGTTTTTTAATTTGTGTCAAACTCAGTATTTTAGAGTCGGTTCGGGGGACCAAAAGTGTCAGTTGCATTGATTTCTTATTTTTCGTGTGTAGTTTTTGTGTCATCGTGTCAATCCCAAATTGTTTGAGGTTGTTCCGATTTTTGTCAAATTAGTTCGGATTTTCTGAAGTTTGCCAGAATTGCGAAAATGTTTTCAATCCTGCAGGTCAAAGTTTTCGGCGAAAAGCACTCTATTTTCGGTGAAAACCCCTCTTTAAAACCCACTGTGTTTTCTGATCGATTTTTGATAAACTTTTCGGCGAAAACGTACTCCACTTTTCGGCGAAAACTTACTTTGAAAACTGGTAGACGATTTGAACTAATGTTTTCGGCGAAAAATTGCACTTCTTTTCGCCGAAAAATTTCAAAAAATCCAAAAAATCTTATCCCTATTTCCTTCTTTTTCCCGGTCCATCCTCTCTCTCCCCCCCTCACATTTTCGAAACTAAAACCCCCCCTATTTTGAAATTCTCACCGGCCCATTTTTACCGTCGCCGACCACCGCCGCACCCTTCCTCATCCTCCCCTGATCATTTCAAGCCGTAGAACGTCCGAATCGGAGCTCTAGAGCTTCAGTTCCACCGAAACCTAATTTCTCAAATTTTTCACTGATTTCTCTCATTTCGTTCGTTTTCAGCCATCATGACTTCAAGGTAAGTTGTAGAGTTTTTCATTACGAGTCTTTTGACATATAGAATGCTGAATTTCGTCGGGGTTGACTTCGGTTGACTTTTCGGTCTACCTCGATTTGCGTGCCGATTGTTTCATGAGAATTTTGGTGAACTGACTGCTTTGGAATGTTCTAGCATGCTTAGGGAGAATTGTGCTGAATTTTAATACCATTTGATCATGATTGCTATGCTTAAAGGAAGATTCTTTGGGGCGTTGATTTTATGATATGTCGGTTTGACCATGAACTATGTTTGCTCTTTTGGCTGCCATGTTTGTCCATTCACGTTCGTATCACTTTGTTGGTTGTCAGAGTTGATGTTATGCCGTCATTTCCCGATTTGTGCTAGTAATTGCCATAATTAGTGTTCAATGCGTTCTCATGTTGACTTTTTGAATGTCGGTTTGACTTCTGGACTCTAATTGTGATATTAACATTCCGGCTAGACATATACGAGCTTCGCGATTCATTGTGTTTACCGATTACTCGCTTTGCTTACCCCCACTCGGTTTTCCTCATTTCTTTGTGAAATTAAGTTTTTCTACAAAGTGTGGGGTAGGTTCTTAGTTTGACTAATCTGGTTTCGTTTCTTGCTATAGGAATGTCACCCATGAGCGCAGGACTAAGGCCAGACTTGACATCGGGTCTAGCTCCCAAGCACATGCCCCAGTCACTCCTGCCGTCCATGGCCCTCCTCCAGCACTCCCAGGTCGCGCCGGGTATCACCGCACCATCGCCCGCTTGCCCATGCACTACTTTGAGCGCTACCAGAAGTTCCAGCACGTGCCCGGAGCCGACGTGCGACCACTGTCCCTTGACTCCCTCCAAGAGCATGACAAGGATTGGCACCAGAATGTGCAAGCCTCTCTAGCAGCTGCAGGTCTTCTGGAGCTGACCACCATCGCTGACGACTTTCCAGAGGTCGCACTCCAGGAATTCTGGGCCACTTTCAAGCTTGACGAGCACAAGAGGCGCCAGCATAAGAAGGTTGTCTCCTTCTATCTCGGTGGGGTGTACAAAGCATTCACCTACGACGAGTTCGCAGCCCACCTCGGCATTCCACTGGAGCACTACCAGGGCTACCACCTCGGTTGGCAGAACAACTCGGGCAAAGGCCCGGAATATGACACGTCTCTGGCATCCTTGATGCTCAGACCGGGGCTCATT
This sequence comes from Linum lewisii, assembly GCA_034768395.1. NCBI lineage: Eukaryota > Viridiplantae > Streptophyta > Magnoliopsida > Malpighiales > Linaceae > Linum > Linum lewisii. The sequence goes on from CM068296.1 coordinate 61,450,908, forward strand.
ACTCCGTCAGGTCACTCTCTCACCCTCTCTTTCATTTCATTCATATGGTTTGGCATAGATCCATGTTGTTCGCGCCAGAGAAGGATCGCCACCACATCAGCAGAGTGGAGCTCCTACTTCTCTGTGCCATCCGAGAGGCTTATCCGCTTCATCCATGATGGGTGCTGGCACGCCTCTTCCACCAGAAGACCAAGACGACCAAGATGCCTCGCTCCCTCCTTGGCGGTAACTTTGTCGGCCGCCTCTTTGTCACACTCGGCCTCAGCCAATCATATGGCCCTAACGTCCCACGCCGCATAGTACACACCGTCGGTGGTGATTTAGCGATCGAGTACGACCTCCAGCTGGACTACAGTCCGTATGTGGCAGTTGTTCTTCCCCCGCCCCAAGAGGACGAGTCAGAGGAAGAAGATGATTCTGATGAGAAGCAGCCTCAGCCAGAGCAGGAGTTTGATGACCATATACCCTCGCCACAACAGTAGGCAGGGTATGAATATCAGCAGCAGCCGCCCCTTCAGGATCAATTCCAGGTGTCGCACCCTCAACACCGACCGCTTCCAGCTGACTTTGGAGAGCTGTATGAACGACTCCAGGAGTGGCGAGTCACAGACACCGCCACCCAGGACGCCAGATGGGATATTATGCAGCAACACATGCGCCAAAATGATGAGAGGTACGAGGTGCAGCTGGCGTGGCAGCAGCGGGTCAACGACGTCCTCCACATTCCCCCTCCCGATGCATCTGACCAACAGTGATGTATCCTCTTCCTTGTCCCTTCTTTTTATTTCTTCTTTTCGGATTTTGATCCAACTTTTTTCTGTGTGGATCTGGGACACTTGTCCCGATTTCCTTTTTATCTTTCTTTTGTTTTTGTTTTGCAGGTAGTTGGGGAGATTCCCTTTGCTTAGGGTCTACTACACTCCCCTTCGCTTTGTTAGATTCCCTTCGCTCTGAGGACCCGTGTTCATCCCCTACACCAATCATCTCGGTCCAGGTTCTTCTATTTGACTCTCAACTCTAGTCTTAGTACTGTGAGGACACAGAACGATTTAAGTGTGGGGTAGGATGCTAGAGAACCTTGCATGAACTTGATTGCCTTTAATTGTATCTTTTGTGTTATTCCGTAGTTCCTTTCCAGTTTCTCTAGCATTAGAATTGCTCGGTTCTTGATTTTTTATGTTAAGTTGTTGTTCAATTTGTCATAATGATGCTTAGACTGCTTAACCTAGAACCTGAGAATCAACGTGTATACTTTGATGCTAAATTGCCTAGTCATAACAGATTTTAAAATCACACTTGTAGTCGTCACTTTGATTGCATGAAAATGACCGAATCCGACTAGCAAACCAACTGTGAGCTTTTGATCCATTGCACGTAACTTGCAATTTCAATTCCTTTTGAGTGATTTTCTGTTTGCTTGAATGAGTTAGAATTTGCATGAGACCTATTGATGACACTCGATTTGACGTGATTATCGGCCTCATTTAAGCGACATTTCCTTACTTGAAACGTGGTTTTAGGGGTAAAATAGCGAATATTCACTCAGCTACCCTATTTCCTACCGATTTGGTTACTTTGGCCCTTTTTGGGTCAATTTGATGGTTTTCTAGTGTTTTTGTGATAGCACAGATTTTTGCCATCATTTACGTAGCCACGGACGTATTCAAGACCTCAAGGAGTGAACCAGAATCAAACCAGAAATCAAACCAGATTCAGAATCGAAGATCCAACTGCCCAACACAATATTTTCGCAGAAAATACTACACAGATTTTGGCGAAAATACCTTCAGAACTCACAGGCTGATTTACACTGAAGTTTTCGGCGAAAACTTCCTTATGTTTTCACCAAAAATCCTAGAAGAAATCACATAGGGGATTTTAACTAAAGATTTCGCCGAAAATTATTTGATAATTTCGGCGAAAATTCCTTCCAAATTCGGCGCTGTATTGGAAACCCTAAGCGTACCTATTTAAAGAAACAGAGCAGCCGCCGGCCAAGAAGACATCAATCATTATTCATATTTTCACAAATCAAACTTTTGAGAGTCAGCCGACTCTAGGGTCGATAAATAGAGTTTAGAGAGTTCGAAGATCCGTGGAGAGATCGTGACGCCATCCTTCCACCTCGGAGAACTCGGAGCTTAAAGTTGAAGATCCAGGAGATTGAACTTCGCGGGAGTCGTCAGAATTAGGTTTTTCAGTTCTTATATGTTCTTCCTCTGTATGATGATCTTCATTGTTGCCTTTGATTCTCTTGTTTCCGATATGAGTAACTGAACTTGTAGAGCTTAGATTAGATGAACCCTAAGTGACCCAGGGCTTTAAAGCGGTCACGGATCGGCGGTAATTAGATTCGGAATTCAATCAGTTTCTCTTTGCATGGTTGTTTTGTTCTTGATTGTTTATGTTTCTTTTCTGGTTGATCGCCTAGATTAGGTTTTTGCAAGCTAGGGTTAGTCACCAAACGTAGTCACTAGACGTAGTCGTTAGACAGTTCCCTACTTTGGCGCTTAAACTTGTCTTCCTTGATCACCTAGTTTAGATTCTTGTTAAGTTAAGGATAGAAGCGAACGCTCGCCTCTCTTTAAAACATCAATTCAACCAGTTAACCTTATAATTGGAGTGTACCTTTCGTAGGAACCGGTTAGTGTTAATCCACTGCAAGAGTAACTCATTAATCACTAGTAATCACACCAATTAATTAAGTCGTTGCGAGAGGCGACCGTACCCGGGCGGCTAGTTAATCTTGGAAGTTAGAACGGATAGAGCGAACGTTCGCCGGTCTTAAACCTAAGGTAAGGAGTTATGGTGGTGTCTTAGTAATTGATTGAATTAGAATTGAAAACCGCTGATCTTGTGATTGCCGTTGCTCTGGTGATCTAAGGGGGATTCAAAATCTAAGTTCGTCTATCTTCTCGTTAGTCAACCTTTTACTTTTCTATCTTTTATTTTCCTGCATCTTAGATTAGAAGTCGTGGAACTCACACCACGCACTAAGTGTTTAAACCTGAATCATTTGCCAGCTTCTTTGAGTAGTCAAGAAGAAGAGACCTCGAGTAGAATACGATCTAGTCTACCTTGGTAGATTAGTTATTTGACACCGCTAATACTGCAGCTTATCAAATTGGCGCCGTTGTCGGGGACTCTTCTAATTGTTTGAAAGAAGAGTTGGCAAATTATTCTTCTACCTTTCCGCCTTACCATTTATTTTCCTCCATATTTTCATGATTTACCTGGGTAGTGTTTTTGAGTTTTAATTATGCAGGATTACAGATGGGATGACCAGTACCAAGGGTGGTACATCAATGAAGCACCATATATTGAAGACTCCCAAGAGATGGATTTACACACTTATGAGCATCAACAATGGATGGCAATCACCCAAGCCGCGATCGACAACCTCCAATCAATGAACGATGCTGCTGATACAAGGAACGCCGAGCTCAAGCGACTAGTGCAATTAATCGAAGAAGATGCTCAAGAGCATTTCGAAGAAGAGCCAGAAGCTACACACGACCAGCAAATTCATCAAGAGGTGTATATACCGGCTCATCAGCATCTACAACAGACGGCAAGAGTAGAATCCGCCTTGGATGATCTCCTTTCGATTATACAAGCTCGTAACGTGATGGATGTCGAGCTCGAGCAACCAAATCCACTAATGGAAGAAGATGCTCAAGAGCCGTACGAAGATGAACATGACAACCTCACCTATGACTATTGCGAGCTAGAAGCATCTAATGAAGAATCCTTGGCGGTGGTGGTTGATGAAGACAAAGAGCCAATCCATCTTGAAGTTGAAGCCGAAGAGGAGCACATAGAGATTGAGGAGATACCCTCACCTACACTTCCGCCGAGTCAACCTGTAGAGAAGATGGAGCTCATTGACCATGCCACGCCGTACTACCTCTTTCCTCCTCCAGAAGGAGAATTCAAGAAGAACTGGTCATCCAACCAGAACCACGATCTACTGGAACACTACCGGTTACATCACCCTTCTGGAGTGCTACATGGCACTCAACCGCTGTCCTTGAAGAAGACGATTGACTTCAAGGAACTTCTGAGTTGGGGTCCCTAATAGGTACCGTCCAGCTCAAGGACGTTAAAAGAGAGCGCTTCGTGGGAGGCAACCCACGGCTGGAGTCCGTTTTTGAATTTTTGAGTCAGTCTTTTCGTCGTTCGAGTCAGGTTCGGGGGAGCCAAAGTGTCAGTTTGTCTGATTTATTATTTTTCGTGTAGAATCTGTGTGTCATAGAGTCAGTCGCAAGTTGATTGAGGTCTTTCCGATTTTTGTGGATTTAACTGTGATTTTCTGAAGTCTGCGGGTTTGCGAAAATATTTTCAATCGTAGTGTTCAAAAAATTTCGGTGAATTTTCAATACCATTTTCGGCGAAATCACCTTTTGGTTTTTCAACTGAGTCTCCCTGTTTAGCATTTTCGGAAAGAAATTCATAATATTTTCGGCGAAATAGTTTTTGAAAACCAGGCAATGATTTTAACGCTTCTTTTCGGCGAAAACATTTGGTTATTTTCGGCGAAAACACACTTGAAAAAAAAACCGGCAGTGCATTTGAACTAAAATTTTCGGCGAAAAAACCCTCTTATTTTCGCCGAAAACTCTTTTGAAAATCACCCCAACTATTCACTTTAAAATCCGGATTCACCCTCTCTCTCTTCCTTCTTTCAGTTTCTCATTCAATCGTCAAAATATTTTTAAAATTCCCCTTAACCTTCTTTGTTCGGCTTTTATTCTGTGTGGATCCGGGACACTTGTCCCGGTATCCTTTTGATCTTTTTGTTGTTTTTGTTTTGTAGGATCTTGAGTAGCTACTCCGCTCTGCTCCGGACGCTCCGTGTTCATCCCCTACACCGACCATCTCGTCACAGGTTCTTCGTATCTCTCTACTCTAGTTTAGTCCTGTGAGGACACAGAACCGTTTAAGTGTGGGGTAGGAGTCTAGGATTATGCATGATCTTGCTTGCTATCTATGATTCTGTGGTTCAAATTTGAAAATTTCTCTTGCATAGAATTGCTCAATTCTTGACTTTTGATGTTAAATTGACTTCAATTTTGAACAATGACGTCTAGACTGTTCCACTTAGAACCTGTAACCAACATGTTGGAACTGATATTAAATGAGTCTAGGTCAGAACAGATCACAAATCACTTCAATAGTTTTTTTTTTTTGAACGAGATCACTTCGGTAGTTGAAATTTGAATTAATTGAATTAATTGGTTTGTTAATAACAAAGCTCGATAACACCATTCTAAGATGATAAATGCTAGCTTCTTCCATGTTTTTCACTCCATATTTGATCACCTGTGATTGTGGCTAGAGATTAAATGGAAATCCAATTCGAAATCTCGTGTAAAAAGTTATAACTAGCTACGATCAAGTGGTTAAATCGATAAATCAAGTGTTTGAGTGGTAAAAATCAAGTTGTGCTAATCAATGCTAAGTTCTTAAAAGTGCTAAAAAAATAAAGCTAGGCAAGCCCGACACCTAAGTGAAGTGTTCGGGTTGAGCACTAGCATAAGCACAAATACTGTGAGCTAGGCAGGTCCAACACCTAAGTGAAGTGTTTGGTATCGAGCACTAGTATGCAGTAAATCAATTGAACGAAGAAATTGAACTTGAAATAAATCATTGTTTAAATCGGTCCTAGCTAGAACATGTAACGTACAGATCTAGAAAAGGATGAAATTGAGTCGATAGCCACGTCACTTTTCCTACCTCCGCGTCCACATCATGGCTAGAGCTTAAAGTCTTTTCTCATTAGAATTGGTATTATCGTAGTCGGTTAATTATGATTTATTGTTTTCCCAAGAAACGAGCTTTGTTAAAACCACTACTTGGAGTGTGCAGAAATTAGTGAGATCGAAAACTTGTTTGGTTGATATTCTTGCATGTGTAGGTCACTTTTTCTACGTGGAACAGTCTAAACCAAATTGTTAGAATTGAATCTCGGTTTAATCTCGTGTCATTTGTGAATTTGAGTGTGTTCTAGTTCAGTTTGCTTGAGGACAAGCAAAAGCTTAAGTGTGGGGTATTGATGACACTCGATTTGACGTGATTATCGGCCTCATTTAAGCGGCATTTCCTTACTTGAAACGTGGTTTTAGGGGTAAAATAGCGAATATTCACTCAACTACCCTATTTCCTACCGATTTGGTTACTTTGGCCCTTTTTGGGTCAATTTGATGATTTTCTAGTGTTTTTGTGATAGCACAGATTTTTGCCATCATTTACGTAGCCACGGACGTATTCAAGACCTCAAGGAGTGAACCAGAATCAAACCAGAAATCAAACCGGATTCAGAACCGAAGATCCAACTGCCCAGCACAATATTTTCGCCGAAAATACTACACAGATTTCGGCGAAAATACCTTCAGAACTCACAGGCTGATTTACACTGAAGTTTTCGGCGAAAACTTCCTTATGTTTTCGCCGAAAATCCTAGAAGAAATCACACAGGGGATTTTAACTAAAGATTTCACAGAAAATTATTTGATAATTTCGGCAAAAATTCCTTCCAAATTCGGCGCTGTATTGGAAACCCTAAGCGTACCTATTTAAAGAAACAGAGCAGCCGCCGGCCAAGAAGACATCAATCATTATTCATATTTTCACAAATCAGACTTTTGAGAGTCAGCCGACTCTAGGGTCGATAGATAGAGTTTAGAGAGTTCGAAGATCCGTGGAGAGATCGTGATGCCATCCTTCCACCTCGGAGAACTCGGAGCTTAAAGTTGAAGATCCAGGAGATTGAAGCTTCGCGGGAGTCGTCAGAATTAGGTTTTTAGTTCTTATCTGTTCTTCCTCTGTATGATGATCTTCATTGTTGCCTTTGATTCTCTTGTTTCCGATATGAGTAACTGAACTTGTAGAGCTTAGATTAGATGAACCCTAAGTGACCCAGGGCTTTAAAGCGGTCACGGATCGGCGGTAATTAGATTCGGAATTCAATCAGTTTCTCTTTGCATGGTTGTTTTGTTCTTGATTGTTTATGTTTCTTTTCTGGTTGATCGCCTAGATTAGGTTTTTGCAAGCTAGGGTTAGTCGCCAGACGTAGTCGTTAGACAGTTCCCTGCTTTGGCGCTTAAACTTGTCTTCCTTGATCACCTAGTTTAGATTCTTGTTAAGTTGAGGATAGAAGCGAACGCTCGCCTCTCTTTAAAACATCAATTCAACCAGTTAACCTTATAATTGGAGTGTGCCTTTCGTAGGAACCGGTTAGGGTTAATCCACTGCAAGAGTAACTCATTAATCACTAGTAATCACACCAATTAATTAAGTCGTTGCGAGAGGCGACCGTACCCGGGCGGCTAGTTAATCTTGGTAGTTAGAACGGATAGAGCGAACGTTCGCCGGTCTTAAACCTAAGGGTAAGGAGTTATGGTGGTGTCTTAGTAATTGATTGAATTAGAATTGAAAACCGCTGATCTTGTGATTGCCGTTGCTCTGGTGATCTAAGGGGGATTCGAAATCTAAGTTCGTCTATCTTCTCGTTAGTCAACCTTTTACTTTTCTGTCTTTTATTTTCCTGCATCTTAGATTAGAAGTCGTGGAACTCACACCACGCACTAAGTGTTTAAACCTGAATAATTTGCCAGCTTCTTTGAGTAGTCAAGAAGAAGAGACCTCGAGTAGAATACGATCTAGTCTACCTTGGTAGATTAGTTATTTGATACCGCTAATACTGCAGCTTATCACCTATTCGAGACCACACGATGACACGAGTTTTAGAATGATAGGGGCACCTAGATTCAGCTACTAAGCCAGATTGCCTACCCAATATTGAATCCATTAGGTTTAAACCCTTGAGCTTGGCCTGTTCTTTCGGTTCGATATACATTACAGCCAATCCCCATTCTTTCATTCCCCGTTGATCCCCTGTGGTTGTAGTTCTAGATTGACCTACCGAAAGTCGGTTTGTGGTGACCTGCCTATAGCCATTAAACAGGTGGTTTTAGCTATTATGTCCAGACGTGTAAACCCCTATACCAACTAAAAGAAAAAATCGGCATAGAAAAAAAATGAAAAAGAAGAAAAAAATGAAAAATATTCGAAAAGATGAAAAGTTCAAAATCTCAAAGTTTGTAGTATAGTTCAATAACGTTCTTCTCCCTACAAATGGAAGAATGAGGTCAAAAGAAAATTCAGAAAAATAATGTGTGTAAAGGAAATAAAGTGATAGGTTGCTTGAGGGTATCGTAGGACGAGCGTACACTATTCCACCCATGTCTGGTTAGACGGTAGGAAGCCATAAGCTAGATTCGAGGGAAGTTAGTCAAAAACTACACCACACCAAAGCCATCATCATACATTCCCATCATCCATCTCATTAACTCTTGTAGTGTAGAATTCGTTACGGTCCTAGCAGGGAAGTCCTTCTTGACTAGTTCCTCGTGTTGTCACAGTGGTGGAGATGTGGTCGAATTGCAAACTTATGAAAGAATTCAGTAACAGAAAATGATTGAGAGCAGAAACACGTCCCCAAACGCAGAGAATGAGAGTTTCCCTTGTACTAAATATTATCTGTGTGAGGAGTCTGGTCGGTCAGGTCAAATTTGTGCATGATTGGTTACTATTTCTTATTGTGTGCAGTTTTTAGTGAGACCAGGTTGTTTGGCTGATCAGTATGCATGTTAGGTTTCTTGTTCTAAAAGTTGTTGTCTAATAATTCATTGTGTGAGCTTGAACTTCGATTTAATCGATCTTATCATTTGTGAACTTGAGCGTTTTCTATTCAGTTTGCTTGAGGACAAGCAAAAGCTTAAGTGTGGGGTATTTTGATGACACTTGATTTGACGTGATTATCAGCCTCATTTAAGCGACATTTCTTGGCTTAAGACATGGTTTTTAGGGTAGAATAGCGAATATTCACTCAACTGCTCTATCTCGTGCCATTTGTGTTACTTTGGCCCGTTTCGGGTCTATTTGATGGTTTTCTAGTGTTTTCGTGATAGCACAGGTTTTTGCCGTCAAATAATGTAACCAAGGACGTGTCTAAGGCATTGGAACCCCGAGGAACCGCACCGGAATCGATCTAAGAAGTCAATCAAGTCAACACAATTCCTACCCCATTTTACACAAGAGTTTTCGGCGAAAAGACCTGAGGTTTTCGGTGAAAACTCCAGAAGAAATCGGCAGAGCTTACAAGAAGAAGTTTTCGGCAAGAAGTCAAAGTTCTCGCCGAAAACTCTAAACAATAATCTCACAGGAGAATCAGTCGATGGAAGCCAGTAGTTTTCGCCAAAAAATCCAGGCAAATTCGGCGCTGATAGGGTTAAACGGCGGCCCAAATCAGAGGAGACTTCATAATTTACAATTCATAATTGATAATAATTCAGAACTTTCACGAGTTCCAGACCTAAGAAGTTCGAGAGAACAGAGTTGAAGAGTTCCAAGAGCCAGGAAGAGATCGTGATGCCTGATGAACACGTTTACACGTGCGTGTAGTCAAATAACTACCAAGCTAGAAAGCTAGGGTAGATCGTATTCCACGGGTCTTCTAATAATCGTCTACTCAAATATAAAGGCAGATTATTCAGGTTTAACACTTTGTGCGTGGTGTGAGTTCCACGACTACTAATTCTAGAAAATGCAAGGAAATTAAAACGAAAAGTAAAAGACAGATTGGGAAATTGGGTTGACTTAACAAAGATGACAAACAAGCTTAGACTTTGAATCCCCCTTCGTTCACCAGAGCATTGGCAATCAACAGATCAGCGGATTTCAATTCTCGTTCAATCAATTCTAAGACACCACCATAATCTTGACCCTTAGGTTTAAGACTGGCGAACGTTCGCTCTATCCGATCGAGCTACCAAGATTAATTTGCCGCCCGGGTACGGTCGCCTCTCGCAATGACTTAACTAACTGGTGGAATTACTAACGATTTATGAGTTACTCTTGCAGTGGATTAACCCTAACTGGTTCCTACGAAAGGCACGCTCCAATGATTAGGTTAATTGTTCCATTTGATGTTTTAAAGTAAGGCGAGCGTTCGCTTTTATCCTTAGCTTAACAAGAATCTAATCTAGGTGATCAATCCAGACAAGAAACATAAACAACGAAGAACAAATCAAACATGAAAGAGAAACTGATTGAACTTTGAATCTAATCACCGTCGATTCGTGACCGCTTTAAAGCCCTGGGTCACTTAGGGGTTCATCTAGTCTAATCTCTACGAGTTTAGCTACTTATGTTCATAACAAAAGAATCAAAGGCAAAGACAGAGTTCATCTTGAACAGAGGAAGAACAGAAAAGGATCTAAAAACCTAATTAAGACGACTCCGGCGAAGCTTCGATCTCCGGTAATCTTCAATCTTAGCTCCGAGACTCCGAGGTGAAGGGATGGCGTCACGATCTCTTCCTGGCTCTTCGAACTCTAAACTCTGCTTCATAACTCGGGGGAATTCTGAAAGTAATTGGTATTATGTGGTATATCTTCAATTGGGCCGCCGGTTAAGTATTAATACTTAACCCTAATACCGCCGGATTTTGCCTTGAGTTTTCGCCGAAAACCTGTTGAGTTTTTGCCGAAAACTTGAGTGTAAATGACTTGAATGCTCAGCTGTTTCTCCTGTGATTTTCAGACCTTAGGGTTCTCGGCGAAAACTTAGAGTTTTCGCCGAAAACTTCTCTTTGTTGAACTCAGCCGATTTCTTCTTGAGTTTTCGCCGAAAACCTGGGGGATTTTCGCTGAAAACTTCAGTGTAAATGGGAGCAGGATTTGGTTCGACTCGATTGACTCCTTGGATCGATTCTGATGCGATTCCTCGAGGTTCCAACACCTTAGACACGTCCTTGGCTACTTTATTTGATGGCAAAAACCTATGCTAACATGAAAACACTAGAAAACCATCAAATAGACCCGAAACGGGCCAAAGTAACACAAATGGCACGAGATAGAGCATTTGAGTGAATATTCGCTATTCTACCCTAAAAACCATGTCTTAAGCACGGAAATGTCACTTAAATGAGGCTGATAATCACGTCAAATCGAGTGTCATCAACGCCATCCCTTCACCTCGGAGACTCGGAGCTAGGATTGAAGAATACCGGAGAGCGAAGCTTTGACAGAGTCATCATAATTAGGTTTTACAGTTTCTATCTGTTCTTCCTTTTCATGATGAACTCTGTTTCTGCCTTTGATTTTGTCATTATGAACATGAGTAGCTAAACTCGTAGAGCTTAGGCTAGATGAACCCTAAGTGACCCAGGGCTTTAAAGCGGTCGCGGATTGGCGGTGATTAGATTCAAAGTTCAATCTGTTTCTCTTTCATGTTTGGTTTGTTCTTTGTTGTTTATGTTTCTTGTCTGGCTTGATCACCTAGATTAGATTCTTGTTAAGCTGAGGATAGAAGCGAACGCTCGCCTCACTTTAAAACACCAAATCAACAATTAACCTATTCATTGGAGTGTGCCTTTCGTAAGAACCAGTTAGGGTTAATCCACTGCAAGAGTAACTCATAAATTGTTAGTACTTCCACCAGTTAGTTTAGTCGTCGCAAGAAGTGACCATACTCGGGCGGCTAATTAATCTTGGTAGCTAGATCGGATAGAGCGAACGTTCACCAGTCTTAGACCTAAGGGTAAGGAGTTATGGTGGTGTCTTAGAATTTGATTGAACGAGAATTCAAATCCGCTGATCTGTTGATTGTCAATGCTCTGGTGAACTAAGGGGGATTCGAAGTCTAAGCTTGTATGTTGTCTTTGTTAAGTCAACCAATCTTTCAATCAATCTTTCAGCTTAGTTTTTAATTTCCTTGCATTTTCTAGAATAGAAGTCGTGGAACTCACACCACGCACAACGTGTTAAACCTGAGTAGTCTGCCTTTACATTTGAGTAGACGATTATTAGAAGACCTGTGGAATACGATCTGCTTAGCTCCCAGTTGAGTAGTTATTTGATAAACCTGTTTACAACGTTCATCAGTAGTCAAATAACTATCATGCACAAAGTAAGATAGATCGTATTCCACGGGTCTCTTCTTCTTGTCTACTCAAATATGTTGGCAAATTACTCAAGTTTAAACACGTTGTGCGTGGTGTGAGTTCCACGACTTGTAATCTAACAAACAAGGAAATAAAAGACAAAAAAAGTAAATGGTTGACTAACAGGAAGATAGACGAGCTAGATTTCGAATCCCCCTAAGATTACCAGAGCATTGGCAATCACAAGACCAGCGGTTTTCGATTCTAATTCATTCAGTTCTGAGACACTACCATAACTCCTGACCCTTAGGTTTAAGACTGGTGAACGTTCTCTCTATCCGATCTAACTACCACGATTAATTAACCGCCCGAGCTTTCACTTCTTGCGACGGAAGAACTAACTGGTGCAATTACTAATTATTAATGAGTTACTCTTGAAGCAGATTAACCCTAATTGGTTCCTACGAAAGGCACACTCCAATGAATAGTTTAAATGGTTGAATTGATGTTCTAAAGTAAGGCGAACGTTCGCTACTATCCTCAGCTTACCAAGAATCTAAACTAGGTGATCAAGGAAGACAAGTTTATGCGCCAAAGCAACGGACCGTCTAGCGACTAACCCTAACTTGCACAAACCTCATTTAGGCGACCAACCAGGAGAGAAACACAGGAACAACGAAACTAATCTAGGCGTCAACTAGACAAGAAATGCAGTAAAACAATTAAGCACAAAACAACCATGCAAGGAAAACTGATTGAACTTTGAATCTAATTACCGCCAATCCGTGACCGCTTTAAAGCCCTTGGTCACTTAGGGTTCAACTAATCTAAGCTCTACGATTTTAGCTACTCATATTAGATACAAGAGAATTAAAGACAAACAAGGAATACATCTCAGGTAGGAAGAACAGAGAAGAACTGTAAAACCTAATTTGACGAATCCGTGAAGCTTCAATCTCGAGGATCTTCAACTCTCAGCTTCGAGCTCTCCGAGGTGGAAGGATGGCGTCACGATCTCTCCATGATTCTTCGAACTCTCTAAACTCTATCTATCCACCCTAGAGTCGGCTGACTCCCAAATGTCTAATGTGTGTGTGAATGATTGATGGAATAATCCCCGTCTCCTTGTAGCCGCTGCTTCTGTTTAAATAGGGTTGATTAGGGTTTTCCATCCCTGTCGTGGAAAAGGAAAGAGTTTTCAGCGAAAACTTCTGTGTAAACCTCCTGATTTCTTTGTTCAATAGTTTTTGGCGAAGACTTGGACTTTTCGCCGAAAACTTCTTCACCATCGGCTATGGGTTTCTGAATGTATTTTCGCCGAAAACCTTGTGCTGGGCAGTTGGATCTTTGGTTCTGACTCCGGTTTGATTTCTGGTTCAATTTTGGTTCACTCCTTGAGGTCTTGAATACGTCCGTGGCTATGTAAATGATGGCAAAAACCTGTGCTATCACAAAACACTAAAAACCATCAAATAGACCCAAAAGGGCCAAAGTAACCAAATCGGTAGGAAATAGAGTAGTTGAGTGAATATTCGCTATTCTACCCCTAAAACCACGTTTCAATTGAGGAAATGTCACTTAAATAAGGCTAAAAATCACGTCAAATCGAGTGTCATCAACTGCTGAGTGCACAACGTGAGCAGAAGTGGATTCGAGGATGAATCCAAAGCAAGAAGAGGGGGATGATGTGATCCTACCTACCTGCCTCGGTGCCAACATCTATTCCTACACCTCACCAGGGTCCCCAACCAGAGGTCGAAGTCTAGGGCCCTACAAGAAACGCCTAGCGCCTAGGCAAGCTCACAACCGAGCCCTACAAAGGTTCTTCAAGCCAATGTACGTGACTAAATTTATACCCAGGCCCTCCCAGCAGCTAGGCAAGCAGGATATCAGTCAGGCCACACCAGGCACTGATGCTGGCCAAGGCCCCAAATCTAGGCCTCGGGCCGAGCCTAGGGCCACCTATAGGCCCTAGATTGAAGGGCACGAGCCAAGAAGCCAAGGAGAAGCCTAGGGATCCCCTTGAAGAATTTCTGGAGGAACACTGGAGGAAGAGGGAGGAAAGCTTAGCCACAAAGACTAGAAGCCCATAGCCAAGCCCCGCCACGGGCCCCGAACGAGTCCTAGCATTAGGGCTAGGCCCCCAGACAGATCCCCCACACCCCAAGCCTGCATCAGCGTTTGAAGATCCACTGGAAGCATTCTTGAAGGACTGGCCAAGGCAGAAGTTCGAAGGCCTGGCCAGATTTGCCAAAGGCCGAGAGACAGGCCTGCCCCGAGCACCGGGCCCGAGTCTGGGCACGATGCCGGAGTGATCTGGGCTAAGCCAATGTTTGGCTCAGGCCTTTTGGGAAATTCCAAGGTCCATGGATACCTTGAAGCCCCAGGAGCCACCTACAACAAACGGGGCTGAATTTGGAGGAGATTTGAGGGAGGAGCCACATAAAGACCAGCTCGTACACGATTCGGGCTCAAGGATGCAAGCCAACCGGGCTCAGGATTCCTCTCTGGACAAGGAATACCTGATGCTAGGTACTGAGGACCGTGTCTCCAAGTCCTCCTAGGACTGGGACACGTGGAGGAACATAATCCGGCCTACACGCACACAACCACAATAAATCCAAGCCAGATTCAGATTTCTGCCCGGCCTAAGGTTTCTCTGGTTTTGCCAGTTTACTATTTGGGGTTTACTACTTGTTTTCCAAGACTCTTGAGGATTTTTGATTTTTTGTTATATTTCCATTCTAGTTTAGAATAAGTAGGAATAATTTAGTCCTTTTTAGGCTTTAGTTTATTTTAATACTCGTTTAGGAAGTAGTTATTGAGGAGGATTAGGAGAGCTTGTTCACTAACTCCTCCCTATAAATTAAGGCCGCCGGCCACCCTTGTAATCACAACTTGAAATTAATAAACCCCCTTTTTCATAACTTAGTTCTAAACCCTTCGAGTATTTGTTTGTTGTATTACTTAAGGTTCGTCTTATGATCAAGAGCATCCATCTCTTGACGTGGCGCCATCGACTTGATACTTGTGGTTCCTAGCTCCTTTATAGCTAGAGGGTCAAAGTCCTAATCCGCCCAGCTCCATAGGTTTCTACACGTTGCATCAGCTTGTGGTGTTCAAGGGTTGTCTGCCCACGGTTGCAGCAGTTCACATCAAGCGCTCTCCTTTAACGTCTTTGAGCTAGACGATACCTGGTTTACGGCGGGGCATCCCAACTCATTTCATACTAGCATTTGTGCTATGGAAGAATAGCTTTGTCGCTCCTCCTTGAAGTGTAAATTTCTACCCGTTAACATGAACAAGCTCCAAGGTATTGTCACTACATAATTTGGCTACCTCGAATGGCCCAACATCTAGGGGTTTGGTAGGAGTTATGTCATGAGGTGGTGGCATAGTTTCCTTCGGATGCTTGCTCTTCTTAGGAGTTCCACCTGCATCGTGGGTAGATACCATTGCAACTACCTGATCCTGCAAAGATGGAAGCGAGTAAGGAGGATCCATGTCGGTAAACACAGTGTAAACTGAAGCACATTCAGGCACTAAAGACATGGATTTCTTGGTTGATGGGTGTGAATTGGGATCAGGTGGAGAAATTTCAAATATGATATCTTTTCCCTTATCCCGCAGGGTTAACCTCCCTGTCTGCACATTGATGAGTGCATCAGTAGTGGCTAAGAAAGGTCGTTCCAAGATAAGAGGAACATTAATACTCTCCTCACAATCAATCACCACAAAATATGTCCCGAACTAGCTATCATGCATCTTAACTATAACATTTTCAGCAATACCCTGAGGATGTCTAACCGTTTGATCGGCTAAATTGATATGCATAGTGGTACGGGTTAGCCTAGGCAATCCTAAAGACTGAAACAAAGAATAAAACATAACACTAATGCTAGAACCCAGATCTGCAAGAGTTCTATCAATCAAATGTGTGCCAATAGAACAAGGGAAAGAAAAATTGCCTGGATCAGGACGTTTTGGCACTACTATGCTTTACTTCGGTGCAAACGCATGAGCTTCATCGAGTGTGACTGCAGCTATCTCTTCTACCTCATCTGCTCTCGTCTTTGAATGGGAGATCTTAGGAAGAGGATTGTCAGTCTTGATTTCCTTCTTCACAGGAACCATGCTTCGTAGCTCCACCACCACAACAGCAACAGCTGCATTCTTCATTTTTTTTTCTTGGAGAGAATTTCCTTCATGTGCCTCGCATAATCGGGGTTCAAGAGAAGTACTTCCAACAGTGTAACTCCCATCTTCTGGTCATTAATTGTTGCCAGAGTCTTCCCCAAATTCTCCTTGGTTAGTACAGGCCTGCACAGAGTAGCAGGATAAGGTGTTTTTTGTCAGTATGAGGTAGTAGGAAAATCTTCTTCAGTCTTCGGGCATGGTGGAGTAGCTACTTCTTTTGGTTGCTCCTTATGACTCAACTGCTTCATTCGTTTCTCCAATCCGTCTGTGTCATCTTATAGAGAAACTGCCCCACAGAACTCTCACTTCGTGTTGTTTCCTCTGGCATTGTTAGGATTGGGGAGAGTTGTGCTAGATAGAGAACCCACTCCTTTTTCCTTCAAGAGATTAGTTATTCCTGTAACCTGATCTTCTATCTTCCGGATAGAGCTATCTGTATCTTTCTTGTTCGTTTGGCTTTCTGCAATGATCTTTTCCAGACGAATATCAGTGTTGGATTTTGGTGCAGAAGAGCTAGAATCTTGATTATCATTTCCTTGGAAATTCTGATTCTTGTTGTTATTCCAGTTTTCTCTGTTCTGCCATTGAGAATTTTGGTTCTAATTTCCATTGTTCCTCTGATAACCCCCTTAGTTCTGATAACCTCCCTGAAACTGATTCCCATAATAGCCACCCTGATTTCCTTGGAAAGAGTTGTTGTTGTGCTGATTGTTCCAATTCTGGTTTTGGTAGCCATTGGAATTCTTAAAGTTATTATTCTAATTCTAAAAATTTCCTTAATTTTGACCACCAATATAATCAACCTCCTCCTGTTGGTGAGTGGGGTCACTCTCAAATTTCCATGTACAGTTTTCTGCTGAATGAGCTGCACCACCATAGTTTGAGCAAGGGGATGAGACTGTTGCTACATTCTCTGCCTTTGTAACCAGAGGAGGAGTGGATCTAGTAAGTATCTTGAATCCTGGTGGTGGATCTGTAGGAACACCAGGTGGGAGAGTTATATGAGCACTTCCCAGCTCGTGCCTGAGTCGTTGCACTTCCATCTCCAATCTTGAATTATCAATTGACTCTTAATATGGTCTCTGGTGCAGGACCTATGGGAACCGAATACTGGCATCAGTAGATAATTTCACTTTCCCTGGATGCTTGTCGTCCATCTTCATAGGATTAGCTTGCACAAGAGATTTAATCTTCATGGCAAAGCTCTTACAAGAAGCCAAAGTTGTGGTTGCAGTCATTCAAGTCCTCATTCAACTGCAAGGAGAAATCCTTCCTCTTCTCATAATCCAAGCCTCTGAGGAATGTAGTGAACTTGGATTAGTCATCCCGGCCATGGTGAGTGCAAGCTCGGAGAAGTCCTTGAAATCTCTGCCAAGCTTCATAAAAGTTCTCCTCTGAACCACTTTGGAAAGCTGCAATTTGTGCCTTGACTGCCTCGGTTCTAGAAGGAGAGAAGAACTCTTCTATGAATGCTTATAGCCTGATCATCCCAAGTAGTGAAATGATTGGCAGTATGATCATATAGCCATTGTTATGCTTGTCCCTTCAAAGTGAATGGGAATAGTTGAAGCTTGACGGCATTATGATCTGCCTCATTGTTGGAGAGGGTGTGAGCAAGCCTCATGAAGTTCCTCACATGAGCATTGGGATCTTCATTAACTCCTCCAGAAAAAGTGTTCCCATTCGCTTGGATCGTGTTGACCATGTAAGGAGGAATGTGTAGATTGCGAGTGCCCGTGGTGGGAATATGAATGCAAGAGGTGGTCCCATCAATGGTTGGACGACCATAATCTTTTAGTGTCCTCTCGGCCATGTTGATTATCTCAGGTGGAATAGGAGGATCTGTAGTAGCTATGGTGGATGATGTAGGCGGCGAAGATGGTGGAGATGAATTAAAAAGGTCTTCTTTGCTTTAGGCGTTTTCGCTGGAGGAGGAACAAGAGTAGGGCCAAAGTGAGTGTAGAAGACCTTTGGTTTTTCAGCTATACGCTTACTCGCCCTCCTTTCTTCCATACCTGTTATCTTGCCTTAAACACCAAAAACATGGAAAATCAAGTAGTTTAAAACTGTGGGAGATAAGAGATGATCAAAAGATGAATGAATAAGCTTAAGCACACAATGCCTTTCCTAGAACAAGAAAAGTCTCCGAACTCGAATTCTAAACCGTCCGGTTGGGCGGGGATGTTACACTTTTTTCTTTGATTTCATATCTTCCTGCAATTGTTAATTGGAGCAGGCCAACGGGGTTGGGCCAGTTGGGATATTTATTAATATTGACATTTGGGTTGGGGATTTGGGTAATTTGTTAGGATTCGGGTAGTTTGGGTAGCTCGGGTAGTTTGGGTTTAACTCGAATGGGTTATGGGTACCCTAACTCTCTAATTTCTTATCCAAACCACAAACATAAAAGGGGTTTGGGTACCCTAACCCCGCACGGGTTGGGGTCGAGTTCGGGTAATCTCAAACCCATACGGGTTCACTTCCAGTCCTAGAAGTGGTATTAATATTGAGGAAGTTAAGGAGCGTTTTTTTATCTAGTTAGTGTTACGAATTAGGGTTCAAACAGAGCAAGGGGTCATATAGGTTGAACTACGAGGCAAAAAAGTATGAGGACAGACATATTTGGGTAGAGTTTAACCAAAGGTAGAATGAGTGGATTAACAGATTTGGGATCAATATCGGGCTATGTTAGGAAACAAAATGTTATTTCGAAAAGGGGGCACAAGAAAGAGGGGTAAATTATAGTGGTTCAATAATGCAACGGGGAGGGGGTTCAGAGAACTTGGTTATGAGGTAGATAGGATGGTATCTTCCAACGGGTTCAAAGCTACAGTAATTTGAGGTTTGGGGGTTCGGGAAGAGGAATAGGCTACGTGCGGTTGTTGGGTTTAGTCGTTGATGCGGCTTTGGTTAATCATTGCTTAGAGGTGCTTCAAAGAGTTCGCCTTGGAATGTTAAGTACATTGATTTGGAGTCTTTCAATAGGCAGTGATAGTTCAAGGTTTTGGGACGAAACTAGTTTAAGGGGGGAGATTTCTAACAACCTGCACTCGGTTAGGGTTGAGAATCTGGTCGATTAAGGAAAATGGACTGAATGCCTAGTCAAGCCACAACCATTGGGGTTGGTGTAATGATTGTGGTATCAACAACGCCCATTATTCTGAGTAGGCTATGACCTTTGAAGGTGGTGCTACGCCCGTAATCTTTAGCAAACAAACCATTCATGATTAAAGGAGTATTTAAGTCTGGGATTAGAGTTTTAAGAGAGGACATCAGGATTTTCAGACGAACAAGAGAGAAGAACCAAAGAGGAGGCGCAGGAGAAGAGAGTCTATTGCTTATTGGGATCTAGACTAATAATTCGGGAGTGGAGTTTCCTCGGATCGGTAGGCGACTTCCTTCTTTTGTCTTCCATTTCAGAATCGATTCTAGGTTTTGATTTCCAATTCTCTGTATGTACGGAAGCTTGATGGTTCAGTGTTTCCAAGATGGAGGGTCAGGATTTAGTTTTATGCTAGTGGATTACTCCGGTATAAGGTGAGGGTTTACGGTTTTTGGCTTACCTTGAGCTCAAGTATTTGATTTATTGTTGTCCTCGTATTTTGTTATCGGTGGCGGTTGCTTACTTATTATTGATTACTGGTTTCGAATCTAGTCATATGGTGGGTAAGGGTTTACGGGTGACTAACGGGTAAGACATGGGTATCGGTAGTACCTAAGGCCGAAGTCTGTGGTATGAATTAGTAAGGGGATTATTGCCCCACCTTTATTATGATAGTATAAGGAGCTCGAGCTGGGTCACCAAGTACTGGAGCTGGATCTGGAAAGTGAGTTGGCGGGGATCCCCTAGGTTATTTTATTGTTTTCCTTAGTGTATTTCTTACAAGTATTTTATGTGAAATACATTTGTATTGGCAATTGATTGAGTATTGTATTGTACTGTATTAGTTTATTGGTTTATGTGTATTTAATTTTATAAGCAAAACTTAATGTGTTTGTATCGGAATGATGAATTGATGCACATATGAGTTCTTTGTATTTATGATTGGCTTTTGCGAGTCAGTAGCACTGGTTTGAGTATGCATGGGGTTCAAACTGGTCTTCTAGGGTAGGATTAGAGCTGCAAAATGAGCGGGTTGGCCGGCCCACGGGTCGGGTTAGTCGGGTTGCGGGTTAGTCAAGTTGCGGGTTCATCGGGTTACGGGTTAGTCGGGTTGCGGGTTCATCGGGTCGTGGGTTACTCAGGTCGCGGGTTAGTCGGGTCGCCAGTTGGTCGGTTCGCGGGTTGATCAGGTCATGGGTTTATTGGGTCGCGAGTTTATCGGGTTGCGGGCTAGGCGGGTCTCGGGTTGGGTCGGGTTGCCCATCGGGTCACAAGTCTCAACTACAATTTGCAAACCGTGATATAATTTTTTTATGTGATAAATAATTCAAAACAAAATTCAATAAATTTGTATTCGCTCGTAGCCGTTTGTATATTAAAAATAATAATTTATTTTTTAACTTACATAAACTTATAATAAATAAAATAAAATTGAATATAATTTAACTTTTAAGGTTTACGATTTAATATTGGACTCATTTATAAATTTAGTCTTACCTTTCAAAAAAATTACAAATCTAACCACTTCATTTTTATGACATTTTTAGGTCAAACGTTTTGCTTTTATGTCAAATGACAAATATTAAATATAGTCAATGTTCTTTGAATTTTTAACACTTTTATTGATGGTGCTAATAACTACTAAGTGATAAGTGCTAACAGAGTTGATGTGGCATATATTTGACCGATTAAATATATACCACGTAATTTTTAAATTATAAATAATATTTAATTATGAGTAAAATAAATTATATTCAAAATTAATAAAAAATAATTATAATTTTAAACAAAAATTAGGGTTTTTTTGCTATAGTCAAGCAAAAAAAACCAACTGAAACCATAAACACGCCCAAAAAATGGTTAAATTAACTAGCAAAAAATCTCCACCGGAAGTTAACTAGTTATCACACAAAAAACAAACAAACACAACCCTACCAAAATCGAGCATGCAAAATGAGGAAACACAAAAGAAACTTTATAAACCAAAAACCTCCATTTTAACCCTACAAAATTTGGGAAAAGTCAAATTGCAACTCGCACCCGACTGTAAACATATAAAATGAACCGCATAATAAGAAGTCTAAATGTTGAACGAATTAAACATGTAACAAAAGGTGAAAACATCATAAGAGATATTTGTTTGTTACCTTGAGTAGTCAGATCTAACAATTTTAGAATATGATTACTGCTAAATGAGAAGGAGGATTTGAAATGGTGGAAAAATAATTGGAGGAGAAACAGAAAAATGAGTCTGGAGTGAAATAAACCTGAATGAAGAATGGAGGTTTCAGCTGGATTTTTTTTTGTCAAAGAAGTAATTTATTCATCATCAAATCACATATAGCCGGTTACAAATAGAAATAAGAGATGTGCAAGATATCCAATCTTCGGGAGGGAGCAATCACGGGCTAAGTGCACAATTCAGTCAGCAGCGGAATTCATCCTTCGAGGGACGAAGGAAACTGAAATCCTCGGATTATCGTCGAGGATGCGTTTCATAGAGGATAGCCACGCAGCACATTCCCACAGCCACAAGATTTTAAGGTCTCGAAGTGAAACCAAAAGATTGAGGCAATCAAATTTAACAATTGTAGGAGCGCTAAAGGTTGTCGCCATCGAGATCGCTTCCAGGAGGGCCTTGGCTTCGACCACGATTGATGAGGAACAAACGAAGGTCTCTGCCTTCCCATTAGTCACCTGTCCATGGGTATTGATACAAACAACCACATAACCCGCCTCACTAGATCCCTCAGAGAAGGAGCCGTCGCAAAAGATATGTTGCTGGGAAGAACCCATAGGCGGAGGACTGAGTACTAAAGTGGGGGTCGCATTGCGACCAGGGGCAGACGACCCCAAACATGGGCTAAGAACACTCCAAGCTTTGTTTAGCTTAGATATCCAACCTAAAGTGCGTACGCTACACGGAGCCACTTGATGGAAGATCATTTCGTCTTGATGGAAGATCATTTCGTTTCTAGCTCTCCAAATGCACCACAGAGTAGCAAACGCGGACTCTACCCATTTCTGGATTGGGCTTTTTCTTCCCTCATCAACCAGTTTATAATCCTACCATGGTGGGTCGGCAACGATGTCCCTGGCATAAGACTATGCCAAATGCTCCTAGCATGCACACACTCAAATAGGCAGTGGATCACATCCTTATCCGCTCCTCTACAGATTCTTCACATTGGGGAATCACCACACTGTCTTCTCCACAAATTATGAGTCGTTGCTAGGGAATTTTGCATTGATCTCTAAACAAAGAACTTGAATTTGGGAGGGAGAGAAAGGCCCCACAACCACTTCCAAATATTTTCATCGGAAACCATCACTCCATGATTATGGCTCGTCACCATCTCATTACGAATAGGAAAATATGCTGATTTGACCGTAAAAGTGCCTCTACGATCAAAATGCCAAACCCATTCATCCTTCACATCAGGCGAGCCCATAGAGATTCTCATGATAGCCTCCGTCTCGGGTGCTCCACACCATTTCGCCACTTCCTCCCTGTTCCACCCGTTATGTTCTTCGTTGAACCATTCCTCAGCTAAGATGTTTGTGTCATAGTTGTGGGGAAGTTTGAAGCTCGAGATTGACGGGATCCAAGGGTCCTTATGAACCTGGATTGAGAGTCCATTCATAAGGTTCTTCCTCACCCCTAAATTAAGCACCTTCCTAGAGTCACAAAGGCTAGCCCAGATCCAGGAAGGCTTCCTAGTCTTTGTAGCCTAGGAGAAGTCGAAGTTCGGGTAGTAGAGCGCTTTCAGTAATCTTTCCCAAAGGGGATCATCATTCTGCATAAGACGCCAACCTTGCTTAGCCAACAAAGCCAAATTGAAAGATCTGAAATCCTTGAACCCCAAACCCCCTATCGCTTTTGGATTGGTGAGGATTTCCTTGGACGACCAATGAATGCTTCTTTTGGACATCGATCCACCCCAAAAAAGGAACCAAGAAGGGAATCCATCTTATTAGTCAGAGTCTTCGGGAGAAGGAAGCAAGGCATCACATAGGTAGGAATACTATGATAAACTGCCTTGAGAAGTACTTCCTTTCCTCCAAGGGATATCAGTAGACTTTTCCAAGATTGGCCTAGGTTTCTCATTCGGTCGAGGAGAAAAGCAAAAACCTCCTTCTTTGACCTCCCGGATCCAAGGTACTTACCAAACTGCGGATTGTGATGGAAGCCAAGCACCTCCCAGATCTGGTGCTTTAGGGGATCCAGAGTCTTGTAAGAAAACATGATAGACGACTTCTGGTGATTGATGGTTTGTCCTGTCATCCTCCCATACCTCTCCACTCGGAAACTGAAGCTTCGCCAAAGAGAATGGTATCGTCCACAAAGAGGACATGGGTGAGAGTGGGGCATCTCCGATTGAGCCGAATACCTTTAATAGCTCCCGTATTAACATTCTTGTTGATGAGATAAGATAGGGAATTCGTTAGGATAATGAAAAGGAACGGCGAAAGGGGGTCACCTTGTCTAATCCCCCGAGATGGTACAAATTGCTCTGAAGGAGTTCCGTTCACCAAAATCGAGAACCTGACGATTCGTATGCATTGAGAGACCCATACACACCATAAAGGGGAGAAGCCCATGATCTTAAGGATTTCCTCCAGACAACTCCAGTCGACCATATCATACGCTTTCATCATGTCCAACTTTAACATCATGTCCCATTGGAGTTTGCCAGCGCGAGATTTAAAATGATGGATCACCTCATGAACGATCATAACGTTGTCCTGGATCGCACACGAACTCCCGTGAAAGCTTCCTGCATCTCCAAAATAATATCTGGGAGCCAAATCTTCAGCCTGTCTGTCATGATTTTTGAAATAATCTTATATTTGAAGTTACAGCAGCTAATCGGTCTGAACTGGGATATCATCTCTGGATTAGGCACTTTAGGGGTAATAGCCACATTTGTACCTTTCCAACCCTCCGGCATGGTAGAGCTCGAAAAGAAATTTTTTACTTCCTCGCAAAGATGGTCTTTGATATCCTTCCAGAATTTCTAAAAGAAAATTCCAGGAAATTCATCCGGACCCGGGGACTTGTGGGGGCCCATGTGAAACACCACTTTTTTAATTTCCTCCTCAGTAACCTGGCCTAGGTGAATATTCATCTCCTCCGAAATTACTTCTGAAATGCAGTTAATAATGTCATCTCTCCCCCCAGGGTTAGAGGTTGTGAATAAGTTCTCATAGAAGCCCTTGACATGGTTAGTGATATTGTCTGCTCCTTCAATCTAGTCTATGTCCTCGTTCTTGAGCTTTAGAATACAATTTGTTTGTCTTCTTTGCACCGTACTCGCATGAAAGAAACTAGTGTTCTTATCCCCTTCCATCAACCATCTTTTCCCCGCTCATTGTTTCCAATAAATTTCTTCTTGCCTCCAAAGCTTATTAAGGTCATCCTCAAGAGATTTTTCCTTTGCTATCATGTCTTCATCCCTAACTCCTTCTTGGATTTCTGCTAGCTTTAATTGGGTGTTTCTAATCTCGGCTGAGCTATTACGGCATGACAATTTGCTCCACTTTTTCAGGGTATCACTAATACCCGAGAGCTTGTTTTGACAACTACCACTAACCTTCCAGCCAGCTTTAATAATCTCCTCGCACTGATCAAACTCCATCCATCTTAGGTCAAACCTAAAAGGGGCCTTCCTCTTATCAAAGAGTAATTGGGGGAGCAAGTTCAACCTAATGGGAGCATGATCTGACCCAATAATTGGTTCGTGGAAGACGACGGCCTCTTGAAATTTGAGTTGCCAAGGCATTAAATAGAGAGCTCTGTCAAGTCTTTCTCTAATTTTCTCTTGATCTGTCTTCCTGTTATCCCAAGTAAAACGTGTTCATTTGAAACCCAAGTCACAAAGTCCATTGTTGGCAATAAACTCTTGAAAAGGTTCTATGGACTCGCTCCTTGGAGGTAACCCACCTTCCTTCTCTGCTCTGTTCAAGATAGCGTTAAATCTCCCATTAACAACCAAATATCGTCATGCGAGTTGCGAAGGCGACCAAGCATCTGCCAGAAATGGCTCCTTTGTTACAGATCATTTTGGGCATGAATGAAAGTCGTATAGAACATGTCAATGCCATTGCCGAAATCAATAGAAATATCAACGTAGTAGTCATCAAAAGAGAGTACATTAATATTAATATTTTCGACCCACCACAAATAAAAACCACTACTCCGACCCTAGGGATCTTTGTACCAAGATCTAGGGTATTTCGCTAATTTTCTACTTTTTCTAATTCTTGTCTACAATTCTTAGTTTCCATAATAAAAATAAGAGAAGGGCGAAAATGACTAATAAGGTCCTTGAGGTAATCCGTTGTAGAGGTCGGCCCAATTCCCCTACAATTCCACACGAGGGTCGTCATGGCTCGTTGGGTGGCCTTCGGTGAGCCACCGCACCTTCAATTGTATTTGTATCCATGTCTTCGCTACTACTATTCATGTTTGCTAAACCATAATGATTCATCAAAGCAGAAGAATGGATAGTAATTTTGAATGATGGTGGGGCGAGTGAGGAGTTGAATGAGTTAACTAAACGAAATAGTTGGCTTAAATTTTGAAAAGAGAAAATAAAAGAAGGGAAAATAGCACTTTGGCCCCATCTACTTTGTCAACTTAACAAATACCTCTATACTATAAATCGCTCGTTTTACCCCCTTTTACTTTGAGCACTTTGCTGTTTGGGTCATTCCTATATAACTTCGGTATTTGTAACGTTTAGACCTGGCAAATCGGGCGGGTCGGGTTGATTTGGGCGGGTCACTACGGGCTACGGGTTATTTCGGGTTGGGTCATTCGGGTCACGGGTCGCCATATTTGAAAATTGACCCTAACCCTAAACTTTCGGGTCGGGTTGTGGGTCATTTCAGGTTACAAGCATTTTGAGTCATAAAAAAATTTAAACATCATCATCACAAATTTATTTAAAACAAATAGACTCAAATTAAACTAATAAATTATGAATGTGAGAGGTAGAAATATGTATAAAATTATAGTTCATAGCTTATACAACATGTATAGAACACACATACTAATGGTGTAAGTTATACACAATGCACTTGAACCGATGATGTAAGATAATGCACGAGGATGTTAAAAGTGTTAAAAAGTAGTTTTGGAACATAATTTCATATCAAATATATACCATATTATGGTTTTGTGAAAATTTTACAACCATTAATGTTGTTAGTAATGACATCAATGATTTTTAGTGACATTCGACATGACATATGTTGAGTATAATATTTGTGATATGTATTATTATTTATGATTTATGACTTACATGATAAAAGAATCAAAATGACAAAAGTTATAAAATTGAAAATCATAAATCATAAATAAGACTACATATTAAATTAGCACATAAGTGACATTGAAAATAGTAATATTTATAGGTACTATAAAGATTTTTCGGGTCAACGGGTCGACCCTAAACCCGACCCTAACCCACCCAAAAAATTGTCGGGTTTTCGGGTTAGGGTCATCTCGGGTTCGGGTCCCAAAATAGCAAACCCAACCCTAAACTTTCGGGCGGGTTCGGGTTGAGTCAACGGGTCGGGTCCAATATTGTCAAGTCTAGTAACGTTAATTGATGAGCATTCAGTACACCACATTAGCTCCAATAGCCATGTATTAGCTTAATAAGCATTTTTTTAATCAGGAATATGCGTATATATGGTTAGATAGGATGAAATCAACAAATAAAATGTGGTTTTAAAATCATTCGTATTTCACCATACTCTTCGTCATCCCTCCCCAAATTACCTCCCTAACTAACTCTTGATCTCCTACCTCTGATATCTCTCTCTGTTGGTGTGTGGATATGTCCATATTTAATGGTAAGAAGGCGAAAGTTGAAATGAAAGGACCAAAACGGCAAAGTAGGCAAAGTAGGAGAGGGTAAAATGAGCGATTTATAGTAGAGGGAGTTATTTCTTAAGTTGGTAAAGTTGTGGGGGCCAAAGTGCTATTCTCCAAAAAAAAATTACCCCAAACCCTATTGTATAGTCTAAAGTCCAAACCCTGCGCGCCTAATTGTTTCCGTCTTTCCTCTCCAAGGTTTTATAAGAAACAGACTATCATCAAAATAACCAGCGTTTCCGCCGCCGCCTCCACCATCAACCCGCCATGAGTTTAATAGCAGGTTCCTACGACAGGTTCATATGGGGTTTCAAATTAAAGCCCGTAGAAAACCAGGAATCCATCCTATCCCTAGTTCCCCTCTTTTCCTACCCATCCCACTTATCTCCAATTCTCACCGCCGCAGCCGCCGGTCCAATCGCCGCCTCCGGATCCTCAGACGATACCATCCACCTCTATGACCTCCCTTCCGCTTCGTCCCTCGGTTCCCTCCAGCAACACTCTGCTTCCGTAACATCCCTCTCCTTCTTCACCCCTCCTTCCCTTTCCTTCCCCCGTAACCTAATCTCCGCCGACTCCGACGGCTACGTTTGCATCTTCGATGCCGACCCATTCGTCCACCTTAAGACTGTGCGAGCCCACAAGAAGCAAGTCAATGACTTGGCCGTCCATCCTTCTGGGAAATTGGCACTTTCCGTTGGGAGGGACGATTGCTTGTCGATGTTGAATTTGGTGAGGGGTAGGAGGAGTTTCTATTGCAGGCTTGGCAAGGAAGCCAGTTTGGTCAGGTATGCCCTAGACGGAGACAAGTTTTTCATGGCCACTGAGGATAAAGTTGGGGTTCATGAAGCTGAAGATGCCAAGCTAGTAGCTGATTTTCAGTGTCCTAGAAGAGTTCTTTGTGCTGCCCCTGGAGAGGTTTCTTCTTTAACTTTCCAGCTATTCTTGATTTCCTTTTACTGTTGGTGTTCAATATTGTTGTTAACCATATTTGAGATGCAATTTAATTATTAAGAAGGAAGATCTGTGGCGTTTTTCTTAGTTTGAAGTGTATAATTGATAGCGGATAGGATGCCCTTGCTTATCTTAATGATAGTAGCAGTTAAACCTATACGATTCTACGTTTACTTTCACTTCGTAGAAATAAAAGAACTTGTGAATTATCGATCTTCCTTTCTGCTCGTCAATAGCTGTATGTGAAAACAGGATCGCAGTTTTGATTATCCAACATGCTTGGTTTCAGTTATTTTGAACTATTTGTTATTCGAAGATTATAGTTTCTACTTTCTGGAATAATGCTGTGTGATTAAGATTTGAATATTATGCAACTGTTCTAAATTTTCTTATTGTTTGCCTTATGACCCTCAGTTGCCTTTTTAAGCATCTCTATCTTTACTTTAACCCCCCCCCCCTTCTGGACTGTGCTAATTTCTTACATGCCCTGACCTTGTTTTCTGTTTAAGGCCGCGATGAATGATGAAATTTGATCGAATTGCTTATTGTTATATATCTAACGTCTATCATCTTATGAAGCATTTTCCATGATTTCTGGTTCCTGATATGTATTTTCCCTTCTCCAAGTAACAATGGGTAGCCCCTTGCTGTTGTTTTTTCTTCTCATTAAGAAGTCTGGTTTTGATTCCATTTCCTTTTTAGTTTACATATGCTTCTCTTGTAACCTTATGATTGTTATGACCTCAACAGAATGGACTTCTATTTGTTGGTGGTGAAGACCGGAATATAACCGGATGGGACTCCAACAGTGGGAAGGTTGCATACTGCATTGAAGGTGCTCATGAGTCTCGTGTGAAAGGTATTGTACTGCTCACTAGGAATGATGGGGATGCTGATCACCCCTATTTGTTAGCATCGGCGTCTTCAGATGGGGTTATACGTGTATGGGATGTCCGAAAGTCAACAAAGGAAAAAACAAATCCATTAGCTGAGGCTAGGACTAATGCGAGGCTCACTTGTCTTGCAGGATCATCTATCAAATGTAAGTGTTCATCTAGTTCTGCAGCTTGATTGATATTCATTGTGTAGTTAATTATAATAAAATTGGACTCCTTGCAATGTATTCCCGAGTTCATGGCTGCTTCTTGTAACTGATATTGATAATCACCACTTGCTTGTATGCCGTTGCAGCTTTGAAACGAACCAAAAAAACAACAGCGAATAATGTCTTGCCAGAGAAACGCACTGCCGAGGTCGAAGAATCGTAGAATTGACCGTGGAAGTTTAAGCTTGGATTAGGTGTTGGGAATGGTGAATGGTCGATTACGGTTGATGTAGAAATGGATTTGTATAAGGATGAATCCATGTTATAGAGTTGATGAGCTGGTTTCTTAGTCATGTCTTTTGGTGGTCTCTGCATAGAAGATTGGAGATTTAGAAATCACAACGTAAGCTCTCTATTTTGAAAGAAAAATGTATCTTAGTGGCATACATTTCAGTTTTCCAGTTCTTAGTGTATGAAGAGAGACACGATCCTGCAACTTTATTTATTATACAGCATATGGCATGATTTAAATGATTTTGGATTGGAGATGTACATTTCTGGTATGTTGTACTTACTGTATGGGAAACAAGGTCTGGTCTGTTCTAGTAGTTTAGTTCTGCTCCTATATATCATATAGTATAATATGCATACGCCATAGGAGTGACCCAGACCAAGTTGAAAAAACAATCCAAAGAATGCAGAATGCAGATTGCAGATGAGATAATTATTTGCTTTATAAAAGTAGCCAAATCTGATTGAATAGATATCAAATTTTGGGTATTAAACTTTTTTTTTTTTTTTTTTTGGGAATTTTCACTTGGGTGTGAGAATTCTGGTCTGTTACTTGTTTTTTTTTTCCGAAGATAGCTCCGGAGGAGAATCAAGGTAGTAAGTGGTAAATCAACTATAATCTATCCGGGGAGTGAGGACTATCGGCAACACCCTTGAGAGTTATCTAAGAGTCATACATGCCACAGATAGGGCAGCTTTGTTTGTTGAGCGGCGGATCGAGAGCAGCTTGAAACTTGGACTTGAAGCCAATAAACGGGTGATCTCTTGGACGATGATCACACCCCGAGCTCTTGTGTTTTCATGTTCTCGCACGGCCTTAGAAACCATCTTCGCGTCCCCTTCGAAGTCAACCTGAAATAGACCTGAAGAAACACACTAAGAAATTGCATCCCTACAGCTAGGAGTTCAAGAATGAAAGGATCTGTCATACCTGGATAAGGAGTCCCTACATCATGGAGGACAATGCCTGTAGACGTGCGCAGTACCCAACCCGTGGAACCACCAAGGGGGTCTTGGATTGCACCATCTGCATTTACCTTAAATCACTGCTGAAGAGGGTGTCCAAGGGAGCGGTGGTAGAACTAGGGTTTGTTAGTCAAATATTTAGCTAATGAAGCTTATATGGACGACCACATCAATGCCACATAATATTAACTAATTTAAATTGTAAAAATTTCTAAATATAAAATATAATATAACTCTAAAAGCATTTTAGATTTTTTTCTATGGCCACCTAGGATTCTCCATGATTCTTTTTTTTTTTTTGAAAAGGATTCTCCATGGTTCTCCTTAATTGGACTTTTCACCATAATAAATAAATAAAAATTGAACCAATTACACAAATAAATAGGATTTGAAACTATGAACCAAAATAGGTATATTAGCCCAGCACATAGGCGAATTAGTCCAGGGTCCAGGCCAATTCGCCCAACTCCCAGGCGAATTATACTCGTGACTCTGAATTGATTCCCTGACTAGATTCCTGACCGGTTCAGACCAATAATCGGGGAATCTAAAAGTCTGACAAGCCAATTCGCCTATTTTAAATGGGTTTAGATCTTTATAAATACCTTGTTAATTCGGGTTATATATCACCACACCGAAACAAAATACTAATTATTTTTGTTTAGAAAGAGTTTTTCAACATCGAAAGATGGTCGACCATAATGATTTACGAGAATTCCGGATCCAGGTGTACTGGGGGTGAATCGTCCAGGATTGGAACGGCTTAGCATACGATGGAGGATGCGTTCTACTATAAGCAAAAAAAATATGGCTTCTAGATTATAAGACAGCTCCACAACGGCCACATTTACGACCGATCAACAATACTTGGTCCTACCCGCAACTTGACGTGACGCTCATATCAGATGCAGTTATGCACATCGTCCGCACGGAGTCGGGCATGACGGTAGAGACAGTGCAAGACTGCATTCTGAAGAAGTACCATCGGAACATTTCGTACATGAAGGCGTGGTTTGGAAAGTAACGTGTTGTCCGGAAGTTGTACAGAGACTGGGTGGCGTCGTACAACAACATCGAGACGATTTTGAATGCTATTCAACTCACCAACCCTGACACACAGTACGAGATTAAAATCAATCCGTCGGGTGGCAGAAGGATGTTCAAAAGTGTGTTTTGGTCGTTTGGCCCGTGTATAGAAGCTTTCAAGCACTGCGTTGGGGTCATAATCATTGATGGAACGTTCCTCACAGGAAAGTAAAGACAAGTTTCGTTGATGGCCAGTACGTTTGGTGGAGAACATCGGATCGTGCAATTGGCGTATGCCATAGTTGATCAAGAGGACGACGTCAATTGGGAGTGGTTCATGGAAATGCTACAAAAACATGTAACCAATCCGGCGAACATCACAATCATCAGTGATTGACACAAGGGAATACAATCGGCAATGCCTAAGATTAGTTGAGGGTGGATTTGGCGATGGTGCCTACGCCATTATGTCAGCAACTTCAACACAACGCATCGCAATCCATTGCT
Source organism: Linum lewisii (assembly GCA_034768395.1). Taxonomy (NCBI): domain Eukaryota; kingdom Viridiplantae; phylum Streptophyta; class Magnoliopsida; order Malpighiales; family Linaceae; genus Linum; species Linum lewisii. The sequence goes on from CM068296.1 coordinate 61,482,829, forward strand.
CAAGGCTCGCATTTAGGTATTTGGCGAATTCACTACCATGTTTATGTCAACTTAACTAATTTGGTTTGGCAAGTACACCGAGTATTCATACACGACTTCCTGCATGTTTGGAAGAGAACGTGCGGAAGTTTGAGGCGAAGAAGGAGCGATGGCTTGAGATCCATGATGAACAGAATCTGCGTGACCCCAAATGGGTGAATGAGGATCGCATATTATGGAGCATGGCCTACGACAACATTGAGGGCCGCGGCGCTCGTTGGCAAACCATGACGAGAAACGCGCAAGAATGCGTCAACGGAGTCTGCGTCTACTCTCATATTGCTGACTGCTGCTCCGAAACGGTTGGCTGCTACTCGAAGCTCCAGGATGTCCGCTGGGGATGACTGGTAAAATGGTTGATACTAATGATGTGGTGAGTATTGGGGATGTGCCTCCGGCTGGGTCTGCGTCTGTGTCTGAGGTGGGTACCCTATACCAGTGCGCGTCTCCGGTGGGTCCCCGAACGAGTAGGTGCGTGCATCTATCCAATCCTTACTCCAGTTGTAGTGATGTTCAGGTGCGTAACCGACATCACTATACTGTCTGGCACCAGAGTCAACCAGATTGAGCCCTGTACTGTGACCTCTTTGAGGGATGGGATGTCTCACGTATGGTACGTATGTCTGCTCGTGTGAGGCCCGCCGTGGGGGGTGAGGTCCATGATCAGGTAGCCGCTCATATGAGCCACTAGTAGCCAAGCCAGAATGGAGAACATGGGTCATCTCTGCGTCAGCGTGGCCCCTATCCCTACACATGACGGTGGCGCACTCTAGCGAGTCAACTTGAAAAAAACCAAGAAAATGTCAACCCTCGTTCATTCCGACCAACATGGATGATATTACGTGTAGTAGTTGGCCACACACCATCATCTAGAACTGTGCACAAGCGTGAGAAATAGCCATACGAGTCCGCCTCCTATACCATTCGTCATACTCGTCATGGTAGTGGAGCCGCGAATCCTTCGATGCTGCTACGCCGGTGGCCAGGTGCTCTCCCCTCTGATCTCATAGATCGACATACTCTTGATACCTAGCCTCCCAATCCTGCATAGACGCCCTCAAATATGTTGCCAGTAACTTTTCCACACGGTCTGCTGGCTCTGCGTCCTGTGACACTCGCTGCTCGAATCCAAACTATTAGACACAACGGTCGGGGTGGTGCCATGCAATGCAGTCTATGCGCAGCATGGGGGTAACAGCCCGCCAGATCATAATCCTCAGTGCGACCTACGTACGGCGTCCACCGGAAAATGGGGATGCATTATGGTATGGTAGAAGTAAGAAAATGAGATAACCAAGTGAGTAAAGGATAGGAATCCTAACCAGAAAATCTGTAAACTCGGCAATCCTCAGAAATCTCTCAAGGGCCTAGAGCTGGACCAACAATGTGAAGCCTCCCAAGTCATCAGTGCCCTTCTAACTGCCACCGGTGAAGAAGACCGCCCTCTTCATGATCCTATATAGCCATGCTAGAACTGCACTACCCCAACTGTACGAGGCTGCTACAACAGGGTTCCCAATAAGTGGTAGAAGGTACATCGGTATGTGATCCCCAGACCGGCCAACCAGTAGAACGGCGCGAACAAGAACCCAAGTGAATGCTCGTGCGTAGATGGTAACAACCTCTGGTGGAGAATCATCCAGAAGGCGGTCGAACAATCCCTTAACCCACGAAATCCTCACTGTCTGTCCAGATATAGCTCTAGTTGGAGGCTCGACGCCCAACCACTCCTAGCACATCGCAGTCGGAGAATGCCTATCTAGACGTGCAGTAACTGGAAGCCCCCTAGTAGGAAAACTCGTAAGCACCTCAACATCCTCTAGGGTGATCATCGCCTCACCTTGAATCAAATGGAAGGTATTCGTCTCTGGCCTCCACTTCTCAATAAGTGTCGTAACGAGCTCCCTGCACGGCGTGGCACCCAGAACACGACAGACCTCTCGGAGTGGACACACTCGCAAGAACGGCTCGTACTCCGGATACCAGGTGAGCGAAGAGATGCGCTGGCACAACTTCAAGGGCTTGCAACCATCATGGTTACTCCAAACTAAACCATCCCTATGCTTGTTCTCCCCCATAGTAGAGAAGCATCCTTAGGTTGCAAGCTTCTTCCCTCAAGGGTTTCATCAGCTAATGGTTCGACCCATCCGTAGTAATCCATCTAAACTATAGTAAATTGCTATGTCAGTATATACGGTAATGTGTTTATTTTTCTATAGGTACAGTTGAACTATTCTAATTCACACTAGCACGCAAAGTCAGATTTTGGAGTCCTAAGTCATAAACATCCTATGAATAAGTTAACATAACTAACAATCATACAAATAATATATTCATAGTTCACAATCAAATATAAATAATGTATACACTACGTACCTTGGAAAATGTTTGAAATAAAAATCCTATACGAGACACGACAACATTCCAACAAGTTTCTAATAATATAAAGAATGTTTATAATTTATGATAAAAAACAAACAAAAAAAAATAAAAAATGCAATAAGTATGCAGAATCACTTACTAATTGGTGGGAGTCTCACTTTCTCCGGATGGGGCGGGAGGCGTTGCCATTGGTGGAATTGGTTGCAAGGAACGAAAAAATTGTTGCAAATACTTTGAGCTATTCACAAATATGTAAAAAAATAAGCAAGCATGTCAAAAATATAGATAAGAAAAAAGAATGTAACCACTAACCATATCGGTTTGATTCCATCCACTTGTTGGTGTCGCTTGTTCCCGTCGCAAGCATGCTTAAAGATGACATTGACTGTTGATTAGGTTGTAACGCGATTGCAACCCAATCACGCTATACGCTCTATCCCGAAACATTTATTTTCAAAATTTTGATGAATCTTTTCCAAAAATCATTTCCGATTTGGTCGTTTCCGACGATCCCATCCTCTGAAACTTCAACCCAAGCTTTAGCTAAGACTTCATTCTCGGCCTTAGTCCAATTTGGCTCTCGAGTTGTCATGATTAACGTTTGAGAGAATTTGATGGAAGAAGATATGAGATTGTGAAATGTAATAATCAACCCAACATGTATTTGTAGATGACTACAACATATGAATTGAAAAAAAAAATAGTTTTCAATATGACCGTTGGGCATGGTCAATTGTGCCTGTGTACACAATTGAATCCTACTACCATTTTCCAATCATTGGAAGCATGAAGCAAAATGAATTTTTTCAATTATGTTGCATGTACCAATCAAATGAAGCCATGGGAAAACAACCACAACAACATTCCAACAAGTTTCTAATAATATAAAGAATGTTTATAATTTATGATAAAAAACAAACAAAAAAATAAAAAATGCAATAGGTATGCAAAATCACTCACTAGAAGCTAGTTGATTGCGCATTCCAGATACAATATCCCTACGGTGATTAATATTATTGTCAACTCTATTACGAAGATCCTACATAGTAGAAGGGGATAATATTAAATAGTTAGTTATCATTAATTGAAAAAATGAATTAATTTACTAACTAGTCTAGATAAGTTAGAATTCTTATCGTCAATCGTGCATTTCTGGTAACCTTAAAGTCCTCCTTTATCGCCTTTCCCCTTGCTCTTGTTTGTACCCTTACTTACCCTATGAAACTTCGAAAAGGACTCGTAAGCTGTCAGTGTTGCCACAACTGGGTGCCGATATAGGACTCTCAGCAACTTGATTATTTTGAACTTAAACTATTGGTTTTAGATTGAATCCAACTATATAACCATAATGTTGTTCTTGCGCAATCCCTACACTCACGATGCGATCCCAGATCCTAAACATTTTATCGCTATACATATGCTCATTCTTTTTATTTGATTCAACAACATTATCCACAAGTTCTTTTTGTCCAACTTTTGTGCGCATTTAGGTAAGTTGCCATTGAAAAAGTGCCCTAGTGGCAACAACCCAACAAGTATCCGTAGAGATACCGTAGCTTAGTCAGTATCTCTAAGATTATTCCCCTACTTTATTACTTAGGAAGATATTATATATTTCAAATTAGGTAGGTAAACTTTGTTAAGGACCTTAACGTAGATATTTCTTTTGTAAAATCATTTACTAGAATTTAGCTGATTGCGCACTCTAGATAAGATATGTACACGATAATCCGTCCTCTACCACCGACAATTCGTCCTCTACCACCGACAATTCCTTCTTTACCACTTTTTTGCTCTTGTTCTAATTATATTATAACTGAACACTAGTAAAAAGGTGGTAAATGAGGAATTGATGATAATAGATGTTTGGTTATCAGGAATGCACCATTGACTGTAAGAATCATAATTTATCTAGACTAATTATTAAATTAATTCATTTTTCAACTAATAATAACTAACTATTTAATATTCCCAGTACTACTATGTAGGATATTGATACAAGAGTTCACGATAACATTAAATCATTGTGTGGATATCGTATCTAGATGGCACAATGACTTAAATTCTAGTATTGATTTTGCATTTGTAAATTTATTATCTCTTTCCTATAAGTAGTTGCTGCATTTAAATTTTTTTTCTTTGCGCCTACATATACTTTTTTATTAGATACTATTCAATATTAGGTAGAAAGAATTTTATATTATACATTAAATATGATTTTCTTTCAAAAGATAAAAGATTGAAAATGAGTAAAATAAGATATTCGCATTGTGTTATTTAAAATAAATATTGACAAATTAGTAGAATAAGATATTCATACTATAGTATTTACTTTCAAAGGATAAAAGATTGACAAATAAGTAGAATAATTATATTCATATTGTGGTTGAAAGTATAAGAGAAGATTTTGGGTTACCTACATATAATGTGAATATTAGAACACATAAATTTTTAGAAGTGAATAATTATCTGATTGTTCATATAAACATAGACATCCACTACATTCTAATTTAGTATGCTTTACTATTTATCATATCATTTTATTGCTTATTTGTGTGAACTTAAACCTTGCTTAATTTTTATTAGTTACATGATTGTCATTTAATGAACTTATAAACTATTATACTTGATGTTAAGTATTACGTATTCGAGCTTTGCTTGTGTAGATACATTTATAAAAAGAAGAAAGAAATTGTACCCCCATGTCAAAGTTAAATGATGAACTCTATCACGTCCATCAAAGCATGACTCGTAATGTTCTAGTAGTTGGTTGTAAGTTTACCAATTTTTCACCGCCATACACACTTTGTTTACTCTGTAAACTTTACGTACAGTAAATTTGCTCTAAACGAACATTTACACTAAGAAATCAACACTCACTCCTAATTCTCAAACACTAATAAAAAAACGCACATAGTCTTTCTCTCTCTCTAAAATTTTCCATAGTGGCACCAACGAGTTTACATTTTCCGTATTATGTGAGTTGACTAGTCTTGAGCAATTAAGTTTGTTTCTCCCTTTTCATTACTCTTGGATCTTGCATTGTTTTCTATTGTTTATCAGGTGGTGTTTTGATTTTGATAGCTTGTTGTTGAACTTTTGGTTGTCCGATCTTCTCACTTTTTTTTACTACAAATTCATTCGATTAGTGACACTTGCTTCATCTCCAGGTTTGTTTCCTTCCAATTTCATGTTGATTAATATGATTGTTTGTGGAAATGGTGGTGAAGCCGTGCTCCGCAATTTTTTTCTCCTTAGTCTTTTGTTTATGTTACTACTGGCCCAAGTTTTATTTTGTAAATTAACAAAATTAGTTTGAATGTTTGTTATTGACAATAATGATTCGAACATTTTTAATGCAAAATAAATCACTACTCATTTAACTTGTCTATCTCTTCCATATAACTCTCTAGAATTGTGACCAACAAAAATTTAGTATTTTGTATTTCGCATTCACTTGAAAAAATCAATGAATTTGAATTATATTCAATGTACAATGTCGAAGTAAGTGTGTGTATATATAAGTGTTACATAAAAAAATTTTATCATATATATTCTCATTGAGTATTCTTGTATATAATTTGTTATATAAGGTTTTTATTGACTATTATACAAAAATAATTAAGTAGAAACTAAATTCTAATATGTTTTTTGTTATTGTGTATGAGATCTATTTATATCATATGGAGAAAATATCTAGTAGATTGTTTTTACATAATAAGTTAACTAGATACAATCATCATTTTCTTGTTAGATTCTAGGACTAATGCACTGTTTTGTCTTCACACTATGCAAAGTTAAGAAACACAACCCTCTAATATTTTTTAATCGAATTAAACTCCTCTACTTTAACACTTTTAACAAATGTGCACTACCGTTAATTTTTCGTCTATTAGGTGTCTATTATGATAATTGTACATGTCACATCATACTATTTTTTCATATGGCATCTAGAGTAAACTTTAAACAAAAAATTCTAAAAATCTAAGACTTAAAAGTTAACGGGTTAATACACATTTATACCCTATTTTCCTTCTTCTTTATGAACACTCCACCTCTGCAAATTTCTTATTTTCTCAACATCCATGTATAAAATAGCTTATTGGTACAAATTTAACGAGGAGTGGATGGAAAAGTTAACGGATGAGAACATTTGTTAAAAGTTTAAAAGTAGAGGGGTTTATTTAAGTTGAAAAATTGTGGAGGGGTATCTTTGTTAACTTTACATAGTAGGAGGATAAAAATGTGTATTAACCCAAATTTTATATTAATATACTTAAAAATTATTTTTTCAATAATAACAAGTCACATCTCGGTTATATCACATGGCCTCCGAATTTCAAGGGACAACCCTGTTGAAATGATGAGATAAATGATAACTTCATCTTATCTATAGATCAAAAGTATGAATAAGATGATACAAATAAACAGTACTACTACACCTATTTTTCTAAGTGAATAACCTATAAGAAAAAGATGGTTGTGGTGTGAAGTACTCTTGTGCACCTACATCACTCGACTTGAGTGCAACCCCGCCACGTTACGTTATGGAAGAATTGAACTTCTTGTTGATTTCTTCTTCTTCGCGATTTAGGCTGTTTCAATGTTAATTCAACATAATCAAACTAAACACATTGAAATTGACAAACACTTCATCGAATTGACAAAAAATTTGAGATGACATTGACAATCATCAGACATTTAGGGTTTTATTTGCTTTGTTGATATTATTTATAGATGAAAATGTATCATCCATTTTTTGTGTACATTTCTTTGTTATTTTACCAAACTCTATTCAATAATTTACTTGCACAACAATCAAAAGTTGAATTTTTTGGAACAAGTTACCAAATTAATCCATCAAATTCTTCCATTCTTGTTCAAGAACAAGCTCATTTGGTTGAGTCTAATAAATAAGCCTAAAGTTTAAGTTAATTTATATGGGGCCCACATTATAAATAGCGGGAATGTTAATTTGTATTTGTAAACTTCTCTGTTCTTCGTTCTTCTCTCCGTTCATCGGTGTTTCTTCAGCTCTGACTAGGGTTTCTTTCATCAATTCGAAAGATGTTCGTTTCGATGGCTTGTAAAGGTGATGCTGAGCTTATTAGAAAGCGTACTAAGGAGGTCTAGTACTCCACCGAGAACAGCGAAGGCTTCCGAGAGCTCGAGATCGAAGATCCGGAGAGAAGCAATGAGGATGAGCAGACTAAAAAAATTAAGGCGGCGTACTACCCCAAGGCGGATATCTGCAGATGCTGCCACGAGCTATCGAAAAGAGTTTCGGAGCGTATGACCGATGTCAATGACTATCTACTTCCAGATCAACTCGATAAGGATGAGGGCGCTAAACTTCAAATCACCCGTTATATGAAGAACTGGGATCATGCCGATGTACGTTAATGCTTCTTATTAGTCTATGTTCTTCGTTCGTCTCTCAATCGCAAGTTATTGTAACCAATTATGAAGCATTCTTCTGCTCGATTTGTTGTTAGGGTTTTGAGATGGAATGCCCTCCATGTCTTAGTGGCTTGCAAGTTGGATTTATTTACAACAATGAACATTTCAAGAGAAACCCGAATTTCCATTTCATGCTTAACAAGGCTCTTCAATTCTGGATTGATAGATATAATCAGGAAACGGTAAGCTACCCAGTTCCTCAAGCATGCTATAATCAGCATATAAACTGTGGATGAATCATGGTTCTAGTTTTGTTAATGTTGTTTGCAGGGCAACCAAATGGAGTTACTGAAGATTCAGAATGTAACAGTGGGAGAAGTTGCTGCTAATATGATATTCTTTGTAACTTTTGAGAGCTTTGAGTCTTTTGCTTCATCTTTTGTGAACACTTATCAAACCGTTGTTTCCTATAGTCATCTCACTCTTAAATATGACGTTTTGGTCTTCAGAAGAAAAGCAGATGGTCAAGGTAATCAATCCTCATTTATGTGTAGAAGAATCTATCTTTTGCAAACACTTGTATATAAGAATCTGTGTTTGAAATTTGAATGAGCACCATTTCTGTCTTCTCTACTTACATACAAGATAGCTACATTGATTAACGTTTTTATTTCTGCAGATCTGTTAAAGTCGAATCGTGGGTATGGTCTTATGACTAGGATTAAGAAGAGGTGATATGATGTATGCTAGCTATGTTAAATGTGGTCTACCTCTATTCTTCTCGATGATGGTAGTGTATATGTAATAGGTTTACAAGGCACAAAGCTCGATTGGGTGCATTCAACAAGTTGCGGTATCAAGACATTCTTCAAAATATGAGACGACATTCATCAAGACATTAAGGGGTTTATTTGCTTTGTTGATATTATTTATGGATGAAAATGTCTCATCCATTTTTTGTGTACATTTTTATGTTATTTTGCTAACTCTATTCAATAATTTACTTGCACAACAATCAAAAGTTGAATCTTTTGGAACAAGTTACCAAATTAATCCATCAAAATCTCTCATTTTTGCTCAAGAACTTTGCAGCTTGCTGCAACTTTGTATCATGGATCTCTGCAGAAGATCTCCGAGATAGAAGATTGCCGCCCCTTTCTCTAGCTTCAACTCTCAGCTCGATTCGAAAGCTACTCTGTAGAAGCTAGAATCGATGGTTTCATGTACATCAGTTCATCATCTTTGCATTCCCTAACTTCAGTCTCCATCACCTTGTTAGCAGATGAAGGCAAAACATCACAGCATTGCCTCCTCGGAGCCTGCAGCTGAATCAATCAAAGAAAAATGGAAGCAACAAGCTTGATTAGTCGTAGAAAAGTAATTAACGATTCAAAATTCTCGAGAGTATCTTATCTATCTATCTACCTGGGAATAGCTGAGGTCGAGCTTGTGAGAGAACACCTTAATCTCTTCAAGTCTTATGGGCGAAGCCATGTCCTGAGAGCAATTCGTGTAAGCTTTCTTGTAGTTGGTAACCATCTGGTTAGAAGTAGTAGTGGCACTTTCGAGAAAGAACACTGTTGCTCTTCTGCACGGATCAGGATGAGGCTTTCGTGTGTTGAAGACGTATGTTCTAGCAAGAATGCTTCCTTTGCTCCATTGCTTGAACGTCGTCTCGGTAGGGATTACATCGGGAAGGAGAACGTGACTTCTAGACTTCGACTGCATATCCCCACGCCACTGATATGGTCCATGAGAACCACCGGTCGTAGCAGACGGTCTTCTGCAGAACCCTCTGTGAATCGACATCTGCTGCTATCAGCAAATGCTGCACCGAATCTCGAGTTTTCATGTTGGGGAAGATCGGACCTATGTGGTCCATATGATGGAGGGACACTACCGACACTGTTGGGTGTGAAGTTAGTAGACCAAACACATTACCATGGAAATCGAGCTGCAATATTTGGCAACATTATTACGGCTTCAATGCTGACCGGTTGAGAAATGATTGATATACACAGACATAAGACATACCTGATGAAAATCGGGCTCCCGAGTTAGTGTCACACCTAGCTCAGCCAAGTAAGAAGACACTCTAGAATAGAGATGATGATACCTTTCTATACAAGAATCATGAACCTTAGCCAGAACCTTAGCTAATGGATAACTTATCGCGAATCCTGCTCCATCATAAGCCATGTGGAACCCAAACATGTCGTACCCAAACAGCCTGTTCTGCTCGTAGATCTCCAAGTTAGACCCAATGTAGTACCAAAGCCTGTGATCATACTTCGACAGGGTCTTCACCAAGTTCACCGGGAAGAAAATCGTGCATCGTCCCCAAACACAAACCACCTGACATCAGTATGGTTGAGTGCCACATCTCGGAGACCACCCGAGCCACTCGAATAGCTGACCTGAGACCTTTCTTAAACGTGTAACGAAACCTCGAGGTGTCCTCGGAGATGCATACTGGAGGGAGCCCAGAAGAGTTATCGCTGTGATGATCATCATCGAGCGTCAAATTTGCCAACTTAACAAATAGCCCCTTGTCCTATAAATTGCTCATTTTACCCCTCCTACTTTGTCAAATTTGATGTTTTGGTCCTTCCATTTCAACTTTCGTCTTCTTAACATTAAATCTGTACACATTCACACACCGAAAAACAGAGATATCAGAGGTAGGAGATGAATAGTTGTTTAGGGAGGTAAATTGGGGAGGAATCACGAAGAGTATAGTGAAATTTGAAGGGTTTTAAAACCACACATTTTACTCGTCTATTTCATCCTATCTAATTATATATAATTACATTACCAATTAAAACACGCTTAGTAAGCTAATTCATGCCTATTGGAGCTAATGTGGTGTCCTGCATGCGCATCAATTAACGTCACGAAGACTAAAGTTGGAACGGAAGGACCAGAACGGCAAAGTGAACAAAGTAGGAGGGGGTAAAATGAGCGATTTATAGTATAGGGGGCACTTTGTTAAGTTGGCAAAGTAGAGGGGGGAAAATGCTATTTTCCCTTAAAGAATTAAAAGCCCGTCCCCTTCCTACTGTTCATTAAGGGTGACTAGATTCAATGCAAGCAGTTCATTAATTTTCATGTGCTCTCATTCTAGGCACTAAGCTTTGGGACAGGTAAGTATTCCTTGGCCCAATTTGTTTTAAGCCCTTTTCTCAATTGGGCCTGGCAGCCATGGAAGAAAGATATGGGAGTGGTTGAGTTCCTATAGGTCATACTGATACACTACCTTCAACTCCCGTGGGACTTTCACAACAAACAGAAAGTTAAGGTTAAATGTTAAAATTTGATTAACTTGTGATAAACATGGATATAAACATTTTGGTCTTATTTTAATCCAATTTCATATGGATCACTATTGAACTTAAATTAATTTGATCTCGGGCTTATATGGACTTGACCCATAAGTGAAGGTCAACACTAGGTTGGACCAAGTTATGGATACCATAGGCCAAAGTTAAGTAGTGCGACATCAATCTTGGACATGAGTAGAGAGATCACAGGATCATCCTCATCACAAGGTCATGATACCTTCAACTTCTTCCCTTAGTATTTAGTGTCCTTGGGAGCATCCACACTTACCGATCTAGCATCAAATGTGTGTCACCGCCCCAATCAGCTTTGGGAGGTTTTTGGCAAGCATAAATTCTCATCTTGGCAATAAGTTTGGTGAAGATATCTAGAGCCTCATCCGGTGTAAGCAACTTCAATTCCCCACGGGTGGCTTGGTTTATCATCCTTGTGTTCTCATAGACAAGAGAATGAGCAAAGATATTCACAATAGTCCAATTTGCTATGTTGTGGTGATGACATGAGAAAAGCAATGCTTGAAACCGGTTTATTGTCTCATGAAACAACCCCCCATTTTGTTGAAAGAATTGGTTAGTGCGATCTCTTATAGCATCTGTCATGTAAAGAGAGAATAACCTCAAAGAAATCTTTTGGATACACCTTTCCAAGTAGTGAATATCCTACTTGGTTGGTTCTCCAACCATGCATTTGCCTTCCCTTGAGTGAGAAGAAAAATAGGTGGACTCGAATACAACCCAGGTGAACTTGGTCACTCTTCAATGTATCAAAAATCTCCAAGAAGTATTTGAGATGTTGACTTGGACACTCGCCTTCTATTCCATTGTAGACCACCCTATTTTGCACCATTTGTATCATGTTTGGTTTGAGCTTGAAGTTTTAGGTATTGGTGGCTTTCCAAACTATGCTAGACTCAGATCCATCCAAGGAAAGTCTAACATAGTTGACCAATGTATGTCGGATCACCCAAACTGAAGGATCATCTTCTCCATGGCGGGAATGGTTCCCATCATCATCATTGCTATGATGTGAGTGGTGTGACATGACGGGCAAACAACCTCTTTTATTATGCTTCTATTAGTGGTGGCTCTATCACGTGTTCGTGGCCTTGAAGTCATGATTGAATGTGATGTCGTGTCAAAGGTTCTATTGGGGCATCGCTCCTTGATCAACCTTATCATCTCGTTGTGTTCTTTGGTTTTTTTTTTGTCTCGGTGGAGCATCCAATCTTCGTACCCCTTTTAGAAATTTGTAGCTCCTTATACCACGCTTCATTTCCTTTGACAAGAGGGTCATCATTGGAGATAGTTTGGTGGTAGTGATCTAATGGATTTTTTTGAAAGGTTGGATCTTGGTGGTAGGGTGGTGGGTAAGAGTCCTCATACCGAGTTGGTGGTGACTCGTACTCGTCTATACTCCAGCAATGATCGTTGTTCATGTAGTCCTGCATATGTACACAAACAAGAACTACCACGATGAAACTAGAAGATGAAAAATTAAACTAAAATAAAACAAAAAACAAGAACAATTTGGGGAACAAAAAACTAAAAACAAGATCGAAGGAGCAAAGTCGCTCAACACTTTCAGACTGAAACAAAGGGTCTCCGACAATGGTGCCAAAATTTGATTCGGCCCAAGGGCTCTCACAAAGATAACTAGCTTTTGGCTAGGGTTGTATTCTCTCTGGGTTCCTCGTTTGGGCTTACTCATGAAAAAGTGAATTTCTAAAAGGGGGTGAGGTGTAGGTTCCTCAAGGGTCACAAACAAACAAGTAGGCTTGGGTCAACCTCGGTCAACAAGCAATTGGCTCAAAGAGCATGGAAATAGGTGAATTTGACTTGAGACAATGCAAACAAAACAATCCAGACGAAGGAGGATGAGAATGGAAGGGCATAGATAAGTTTACCCCTAAGGATCATGACAATTGACTAAGTTGGTGAATCTAGGATGAACAAAACTCGTTTCCATGCATTGCAACCGATATGACATGTCAAACATGGGTCCCATGACTCTAATGAGACATTAGACATAGGTCAAACACTAACCAATAGGACTCTCGTCACTAATTCACCAAATGCAAGACGCATGCCAAGTGTTCGATAAAATGCCTCTAAGGATTTTCACCCACAGTGGACCTAATTCTCGCCCCTCCCTCGACTGTAACGAACAATCAAGTGAATAATCCTAAGCTCGATGACAAACCACCCTCTCGGAATAAATCAAGCCAAGTATTAATGCCAAAATCAAGCATAACACTCAAACATGGCAAAAACACAATGAAGACACAAGGATATTCATGGCAATGACATTAACAACAAAAGTTCATCATCATCCAACACAACACAACACAACAAGCCAAAATATTCAATCTCCTTATGGTTCCACAAATCTAACCCATGAGAGTTCAGTTACACATGAAAGAAGAAAGAAAGACAAAACCTCAATTGGAGATCAAACCAATGAATCTTCAATTTGGGGCGTCTTCTTCTTCGATTCGTGTTTCCAAGATGTAGATGATGATAGATGATGATTGGAGATGATTAGAAATGAGTGGAGGGTGTCTAGGGATGATAGGGAGGCTGTGGAGAGGTTCCCCCTTTGTCAAAATCGCTCTAGAGGCGAGCCAAGGTCGAACTTCTCTTCAAAACCCCAAAAAAACAACATTTATAGTGTTGAAAACTGGGTGCTAGCGTGCTGATGGCACGCTGACTCCTTCTGGCGTGACGCGCTGATGGTGCGCTGGCCGCCTTTCTTTGATGAAAACTCAATCATCCGGACTTCAAATCGATCATCGTCTGAACTCATGGCTTTGTGTTTCTGAACTCTATCATGGCATGACCTGAAAACTAATAAAAAACACCCCGAGAACTGTCAAATTAACCATAAGGGTGTCAAGAGGCTATTTATGACTAATTAACACAATTAAGTACAAAGACACTTAAAAGATGACAAAATACTAAAAAACCACACAAGAATGTATCGATTATGGGGGATACAATGATGTTAATTAACGAATCATAAATGGGCATCTTCACGGATAAGAGCACAATCATGCTTGTTGAGCACAAATAAGAGCACGATCATGTTTGTCATCAAAGGCTAAAATATCTAAAAATGATGCAAGCACAACGGTCTACACAAGCATGCTTGTGAGCACGACCAAAAGTGTTGTCGTGCTTGTATTCAAAGATTTTAGAAGCTAGAAAAATGTATTGTACACAACCATCATGGTTGTGCTTGTGAGCATGGATGAGTGCACAATTGTGCTTGTTGTCTAGGACTCCAAATATCCGTCTAATAGCCTCATTTCCCATGAACTTTCATCTCTTTTTGAGCAAATACAAGATATGACGTACAAAGGACACAAAACAATAGGCCTGCATAAAAGGGACGCCAAGGGCTCAAGGAGGATAAAACATATACAATCTCATCAATTAAGAGACGTTGGAGCTAAAAAATTGTGCTGAAATGTCTTGCTAGGTGAGCACTGACTTAAGAGTTACAACTACAACCATATGATATTGTATGTAATATATATTATTGACATACAAGACAATTTTTAGTGACTAACACTGACACCCTTTCAAACTTATTGGTGTTTTTTTTTTTGTGTTGAATTGTACAACAAACACTAGAGTTAGCAGGAACTGAAGATTGAGGAGAGTTGGCTTCATCCAAAATTTGTGCGTGTTTCATTGATTTTCATTAATTTATTCCTGGGTTTGCATCTCCTCATCGACTACATGTACATGGTTGTTGTTTTAACGTTGTTATAATTACTTGACTATTGCCATATTAAAAAAGTCTGAAGTGCTTTGTTTAGCGATTGTATTGGGGTGTCTCATCCCCGAACAGTTCCTTTTTAATTGATTTGGGTGCATCTGCACCCGCATTTCTATAAAAAAAAAACATATTAAAAAGGTGATATAAGCTAGTTGTCAACAAAAATGGTTTTTGTTGTGTGTTAAACTTGTATGATTGTTGTTTGCATGATCATTTTTGGTTAATCTATTGCATGGGTTCAACCAGTGGTTCACTATGAGTTTTTTTAGAATGGAATGTTATATATAGCATCAACCATTAAACACCCTTCAAAATCCAAACTAGTTCAAACCTTCACCATTCGCTACTTGTTAATAAAAGTTTCCAGAAAATAACCACACCAACATATGAATTTTGATAAGCTCACACAACACACGAACTGCTTGAAGTTTCCCAAGTCATTAATAATTCCAACTTAGAATGATCATCCGCCATGCCTGCATCAATTTTTGTGGATTCATAAAAAAATTATGAAGCAAATATTTTTTTTTATGAAAAAGCAAATATTTATACAAACAAAATGATATAACATACTTGAACATTTAATTAAGAAAAATTCCATCCATTTTATGTTATCTTATATCTTATAATTCTGAATTGGCCTAATACACAAATCTAACCAAACCTTTTCGGTTTATGTCAATTCTAGCCACTTCTATTTTAGTGACACTAAACAGGCAAAACCTTTTATTTTCGTGTCAAATCTGTCCAGTTGACTCATTTGACCGTTAAAGGATTCGGTAAATCTAACGGTGCCGTTAAAAGAGTGAGTTGGCATGCCATATCAGCATCTAAGTCACACATTACGGCCACATGGTCAACTGAATAACTCTCTCTCCCCCATCAATTTCCCCTGCATCTCTCCCCCCATTCTTCTTATTCAAAACTCTGCCCCCAACATCCTTCGATTTCCGACGCGTAGTCGACGGCGGACACAAACCGGAGCCTTGCCTCCGAGTTTTCAACGAGGCGGGTGCACCGCACGCCTCACGCACGGCTTCCGAGTCGGACCCCCACCTCATTCCGATTTTGGATTGTTCCTTTTAGGGTTTCCGTCACCAGACTTCTTCTGTGCAGTGAGGGTTGCAGACATAATTTCACTCTCTCCCATACGCCTATCTCAGTCTGTCTCCCTGCATCCCCATCTAGAGAGAGTTCATCGTCGGCGGGTTCAGTGGCACCGCCGGTATAATCGTCGGTCACCCACTTGAAATGCTGCGTATCCGAAAGCAACTAACATCCCATCCTAAATCCTCTCCCCTTCTTCCATCGACATTCTTCGCAGCTTGTGAACCCTAAGATTTTGATTAGCCACTGCAAATTTGGGGATTGAACTCAGAGAAAGTGGGTTTAATAGAATAGAAGTGTTTCGTACAAGACACAATATAAATGAACGAACAAGAAGAAGAAATGGAATGAAGATGGGCTTATTATGCCGCCACCGTCGTCAGAGGTGGATTCCGATGTTCAATTTCGGAGGATCTGAGATAGAGAAGCAAGTTACAGAGGAATAAAAGGACTTGCTGCCATAACAGAAGCCCTAGCTACAGAAGCTTTTCAATCGACGACGACTAAGCGGAAAATATCGATGAGGGAATAGCAGAAGATGTAATCGAATCGGCAAAGAACACCGTCGAAGAGGAATAGAACAAAGAGCTTCCGTTGATTTTAGAGCTTTATGATATACAGAACCCGACCGAAGAAGGGGAAACCATGGCTGAAGGAATTCCGAATCAGAAAAGACAAACACCGCTGAAGAATATAACAAGTAGCTTCCACCGTCGATTTTGAAGACGGGAACACATCTAGATTTGCAATGGAGAAGGCGAGAGTAGAAAGCATTTTTTAATTTCTTTTGTAATTAATAAATTAATTTCTTTATTTTATAATTATTTACTTATATTTGTATATAAATGCTAACATGGCTATTTTTGACATGTAAGATGACAAGTCAACAATTCCGTTAAGTTTTCAGTTAGTCTGGATGGAAAAATTAACAAGAATCACTAAAATGGCTAATTTGGGATTTTCAAAAGAAGTGGCTAGAATTGACATATTCGGAAAAGGTTTGGCTAAATTTGTGTATTAGGCCTTCTGAATTCATCATACAAAACTAAATAAGGTATACATTAAAAAGAAGGGTTAATATTTCCAAAAACCCTAAGAGCATCTACAATGGTAAGATTTAAAAGGTTTAAAGGTTTTACAAAAAGCTTTATAACCATAGAAGAGGTTGAGGTGACACTAAAAGCTTTATATACATAAAGCTTTAGGGACTACTATGGTAGGATTTAAAAGTTTAAAGTTTTAAGTGTAAATATTATATTCTATAAAAAAAAATGAGGTGACAATTTTGGAAGAGAGAGAATGCAAAAGCTTTGTAGATTCAAAGCTCTTGCAAAAAACTTTATGAAATTCACCATTCAACTCATTTCTCTCTCCTAATTTTTTACATTTTTTCAAATTTTTATTTAAATCACTCATTTATTTAATATTTTCCAACCAATTTCAATTAATCAAAATGACATAAATGTATCACTACGAATGTACATTAACATGAATGACTGCATAACTTTAAAACATCAATATTCCAGTAAAATTGGTACAGCTAAATTTAAAATGCAATAAAAACACAAATAATATAAAGATTGCAGTGACACATTTATTAAAAAAATTGCAACATGGGTTCAATGTTCAGTGTCATCTCCGAAATGTTGCCAAATATGCTCCACCAAATCTGCTCTCAGTTGTTGATGTACTTCACGGTCACGTAATTCTGCATGCCTGCGGAGATATTGACTTTGTTTCCTGCATCCCCTGCATCACTTCTTTCATTTGTTTGATCATGTCCATCCGTTCCACATTCATCGCACGAAATTCATTTCACTTGTCGCTTACACTTTCATTTGCTTCATTGACTTTCGCTTTGGCTTTCCTCTTTGCCCTCTTTTGACCCATTGGACGATTTTCAACTTCATCATCATTAGTGGTAATGGGTGTATCCTCATCACCTACTGGTGAGTCTACTCTAGATGCAGACACATTCTTCTTTTTCGAAGACGGTTCACTTGAGTTACCTCCGTTCCATTTTGGCTCATCTTTGACCATCATCCACACATGCTCATACTTAAAATGTTTGTTACGCATGGAGTAAAACAACTCTCGTGCAGCTCCCATAACTTGATCATCCGACCAATCGCTATGATTTTGTCTTTTGGTTTGAATGAAGCATTGGTTAAATTCATTAACCGAAAGAATTATATTGAACCAATGTGATTTCAAGGATTGTTGTGTTCTATCATTACCGCTCATATCATGATCGTTAAAGTATTTTGTTATTCGTTCCCAAAAGTCTTTTCTGTTTTGTCCGTTACCTTTCACACTATCAGTTGAGATGATGAGGTAAGAGCTTGCAAGCAACTTGTCATCTTCAATGGTCCACTTCTTGCGACTTTCGTCGTTACTCATTCCGTCAGACTCCACCATATCATCAGGTCTTGTATCGGCAGGCGGTGTTGGCATACTTTGCGGTGGATATTGTTGTTGCATTGCTGGATTGAAATACTCCTAGTGTGGATACATGGGGATATGAGGGTTTGAATAATATGGATAATTCGGGATACCTTGGCGTTCTTGAAACTGTGAAGAACCTTGCACTTGAGGTGGTGGAGTCGTGTATTGAGGATGAAGTGATTCACCATTATAATGACTACCCAATAACCTCGTGAAATAATTTGGCTCCATGTGGAAAAGTTAGTAATGTTAAAGTTTAATATTATTCAATTTATAGAGGGTTTACAATCTTATCAGCTTAGATTTTGCCGAAATATATGGGTTACCTCCAACAAAGAATGTATTTCTGTTTCAGTAACCACACCCCTATATTGAAGATATACATTTTTAGGCTTGGACTAATTGATTGCATTTTTCATAGTATTCCATCAAATTTCTAATGTAAATTGAGTTTGACCTATTTATCATCAAAGAGATGTATTATTTTAATAATATTTTAATTTTATTATATTATTAATTTTTAGGTGATTTATTTGTCGATTTCATAATTTGTAATTATACATACATATATTTTCAATCATAAAATACTTAGTCAGATGATACATGGTCTTGGAGCTAGTGTGGTGTACTGAATGCGTACCAATTGACGGAATGAAAATGATAAGTGGTATAGAAAGACCCAAAATGTAAATGATCAAATTAGGTGGTTGTATTTATATAGGGGGCTATTTGTAATATTGGCAAAATATAGGGGGCAAAGAGCTATTTTCCTTTAATATTTTAATCATATTATATTATTTATTAATATTTAAAAGGTTATAAAGCTTTATAAGTTTCATGTCATTGTAGGAAAAGCTTTATAAGTTAAAGTGTACTAAAAAAGTGATGTGGCATACTAGTTAAAGCTTTAAATTACACCACCATTGTAGATGCTCTAAACTTTGCCAATATATAATAAAAATGCACTAAGTTTAAAAAAACCCAAATCTATACTTAACGCCGTTAGTCCTTGTTTGTAAAATTTTAAACATTTTGAACCAAGTGGCTAACGGAATTAATTATTAAGTTTTTTGTCTTCTAGAAATAGTAACTCAAGTTTGCCCACATTGCATTTTTTACCCTAATAAAATTTTCTCCCTTTCAAATCCTCCCACCGTCCATCTCCGTCTTCTTCCTCTTCTTCTCTTCGGTACATGGAATTCCTCCTCAGTACCTCTGGCATAGCTCCGCGGCGGTGGGGGCGCCGTCCGTCGCCGACGATAAGCGGTTCAACCTGGTGGACTTGTTACTCGGGAGCTCGAACGAGCCAGATCTGGGAGGTTTCGACCGGAGGCGCTAGCTTCTAGGGAAGCGGAAAGGTCCTTGACGGTGCGAGAGGCGACCTCGCATATCACGGCGGTCTCTTTCCTCAGGCCGGATCCCAGCTCCTCCAGGTCACCGCGGTAGGTATCGATGACGGACTCGGATTTAGTTGCAAGCTTTTGTATCATGACTGCGAAGGACCATGGATCGAGATTGGTGGTTGAGGTAGAGGGCAACGGATTGGAACCTGGATCGGAGGTGGAATCGGAGGCTGAGATGGCTGGATGGGAGTGGTGTTTATTGCTCATCATGTGTCTGCTTCTTTTGTATGCATAATCAGAATGATGTACCGTTTAGACACTGTACATCCTGTCTAACCCGAAGTTTCCTGGTTTGAACTTTCAGCTCTCGAAATTGCTTGAACCTCTGAACAAGTATTGGCCAACTCTGAGCTGTGGGAAGTCATCAACCTGCCATGGGGTGAAAGGATCTTTCTGGGCACATGAGGTGGTTTTTTCATTCTTCTCTTGCTTTCTTCTTGTACTGTATTTGGATTCAGAACTAACTAAAACTTTGTCTCTATGGCTTTTTGATGGCTGACTGATTGGGCGAATGCTAATCAAAAGTGGGGTAAGTTAGTTTAATCTTTGATACAATGCACATCAGACTATGGGAGAAAATGATTATCATACCCTGTTCCTGTTGTGACCAAAACTTGGTTCGATTTTATTTGCAGAGAAACCTGGAACGTGCTCTTCACCTGTAACTGGAGATGAATACAATTACTTTCAGACGGGTCTAAACGTCTACTTCAAATATAATATCACCGTATGGTTTTGAAGAAATTCATCGGAGGAATTTGGGAGCGATGGAGGGAGAGGGAAATAGATTGGGGATTATGAAACGACGGTTTAGGAAATGGATTAGAGGAAGGAAGAAGACAGAGATGGATTAGAGGAAGGAAGAAGATGGAGATGGACAAAGATGGTTTCTTTGGGAGGATTTGAAAGGGAGAAAAAATTAACAGGGTTAAAAATGCAACTTGGGTTACTATTTCTAGAAGATAAAAAACTTAATAATTAATTTCGTTAGCCACTTGGTTCAAAATGTTTAAAATTTTACAAATAAGGACTAACGGCGTTAAATACAGGATAAATTTGGAGTTTTTTAAACTTAGTGCATTTCTATTATATATGAACAAAGTTTAGAGTTTTTGGAAATATTAACCTAAAGAAAAGAGAATGTTTGGGAATGTACTATTATTATTGAGGGTTGGGCACCTGGCATTGACCTCGTCTCTTTGAGCTGTGCACCAGGGGCCACTCAATTACAGGGAAGCGAATCAAGCAGATTTAAAACAAAGGCCAAATTAATTAACGACTTTTTCTAAAAGACGAATCCGCTGTTCTCGCTCCCCTCCAGGCTCATTCCCTTTCTCTTTTGTTGTTCCTTGATTGTTTTTGTCTTCGTCGTTGGAAATTCCGCAATCAAAAACTCAAATGCTTATTAACAACTAATTTCACAACCAAAACTCCCCTTAATCCTTATTGCTTTCTTTCACTTGCCATTTTCTTCTGTTACGTTGCTCCTCAGATCGTCGGATCCTCCAGATTGCTTCTCATCTGGATCTCACTCCTCTCCCTGCCGCAAGTTTTCTTCTACAGGTATGTTCAGATTGCGTTGCGTTACTCTTTCACCCACCCAATTCAACAGCTGATTTGCTTTTCATGTTTGTTTTGCGCAGGATTCGCACCACTGGGAGCTTCCTGCATTTTCCGATTTCTCAATATTCAATTTTCTCTGCTCATACTTTTAACTATTGACAGTAGTAATAATAATAATGATGGAGAGGGCAGAGTCAGGGCAGAAGCTGTACTCTCGTCTTCGACTCTGGGAATTCCCTGACCAGTATTGCATTGAACCAACTGATGGATCTTCCGGTGCTCCCCTTTCTGTTAGTCGGAAAGATGGATCAATGTCTCTCATGGGTAACTTGCTTTTTTTTTTTTTTTTTTTTAACTTTCATGTCGCTTTTCTCATTTCGTTTTCCACGGATTTAATTAATTGCATTCATTCCCTTTTTGCTGTTATGGCAGACCAAGTCCCTCATTGCACCGTTATTCGGGTGCCCAAAATCCAGACTATTTTCGGTGTGGTTGGCCTGCTCAAGCTTGTCGTAGGTGAAACTCCCTTCTCTTATCATCCGATAGCCTCTTTCATAGCAGTGCCGCATATGGCCGTATGCATTGCTCACTATTTGTTTATTACTTGCTCAACGAAGAGACTGCGTATCTATAGTCCCTTACAGAATTTGTGACTTACTATTGTGAAATGTTTATTTGGTTATCTAACTGGTGATGCTTTCAGATGTTCATGGAATTAGTTTGTATCGTTAAACCCATTGACGTGTTTCCGACTATTGGCTATCAGCGATCTCAAACTTTTACGCTTTTGTAACTATTCACTACAGGGTCTTACTTGATAGTAATCAGTGACCGTGAGTGTGTTGGATCCTACATGGGACATCACATATACAAAATTACATCATTGAAGGTTTTTCCTTGTGATCATTCTTTGAAAAGTACTACAGCTGAACAAGTAAGTCTGCCGCAGCCACTTTAAATTCTGTCACATATTGTTTAACGACTTCAGCTGCTTAATATATGCCTTTTGCAGAAAAAGGTAGAAGCTGAATTCTCTTTCTTGCTTAGTGCCGCGGAGCGAACTCCTGGTCTCTATTTCTCATATGAGGCAAATTTAACCTTAAGGTGATGAGTCATACCCCATTTGATTCGTCAATTGTCTTGTAGAGTAATTTCTTCTTTGAATGCTTGAAACAAATATGAGACAAACTGGCAGATGTCTCTATTTCCAGTTACAAAGTGGGTTGAAAGGGTAGTTATAGCTCAAATATGAAGCAACCAATCACATTCATAATTTTGAGTACTTGAGCTCACTCTAATGAAGGGGAAAATTAGGGCATTGTAATTCATATGTGAATTTGTGTGGATTGACCTGAAACTTAGAATTTTTATCTTGTTCTGGTTTGTGTCTGTTCAAAACTGAATTTGTTGGTTTGTTTATGATTCAGTGCTCAGCGGTTGCATGATCTTGGCGATGAATCAAAATTGCTGCCTCTGTGGAGACAGGTAGGCCTTGTAACTTTCAGTTTCAAAGCGCTATCTTTGCTTCTCTCTCACATTCATGATGATGATTATTCCACATTCATAGTTTTCATAAATGTTTCTGTGACTTCGAGTAATGTCAAGGTTCCCTCATACTTCCGTGTTTTCTACACAGGCGGAACCAAGGTTCCTGTGGAACAATTATATGATGGAAGTCATCATTGATAACAAGGTAGGTTGAATTCGAAAGTTGGTTTACTGGCATGTTCAATTTCATTTCTCCTCATTTTGTTCCTGAATGTTGTCTTTATTTCTAAACATCGTTTTTTTCATTCTGTGCAGCTTGACCCATACCTGCTTCCTGTTATCCAAGGGAGTATCCTTAATATATTTTTGCTCTTTAAACTGAATACATCATTTAATTTAGTTATCGCTGGGCGCTGACTAATTGTTACTAGCAGATGCATCTGTGTTCAAGTTCATCCTTAACTGATGATCAGGCTTTCAGAATTTTCAAGCAGCCATCGGGAAGGAAATAGTTGAAGTCACTTTGATTGCAAGGAGATGCACAAGAAGAAATGGTTCTTAGACCACGTCTTTTCACTTTTCACCTTTATTAAGGCTTACACCTTTATCTTAGTTGTTTCATTCATTACATCGTTCCAAATCAATTACATTTTGTTAAGAATCTGAGGGAAATGGAGAGAAGTACTGTAATTCACTTGCTGCATTACTTTATTAAGAATTCAAGACAGCTTCTGGGGATTTGAAGCATTGAACTGTGGCAGCATTATCTACAATAAGTTGTTTCTACTTTACCTGGCTAATCATAACTGAAGTGTTGGTTCTCTTTGAAGGCACTCGTATGTGGAGAAGGGGAGCTGACGCCGATGGATATGTTGCTAATTTTGTGGAATCTGAACAAATCGTCCAGATGAATGGATATACAGCATCATGCGTTCAGGTAGCCTTGGGCACTTGGTAGTTTGTTTAGGATCTTAACTAATTTCGAATTTGTTAACATAATGCTTGGATTGTCTATTGTTAGGAAAAACAAACGTGAGTGCTTTGACTTTTACAGGTTGCATGTGCAGCTTAATTGATGCATTAATCTTCTTATAATGATATATATCAAAGTTGATGTTATCCTTATTTGAACTGGCTTCTGCAGATTAGGGGTTCAATGCCCTTTCTCTGGGAGCAGATTGTTGACTTGACATACAAACCTAAGTATGACATTATCAAACCTGAGGAAGCAGTGAGTGTTGTTGGTCTGATGCAATTAATCTTAGCTGCAAAGTGAATTTTGCACCTCCACTTCGACTTACAAATTGTTGCTTTAAATCAGCCTCGAGTTGCAGAACGTCATTTCCTGGATTTGAGAAAAAAGTATGGAAGTGTATTAGCTATTGATCTTGTGAATACGGTGAGTCTTCTCTTTCCCAAAAGGGGGATTTTATTATTTGTGTGGGATACTCTTTTTTGAGCCGGTGAACTTCTGATTTCAGCACGGTGGTGAGGGACACCTGAGCGAAAAGTTTTCAAGTGCAGTTCAACCTGTTCTCAGTGATGATGTAAGGTAGAATTTTTCTGGATAAAATATTTTCTTTATCTTTATGTTCTTATGACTTATAATATCTTTTAACACGAGTATCTGCACTGTGTAGATATGTGCACTTTGATTTCCATCAGATCTGTGGGCATGTTCACTTTGAACGCCTTTCTATTCTCTATGAACAAATTGTGGATTTCCTGGAGAAGAGCGGGTAGGGTATTTCATTGATAGATCGATCACTTGTATGGTAGATTACCTTGGTTTGTCATTCTGGTGTTCAATTATCATATCACTTGAACCTGGAGCTGTTATATTTTCTGTTTCTTTTTCTTTATTGGCAGATACCTCTTGGTGAATGATAAAGGTGAGAAATTGAAGGAACAGACTGGAATTGCAAGAACAAACTGTATTGATTGCTTAGACCGAACTAATGTCACCCAGGTGGGTTAGTTAGCTACTATGTTAGACTTTCTCCATAATTAAGAGCATAAAAGTGAGTCAGATGTTCCGCCAGTTTCTTTAGCAACATTGAAATTCTACCCATGTCCTACTGTGTTTGTCCACGGCTCATTTGCCAACTGAGTATGGACTGGTGAAGTGAATGAAAAGATTAGGTGCATCAAAGTCCTATCTATTAAACTTCAACTCCAATCATGTCTCTTCTGTTGAAAATTTACCCTTCTTTAATGGGTTCCAATAATTTTTGTAGAGCATGATAGGTCGAAAAATGTTAGAACTCCAACTTCGAAGAATTGGTGTTTTTGCTGCTGAAGAAACCATTAGCTCACATACCAATTTTGACGACAGCTTCAAAATAAGTGAGTCAACTTCTCTGTCGTTTGTCCTTTAGAGAACCATATGTATCATATAATTCATATTCCTTGGTAATTTTCTTGGTTTCAGTGTGGGCTAATCATGGAGATGATATAAGTATCCAGTACTCAGGCACTCCTGCTTTGAAAGGAGACTTTGTAAGGTAAGTATTACATTTGCTCCTGTTGAAGTTTCTAGGCTTAGGGTTGCAGGAATATGCGTATTGAAGCTTATGGGAAGGCTTTCGTGATTATTTATCAAATTGAAAAGACGTTTGTTCATGTGTTCCGTATTTGGCTGAGTGAGTGATGTCAGTGGATATATTATACCTGGATTTCATTACTGTAATTTACACAATAAGGAGTGGTATTTTTATGTTTTCTGCTCCACCCCAGAGTAGTATGTAGCTTGGTATATGCTTTAATTTTCTAGGAAGATGTTGTCTTTGATTTGAACGTCATCTGATATATTTTCCCATCTCCAAAGGGCCAAGTATATATAATATAAGTATGCACACTTAAGCGGCATTCACATTGTAACCTAGTTCGGCGCCTATTTCTCTGAATTGCAGACTCGGGCAGCGGACAACTCAAGGGATAGTTAAAGATGGTATTAATGCCCTTATGCGGTATTATCTGAATAATTTTGCAGATGGCAAGAAGCAGGTTGGTAGCCTTTGTGTACTGTATCTCCTTAAAGTAGTAATTGATGAAGCGGTGAAAGGGTTAGGGTGATATTAAGTAATTCATTGTTCTGACTCTGTGGAATTTGTCTTTCTTTGCGAAGGATGCAATTGATCTCCTGCAAGGACACTACATTGTTTCTGTAAGCAGGGATATGAAGCCTCCATCATCTCAAGCTGGAGGATTAGAGAGCGTTGCCGTAAGTGGGGAAAAACCTTAAAACTAAATGGGTGGATATATTAATAATATTGATTAATTAAAATCCTCTGAACTGAATGCAGTCTTTTCCGCTGGCTTTTGGATTAATCATGTTGGGGATCTTCTTTGCAATGTTGTCACTTAGAAGAGGTAAATTTGGCTTAGTTTTCTTTCAGTCTCCTCTCCTCTGTTTTAATAGCTTTTTGTGACTGTGTTGCTGTTGCTGTTGCTGGTGTTGCAGTTCCATACGATATGAAGTACATATTCTTCTCATTACTGTGGGCAAGCTTTACATTGGGGATTGCAGGATTTGTGAGGGCAAATGGGCGGATTTTCTGCAATCGGCCTCGTCTGCATAAGCCTAGATCATGATGATGATGATGATGATGAGCCATGCCATATTACAAACCACATTATTTGCTGAAACTGGGCCTTCTTCTTCTTCTTCTTCTTCTTCTGCTATTTTCTTTTCGTTTTCCTTCCATCTCTTTTGTTCTTCTTTTCTTTTACGTCCCTTTTTGCTCCCACTATGAATGAACTGGCAAACAAACAGTTCCTTTTTCAGTTTATTACAAAATAATTAAACATATAGTTACCTTTTCATAATTCTCTTTGGATTAATCTATCATCCAGCAACCATGGTAATAACCAGTATAGCTATAGCATAGCAATAGCAATAGCAAGGTAGATATAGGACCCGTTTTTCGTGCCAATGAAATTCGCTAGATTGTACCAAAATTGGTGGATTTTGCTAAAAAACTTTGGTCACGTTTTCCTGCTTAATAGCCAAATTCCGCCGCAATTATGCAAATTCGGAGGAATTGAAATTCACACAAATCCGAATCTCAATTCCTTGTTTTCCTGCAAAATTGGTACATTGGAATTGAAATTTAAGCCCATTGAAATTACCAAAATATCCCTACCCTTATGAAAAAAATAATCCTAACCCTAATCCCAATCTGCGCCGCCAACACCACCTCTGCATCCTGCTGCCAACTCCACATCGCCGCTACCAACTCCGGCCGACAAGCTCGCACCAGCCTTCCCCTCCCGTCCGACGACCCCTTTCCTCCCCGACCTGCTGTTCGACCGACCCCTGCAGGAAGAAGGGAGGGCGCTGCTGTCGTCGAGCCGATCATCGTCGGTGAACGCGGGATGGCGCCGCTGCCGTCTTACCGGTCGTTGTCGCTGCCGTCTCGCCGATCGTTGGTATTTTTGACAGAGAGAGTATATGAGAAGAGAGAGTCTACCATGGACAGAGAGAGAGGAGAGACTCTTGGATCGCTGCTATTTTTGACAGAGAGAGTCTCACCGATCGAACAGAGAGAGAGGAGAGGTGGGCAGATTGGGGAACAAAATTAATTCTGGCGGAATCGTCAGATTCCTTTGCTTTTTGGTCGGAATTGTGAGCCGTAATTGAGCTCGTAAATCCGTCGGAATTGAGCTGCTATAATATGCGAGGAAAACAAGGAATCATGTGTTTCCGCCGGAATTAACCAATTCCAGCCCTCAATTGATGGCAGGAAAACGTGGCCTTTGTTTACTTCTGTAAGTGAATTAAATGGATTTAACGGGTCTTTGGGGGCCAAAATCCCTTCCCTAGAGATTTCAATAAAATCACTTGTTTGGGCTACAAAATTGTAGGGAGATTGTGAGAGATTTTAGATCTCTTTGGTGGGTCATAGAGATTTGAGAGTGATTTTAAAATAGTAGAGATTTGGGGAGTTTGAGAGAGATTTGAGGCAAATTTACTAGTTGCCCTCAACTAATTCCCCTATTCACAATTTTAATGAATGATAGTTTTGTCATTTGTAATGTGAATGTAATTTTTAGTTTTTAATTTTCTGAATTTCTTTCCTCAATAATATCTCAAATCACTTAACCAAACAATTTATTTTTCAAATAGCAAGGGGACCTCAATTCTCATGCTATTTCAAGTCTTTAGACATTTGAAATCTCCTCCTCCCAAATCATCCATCCAAACGACCCGTAAAAGTCGGCCCACTATTTCAACTCAAACCAATATTTTTTTTTTGTTAAACCACCACATTATTTTAATTTTGAACAATTTGCAGTTAATATAATAAAATCTAGGGGTAGTGTAGTCATTTCTTGTAACTAAAGATTTCAATTTCATATCGTTAGTTGTACGGAAAACAAGGAGTTTAATTTTGGAAAAATGCTTAATTTCTCTTGAATTCAATTGCGGCGGAACTGTCCAATCTCGCCAATATTCAAATTTTACGTGGAAAATGAGGTCATAGGCTATATAGCACAACAACGTGTGTGTGTACGTACTTATGTCTTCCACTTCGCTTTTAACCCGATTTTGTATTCCGTTTATCGAAATGAAAGCAATCTAGACTTTGATCTGGATATTATAGGGTGCTACTATTTGCAGTTCGTATTAACATAAACTAACAATTATGCCCTTTGAGACCATATTTACTAATGCACCATTTTTACTAAGGCAGTCCGTATTTATTAACGCAATCCATTTTTTACTAATGCAATCCGTTTTTACTAACACACTCCATTTTTTTACTAACGCAATCCGTTTTTACTAACGCAGTCCATTTTTACTAACACAATTCAAATTTTTACTAACGCAGTTCGATTTTTAACTAACGCAGTTCGATTTTTACTAACTGTTCCGCCCACGAGAGTCGCAACGTGTAACATCCTTTTCCCGGCCTTCAGTTTTGGGGTGAATCGGTTTGGAGTTGCAAATGTGCAGCCGGTTGCTGTCAACTGTGTTTTGCAGAATTGAGGAGTGTAACAGACATTACACCAGTGTGTAACAGCCGTTGTCTCACCTGAGTAACAGGCGTTATAATTTATTGTAACGGTCGTTGCTTGTTGTTGGAAACGAGCGTTACAGAACCTGTAACGGCCGTTACACCAGTTCAGTAGAAAATAGTGAAACGACAACTGTCACACTAATTTCTAATTCTTTTCTATTTTAACCCACTTTGACGAACAACGGGGTTCAAGGCGTGATTGGGAGCTTGGATCGTTGGATCAGCGAGGGAACATGGAGGAAGGTAAAAGGGATCGATCTAGGTCAATCGCCCAGACTCTGATCTAGGTAAATCCTTCTCATTCAAGCAGATTCAACTCTGCTAGTTAGGTACTACAAAAAAGTTTAATTTTAGCTACTGCAAAATTACAACAACAAATAGTATTTGCTACTGCAAATTACTACATGAAATAGTGTAGCAAACAGTGGTGTGGTAAATAGTATTAGCTACTGCAAATTACTACATGAAATAGTGATTGCCGTAGCAAATACCAACTATTTGCTACTGCATTTTCATGCTGTTGTAATTTTGCAGTAGCTAAAAGTAAATTTTTTGTAGTGAGGGTTCTGCGGTTTGGGGGTTTTTGGTGTTCTTCTCTAATCAGTTGAAACTGGTGTTTGTGTTTCATGGAATCCCTTGTGAGAGAATTGTAGTGAGGTGTGTGCAAGTTCAGGAAGTTGTCTCAGCCAATTTCAGTTCTGGTTTCAGCAAGGCATCAGGTGAGGGCTTTAATTCAGTTCTGCTATGATCCATACCCTAAGAGGTAATTGATTAATGCATGTCTGTATGAGTTGCAGGTTGACGATTTTGGGGCTAGGCTAATGATTGTCGGGAACAGGTTGATGCCTGACGAGTTTTTGGTTCTGTAGTTGGCAAGGATATGGGTACTGGTTGTCGAATTTGGGTTAATGGCACTGTCTGCTGCTCTTGATTTCTGGCTTGGTTGATTATATATTCTGTATTATTGTACTGGCTTACAGTCTTGGTTTATCGGAACTGTCAGAGACAGTCCTTCTTGTTGTTGTACAGTAGTGAGGATGTTCATTATGAACTTCGTTGTTAAAGGCGAACAAGCTAGCTAAGTAGCAGTAGAATAACCTAATGGTTGAAAGTTGGAACTAGGCGAAAGTACGATGACCCACCACTGGATTGCGCAATCCCCTAGGTAACGGTAAAAGTAATGGTTCTTGTGGTCCTTAGAGACTATACTAGGGATGGTCCTTAGTGGCTGGGAATTACTGGATCACATAGGGGTTGCTTGTACTTCCATACTGACTCATACTTGATGTGTTGGTATTTGTTACTGGTTGTTGCCTTTGAGTGTTCCAGTCATTGGTATTGAGTATTAAGGGATAGAACTATTAGGTTGTAATATGGGTTATGGCTTCTTACCCTTGGCTTTGAGCTAAGGCTCTTCTCTTATAGTTTGTTGTTGGTTCTTACTCTCTGCTGGTAGTGTTCACTTAGTTTTTAGTACTGATCCTCCTTATGTTATTCTTCTTGTCTTTTTTTTGGTTATGGTGAGCAGTCCGTTTTGCCGATGAGAAGATTATATATGAGGATGAAGAGCTAGACAATGTGTCGAGCACTGGCGGGTGTTGTAGCACGGGTTAAAGACGACACTAATCTTTTTTGGTTTAAATCATGTATTTTTATTTGCGGAACTATTGTACGGGATTTTCCTTTGTTTCTATTAATTTTGAATCGCCTGGCTTGTGGCTTGATCCTTGTACCTATTGTTTAAACGTTAATGGCTTTCAAGTATTTGTCTTTGTAATGGAATTTCATTAGCTTTTCTTTATGCGTTTATGGATGTTTTGCCTTTCATGTGTATAAATGTTGCTTGGTTCGAGTCTGTGACACCCGGGTTAGCATTGCATGGTTTAACCGGGTCATCTAGGGTGGGATGTTACAACGAGTATCAAAGCCTGGTTAGTTTTCTGCTGCATATATAGTTGTGCTACTAGCTATCTCAAGGCGTCATGAACCTTATGGGGAGAGTTAGTATTCCACTTCCGTGTTTGCACTAGACATTCCAAGGGCTAGTTTCCGCTTTTGTTGCTGATGTGAAAAGGGGGAATTTTGGGGGAAAGATTTTCAAAGGAGTTTTAAAGCGAAAACGGTTTAAATGAGTCAAAGTATTGGATCAGTGGAATGATTTCTCTAAATTCTTGGTGACAAGCTTGACGGTACTGCAAGAAAGACAATTATCATAAAGGAACTAAAAAATAGGTTAAACTTAGTCCAAAGCTATGTCGCGGAAAGATATTAGTCATTGCAATTGATAGATAATTATTCTTGAGCAAAACTGGCTAGGAAAATTTCAAGATCGAAAAAGCAGGACATAATGACATTGGAATACGTCTTTTGTTGACGATTCAACGCAACAACAACCGAATGATAAGAGAGTTGAGAGTAAGCACAATCACTAGTTCGACCAACCCAATGAGATATGCCAAAACTCTAACTTTGTTGATTTGCTAGGTCGTTGGTACATCAGGATCCAACTTCATCTCGAATCCCACTTGCCCTTACTGGGAGTAGAAGCAAACGAGGATGGCACGATTGGCAATCACGCAGTGCCGTCAAGATAAGCTATCAAACCCTTACCTTAAATAAACGTTTGAAACAAGAGTTTCAACATCGAGAAGTTCTTTCCATTAAAGTGGATATCAACATAGTCGGAGTACGATGTATTCACAGATTTCCATATCTTGTCATGTATCGTTGTATTCTAATAAAACAAGGTGTTGGGAGACATTGATTTTATTTTATTTAATAACCTTTTTTTACAAGATTTAACAATCGATAATTACATAAGAGCCTAGGTAGGTATTTAAATGGTGGGATGGAGACGATATTATTCCTCCATATCTGAAAAATAATGGAATGATATTCTTGAAATAGTAAGAGAAATAATGTAGGTATATCATAATTAATTAAATTAAATTATACATCTTCCGAAGAGAAGTGAGGGTGGATACTGCTGGGAGGGAACGGTTAATTAACGCGCTTGCTTCAAAGGAAAAAAAAAAGGGTTGCGTCGCTTCACATAATTCAAACTTGAATATCCATGTTTGGAGCCTCATGCAAATACTATATATATGGCATACATATATAGATAATCAACTGCACGCTGCCGTCTTTTGAAAATTAAACCCTAATATTCATTAACCGCTTGGGTCATGAATAACTCAAACAGTACGCCCTCTTCCCCAGACGACGTAAATACCACATCGGTCTCTTCATCTCCCAATCTCACCACTACTCATCTCCATATCTCTTCACCCACGGAACAACTAACAGGTATACTGCATCCATGCATGCATGCATGTAATTATTACTATTCGTTCCATTTCCTCGTTTCTGTGTTATACTTATATATATATCTCAGTATCAAGCGCGGAGTCCCATGGATCCTATTTGGCAATTATTATTATTTTTATTTTTTTTGGAAAAATGTATGTAAAATTGTAACATAAATATTTGTTTTTACTAAACTCTTATTATTCAGTTAGTTTGCTGAATTTTCATTGTGACAAAATTTCTGATGACTCCTGACTCCATGCAAATGAAGATGTCGTACAAGGTTCCCCGATGGTGGGCCAACCGGAGAACGAGGCGCTGTCACAGGCTGTTGCTGAAGTAACGACGGCAGTATCAAGCGGAGGCGGAGGAGTAGGAGTTGATATCACCATCTCCATTTCTGGTGTTGGGGTACGACGGAGGTCTTCCTCTCCCTCACCGTCATCTTCCATTAACAATATTAATCCTCCTCCTCCGCCTCCAACTCCTACTACTCCTGCAGCGATTCCGGTGACTCCAAACTCCATCTCAACAGCCACTGCATTACTCGAGAAAGCATTTGAAGAGTGGCCGACGCAGCCTCAACACAACAACAACAACAACAACAACAACTTAATATCAATAATAATAATAACAAGCGTCAAAGAGGGGAAATGGACGTACCAATGGGCCCACCACTTTGTCCAATTTGTGGGAAAACGTTCAGATCATGGAAGGCAGTGTTTGGACATTTACGTATGCACAAAGATAGACCTTACAGAGGAGCATTCCCTCCTCCAGTTTCATCTGAATTTCTGATGCATGGATCTACGAGTCGTACGTTTGTTACTACAACTACAACAACGATGACTACTACTACTACTACTTCAACTGCTAATCTGCAGAGCCAGCCTTCTAGCAGTCGGAGGAGGGGGTTGGCCATTGATCTCAATATCGAGTTCAATCCTGATGATGATGAAGATAACCAAGCTGGTTTTGATTTGAATCAACCTGCTGCAAGCACTGACGAAAACGATGGAGAAAGTAGCAGTACTAGTAGTAGTAATGATAAACTAGTGGATGAGAGGAAGGAATGATTAATTACTATTTGATTATTGTTATTATTATTTGTTTGTAGTACAACTTCTATTATTATAATAATAATAATCTACAAACACTATACTGTATAATAACTTTTTTTGGGTCAATGCTTTCCTACTCTACCGAGATTTCTCGTTCTTGCTTTGCAATTGCAATGATGTTGATAATATTATGATTGAGAGGGGATGAACGGAGGACGATATGTACGTCGGTGGCCGGCTGTCGTGAGATTTTACCAAACATAAAACTTCTCTCCGTTACTTTATTTTCTTACGTCATTTGCAATGATGCCATCCTTTAGTTTCTGTGGAGATGGTTCTTTGTTTTCCTTGACTCATTCTCAGGTTGCAGTGAGGGAAAGTTTCAGTTTGTTGTCTTCTACGGGATTTACTATTGTGAGGACCCATTAAGAGTCCTTATACGAGGACACTTTTTATAGCCGTTAGATGATGATCCTAATCTAACTGCGAGGAACCAGGTATGAACAAAATGGAAAAATTGGATAATTATTTTAAAGTGGAACCAAAACGGGAATTAAAAAAAGCCGTACCAATTAAACAATTTACACTATAGCTTAGTGTCCTTATATAAGGACACTTAGAGGGTCCTTCACATTAGTAATTGCCGTCTTCTACAGTTGCACTTGGTTACATGTTTGTGGAATGTGGAGGATGAATTACTGAGTGGATCAACTTAGAATAGCCGCAATTGGCGGTTTTCCCTCTTTGATCAGGCATTGATACTTGTGATCTATCCTAACTGATCCGAGTGATCTACTTTGGAGGGTGTTGCCCTTTAATTTTGGTTTAATACTGACAGTACTCCATTTTTTTGTGTTTATTTTAGGAAGTTATTTTCCTTGTTTTCGGAAACGGAAACAAACTTCCCTGCCTCCGAATTAACTACTGAGTAATTATCCGCCAATTGAGAGCATCTCATGCTCACCCTGATTTTTTCTTGTTTTTTCGCTCCAGTTGTCGATCACTGTTAAATAAAATAAAGTCAATTCCTTTCAAGGAAATCAGCAAAAGAAACGCTTTGAAGCGGTACTAGCGGTTCTGGTCTTTTTTGGATTTGAAAGTTACCCTCTCTATTTCTGGAGATTCATCACCCAATCCCGTCCTTTAGAGGCGCAGTTGTGGGTTCTGGCTTGGTGGTGTCTGTGAAAATCCCGAAACTGGGTGGTCTTTGACGAAAATGTGCAGTACTCAATGGCGGCCCTTCAACGACACTGTAACACCCGTTCCGAATAAACCCGAGTAAACCCGTGGTTGAGCCGGTCCCAGGTACTACCGAGTAAGAACAAGGGTAAAACAGTGAAATTGGCGGTGATCAAAAAAACAATAAAAACATGGCAGGCCTCCATAGAAACGCGAAACTGAAATCCGAGTACAATCCAATCCATCATAAATCCTCCAACCCAACATAAATCAGAAAGTACATAAAAAGAAACCCAAAATCCCATAGTCAACTGAAATGAACAAAAAAGTCAACTCCGCGTAATCCCAGTCTTCACCTCATGGCTTCCGTCCAGAACTTCACGAAATCAACCTCGAACTCAAACTCCTCAGCTACCTCTACTAGCCACGAGATCCTGAAAGGGGAAAAGGGATCAATTTCCTATTGAAATTGAGTGAACCCACTGGGCCTACCTACACGTTGTCCTACTCTATGGAGCGGTCCCAACTCGCACAAGACATCCAACAATGGAACCAAACCCAACCCCCCTTTCCATATTTTAATTCCCTAAAAGCAGTCTAGGTGATCACGTTGGTCAGTTCTTGTTCTCAAGCACAATTCACAACAATAGAATCACACAGAACTAATACATCAATCCACGACACACACAGCATCATCACATCACATCCATCAACCAAGTCACTACCACAACCACAAGCACACAAACATTCACGTTCATATTATCTAGGTGAGTTATTAGGCGCCAAGGAGTTATCCACACCACCACCGGCCGGCCGACGCACTTCCCTACCGCATGGGAAGTCCTCGCGCTCCCCTACCGCATGGGGAACGTGTAACATCCCCGCCCAACCAAACGGTTTGGAACTCGAGTTCGGGTGATTGAGGCATTGGAAACAGTGTTCTTGAGGTCCCATCGAAGTTCGGGACGTCCGAATTTGAGTTGGGTCGAGTTAAAACACTTTGGGAGTGCTATTGATGACACGTGAGCCATGTGTCATGTTTTGAGTGCATGTGTCATGCTTTGAGTGCATGTGTCATGCTTGAGTATTAAAAACTCAGATTTGAGGAGTTCTTCACTCTTCCACTTTTTCCATCTTTCCCCAAACCTCTTCACCTTTCCATTTTCTCCAACTTTCTCCAAACCCGTACTTGAAGGAAACCAAAAACCCATTTGGGTCAATCCTTGATTCCGGGAGTTGTAGAGCTCCGATTGACGATCCGTTTCTTGCTACGCGTTTGTGTCGATGAGAGGAAGAGATCGCTGGTCGTAGTTCTGGCTGGGTCGGAGTAGGCTGCTGTCAGTAAGGAGGAGAGGAGCTACGACTTTGGAGTTGTAGAACTTGGCCCTTCGGGTTTCGGGAGTCATTTTAGAGTCTCGTCATCTTCTCCAGGTGAGGGCTTAGCGTTGTGTAGGTAGTTTGGATGATGTGAGGAGTTTCAATTTTGACTTAGATGGGATTAGGTTTTTGCATGAATTGGAAGAGAGTAAAAGGGGATTTTGTTATGTGATTAATTGTTGTACATTTGTGAAAGTTGGTCGTTGTTGTATGCTTGTCGATATGATGGATTGCGTGATGATAGCGGGCTGTTTGTTATGTGCCATGAATGGGGGGATATTAACCTTGATGCTTAATGGATTGGAGGTAGTAACGAGTGTAGGAGGGTTGGGATATGATGTTGTAACTGTGTTCTGCCCGAGTTGATAGTTGTGGATTGCAGGAGGGTGGTCCTGCCAATGTGGGATCGCCCTTACACGATGGATAGGTGGACGGTTCCGCCAATATGGGGCTGTCCAATGAAGGATGTACATGAGGGTAACCCTACGACTCATGACATGGCTTCCCCTGTACTTGCAGGTGGGGGTGGCCGGTGAGCTAGCCGTTTACCCTTGAACTGTTTGTGCCGTGGGAGGCGTTGAATGATTTGGATTGTGTTGGAATTATGTGATGATGAGATGGTGTGGATGGATTGATTAGTAATCTGAATTGTATGAGTTGTGATACGAATATGAATATAGAACTGGAAGGAGCCCACACTACCCCACCCGAAATACTGGTTGTGATTGAGTCCGATTCACTGGGGTGAATCCCTTGGCTGGGTTGCCAAGGTTGGTTGATTTCTCCTTCGTGGAAGGATCCTATATGGATGCGTCGGAATGTATTCTCCTTCGTGGAAGGATCCCTAGTGGATGCGTCTGGTTGATGCGATGGCCGGCGGTGGTGGTGTGGATAACTCCTTGGCGCCTAATAACTCACCTAGATAATATGAATGTGAATGTTTGTGTGCTTGTGGTTGTGGTAGTGACTTGGTTGATGGATGTGATGTGATGATGCTGTGTGTGCCGTGGATTGATGTATTAATTCTGTGTGATTCTACTGTTATGAATTGTGCTTGAGAACAAGAACTGACCAACGTGATCACCTAGACTGTATTAGGGAATTAAAATATGGAAAGGGGGGTTGGGTTTGGTTCCATTGTTGGATGTCTTGTGCGGAGTTGGGACCGCTCCATAGAGTAGGACAACGTGTAGGTAGGCCCAGTGGGTTCACTCAATTTCAATAGGAAATTGATCCCTTTTCCCCTTTCAGGATCTCGTGGCTAGTAGAGGTAGCTGAGGAGTTTGAGTTCGAGGTTGATTTCGTGAAGTTCTGGACGGAAGCCATGAGGTGAAGACTGGGATTACGCGGAGTTGACTTTTTTGTTCATTTCAGTTGACTATGGGATTTTGGGTTTCTTTTTATGTACTTTCTGATTTATGTTGGATTGGAGGATTTATGATGGATTGGATTGTACTCAGATTTCAGTTTCGCGTTTCTATGGAGGCCTGCCATGTTTTTATTGTTTTTTTGATCACCGCCAATTTCCCTGTTTTACCCTTGTTTTTACTCGGTAGTACCTAGGACCGGCTCAACCACGGGTTTACTCGGGTTGATTCGGAACGGGTGTTACAAATGGTATCAGAGCCTGGTTAGTTGCTGCTGTGTGGGTGAATTGTCTCTTCTTCCAGAGGAGTAATTAACCTCATAGGGAGAAGAGATGAGCATCGGTACGGGACCAACTTTCTAGGGGTTTTTGCAATCGTTTTAATCGGGTTGGGGAATGGTTTTGAAAGAAAACTGTTTGGAAAAATTTGATTATGAGCAGTCAACTGAAATGTTTAATGTCCTCCTGTAGTGAATCCAGTCAAGCAAGGGGAAGTAGGTCCACCGGGAACTCAGGGTTTAGAGAAGGAGCCCTCAGATTCCAACCGAGTCTGTTGAAGGGGTGGAACTTTGGGGAGTTTAATGGGAAGTGGCCGATCCTGAGGTGGCCGAGCAGTGGCTTCAGGAATGTGAGTACAAGTTCCTACAGATGGGACTTGGGGAGGGGCTGAAGGTGCAGGCAATGACCTTTCTGTTCAAAGGTCATGCTCTGAATTGGTGGAAGTCGATGCCGCAGAGTCGGGTAGTTCCGCCAGAGATGGAGCTGGAGGAGTTTGTTGAGGTATTTTGCGATCAGTTCTGTCCTGACCTTTGGCGCGAGGAGAAGGCCAAGGAATTCATGAGCTTGGAGCAAGGTGAGAAGTCTGTTCTCGCATACTACATAGAGTTTACCTCTCTCTCTAAGTGGTATGACGAGTGGACTAACCGAGAAAAGAAGCTCATCAGTAAGTTCATGAATGGGTTGAGAGCGGAGATTCAGGAGGGAGTCACCACCGCTGATATGGGGAGTTTGGTGGCCGTTAAGGCGGCGGCACTCCAGAGGGAGAGGTTGGAGAACAAGAAGAAGGAAGAGAAGAAGAGAAAGGCGTCGGCTCAGCCTTCTCCTTCAGTCACTAATAGTCATCCGGCTAAGAGGGCCTAGACATCTTATTCTGGATTCCGAGGTGCGCAGTCTGCCCCACCGAGGGGTGTGAAAGTTTGCTATACCTGTGGGCTCCCGGGTCACGTGAGTGCTACCTGCCGTAGGTCGGGACTGGTGAGTAGGAGCGGAGCATCGGGAGGGTTACCGATGTGTGGTATCTGTAAGAAGCCACATGTCGGGGAGTGTCTTATGCTAAGGTCAGCTCCGGTGACCTGCTACACTTGTGGACAGCCGGGCCATAAGAGTAACGTCTGCCCGAGGAGGGGTACTGCACCAACTCAGTCTGTGGGATCGGTGCAGGGGCCTAGAGCTCCGTCTAGGAGCTATGGAGGCGGAGGTGGCGGCAGTATGGGACGAGGGGCTGCGAGTGCTGGCCGAGGAACGGGTGCTAATGCCATGCCTGTGGGAACTGGGGGAGACCAAGGGCGGCTGTATGCTCTCACCAGGGGTGCGGCAGAGAATGCTAATGACGTGGTAACCGGTATGATCTCTATCTCAGATCTTTCCGCTTACGCTTTGTTTGATTCGGGTTCTACCCATTCCTTTGTGTCTGAGAAATGTTTGAGTAGCTTGGGTGTCGTAGCTGGTAGTCTAGGCGGTAGTTGGGGTGTCAGAACTCCTTTGGGGACGTCGGTCCGGGTAGATCGTGTGTGTAGGGGTTGTAAGGTGTTAGTGGGAGGTGTAGAGTTTTTGGCGGAGTTGGTGGTGCTCCCTTTCAACGAATTCGACGTTATCCTAGGAATGGATTGGTTGGCTAGACATGGGGCGTTGCTTGATTGTCGGAAGAAGGAAGTGTTGCTTCAGGTGGAAGGTGTTGGCCAGGTGGTGTTCAAGGGTGTTAGAAAGAGGGAGACAACACCTATGGGATTAATTTCAGCAATGCAAGCTTTTTCTTTGGTCCGAGAGGGGTGTGAGGCTCTGTTGGTTCAGGTATCGGTTGAGCAAAGGAGGAGTTGGGAAAGGTGCCGGTAGCTCGGGAGTTTGCTGATGTGTTTGAGGAATTACCTGGGGCACCGATCGAGCGTGAGGTGGAGTTCAATATAGAGTTGGTCCCTGGGACTGCTCCAATCTCTATTCCACCTTATCGCATGGCACCGGCGGAGTTAAAGGAGTTGAAGGAGCAATTGCAGGAACTCTTGGATAAGGGGTTCATCCACCCAAGTGTATCACCGTGGGGGCACCGGTGTTGTTTGTGAAGAAGAAGGATGGGTCGATGCGGATGTGTATTGACTATAGGCGGTTGAACAAGGCGACGATCAAGAATCGTTACCCACTTCCAAGGATAGACGATCTCTTCGATCAATTGCAAGGGGCTGAAGTGTTCTCGAAGATAGACTTGAGGTCGGGTTATCACCAGTTGAAGGTGGAGGAAAGATCGGTGCCAATGACAGCCTTTAGGACCCGCTATGGACACTATGAGTTTCTAGTGATGCCGTTTGGTCTCACCAATGCTCCCGCCGCGTTCATGGCTCTCATGAACAAGGTCTTCCACGAATATTTGGATAAGTTCGTGATAGTGTTCATCGATGATATTCTCATCTATTCCAAGAATGAGAAGGAGCATGCGGAGCATTTGAGGATTGTTTTCCACAAGTTGAGGGAGCAGCAACTTTTTGCCAAGTTCTCGAAGTGTGCCTTTTGGTTGGAAGAGGTGTTGTTTCTTGGACATGTGGTCTCTAAGAGAGGTGTGGAGGTTGACCCGAAGAAGATTGAAGCGGTGGTTAACTAGTCCCCACCTAAGGATGTGTCGCAACTAAGGAGCTTCTTGGGTTTGGCTGGTTATTATCGAAGGTTTGTCGAGGGATTCTCCACTATAGCCTCCCCTTTACATAAGTTGTTGAGGAAGGAGTCAAAGTATGAGTGGAGTGAGGCGTGCCAGAAAAGCTTCGAGGAGTTGAAGAAGCGGTTGACTTCAGCTCCGGTGTTGACCCTGCCGGTGGAAGGTGGCGAATATGTGGTATTTAGTGATGCTTCACTGCAAGGGTTGGGGTGTGTGCTGATGCAGAATGGGAAGGTTGTTGCTTATGCCTCACGTCAGCTTAGAGTGCATGAGGTGAACTACCCGACCCATGACTTGGAGTTAGCCGCAGTGGTGTTCGCCTTGAAGTTGTGGAGGCACTATCTGTATGGTGAGACGTTTAAGATCATGACCGACCATAAGAGCCTTAAGCACCTTATGGATCAGAAGGAGCTGAATGGTAGGCAACGGCGTTGGATGGAGCTCTTGAAGGACTATGACTGCACCATTGACTACCATCCCGATAAAGCTAATGTGGTTGCAGATGCATTGAGTCGGAAAGAGTTAGTTGATCTTAGGGCATTGAGAGTGAAAATGCAGATGAATGATGTGGGAAGTTTGCTTGCTAAGCTTAGTATCCGACCCATGCTGAATGATAGGATTGGTGAGGAGCAACTCAAGGATGTTACTTTAGTGGCTATTCGAGGGGAAGTTGAAAAGGGCTTGGATAATGGGTTTGAGGTAGTTGGCGGGTTGCTGAGGTGCAAGGGTCGAGTGTGTGTGCCGGAGATGGAGGAGTTGAGGAGGGGGATATTAGAGGAGGCCCACTCTTCGATGTATGCTATGCACCCCGGAATGACTAAGATGTACAATGACCTGAAGTTGAGTTTTTGGTGGCCGGGGATGAAGAAGGACGTGGCACGTTTTGTGGCGACTTGTCTGGTTTGTCAGAAGACGAAGGCGGAGCATAGAGCTCCGGGTGGGTTACTCCAGTCTTTACCAATTCCGGAGTGGAAGTTCGTGGACATCACCATGGACTTCGTGTCGGGTTTCCCGCCAACCAAAGAGGGGAAGGATGCCGTGTGGGTAATAGTCGATCGTTTGACAAAAGTTGCTCATTTCATACCCATTCGGTTTAAGCCAAATGTGGAGGAGTTGGCAAAGCTGTATATAAAGGAAGAAGTAAGGTTGCATGGGGTTCCTCAGTCCATCGTCTCTGATCGTGATCCGAGTTTCACATCTCACTTTTGGGAGGGGCTGCATACGGCGTTGGGAACTAAGCTGAAATTCTCAACGGCATATCATCCCCAGACGGATGGGCAATCGGAGAGGACGATTCTGACTTTGGAGGAATTATTGAGGAGTTGTGCGATGGAATTCCAAACTCCATGGACGGAATTGTTACCTTTGGTTGAGTTCGCCTACAATAACTCATATCATAGTAGTTTGAAGTCCGCTCCTTTTGAGGCTTTGTATGGGAGGAAGTGTAGGACGCCTTTGTGTTGGGATGAAGAAGGTGCGAGAGTGTTGTCGGGTCCTCAAGTTGTACAAGAGACGGCTGATCGTATTAAGGTGATTAAGGATAGGTTGAGAGCGGCCCAGGATAGGCAAAAGGCGTATGCGGATGGTCGTACAAGAGAGCTGAGTTTTGATGTTGGGAAAAAGGTATTTTTGAAGGTGTCGCCATGGAAGGGGCTGATGCGTTTTGGTAGGAAAGGAAAGTTGGCACCTCGATACATTGGTCCTTATGAGATTCTAGCTAAGTCGGGTCCGGTGGCGTATGTGCTGGCACTGCCGAAGGAGTTAGAAAAGATGCACAACGTGTTTCATGTGAGTATGCTTAAGCAGTATCATGGAGACCCTGCACATGTGATTCAGCCGGAGGAAGTGGAGATCGAGCGAGATTTGACTTATGAGGAGAAGCCGGTTGCTATAGTGGATAGGCAAGTTCGGGTTTTGAGGAATAAGCAGATTCCGCAGCTCAAGGTGGTATGGAGGAACCACGAGAGTGAGTCGGCTACTTGGGAGACCGAGGAGGATATGAGGCGGCGGTATCCGGAATTAGTGGAAGCTTATGCTTCAGGTTTTTACGTCCCTTGATGTGTGTTCTTGTGTTTGCTCGTTGTGGTGAGAGTCTCGAGGGGGGTCTAGGGTGTGTTTGGTGATGGCCTAGTGTGGGGAGTTGGTGTAGGAATGTTGGGTGGTTAAAGGAGGGCTGATAGATCGTCGTTAGGGATTTTGGGGGTTAAAGGGATGCTTGGATTGCTGCAATTCTTGCTGTACTTTCCGAATCGTGTCGCTAGGAGGAGTTGGGGATGATTTCGGGGACGAAATCCTTGAAGTTGTGGAGACTTGTAACATCCCCGCCCAACCAAACGGTTTGGAACTCAAGTTTGGGTGATTGAGGCATTGGAAACAGTGTTCTTGAGGTCCCATCGAAGTTCGGGACGTCCGAATTTGAGTTGGGTCGAGTTAAAACACTTTGGGAGTGCTATTGATGACACGTGAGCCATGTGTCATGTTTTGAGTGCATGTGTCATGCTTTGAGTGCATGTGTCATGCTTGAGTATTAAAAACTCAGATTTGAGGAGTTCTTCACTCTTCCACTTTTTCCATCTTTCCCCAAACCTCTTCACCTTTCCATTTTCTCCAACTTTCTCCAAACCCGTACTTGAAGGAAACCAAAAACCCATTTGGGTCAATCCTTGATTCCGGGAGTTGTAGAGCTCCGATTGACGATCCGTTTCTTGCTACGCGTTTGTGTCGATGAGAGGAAGAGATCGCTGGTCGTAGTTTTGGCTGGGTCGGAGTAGGCTGCTGTCAGTAAGGAGGAGAGGAGCTACGACTTTGGAGTTGTAGAACTTGGCCCTTCGGGTTTCGGGAGTCATTTTAGAGTCTCGTCATCTTCTCCAGGTGAGGGCTTAGCGTTGTGTAGGTAGTTTGGATGATGTGAGGAGTTTCAATTTTACTTAGATGGGATTAGGTTTTTGCATGAATTGGAAGAGAGTAAAAGGGGATTTTGTTATGTGATTAATTGTTGTACATTTGTGAAAGTTGGTCGTTGTTGTATGCTTGTCGATATGATGGATTGCGTGATGATAGCGGGCTGTTTGTTATGTGCCATGAATGGGGGGATATTAACCTTGATGCTTAATGGATTGGAGGTAGTAACGAGTGTAGGAGGGTTGGGATATGATGTTGTAACTGTGTTCTGCCCGAGTTGATAGTTGTGGATTGCAGGAGGGTGGTCCTGCCAATGTGGGATCGCCCTTACACGATGGATAGGTGGACGGTTCCGCCAATATGGGGCTGTCCAATGAAGGATGTACATGAGGGTAACCCTACGACTCATGACATGGCTTCCCCTGTACTTGCAGGTGGGGGTGGCCGGTGAGCTAGCCGTTTACCCTTGAACTGTTTGTGCCGTGGGAGGCGTTGAATGATTTGGATTGTGTTGGAATTATGTGATGATGAGATGGTGTGGATGGATTGATTAGTAATCTGAATTGTATGAGTTGTGATACGAATATGAATATAGAACTGGAAGGAGCCCACACTACCCCACCCGAAATACTGGTTGTGATTGAGTCCGATTCACTGGGGTGAATCCCTTGGCTGGGTTGCCAAGGTTGGTTGATTTCTCCTTCGTGGAAGGATCCTATATGGATGCGTCGGAATGTATTCTCCTTCGTGGAAGGATCCCTAGTGGATGCGTCTGGTTGATGTGATGGTCGGCGGTGGTGGTGTGGATAACTCCTTGGCGCCTAATAACTCACCTAGATAATATGAATGTGAATGTTTGTGTGCTTGTGGTTGTGGTAGTGACTTGGTTGATGGATGTGATGTGATGATGCTGTGTGTGCCGTGGATTGATGTATTAATTCTGTGTGATTCTACTGTTATGAATTGTGCTTGAGAACAAGAACTGACCAACGTGATCACCTAGACTGTATTAGGGAATTAAAATATGGAAAGGGGGGTTGGGTTTGGTTCCATTGTTGGATGTCTTGTGCGGAGTTGGGACCGCTCCATAGAGTAGGACAACGTGTAGGTAGGCCCAGTGGGTTCACTCAATTTCAATAGGAAATTGATCCCTTCTCCCCTTTCAGGATCTCGTGGCTAGTAGAGGTGGCTGAGGAGTTTGAGTTCGAGGTTGATTTCGCGAAGTTCTGGACGGAAGCCATGAGGTGAAGACTGGGATTACGCGGAGTTGACTTTTCTGTTCATTTCAGTTGACTATGGGATTTTGGGGGTTTT
Source organism: Linum lewisii (assembly GCA_034768395.1). Classification (NCBI taxonomy): domain Eukaryota; kingdom Viridiplantae; phylum Streptophyta; class Magnoliopsida; order Malpighiales; family Linaceae; genus Linum; species Linum lewisii. The sequence continues at coordinate 61,527,222 of CM068296.1, forward strand.
CATGTACTTTCTGATTTATGTTGGATTGGAGGATTTATGATGGTTTGGATTGTACTCGGATTTCAGTTTCGCGTTTCTTTGGAGGCCTTCCATGTTTTTACCGTCTTTTGATCACCGCCAATTTCCCTGTTTTACCCTTGTTTTTACTCGGTAGTACCTAGGACCGGCTCAACCACGGGTTTACTCGGGTTGATTCGGAACGGGTGTTACAGAACGCGTTCTCATTAACCATCATCATCATCATCAATCTCATCATCAATCTCATCATCAATCTCATCATCAATCTCATCACTCCCTTGACACCCATGTCAAGGGGATCCACCCCAATGGATCAGACTCAACAACCAGTACCTCGGGTGGGGTAGTGTGGGCTCCTTCCGGTTCTATTTCCAACATACAATTCTCAACATCACATTCTCAATTCATACATCACATCTACTACCAACATACAACACAAATCAGCCACATCTCATTCATAGTCCGTAGTTCACAACACATGTCGTCCTCCATGCCCCTGTCATGTTCACAGCACACACATCACAATCAATAGGATAACCGGCTAGCTCACCGGCCTCCCCCACCTGCAAGTACAAGGGAAACCATGTCATGAGTCTAGGGGTCACCCACCTGTTCCTCTTATTCAGAGCGACCCCACATTGGCAGGGCAACTCTCCTGCGTCCACAACCAGCAATTCATAATATCATAGCACCCGCACTCATTTCCCAACCATCCTAATTCTCATTTCTATGTCAATCCATTACTTAATTCATTTCAGTTCACACCCAACCCCAAATCATAGCAATCAACCACAACAATCAACCACGGCAATCATCAATAGCAATCAAGTACATTCACAGAACAGTTTATCCCCTTTTACGCTCATCATTTTCATGCATAACCTAGGTTTTGTTCTAAGTCCAATTGAAACTCCTCACGCTGTCCAAACTACTTACACAACGCTAAGCCCTCACCTGGAATAGAAGACGAGGCTCTAATCGTCTTCTAGTTCCCCAGAAACTCGATTCCCAACCACCAAACTCGTAGCTCTACCCTTCCTTACTGCTCACGACCTACACCCAGAAATCCAAAATGGAGGTTAGAGATCTCTTCTCCTCGTCGCTACGAATCCATAGCAACAAACGGAACTCAATTCCGACCTCTACAGCTCCCGGAATCTCCCTTCGAAGATTGCTCGCACTAGGTTCGTCAATGGCTTTTCGGGGAGAGAGAAAGGGGAAAGAAGTTATGAATTTCCGTGCAAATCCGTCCTTTTATGCACGAAAAGTGCACCTGGTATGTCAAAATGTGTGCCGGCGCACATTGACCCCTAAAAGGCGCACATTTTGAATATTTCGCCGAAAGTTTGCTGAATTAATTGAAAAGTGCGCCTGGCACTTCTAAAAGTGCGCCTGCGCACTTCAGGGCCCAAAATCGGCACTTTTTGGTGCATCACCGTTCCCCTCTTTGCAACTTCGACCCAACTTAAACCCGAATGACCCAAAACTCAAGGGGAGCTTAAGAGCACTGATTCCAGTACCCTAGTCTACCGATCTTGAGTTCCAAACCGTTTGGTTGAGCGGGGATGTTACAAGTCTCCACAACTTCAAGGATTTCGTCCCCGAAATCATCCCTAACTCATCCTAGCAATATGATACCGAACACACAGCTAAAATCGCAGCAATCCAAGTATCCTATTGACTTCCGAAATTCCTAACGACGAACCACCAGCCTTCCTTTAACTACTCATCAGCCCTACACCCACTCCCAACACTCTACTTTCACCGAGCACACCCTAGACCTTCTTGGAACCAACACCACAACAAGCAAACACAAAAGCATACATCAAGGGGAATTAATACCTGAATCATACACTTCCACTAACTCCGGGTACCGCCGCCTCATACTCTCCTCAGTCTCCCAAGTAGCCGACTCGCTCTCATGGTTCCTCCATACCACCTTGAGCTGCGGAATCTGCTTATTCCTCAAGACCCGGACTTGCCTATCCACGATCGCGACTGGCTTCTCCTCATAAGTCAAGTCTTGCTCAATCTCCACCTCCTCCGGCTGAATTACATGAGAAGGGTCCCCATGATACCGCCTAAGCACGCTCACATGAAACACATTGTGTATCCTTTCCAACTCCCTCGGCAAAGCCAACACATAAGCCACCGGACCCGACTTAGCGAGGATCTCATAAGGACCGATGTACCGAGGCGCCAACTTCCCTTTTCTACCGAAACGCATCAGCCCTTTCCACGGCGACACCTTCAAAAATACCTTCTCCCCAACATTGAAACTCAGCTCTCTAGCACGACCGTCGGCATACACTTTTTTCCTATCTTGAGCCGCTCTCAATCTCTCCTTGATAATCTTAACCCGATCAGCCGTCTCTTGCACAACTTGAGGACCCGACAACACCCTCGCACCTTCCTCATCCCAACACAAAGGCGTCCTACACTTCCTCCCATACAAGGCCTCAAAAGGAGCGGACTTCAAACTACTATGATACGAGTTATTATAGGCGAACTCAATCAAAGGTAGCAATTCAGTCCAAGGGGTTTGAAACTCCATAGCACAGCTTCTCAACAACTCCTCCAAAGTAAGGATCGTTCTCTCCGATTGCCCATCAGTCTGAGGATGATACGCCATCGAGAACTTGAGCTTAGTTCCCAATGCTGTATGCAGCCCCTCCCAAAAATGAGACGTGAAACTCGGATCCCGATCAGAGACGATGGATTGAGGAACCCCATGCAACCTTACCACCTCTTCTATATATAACTTTGCCAACACCTCCACACTAGGCTTAAACCGAATGGGTATGAAATGCGCAACTTTCGTCAAACGATCGACTATTACCCACACGGCATCCTTCCCCTCTCTAGTCGGCGGAAAACCCGATACAAAGTCCATGGTGATGTCCGCAAACTTCCACTCCGGAATAGGTAGGGACTGAAGTAACCCACCCGGAGCTCTATGCTCCGCCTTAGCCTTCTGACAAACCAAACAAGTCGCCACATAACGAGCCACATCCTTCTTCATTCCTGGCCACCAAAAACTTAACTTCAGGTCATTGTACATCTTTGTCATCCCGGGATGCATAGCATACATCGAGGAATGAGCCTCCTCCAAAATCCCCTTACTCAATTCCTCTACTTCCGGCACGCACACTCGACCCTTGCATTTCAACAATCCGCCAACTACCTCAAATCCATTATCCATGCCTTTTTCAACTTCCCCTCGAATAGCCACCAGAGTAGCATCCTTGAGCTGCTCCTCACCAATCCTATCATTCAGCATAGGCCTAATGTTGAGCTTGGCAAACAAACTTCCCACATCATCTAACTGCATCTCTACCCTTAAAGCTCTAACTGCATCTCTACCCTTAAAGCTCTAAGATCCACCAACTCTTTTCGACTTAAAGCATCCGCAACCACATTAGCTTTACCAGGATGGTAGTCAATGGTACAGTCATAATCCTTCAAGAGCTCCACCCAACACCGTTGCCTAACATTCAGCTCCTTTTGATCCATAAGGTGCTTAAGACTCTTGTGATCGTCATGATCTTAAACGTCTCACCATACAAATAATGCCTCCACAACTTCAAGGCGAACACCATTGCAGCTAACTCCAAATCATGGGTTGGGTAGTTCACCTCATGCACCCTAAGCTGTCGGGAGGCATAAGCGACAACCTTCCCATTCTGCATCAACACACAGCCCAATCCTTGCAAAGACGCATCACTAAACACCACATACTCTCCACCTTCTACTGGCAAAGTCAACACCGGAGCTGAAGTCAACTTCTTCTTCAACTCCTCAAAGCTCCCCTGACATTCCTCGCTCCACTCATACTTCGACTCCTTCCTCAACAACTTATGTAGAGGAGACGCTATGGTAGAGAACCCCTCCACAAACCTTCGGTAGTAACCAGCTAACCCCAAGAAGCTCCTCAGTTGCGACACATCCTTAGGTGGAGACCAATTAACCACCGCTTCAATCTTCTTTGGGTCAACCTCCACGCCTCTTTTAGAAACCACATGCCCAAGAAACAATACTTCTTCCAACCAAAAGGCACACTTCGAGAACTTGGCAAATAGTTGCTGCTCCCTCAACCTATGAAAAACAATCCTCAAGTGCTCCTCATGCTCCTTCCTAGTCTTAGAATAAATGAGGATATCATCGATGAACACTATCACGAACTTATCCAAATATTCGTGGAAGACCTTGTTCATGAGAGCCATGAACGCGGCGGGAGCATTGGTGAGACCAAACGGCATCACCAGAAACTCATAGTGTCCATAGCGGGTCCTAAAGGCTGTCATTGGCACCGATCCTTCCTCCACCTTCAACTAGTGATAACCCGACCTCAAGTCTATCTTCGAGAACACTTCAGCCCCTTGCAATTGATCGAAGAGATCGTCTATCCTTGGAAGTGGGTAACGATTCTTGATCGTCGCCTTGTTCAACCGCCTATAGTCAATACACATCCGCATCGACCCATCCTTCTTCTTCACAAACAACACCGGTGCCCCCCACGGTGATACACTTGGGCGGATGAACCCCTTATCCAAGAGCTCCTGCAATTGCTCCTTCAACTCCTTTAACTCCGCCGGTGCCATGCGATAAGGTGGAATAGAGATTGGAGCAGTTCCAGGGACCAACTCTATATTGAACTCCACCTCACGCTCGATCGGTGCCCCAGGTAGTTCCTCAAACACATCCGCGAACTCCCGAGCTACAGGTACCTTCTCCAACTCCTCATTCCGTTCAACTGACACTTGCACCAACAAAGCCTCACACCCTTCTTGAATCAGAGAAAAAGCTTGCATTGCTGAAATTACTCCCATAGGTGCGGACTCCCTCTTCCTAACACCCTTGAACACCACCTGGCCGACACCTCCCACCTGAAGCAACACCTCCTTCTTCTGAAAATCAAGCAAAGCCCCATGCCTAGCCAACCAATCCATGCCAAGGATAACGTCGAATTCATTGAAAGGAAGCACCACCAAATCAGCCAAGAACTCTACACCTCCCACTAACACTTTACACCCTCTACACACTCTATCCACCCTAACAGAAGTCCCCAAAGGAGTTCTGACGCCCCCAACTAACACCCAAACTACTCAAACATTTCTCAGATACAAAGGAATGGGTTGACCCCGAATCAAACAGAGCATAAACTGAAAGGCCCAAGATCGAGATCATACCAGTCACCACGTCGTTCGCATTCTCTGCCGCACCCCTGGTAAGAGCATAAAGCCTCCCTTGCTCCCCTCCAGCTCCAACAGGTGTGGCATTAGCTCCCGTCCCTCGTACAGCACCCCTACCAAAGCTGCCTCCTCCTCTCCCTCCGTAACTCCCAGACGGAGCTCTAGGGCCCTGCACCGATCCCACAGACTGAGTTGGGGTAGCTCTCTTGGTTGGACAGTTCAGACTCCGGTGTCTGCGCTGCCCACAAGTGTAACAGGTCACCCCTGCCAACAGATGGCAAACTCCGAAGTGACGCTTCCCACATTTGTCACATAGTGGTAACCCGGACGGTGCTCCTCCCGAACGGACTGTGCCACTAGTACGAGCAGGGCAAGCCACACTCTTATGACCTGGTCGGCCACAAGTGAAACAAGTCATCGTACCCCTCGTTGGCATCGACTGGCTGCCCCTGAACCCAGAAAAGGAAGTCTGAGTTCTCTTCGCTGGGTAACTGCGAATGGCAGACTGAGTAGGTGGGGCAGTAGCCTTCCTCTTCTTCTCTTCCTTCCTTCGGTTCTCCAACCTCTCCCTCTCTAGCGCCGCCGCCTTAACCGACACTAAACTCCCCATATCAGCGGTAGTGACTCCCTCCTGAATCTCCACTCTCAACCCATTCTTGAACTTGTTAATGAGCTTCCTCTCCCGGTTGGCCCGCTCATCATACCACTTAGAGAGAGAAGTGAACTCTATGTAATATGCCAGAACGGACTTCTCCCCTTGCTCCAAACTCATGAACTCCTTGGCTTTCTCCTCAAGCCAAAGGTCCGGGCAAAACTGATCACGAAACACCTCCACAAACTCATCCAACTCCATCTCTGGCGGAACCACTCGACTCTGTGGCATCGACCTCCACCAATTCAGTGCATGCCCCTTAAGCAGAAAAGTCATTGCTTGCACCTTCAACCCTTCCTCAAGTTCCATTTGCAGGAACTTGTACTCACATTCTTGGAGCCACTGCTCTGCCACCTCAGGATCAGCTGCTTCCCCAATGAACTCCCCAAAATTCCATCCCTTCAACAGACTCGGCTGAAACCTAGGTGCTCCTCCTCCAAAACCCGAGTTCCCAGTGGACCTACTTCCCCTTGCTTGACTGGATTCACTACAGGAGGACATTGATCATTTCAGTTGACCGCTCAAGAAACTTCAAACAACTCAATTCACCACTTGATTTCAAAACATCCCACCCATTTAAAACAGTTTGACAAAAACCCTTGGAATGTCGGTCCCGTACCGATGTCTCATCCTCCCTCCCAACGAGGTTAATTACTCCCCAAAGAGAGAAGATAATCAACCGATACAGCAGCGACAAACCAGGCTCTGATACCATTTGTAACACCCGTTCCGAATCAACCCGAGTAAACCCGTGGTTGAGCCGGTCCCAGGTACTACCGAGTAAAAACAAGGGTAAAACAGTGAAATTGGCGGTGATCAAAAAAACAATAAAAACATGGCAGGCCTCCATAGAAACACGAAACTGAAATCCGAGTACAATCCAATCCATCATAAATCCTCCAACCCAACATAAATAGAAAGTACATAAAAAGAACCCCAAAATCCCATAGTCAACTGAAATGAACAGAAAAGTCAACTCCGCGTAATCCCAGTCTTCACCTCATGGCTTCCGTCCAGAACTTCACGAAATCAACCTCGAACTCAAACTCCTCAACTACCTCTACTAGCCACGAGATCCTGAAAGGGGAAAAGGGATCAATTTCCTATTGAAATTGAGTGAACCCACTGGGCCTACCTACACGTTGTCCTACTCTATGGAGCGGTCCCAACTCCGCACAAGACATCCAACAATGGAACCAAACCCAACCCCCCTTTCCATATTTTAATTCCCTAAAAGCAGTCTAGGTGATCACGTTGGTCAGTTCTTGTTCTTAAGCACAATTCACAACAATAGAATCACACAGAACTAATACATCATTCACACACACACACAGCATCATCACATCACATCCATCAACCAAGTCACTACCACAACCACAAGCACACAAACATTCACGTTCATATTATCTAGGTGAGTTATTAGGCGCCAAGGAGTTATCCACACCACCACCGGCCGGCTGACGCACTTCCCTACCGCATGGGAAGTCCTCGCGCTCCCCTACCGCATGGGGAACGCGTTCTCATTAACCATCATCATCATCATCAATCTCATCATCAATCTCATCACTCCCTTGACACCCATGTCAAGGGGATCCACCCCAATGGATCAGACTCAACAACCAGTACCTCGGGTGGGGTAGTGTGGGCTCCTTCCGGTTCTATTTCCAACATACAATTCTCAACATCACATTCTCAACTCATACATCACATCTACTACCAACATACAACATAAATCAGCCACATCTCATTCATAGTCCGTAGTTCACAACACATCTCGTCCTCCATGCCTCTGTCATGTTCACAGCACACACATCACAATCAATAGGATAACCGGCTAGCTCACCGGCCTCCCCCACCTGCAAGTACAGGGGAAACCATGTCATGAGTCTAGGGGTCACCCACCTGTTCCTCTTATTTAGAGCGACCCCACATTGGTAGGGCAACTCTCTGCGTCCACAACCAGCAATTCATAATATCATAGCACCCGCACTCATTTCCCAACCATCCTAATTCTCATTTCTATGTCAATCCATTACTTAATTCACTTAGTTCACACCCAACCCCAAATCATAGCAATCAACCACAACAATCAACCATGGCAATCATCAATAGCAATCAAGTACATTCACAGAACAGTTTATCCCCTTTTACGCTCATCATTTTCATGCATAACCTAGGTTTTGTTCTAAGTCCAATTGAAACTCCTCACGCTGTCCAAACTACTTACACAACGCTAAGCCCTCACCTGGAATAGAAGACGAGGCTCTAATCGTCTTCTAGTTCCCTAGAAACTCGATTCCCAACCACCAAACTCGTAGCTCTACCCTTCCTTACTGCTCATGACCTACACCCAGAAACCCAAAATGGAGGTTAGCGATCTCTTCTCCTCGTCGCTACGAATCCATAGCAACAAACGGAACTCAATTCCGACCTCTACAGCTCCCGAAATCACCCTTCGAAGATTGCTCGCACTAGGTTCGTCAATGGCTTTTCGGGGAGAGAGAAAGGGGAAAGAAGTTATGAATTTCCGTGCAAATCCGTCCTTTTATGCACGAAAAGTGCGCCTGGTATGTCAAAATGTGCGCCGGCGCACATTGACCCCTAAAAGGCGCACATTTTGAATATTCCGCCGAAAGTTTGCTGAATTAATTGAAAAGTGCGCCTGCGCACTTCAGGGCCCAAAATCGGCACTTTTTGGTGCATCACCGTTCCCCTCTTTGCAACTTCGACCCAACTTAAACCCGAATGACCCAAAACTCAAGGGGAGCTTAAGAGCACTGATTCCAGTACCCTAGTCTACCGATCTTGAGTTCCAAACCGTTTGGTTGAGCGGGGATGTTACAGACGCTTCAACTTCGACCAAGACAAGCAACGTTTCCTCCCCTTGCCAAATCCACCAGCCACTCGTGTTCTCCCCTGGCAGGCGCCATGCTACCCTCGTCTAAAGATAAAATGTGGATGGAGCGGTTGCAGCAGGTTGGTGGCGCAATAGGTTTGGTGGTACGGGACTCGTCAGGTGGCCAGCTCTTGCCAATGGGTATCTCCTACCCTAGTATTACTACTGCTTTTGTTTTGGAATTGTTGGCAGTTAGGGATGCTTGTGCTCTCTCTCAATCCATGGGGTGGAGAGAGGTGGATTTCAAGGGAAATGCTACTCAAGTCTAGCAGGCGGTCGGCCAGCGCCAAGCGTTTGCGCGAGACGGTGGTTCCATAGTTTTTTTTTGGCATAGAGACGGTGGTTCCATAGTTGCTGACATTTTATATTTCTTGGACATTCTTCCCCAGCTAAGATTGCAGTCAGTTCCTCGTCAATCTAATATGGCAGCCCACTATGTGGCTCGCCAAGCGCTTAGTTACCTCCCAAGCCATGGAGTGGTTAACCTTTCGGCTTGGGTGGGTACTTAATATCTAATTTTGTATGGTTGACTCCTTTTCCTGCGGGAGTTATCTTCAGAAAAAAAATATATTAAGTCACATTGTCTTATCGCTGCATGCAAATGCTTGGATACAATCAAGTTAAACCACGTCGTATCTTCTATAACAACTTACTAACAGGCAACACTAGCTATATATATCGGGCTTCTGATTTTAGTTGCAAGCCTTACCAAGAAGTTTTCTAATCGAGTATGTGGGTGGAGGAATTAGTAACTATATAACAACATATTTATCGCATGAGGAATAGGTCTACGAAATGCTAGAGAAGGAGTTCATGAGAGTGCGGGTAAGGAATTTAGGATGGATGTATGAAAACTAGGCTTGGAAATAGGTCGGTTTCTGTCAAAACAGAACCGATTTGGTAGGATACTGATTTCAAATTGGCTGAGAAATTGGAACTGTGATTGCACCGATTTGTATTTGGTCAAATCAAATTCGAATTCAAATCGCTCACGGTCAATAAAAAAATTGGCTGATTGAGCTTGGTACCTTCAATGTGGTTCCGATTTTCCGATTGTCTTCTTCCGTCGACTTCTCCTTCTCCTCGAATACGACAATACTTTGTAGTCTTCTTCTTATGTCAACTTCAAATGTCCTGATTTGAAAACGAAAAATGAGATCGGAGAAGGTATCTAGTCCAGAATGAGAGTTTCGATTATGATGATGAACCTAGTCGTCGTCTGAACTCCATTCATTTTCATATCCAAGTCGTTGCGGACCATGGAGGTGACGAAGCTCGGTTTGTTTTCATATCCAAGTCGTGACAGACCATGGCGGTGGAGAAGCTCAATTTCGTTTTCAGACCCGAGTCATTGGCCGACGATGAAACTCGATTTCCCCATCCATGAGGAGCTGTACAGGAGGTAGCTCTGATTCTACACGCGGTCGAGGAGATGGTCACTCCCAAGAAGAAGAAAAAGAGGCGGAGAAGGAAGAAGAAGAAGAAAACCAGATCCTCGAGGAGAAGAAGAAGAGGAAGAAGGAGAAGTCAGAACTCAGAAGAGGAAGAAGAAGAAGAAAGAGAAGGAAGAGGAGTGGAATCGGCAGAGCCAAGGTACCCCAATTTGTTCAACTCGAACAATGTCCAAAATTGACCGATTTGACCGATGACCGAAACCAGGTTAAAACTCATAATCATGACCGAACCCGAACTCCTGTATTCGCTCATTCGGTCGGCGAAACCAATTTTAATTCAGTCAGTTCCAAAAATTGACCTGAAATTGCCACCCCTAATAAAAACCACTTATGAGAGAGAAGAACATAAAATGTCGAGGAGGTAACAAAGTCACATGCAGTTTCAAGTATGTTATATTACCTAGTTTTTTCTTTATTTGTGGGGTTCGTTTCCAAACGTCGGAACACGAAATGGTAAAGCTATAACAGAGGCGGACACAGGGGGGAGTTGGGTCGAGCCCCGACTCACCCCATTTTTCGTCTCGAATGTTAAAACATAATGTAAATGTGATTTTATTTAATCCGGCTCAGTCTAAATTTTAGATCCTGCTCAATATTATATTAATTCGGCTTAGTCCATTGTTATTCAAACTTAAAAACTAAATATATACTCAATCATACCTTTCTCTAATACTAATATTTGATGATAAATCATTTAAATTAATAAAAAATCGCCGGTGGCACATTCCAATTTTCATTTGGTCAAGAGTAATAGTAATAATATTAAGAACAAATATATACCAAGTGCAATGATCTAATCGAATATAGTATTATATATTTTAGTAGTAATTGTATTATACTAATATCAAAATTTATGAAGAATTTTGTTTCAATTTCGACTCAGGGATGCAAGGTTGTGAGCTCCTCCGTGCAAAAATGAAACTAATCTCGAGGGGGACGTCAGATATGGCTTGTGGAGGAGGAGGAAACAAATGGGGTAGGAATGGTGATGGGACGTCAAAAACAGGGTGGGATGAATGTTGGCCAGAGGAATGGAGGTATATAAGAGTGTTGGCCGCTAACGTTAGACATCTTGATGCAAACTTAAGGGTATGAGAGCTCTTAAGGCTCCGGGGAAAGATGGCTTCGGGGCCATATTCTTCCAACATTGTTGGAGTTTGGTTAGTTCGAGTTTCACCAGTTTTGTCAGCAGCTATTTTGGTTATCCTGACAAAATTGCGGCTATTAACGAGACCCTCATTACTCTCATCCTGAAGACTCAAAACCCGGTGCATATCACTGACTTCAGACCTATAAGTATCTGCAATGTGATGTATAAGACTATCACTAAATGCATTGCCAACAGGGTTAAGGGGTTGATGCCGTCTCTCACGCACCCTACGCAGACTAGCTTTGTGCCTGGACGACACATTACATATAACATTCTTATGGTTCAGGAAGTGGTTCATTCTTTTCATAATTGGAAAGGAAAGAAGCACCAGATAATCATCAAAATTGATCTATGACAAAATTAATTGAGATTTTGTGAAAGACACTCTACAACAAGCTGGCTTACCTGAGAGCTTGATTAGGGTTATCATGGCGTGTGTGACTTCTGCGTCCTTTCAGGTCTTGTGGAATGGCTGTTGCTAGGATGCTTTTCTACCTTCTAGAGGCCTCCGCCAAGGCTGTCCTCTCACGCCGTATTTGTTCACTTTGTGTATTGAAAGATTAAGCAGGATGATTTTGTCAGCTGTCCAGTTTGGTTATTGGAAACTTGTTCACTTGGTTAAAGGGGGAACGCCCCTATCCCATTGTTTCTTCGCGGATGACCACGTTCTGTTTAGAAAATCTTCTCCGGACTAGGCACGGGTTATCGTTGACATTCTTGATCGCTTCTGCAGTGCTTCAGGTCAAAGAGTGAGTAAGGACAAGTCTAGAGTGTATTTCTGCAAGAACATTCTGCATGCTAAGGCCACTGAAATTGTCAGGATTCTGGGTATCGGCGCTACTGGGGATTTAGGCAGGTATCTTGGCATTCCTATTCTTCATGAGAGGGTCGCGAAGCAGACTTATAGCTACATTTTGGATCGTCTTGATAATAGGCTTGTTGGCTGGAAGGCTGAGAACCTTTCGCTTGTCGGAAGAGTTACTCTTGCTTCTTCTATTCTGAATTTTATCCCTACCTATGTCATGCAAACTAATTATCAGCCAGCCGCGCTTTGTGACCAAATTGACAGAAAAATCAGGAACTTCATTTGGGGATCAACGGATGGTGCCTGCAAGATTCATAATGTGAGCCGGCAAACGGTTTGCAAGCCTAAGTGTTTGGGTGGTCTTGGATTGCGTAGTGCCAGAGAGTTGAATAAAGCTTTCTTAATAAAGATTGCTTGGGGTGTGTTCTCCAGGCCGAATGATTTATGGGTCAAGGTCTTGCTTACTAAGTATATGAAGCAGAGTGCTAATGAGTTATGCCTTAAACGACAGAGTGGTTACTCGGCGACCTGGAGAGGAGTGTTAAACATTTGGAATGAGACGTTGAATGGGATGCAATGGAGTATTAGGGATGGGCGGCGCACTAAATTCTGGACGGACATCTGGTTGGACTCGGGTGTTACGCTCATCGACTTTGCTCTCAATATTCAAGGAGTCCATGTAATTTTGTTTCTGATTTTTGGCTTGCCAATGGTTTTTGGGATTTCCCGAAACTCGAGTCTTGTTTACCTTCTGTGCTTGTGTTGCAGGTTAGAGGGATGACACCACCTAGGAACGATGCGGGAGAGGATGTTTTAGTTTGGGGACTTGAAGACAATGGAAAATTTAGCATCAAATTGGCTTATGCTCTTTTGAAAGATTTCCGTTTGGACGAGCAGAATGGGCAGTGGCATAAGGTTTGGAAGTGGCAAGGCCCGAATAAAGTCAAACATTTCATTTGGGTTGTGACGTTGGTTAAAAATTAGTTTCAGAATCTTAATAATCTTAATGGTAACTAGTTCTTTGCCCGCCCATTGGCGGGCTGTGAGTCCGGTTCTGGAGTTCGCGTTTCACGTGTTGTCTCCAAATCAGCAACAATCTCAGACATTTACTTAATTTACGGTCCTCATCTCTTACTTGTTCCTTCCAATTTTTGGAACGTAAAAGTTGGTTGACATAGATTTAAATTTTTGGAACGTCGTATCTACATGGATCTACATGGAAGCTCCGCCGATGATGACACACTTAATTATTTCGGCAATACAATTTGTACGAATTCCATCAAGAGTGTACATTATACATAGATTGTACGATTCTCATACATAGATTTAAATTTTTGGAACGTCGTATCTACATGGCGGATTCGCCGATGATGACACACTTAATTATTTCGGCAATACAATATGTACGAATTCCATCAAGAGTGTACATTATACACAGATTGTACGATTCTCATACATAGTGTACGGATTTCATATAGGTATATATACTCTATATGATTTGTTTACAACCCTATTGTATAAAAATAAATATAAAGTGTACAACTCTTGTACAAAGTATATACTATTGTACTTGAACAAAAATAAAAACAGAGTGTAAACATAAAATTCAACATGTATGTAACATATAGACCGTACGAAAAAATATTGAATATACATCGCTACAGAGTGTGCATTCACTTATGAAGTGTATACGGTTTGTACAAATTGCGCACAAATTGTACGACCGACCTCCGTGAAAACTGTACTACAACGGACGAAAAAGGAATATCAAATTTTCAAACTCAAACCAACAAAACCATTGTCAAAACTAAACCAATGTATACTATTGTAATGATAGGAACATTAGTACGTCCTTCAGTAACATAATATGATATGATGAAAAATTATAGATTCGTAATACGTACATCTCATTTTTACATACTTTATGAACATGTTTCATACTTTCATTTATATAATTTTACCATTTTATAAAAATTAATGTTGGTTCATTAGTTTTACTGAGTTTAATTGCTACTTAATAAAGTAAAAATATCTATTGTTAAGGCATGTTGAGCCATAATTCAACGACCAGGAGCCACTAACTCCACTACTTTTTTCATAAAGATATACTATCGTAAATAGTAAATAATTGACAATGCAAGACTTGGGCAATAATTATCTTGAAGGACTCACAATATAATCTACAATAGATGTTATCTTAAAAATTTATAAACTCCAAGCACAATGCCAAACTCATTGAGTCCAAGAAGAGCAAGAAAGTGAAAACTGCTCATACATTAATCTTAATTTTAAAATGATGATCTTGGGATCCATAAATAAAGATGGTGATCACGAAGGGATTAAATATGATGATAAAATTTAATGTAAGGCCCATTTAACTTTTAAAAAATAATTAATAAAGAAAAAAGGAGAGAATGAACAAAAAGAATTAAAATATATATAATTAATATAATAAATTACTATGATATTATAATTTTATTATTTAAAAGGGGTAAACATTACACTATTATTTTTAAAATTACAAATAGTTATTACAAATAATTTTACACAAAAATAATAAAATAAAGACATAAAGTAAAAATATTCTAGTTAAAAAGTAAAATAAAAGTTGATAAATGGATTCTATAATGGGGAGTTTTTTACCTGGGAAGAAAATTAACTATAAAAAATGGTAAATGAATAATGAATAAAGAAAAAGAAAAAAAATGATTGGTTGAATCCCTACACTTAAGGAGAGAAGGAATAAATGGGGGTGCTTTTATAAATGCATATATATATTAGTAGATATGGTATAATTGGTTTTGACACATAGGTTAGAACCCTTCTCACAAATTTCCACATCATTACTCAATTTTTAAATTAAAATTCAATTATTCTCTTTCTTTTCATTAAATGTTGAATGTCCCAAAATTAAACACCCTATGAAATGAAATTATCTTACCAAAAAAAAATTATAAGTAATTTAATGTTAAACTATATTATATTAACATAAAATAATATATGAAAAATAAATTTAGATTTATAATATTTTACAAAAAATCATTATATTTTTTTCTAAATACAGAAATTTTATTAAAACACTTTCTAAATCACTTTGAAAATAATAATTCATTGTATCATACTTATATACTTATAAATTATAGACATGAAAAATAATAAACATGATATTTTATAAATCTTGAAAAGTTAAATAGAAATAATTATTCAATAAAATGTAAATCAACTATGGTTAAAAGACGACAATATGAATACATAAGTATTAAACAATTGATAATAAATCATCATAGACACTTTTGGACGTATTAGTGGTGCATATTTTCCCAATTTTAATTTATTTAAATTAATCTATGTATCTCTAATTATTTAATCGTATATCATTACAAAATTTCATTTGTTTATATTTTTTGGTTCAGGGATTTTGGTCAAGAAATCAAGTTCGATCATGTTGCATATTATAGTAATAATTATTTTTGAAATTTATGAAAGAAGTATATTTATACCATTGAAATATTTTGATTTATGAGAAGTGGGGTCCACTAGATAACGTGTTAATAGGATTATACAAGTTATACATCTTGCGAGTTCAACTGAATTATCAATAGGTTGGACAGTGATTATCATGTACTTAAATATATTGTTTTACTTTTGCCATGGTTTTGGTTGGATATTGAGGAGTGATGTGACTTTATTTAGTGCATTTTGAGCTTATGATTGACCTATGAAATGCCCGTGTTTGATCGTAAAATGCCATGACTTATATGCTTTTATTGAAGTTTCGTGCAAAGTGTCTATTTGTTGTCTGGTTGCCACTTTGGAGCCAAATTCGTGGTCTATTGGATGTTTCTTCTTGCATTTTCAGGTTATGGCTTCGAAGTACGGATGACAAGGAGCACGTAGGAGCAAACAAGAGGTCAATCGGAGCTAGGATGGAGGAGATATGACCGTTGCAAAATCGAGAAAAATGCAGCTTTGCTGAAGAAGTTTTCGGCGAGAACTCTATGTTCTCGCCGAGAACTCTCGTCCATTTGCAAACAGGAGACTGAGGCTTGATTTTCGAAGAAGTTTTCGGCGAAAACATTCAGAGTTTTTGCCGAAAACATGTGAAGGAAGTGAAGGTCGGCTCAGTGGTTTTCAAAGGAATTTTCGGCGAAAACTTTCTAAGTTTTTGCCGAAACCTCCAGGCTTTTCCAACAGCCTATTTAAAGCAAATTTTGGGAGAAAGAAGAAAGACAGTTCATTATTTCAGATTTCACACCTTCGACAAAAACCCTTTTCTCTCAACATTTCAATTACTTTCTTCCCATCTCCAATCCACAACCCTAGAGCAAGGTGCAACTCAAAGTAGAGGAGCTTGGATTGAAGTCCACAACCTTGGAAGAGGAGCTTGCAAGAGGAGGATTGCCATGGTGTTCTTGGTGATCATCTCTCTTTCTTTTTCCTTCATTTCCTTGGCCATGTATGGCTGATTTCTCATGGCTGATTCTTAGTTCATTGGATTGATAGATAGTTGTGCTATGATAGGAGGTGTTAGCTTTATTGGTACTTAATGTTTGGACGAAATTTCATTTTGGTACATATCGTTTAAAAAATTTCATTTTAGTCATTAACGTTTCAGAAAATCTTGAAATGGTATTTCCGTCCAATTCCGTCCAAATTTTCTGTTAAGTGATGATGTGGCAGCTGAGTCACACATCCTAGTCAGCTAAAATATTAATAAAATAATAATTTTATTATTTTAATATTAAAAATTAAGTTTTTTATTAAAATAATTAATTTTTTAATTAAAAATTAAAAAATTGTTTTTTCCCAAAAAAATTTCTCTCCTCCTCTTCTCTCTCTTCTCACCTTGAAAATAGATATCTAAACGTTTCAGGGTTTCAGTAGTCAACGTTTCATCACTTTTTCATTTTGGTAATTTTTGTTTGTAGATCTAAGTTTTTTGGTACTTTGTGTTTGTAGATTAAGTTTTTTTTTTTTTTGTATTTTTCCACCTCCGACCCTCCTTCTCTATTCCTCCCTTCTTTCCTATACTTCATCCTCCCTCCGTCTCTCCTCTCTTCCTTCTCTCATATGCTTCCTCCTACCTTCTCCATTCGTCTCCCCTCTGCTTTCTCCTACCCCCTCACTCAGCCTCTCCTGACCTCTTCCTCCTTCCCTCTGTCTTCCTCTGTCTGTCCTCATCCCCCCTCAGCAACTTTTATCTGTGTTTTTTAGGAGGAGGAGGGGGAAGGGAGGAGAGAGGAGAGACAGAGGTGGAAGTAGAAGAAATGAGGAAAAGGGGAGAGGCGGGAAGAGGGGGTAAGAGAAAGTAGAGGGGAGAAGAGAGAGAGGAGAGGTGAAGGGAGGAAATAGGAAGAAGCATGAGGGGAGAAAGGAGAGAGGAGAGACGGAAGGAGGAGGAAGTAGAGGGGAGAAGAAGGAGAGTTGGAGGTGGAAAAAATACCAAAAAGTTTAGATCTACAAACAAAAACTACCAAAATGAAAAAGTGGCGAAACGTTGAGTATTGAAACACTGAAATGTTTAGATATGTATTTTTGAGGTGAGAAGAGAAGAGAAAATTTTTTGGGAAATTTTTTTTTTTAAATTTTCATTTAAAATTAATTATTTTAATAAAAAACTTAATTTTCAATATTAAAATAATAAAATTCTTATTTTATTATATTTTAGCTGACTGGGATGTGTGACTCAGCTGCCACGTCATCACTTAACAGAAAATTTGGATGGAAATACCGTTTCAAGATTTTCTGAAACGTTAATGACTGAAATGAAATTTTTGGAACGATGTGTACCAAAATGAAATCCGCCCAAACGTTAAGTACCAAAAAAGTTAACACCTCGCTATGATAGAGGTTGATTGTGTAAACATGCTATGATTGATCTTGGATGTAAGAAGATGATCTCCAGACTTGTTGTTAATTCCATTGATTGCCATGTTTGCTTGATTTGGTCTATTCTTTGTATGTAATGCATGAGAGTGCTTAGATTACATGGATTGTAGGTCTAGGGATTGAAGAGAGTATGTTCTAAGAGATTAGATCATCTCAATTCAACCATAGTTGCATAATTTCTCTCTTGTGCATTTTATCGAACACTTGGTGTGCATTAGGTTTTTCATTCAATTGAACTTTGATTAGTCTTTTGATGATTCTCTTAGTGTTAGGACATTGACATGAGAGTGTGGTGTCTAGCCTAGTGGTCATAGAGTCATAGGAGAGGGTTTTATAGCTTGGCATTTCATGAAACACCTTTAATGCATCCTTAGTCACTTAGCTTGAGAGCGAGAGCCTAGGTTGAGTGGTGCTAGGATAGGAACTTAGTGCTACGAGAGTGCATTGAGTCTATAGAAGGGATTTGCGTGGTCATTCGATTGCAACCTCGATCATGTTTGGTTTGTTTGTGCATTTGTTCCTTTTGAGCATGATGAAGCTATCTTTCCAAGTGAACCTCCTTTTATCTTTGTCCCTATCCATGTGGAATGAGCAATGTCCCTATCCATCTCCACCCTACCATCAAGTCTTGCCGGAGTATTTTCAAGAGGATTTCACAAGTCATGAACAACATTCTCCACCGCCTTCCATGCTAGAGGAGCTCTTTAAGATGGTTAAAGAAAGTGAGCGCCCTTAAGAGGAGTTCACAAGCTATGAGCAACCCTCTCAACCTCATTCTATGCTAGAGGAGCTCTTGAAAATGGTGAAGGAAAGTGAGCGTCTTCGAGAGGAGTTCGTAAGCTATGAGGAACCTCCTCCACCTTTTCTCACGCTTGACGAAGCTTTGAAGATTGCGGAAGACAATGCGAACCAACTTAATCGCTTAGCACAAAGCATGGCGCACATCAATGGGATGCTTGAAAATGAACGTCAACCCCATAAGGTGGAGCAACACTCTCCCCCTCCATCCATGCTAGAGGAAATCTCGAAGATTGCGGACGACAACGCGGCTCGGCTCAATCGCTTAGCCCAAAGTACGAATCTCGTCATGGAAGCTCTAGAGAATGAGAATCGGCCCAAGAAGGTGGAGCAAGTTTATGATGATGAAGATGACACTTGTGAATCCGAAGAGCTTGACACGGAAGAAGATTTGGTAGTTGAGGCGATTGAAGAACATGTTCTTCCCGAGAACACACCAAGTAACGATGATGTTTGGATAGAAGAATCAAGGAAACTTGAGGATGATGACACTTTAGAGGAGGTGAGACATGTTGTGAAGACTCTTCAAGAAGAGGTGGTACCGAGAGTGGAGCACGAAAGTGAACAACACCACCCTATTGTGGTGCCACCAAAGATTGTAAGTACTCTTCAATTTTCTTGCTCGGTCATGAAGTATTTGTGCCAAGAGCCCAATGACGCATGCATCTCTACTCCTCATACGGTGGTCATGGAAGTGGAGCCACCTCTCCTTGACCCGGAAGACTCTTCGAGTGGCATCACCAACTTGAAGACGATGGAGCTCAATGGTGGCCCCCCACCTTACTATCTTCCTCAAGTTCCAAATTTCAAAGGTAGCAAGCCACCCCAAGGTATCAAGTGCTATACAAGCATCATTGTTCATTGGCTAGTCTACCCTTTGCTTCTATCGCTACTTGGAGCTCAATCTTCATCATGGAAGAGGCTACATGACCTCAAAGAGGTACTAAGTTGGACACCCTAACACAGGTAGCGTCGAGCTTAAGACGGTAACTAAGCGCTTCTTAGGAGGCACCCCATGTTATCTTTAATTTTTCGCTTTTAATTGTTCTTTGAGGTTTTTTGTGTTATTTTAGTTTTTGAATAAGGTTTAACAAGCATTTGGGATCACTCTTCACCAATGATCGTCATGGAACTCTTTCACCACTATTACCTCCTATGCTCCTCTCTACCAACGCGGTAACTTCGTTCCACCTTACCCTCTCTCTCTTGATCATTGAGGACAATGCTCATGTTAGTCGTAGGGGGACTTTGAGGTTTGGTGTGATTATTTGTGGTAAAATGTAATGCTATGCTTTGATGATTTGCATGATCCTGATTGAATGTCAAATTCCTCTATCGTAGAATCATTCGGTTCTTGACTTTTGGTGTTTAATTGACTTCAATCTTTCACAATGATGTTAGACTGTTCCACTTATAACCAGCATGTTAGCACTAATATCAAATGAGTCTAGGCCAGAATAGAGATTTTATCACTCTTGTATGTTGGTTGATTGGTTTGATGCGTGTTTTTGTACCGCTCGATAACACCGGTCTAAGATGATAAAGGCAATTAGAATTTCACCGCATTTAGCCAAAAATCCTACCTGAATCAGTTTCCTATAGGATGACCCGTTGAGCCTTGGCCTGTTTGTTGGATCATACACATTTTCACCCTATTCCATGTTTTTCATCACCTTTTTGATCCCTCGTGATTGTGGCTTGAGATTAGACGGAAATCCAATTCAAAATCTTGTGTGGAAGTTTTAAGGGGCTAAGGATCAAGTGGCTAATTTGTGAAGAAAATGTTCAAAAGAAAATGCTCAAAAGAAAGTGTTCAAGTTGCTTAAGTTCTTGAAGTGCCGAAAGAAAAGCTAGGCAAGCTCGGCACCTAAGTGAAGTCTCGGGTTGAGCACTAGCAAAGGCAAAGGCTGTGAGCTAGGCAGGTTCAACACCTAAGTGAAGTGATGGATCGAGCACTAGTATGCAGTAGAAAAAAAAAGAGAAAAAAAAAGAAAGAGTTCTTAAAAGTGGCCCTTGTTGTAGTGATCCTAGCTTGAGCGTGTGGAGTGCAGATCTAGAGGCGGACGAAGTCGAGTTGATAGCCACGTCACGATCACTCACCACTTCCCAAATACTTCATACCTTCACCTAAACTGCATCATTTCCCGAGTTCAAGTCCTTTTGATTAGAGTTGGTGTTGTCGTGGTCGGTTTTGCTGTGTCCCAATTAACCACTGCTTGGAGTGTGCAGAGAATAGTGAGGTCTAGACTTGTTTGGTTGACGTTCTTGCATGTGTAGGTTTAGTTTGTTCGTGGGACAGTCTAAGCCAAATTGTTATTGGTTGAATCTCATTGGGACCGATCTTGTCATTTGTGAACTTGGATGTTTTCTAATTCATTTGCTTGAGGACAAGCAAAGCTTAGTCGTAGGGGAATTTGATGTGACTTTATTTAGTGCATTTTGAGCTTATGATTGACATATGAAATGCCCGTGTTTGATCGTAAAATGCCATGACTTATATGCTTTTATTGAAGTTTAGTGCAAAGTGTCTATTTGTTGTCCGGTTGCCACTTTGGAGCCAAATTCTTGGTCTATTGGATGTTTCTTCTTGCATTTTTCAGGTTATGGCTTCGAAGTACGGATGACAAGGAGCACGTAGGAGCAAACGGGAGGTCAATCGGAGCTAGGATGGAGGAGATATGACCGTTGCAAAATCGAGAAAAATGCAGCTTTGCTGAAGAAGTTTTCGGCGAGAACTCTATGTTCTCGCCGAGAACTCTCGTCCATTTGCAAACAGGAGATTGAGGCTTGATTTTTGAAGAAGTTTTCGGCGAAAACATTCAGAGTTTTTGCCGAAAACATGTGAAGGAAGTGAAGGTCGGCTCAGTGGTTTTCAAAGGAATTTTCGGCGAAAACTCCAGGCTTTTCCAGTAGCCTATTTAAAGCAATTTTGGGAGAAAGAAGAAAGACAATTCATTATTTCAGATTTCACACCTTCGACAAAAACCCTTTTCTCTCAACTTTTCAATTACTTTATTCCCATCTCCAATCCACAACCCTAGAGCAAGGTGCAACTCAAAGTAGAGGAGCTTGGATTGAAGTCCACAACCTTGGAAGAGGAGCTTGCAAGAGGAGGATTGCCATGGTGTTCTTGGTGATCATCTCTCTTTCTTTTTCCTTCATTTCCTTGGCCATGTGTGGCTGATTTCTTAGGTTTCATTGGATTGATAGAAAGTTGTGCTATGATAGAGGTTGATTGTGTAAACATGCTATGATTGATCTTGGATGTAAGAAGATGATCTCTAGACTTGTTGTTAATTCCATTGATTGCCATGTTTGCTTGATTTGGTCTATTCTTTGTGATGTAATGCATGAGAGTGCTTAGATTACATGGATTGTAGGTCTAGGGATTGAAGAGAGTATGTTCTAAGAGATTAGATAATCTCAATTCAACCATAGTTGCATAATTTCTCTCTTGTGCATTTTATCGAACACTTGGTGTGCATTAGGTTTTTCATTCAATTGAACTTTGATTAGTCTTTTGATGATTCTCTTAGTGTTAGGACATTAACATGAGAGTGTGGTGTCTAGCCTAGTGGTCATAGAGACATAGGAGAGGGTTTTATAGCTTGGCATTTCTTGAAACACCTTTAATGCATCCTTAGTCACTTAGCTTGAGAGCGAGAGCCTAGGTTGAGTGGTGCTAGGATAGGAACTTAGTGCTACGAGAGTGCATTGAGTCTATAGAAGGGATTTGCGTGGTCATTCGATATCAACCTCGATCATGTTTGGCTTGTTTGTGCATTTGTTCCTTTTGAGCATGATGAAGCTATCTTTCCAAGTGAACCTCCTTTTATCTTTGTCCCTATCCATGTGGAATGAGCAATGTCCCTATCCATCTCCACCCTACCATCAAGTCTTGCCGGAGTATTATCAAGAGGATTTCACAAGTCATGAACAACATTCTCCACCGCCTTCCATGCTAGAGGAGCTCTTTAAGATGGTTAAAGAAAGTGAGCGCCCTTAAGAGGAGTTCACAAGCTACAAGCTAATTAGTCTCGGGTTGAGTTGAGTTTAATAGGGGGCATGTTAGTCATGTGATCACGTGTAATTTAAATTATGAATTCATCATATTGCAAGCTTATAAGGGTCGTTTGGAAATAAATTGTAATCCACTCGAGTAATATTTGAGTATAAATTATGGATATATTTATAGAAATATTCAAGAAAATAATATTAGAAGTTGTAGAAACTTAGAGTTAATAAGGGTCAAGACATTTAATTGGGTTGAAGGCCTTGAGTAACCCATAATACTTTGGGAAACAAGCATAGTATCAATTTGGTCGTGCTTGTTGTTCCAACCTATGATTCTGATGACATGTGTATTGATTGCCTAAAGCGGTTGATGGTGTCTAACTAAGGAAAAAGAATGCTGAAACAATGTTGGACATTTTCATGGCATGACGACGAGAAGCTAATGACAATGATAGAATTTTGAATATGGATATATGATTCTAATCCGACACTAAATTTTGGATTCTCGACACAAATATGAATTCGTATTTAAATAGGTATAGATTTCTTTTTTGGATTAAATTTAAATAAGTATAGGTATATGTTTGAAATGAAACATATTTGTACCATTCCTCACACCTAAATCTAACAGCTTCCAATAAATAAAAATATTATATGACTATCATTGTTAAATAAAATTTCCGACCAATAGGTCGGGTTCGAAACTAGTAACATAAAAGGAGTCTAGGGTCAAATTTAATGCAAAAAATCTACGTAGTCAATCAGTGATTCATTAGCCATGTAATTTGGCTGCAAAATAAATGTCGTCACTAACTCTGTTATTTAATGGTCAATATGGTTAACGAGCTCTCTAGAAAAATAGGTTATGGTGCAAAAGTGTGTTCAATTTTTTCTTACTATGTTTGACAACTAGATTATCATAGGTCTTTCGGGTGGATATCGGTGGCCGATTGGAAGCGATCGTAGTATCAATGTTTGGACTAACCTGTGGCTGAAGGAGGAGGGTAGATGTCACATGATGTCTACAATGGTTGCAGGTCACAAGAATTTGAAGGTTGCAGATTTATGGATTCCTAGCATGTGGGTTTGGGATGAGGAACTTCTAGAGGAATTATCATCCTAATAGATGTAGAAGCAATGCAACACATAATCGCATCAGGAGTCGAAGAGGAAGACACGGGAATCTGGCACTTTGGAAACAATGGTATGTATTCGGAGAATTCTGCTTACAGAACTATGATAGAACATGTTTATCATCGTGGGCACCTTAATGAACCAAGAGCTTGGAAGGATATGTGGAACATGAATCTTCCACCTACGACACTGCATTTTTTGTGGAGGCTCGCTCGATCGTGGAATCCTACCACTGCGAACGATACTTAGCAGAAGGAGGATTCATGTTCCGACGTTGTGTGGGCTGTGTGGCGCTAAGGATGAGATGACAACACACATATTCGGTGATTGTGAGGTGGCGAGGGATTTTTTGAGGCACTTGCAGCTTTGGGAGAAGGTTCAAACTTCTCACCAGCCATACCGACTTTGTACACATGATGGAGGGGGTGTTACGCACCTGGGATGAACCAAGTACAAAGAAGTGGGTCATGGTTCTGTGGAGCCTTTGGTAAGAAAGGAACTAGCGGGTGTGGAAGGGTGAGGCGCGCACGGCTACACTAATCGTTGAAGGAGGAATCACCATGATCGCGAAGTGGAAGGCGGCTAGGGGTGGAGATCGTGGTCAAAGACGGAATTTTGAACCGACAATGCCAAACTATAATAAGTGGCATCCACCACCACCCAGAATCCTAAAATGCAATATCGATGCTAGCTTTCGGGCTAGTGAACGCAAATGGGATGGAGTGCAGTACTCAGGAATGATGCAGAAACCTTACTTTCTTATCGTATAGGGTGGGAGAGAGGTCATCCGAAAGTGAAGGAAGGAGAGGCTTGGCGTTTGCTGGAGGCATTATAGTGGGTGAAGAGTTGTCGCCTGGACCAAGTTATCTTTGAGGTGGACTTGCAGTTGGTTATGTACGATGTGGTCAGGAGGTTAACACGACTGAGTTTGGCACTATCGTGTCAAGATGTTGTTGTATTATGTAGGAGAACCTCAATTTTGTTGTGATCTTTGTTAGGAGTGACAGGAACTTGGTCGCGCACGAGTTAGCTCAGCCGTCATTCTCCTTAGCATCGCCCTTTATAGGATGTGTACCTCCTTTGTGACTCGAGGATGCACTTACGTTTATGTGCATCAATTAGATCATTAATATTATGAGTTTGAAAATCCCTTAAAAAAAGATTATCATCGGCTTATTGGTTCATTCATTTTATTATTTTCAATTAAAAAATATATATTTATGTATTTTTTATTTAGATTACTTAGATATATCGTTAGTTTTTCTAGCTTTTTTTATTTCTATTTTTTAATATAAAGCACTTTTTTATAAAAAAAATTTTATTCTAATTATAAGTTATTATGATAAGAAAGAATATAAATAATTTAATTAATATATTGATAAAAATTAAAAAAATTGTTATAAATTGTTAGGATATGACAAACAAAAAAATTATAATTATGTTTTTTTGCGAATTAAAAATACTACCGCCTTTTTTAGTTAAAAAATAAAATATTATAATTATTATGTGTGACATTATTGAATTTTTATTTTTTCTTTTGACCGTAAGGTTAGGTGTTGGATCTTTATCATGGTAATGAAGTAAATCCTAACTAAACTGAAAAAATAATTAAAGTTTGTGATTCATGAAATAATTTTTTTTTTAAAATCTAAAACAACCTAATTCCCAAAATTATGGTGAATGTAGAAAATAAAAAAAAATTAAGGTGCCCTAGCCCCCGTCTTCGGTCGATTCTTCTACTCAGCACTCGCCGTTAAAGGAAAGGGTTATCGCTCGCGGCAGGCAAGGAAGCAGTTGGTTTAGGTTGTGCCTCCCGTTTAAAATTTCGACTTTCTCCACTCTTTTGTGGATTCCTGACTTCACCGGACTAAGTCTTGTAATCTTTGGCTTGGCCCGTGGAAAATCGCTAGACCTTTGGCGTTGACACCATGGTTTTCATGCTATAAACGATGATGCAAAGTCTCTATCAACGCAGACATTGCTTATTATCTCGCCTCATGTCCCTTACTAGGTCACAGCTTCAGCTCCAGGTCCTCCATACACACTACAATATTCTGTTTCTCTACGTGTTCGTTCGTGTCTTTGGTGCATTTCGTCGAGCACTTTTCGACTCTGCACTTTATTCTCAACTTACTGCCTTTTGAATCTTCTCTCGCAGAGAATGAATCACACCGACGTGGAAGGGAGAGTACCAGCTGAAGTCTTTGCCAATATTCATTCTGATTCCATGGTTACGCAAAGTTAGTTGTCAATTGTTGTTTTTATCCCTGATTGCAGTTCTACTAGTTTCTCATCAGGTAGTTTATACTGACCATGCGCTGATATTGATTATTGCAGAAAAACGGGTGTACATGCCAAAGTGTATAAAGGTTAATGCCAAGCATTTTGGCATTAAGCCTAACCAAATTCCAGATTCTCCATTGACTGTCCTGAAAATTCTGCGATATGAAGGTTACTATCTCTTCTTCTTGGTCTTTGGAAAAATCGTGAATAATTAAACTTCTGTCTTGTCCTTCTTTTAACTCCGGTGGACACTTAATTTCATTATGCGTATACGCAGGATTTGAGGCATACTTAGTGGGTGGCTGTATAAGAGATATAATTTTAGATAAAGTGCCTAAAGATTTTGATGTCATTACCACTGCTACTCTTTCGCAGGTTCTGAATGCCTCTTTTTGTTTCCATCCAAGATCCTTCAGTAATAAACGAGTGGCATGAATGATTTAGCTCAAAGACACTCTTTTTGTTTCCCATCTCTTGTTACAGATTAATAAGAAGTTTAAGCGTTCCATCATCATTGGGAGTAGATTTCCTATATGCAGGGTGGTTATGAAGAGTTCCGTAATTGAGGTTAGTTAAAGCTTTTACCAGTTGCTTCAGTCTTTCACTGCCTTTGGTTCATGTATTCAAGTGGAAGTTGGTTGACGTATGCAGGTATCAAGTTTTGAAACCGTGGCAAGACATGCTGAAGGAAAGGATAAGGCTATCTCTTTTAAAATTTCAACTGGAAGCAGGGATTCGGTTCTCTGGAGGAATAGTATGAAACGCGATTTCACAATTAATAGGTATTTTACGTGAAGATATATGGTTCTTATGGTCATACATCATCCATAATTTTTTTTGTAGAATGATACTGTTTATTCAACTCAGAAACCAACCTCTTATGTGACCGAAAGATGCTCTACTGTTTTGCAAACCAATCTTTGTTTTATAACTAGCTTCTGTGTGCAGTTTGTTCTTTGACCCTTTCAAGAATGTCATATATGATTGTGCAAATGGGATGGAAGATTTAAGGGCACTGAATGTATGCATTCTCCTAGTGCTTTCCTTGGTTATTTTTCATAATTGCAATTAAGATCAGGATCGGTTAAAGAAAACCTCTCTTCTAACTGATTTGGAATATTGTTGCAGTTACAAACAGTAATCCCTGCTCGCCAGTCCTTCCAAGAGGATTGTGGTAGGTGATTCCTCTGTCTTTGAGCATGATTTTTAAGTACCATAAATTTCAGAGCGCTTATTAGAATGTATGATCTCTCTGTTGCAGCTAGAATCTTGCGTGGCTTACGAATTGCTGGCCGTTTAGGCCTTTCAATTTCACCAGATACTGAAACTGCGATACATGAACTCTCATCTTCAATTGCAAGCTTGGACAAGGTTGTTGAAGAATGTGAATTTGACCAATATTTAACTTGTTGTCTGTAAAGCTCTCTTGCTACTGTATTAAGTTCTCTGTCCATCTCACATTTCGTTTCTTTAGTCTACTTTCCAAGGAGATATGTTTTGTTAGTCCAGTATGAACATAGACAAAAGCTTCATGCATACACAATTATTTTCCCAAGACAGGAATTAGCTCCAGTAACATTTCCAAAATGGTCCAAAAAACAGAGCAGTTGTCAAATACAACCATACAGGATACTGTCATTGGTTTGACATGCTTTTCTAACCTAGCTAAATAAATGTGCCTTACATATGCCTGTTTTGACATACTGAAAAGATGTGGTTTGCGTATTCAGTTCAGGTTAATGTTGGAACTCAACTACATGCTCTCTTATGGAGCTTCGGAGGCCTCTATCAGTTTGCTACAGAAATTCAACCTTCTTGGAGTATTTTTCCCATTCCATGTCAGTTTCTCCAGGTCCAGTTCTCTTTGTAGTGTCCACTTAGTATTGATTTGTACTTCATGACTTATAGCACACAACACTTGACTGCAGGCAGCCTACCTTCATCAACAGTCTACTGGAAATTCCCCTACGAGTTCTATAATGGTTATGGTAAGGATGCACTTATGGAAAAAGCTATTTCTTCAATTTTCTGCAGTTTAAGAAATTAAGTCAGCCACTAAGAGATCTTTTGATACAGTATCAAGCACCCATTTTATCTGCTTTCAGTTCTGGCTCCCAACTCTATTTTAAGGTCGTTAATCTCACTACACTTCTATATTCATTGTACTTTTATGTATTTTATTTGCCTGCAGAAATTACTATTCTATTTGGATAGACTGGTTAGTTGTGCTCAACCTTGCAGCAGCAATCTGTGGTGAGTATCCTTTGCTCTGTCTGCGATTACTTTTCTTTCAAATTTTGAGTTTGGAACTTCGTATGATGATATTTGAACTATTTTTTTAGTTAAAACAGGTTCTTTCAGATGAAATAGTATTTCATTTGTTTACGTTGATAGCAGTAATAATGGGGGTTTCAGAAGTGAAACTCGTAATTGTATTGGTTATTGGAATTTACTTGGGTATGCATATATAATACTTGGAATCCTATCTTAACTGTAACTTCCATAGTAACAGACTCTAATATGAAAATATCAGTACTACATAGAATCTTAACATATACAGCTTTGATACTTGTGGTGATAAAAGATATTCTTTCCACACTCCTTGAATCTTCTTTGTATGTACTGCATACACCAAGTTTGGATATTTTCATGGTTGAGCTATCAACAAATAGGCTTAGCTTCTGACAACATAATATGATGATGAAGCTCTTCTCGTCGGATCTCAGCAACAGCTTCTTCCAGGTCAGGGAAGGGCTTTGTTGCCATTACTTGGCCCTTAGCAGCATCAAGCTCTTGGTTGAGACCCAAGGGAAAGTGCATGGTTCGTTTTTTTGTCAACGAACTGCTTAAACGTTTCAACATCAATTGTCGTAGTCCACTCCTGAGCTTCAAACCGGTCCAGTTGCATCCATGAATGACTAAGAGCATTGTAATACTCATTGGTAAGTCTTCTTCGTGTGATCCCAGATAGACATAGCAGAAGAGTGGATCCAAGATAGACATAGCAGAAGAGTGGAGAAGATATTTTTCTCCAATCTTTGGCTGCATCGTGAAGATGAGCCAACCAAGTACAAGGTTGTCTTCAATATTCCACTAGCATACTTCGGATTGGCCTTAGTTGGCTTCTTGGTTGTACCATCAAGATAGCCAGCTTTACCTCGTCCTGTGATGTAAATCAAGATCGATTGTGACCAGTGGAGATAATTCGAGCAATCCAGTTTGTAGATGACAACTTGTCTAGGTAAGAATCTGAATCGGAGTTAAGCTCCATAGTTCCCTGAGTTTGGGAGGTGGAGGCTGGAGTAAAAGTAGATACTACTTTGCCGTCGTCAGTCATGGAAACAAACTAGGATTAGGATTGGCAGAAGCGTATCAGAATCTTGGATATGATACCATGTTTAAATCAGAAGAATAGAATAAGAGAGAGTTTAGGAAGATAATAAGTCGTGTGTATTAGATTAAACCCTAGGCTGAAGTACAGGATATACATATTGTAGAGAAAACGTGTATTAGTTTGTCACTTTATTCTCTGCATTAACTCTTACTTATTAATTAGCCTAATTAGAAAGAATTATATTTCCAGATTAGGTAGGGATTCCTAGTTAAGGTAGGTCTCTCTTCTTGTACTTTCTATTTAACCTCCCTTGAGGAAGAATAATAATAACAACGAGAAAACTCTTCTTCACTGAATTGAGCACATATACATCAAGAGGGGGACTCCTACCATAAGTTGGAGTCCTAAATAAGTAAACTATCTTCCTAATAATTCTCCTGATCAATCTATACTGATACAGCTATAAAACTACCTAATTAGGATAAATATTCCTACAGTTGAGTAGCCATGGTTTGACTTAGGGGTCGTTTTCCGCGTGGAAATGAAATGCAGTGGAATTAAAATCCGGAAGGGATTCGATTGATGGGGAAGACCCTAATTCCTTCTAGATTTTAATTTCTTGTTTTCCATTATACCATTACTATATGGATTTCAAACAAATGACCACTTAACATGACTGAATTACCCTTTCTATCAATCCGAACAACTCCTACTTTCTTTCTGCATCTCATTTATGCTATTTGTAAACAAAATACTCATAAAATTTGAGCTCATCATTATTTAAAAAAAAATTATATCGACCAAACATGAATATTCAAATAATCAAAATTATTCAAACATTCAAAGAAAGTGAAATAATATGGCACCTTAGCTTCATAAGAAATTCTATGAGCTACATCTCATGACCAATGGTGGCACAATATTAATCCATCTCAGCTATTAAAATACTATAGAAGTTTTTTCCTTTAAAAAGGATGAACCAAAAAGTCGTTCTCTCACGTTAGAAAATATATCATAAATGGGTACTGTTGAAAAAATTAAGGGAAAAAATAGAAATCTTTTCATCTCCTTCCCTTTTCAAAGGGTTTTGAAAACCCAACCGAAACTCATTTGAAATCCTGCCCAAATTTGAAATTCGCCTTTTTTGTGTACCATATTTTGCTTGGAAAACAAGGGAATTGGACCAAACAGGAATTCCTGACCCAATTACTGCCCGGAAAACGACCCTTTACTTTCTCAGAAGTGAAACTCATGTTGACCTCCATGTTTTTGGTTCAGTAATGATTGTATTCCTTAGCACTATGATGTAGGACGTTTAGTTGCACGTTTCGAAGATGAGATTAGTTGTCGCAAGCGAGGAGCGACTCACTGGTGAGTCTCTGCAAATGGAGAGCAGCTCGCTATTGAGGAGCTGTCATATTTTGCCTCTTTAGGATAAGTTGGATTAGGAGTTTGTTTCATCCTTTTCTTTTTTGGATTGAGTTATTTGTCTTTTACTTTTCAGATGAGGTTAGTTTCGGAGTTGGAGTCGGAGTGAATTTTCCTATTTAAAGGTTCATTAGTTGTAAACGTCAGAACAAGTTTTATTGAAAGTTTTCAACCCCTAAGTGGTTTTCTATTCTCTTGGTGGATTCCAGAGCTTCGGCCGATCTCGTGTCTTTCGAGATAGAGTTTTCGTTCGTTGGGTTGGCGCTTGCGAGCCCTCGTGTTTTCGACTGCGTCACACTGCCTCAGTCATGACATCAACACTGTGTTGTTGTGTAGATATGTAGTTGAGTTGAACTATGTTCTAACCCACTCATGTAGATATGTAGTTGAAATGAAATACTTGTTGATCTCTGAGTTCTTGGTTCATTTACGATGTCTGAATTTCTTGCTATCCTGATTGGTAACATTGTGGCTGGTTTTGTTTTTTGAATGTGTAACTCTTCCAGTAGTGTCTGTACCCATATCCATCCACAAATCCCTTGACCGATGACTATATTAAGCACTTCAAACTGATTCTTGACAAATCCCTTGACCGATGACTATATTAAGCACTTCAAACTGATTCTTGACACCTCCAGCTGTTTCTTACTTGTCCACGTCTTCCGATAGATGGGACTCAGCTCATTGGCCATGAGTTGGAGTCATTTTCATGTCTAGTCTAGTATGAGGTAGGTAAATTGACTTTCCGATTAATCTCTGATAGGATCCCTTCTCCACGGGAACAACTTCTTCTTCTTTATTAAACTTCAGGTTGCCTTCCATTGGAGTATCACTAATTATACAAGTCATCAGTCTAATCTCTTGTAACAAGTCTAGAATATGCTCTTTGGGAGATAAAAAAAAACTCTTTCTTGGATTGAGCTACTTCCACACCAAGAAAGTATTTGAGCTTTTTAAGATCCTTGATTTCGAATATCCTTGCTAGTTTTGCTTTATAACTGTTAGCTTCCTCCTGACATAGTATTATATGAACAACACAAACTATTAGCTTTGTAAGATTTTACTAGGAAGCATGTTTTACAGACACGCGTAATCAGTTTGACATTAAATATATGTCCACTTATCTTCGCCACCTTGGTGAATATGTCAAACCGGATCCTAGGTGATTGCTTCTGATGATAGAGAGCCTTCTTCAGTTTAGACACAAATATGCTAATTGTCTGGTATGTCCAATCTGCTGGAATAGTCATATGAACTTCTTTAGTTTAGTTTGACTATGAAAGAAGGGAAAGAAAATAAAACGATCTGACTTCTCCTCGGGTCAAAATGATTGCTCGGAATGGTCTATTTGTCTTTGTTGTTCGGGTAATTTTTCTTTTGCCTGATTACAATCTGAGTATTTCATTTGTAAGCTAAGGATATGGAGAAGGATGCTTGACCTCATTGCTATTGGAGTTATATGCTTGTCTCCTTGATATCAAACCTCTGACCAGATACATTGGACAGGCTTGGAGTGTTTGCTTTTCACCAGGCATTAGTCATTTATCCACAAGATGTATTGGTAATATGGGCTTTTGCTTCTACTCTGTATCACGGGAACTGGGGGGAAGGCCTCAAATTCGCGAAGGACCATGCAAAACTGCAGGATGAATTT
Source organism: Linum lewisii (assembly GCA_034768395.1). Classification (NCBI taxonomy): domain Eukaryota; kingdom Viridiplantae; phylum Streptophyta; class Magnoliopsida; order Malpighiales; family Linaceae; genus Linum; species Linum lewisii. The sequence continues at coordinate 61,559,923 of CM068296.1, forward strand.
GAACTTGATATCTTGAGGTTCTCAGAGTCAAAGTCAGATGATGAGCTAGCTGGAGAAGTAACTCACTTTGCAGGTCTTGTTCAAAAATGTGTTAGTTCTTATGTTGATAGGGACCAACTTTCCAAGTACATGTCCAGATACCCAAAATCCCCATCCCCTGACATGGTACGTGCTTCAAACTTGGGACACTTTTGTGTAAACAATAATCTCAATATCCAACATGCTTAAGCTTCTTCTGATGTTATCGGATCTATTCTGAAGGTTCTAGTGCATTTAATTTCAACGTACTCTTCTTTGGTTCTGTCCCTTATTCTTCTTAAATTGACATAAAATCATGATTGGTTTTACAAGATATAATTCTTTCTATCCAGATATGCATAGGTTTTATTCCATGATGATGTTATTCACAGTTCATGCTCTACCACTAAACACCATGAACAGTGTCATGCTGTCTTTGAAAATATTGACCACTCTGATGTAATTTGCACAGTTTCGAACAGCATGTATGTAAATTCTGTGTTTTGATGAATAAATTCATAAATAAAAAACAGCATGTATGTCTGTCAATGTAGATGCCCTACATATCAAGAGCAATCTTATGCTTGCCGACTTTTATTTTATGTGCAAACAAAACAATGGTTTATAGTTTCTAGTTAAGATTTCTTATCTAGATCATATTTTGCATTAGGCACAGAACCAGTCAACCAACAGTCTCCCATTGTTTTTACAAGTAGTCCTTTGCATATATGATGAATAGCGTTTGAAGAAACAATAAGCGCTCAGAATTTGTCTTGAACCAAAATATTTGACAGTTATGCATAGTCAGACATTTGTTTCATGAGTAACATGTTGTGCTTTTTTATATTATTATCTTCTTGTAAAATGTTAATGCTGTGTGGTGCACTGGTGCTCCCTCCCAGGTATTCATATCAAAGAAGGCAGGGTCGGATACTGCTCAACTTTTTCATGTTTTGGGTAAGGATAAGTTGGGCAGCCACCAAAGTACTAAAAGGAAGTCGATAATAGATTACAAGAAACTAGGGAAAGGGGATTTGTGGGAAACCAGATTTGTATTAGGCAAGATTATTCTGGAAACTTTGAGTGGTGGGCATGTTGGAAAGATGGGGATTAAGAAGCGAGACATAGAATCGGTTGAGTCGACATCAAAGCAGGGATTGAACAAGAAACTAAAACTGGTGGATGAGCCTAGCAAGATGACAAGAAAGCCGGCGAAGACAGGAGGGAGTTCATTGCCGAATGACGGAGTAAATAGGATCAAGGGTAGCTCATTGAAGGGTGAAGAAGCTAATTTTATCCAGAAGAGGGGTATCGAAGATGATGAAATAGTGGAAGAGAGATACCGGAATGGAGCTGGGAAGCATCGGGTAAAAGATGGAAGAACAATTGAGAAAATGAAGCTGGAAAACAAGAGGGACTGCCATATACCGTTGCAGGATATGGCGTGTAAGGTGACGAATGCAAGAAGGCACGGAAGCAATGACGCTGCCTTGGTTGAGGAAGGAGACAGTAGGAGCAGTAGGAGTCTACTGTCTTCTCTTTTCAGGGACAAGTGAAGGTAGAGCAGAGTGCTTGTGTGCAAATTCGTGTTCTTGAATTCAGCGCCTTCTTGTATCATTGTTGCAGATAGATAAACAAATGTACAATGCTATAGAGCGTTAAGAATGGAGGTGATGTTACTTGAAAGAGGAACTATATGAGGAATCAAGAGCCGTCTGTTACATGGTAGACATGGAGTAAAGAGGTTTGGGAAAGGATAGGGTACCGTATGATAGGATGTGCCAAGTTTTGGGTTACAAATATGTGTGTTTTTTTTTTTTTTTTTTTTTTTTTTTTTTGATGAAGTTGTGTAAAAATTAGTAGAGCTGTACAGAAAGGGGAAAATAGACTCTCTAAAGAAACAGAGCAGTGAAAACGAACTCCCACCAAGAAACAGAGGAGCGTCGAAACCAACAAAATTGAAACAAACCTCTACCCCAACCCCAGCAGTGGCCAAAACAATAGTCTGAAATCAAACAAGACCCAGAACAGAAACACAAAACAACTAGCAAGAAACTCAACCATTATTGAAAATCGTTCAGTCTCCAAAGAAAGAGATCCGAAGCTGTGAAGGTGCTGTTCGCCAGGAGACAATCCCCGACAGTGAGACCAATGCGACGGAAAGTAACAGTTGGAGGGTTCGAGATGTCTTTGAAGATTCAGGAGTTTCGTTCATTCCAGATGCACCAAAACACCGCATGGAGAAGGACTTTCTTTACCGGAAGGAAGCTCTGAGCACAGTTCAATTCTTTCCATCCCACAATGAAACGGGCGATCGAGCAATGAAACGGGCCGAAGATGAAAAGTCGTGAACTAAGAAGAGACCAAACCTTGGTAGAGAAAGCACACCCAATGAAGATATGATCGACTCATTCGAGATTGGCGGAGGACAAAGAACACATATTAACCAGAGTAAGACCTTTCCGTTGGATATTATCCATCGTCGCAATTTTGGAGGAAAATACCTTCCAGCAGAAACACGAGACCTTCGTGGGGACAGCAGGCTGCCAAATCACTTTTGCCGGGAAATCAGCGCAGCCTTTGTAGCTTTTAACCACCAGAGCCCGCCGGAGAGAGGAGACAGAGAACATACCATCCGGTTGAATCGACCAGAGAATAGAAGAGTGGCCCTCCGTGAAATGATGGAGGCAAGGTGGAGAAGGAGGTCGAACCAACCTATCCAACCTCACACCCCTAACCCAAAAATCACACATCCCACCCCCCGGATCGATGACGCCGTAATCCCAGAAAATCGGACTCAAAGAAACCACCCATTTCCACAAGGATAAGCCGGAAGAAGGAAAGTGCCAAATAGTTTACCAATCCGAAGAGCCAGTTCCACACTTTAACTTGATCAAAATCCACCACAAGAATTGTGTTCTACAGCATATCTCCAATGCCACTTGCAGAGAAGCGCTAAATTCAGAGACTTGAGGTCCTATATCCCAAGGCCACCTACTAGCCTCGGCGCCTTAACCAAATTCCAGCTAACCCAATGAAGCTTGTTTTGATCAGACACACCAGACCAAAGAAACCAGTTTTGAATCCTCTCTAGAGTAGAGATGACAGAGCAAGGGCTTTGAAAAGCGACAAGAAGTACACCGGCAAAGAAGAAAACACGCTCTTGATACGGGTAACACGACCACCGAAGGAAAGGAATTTGGCTTTCCAAGTGTCTAGTTTCCTTTTCATAGTAACCACCACAGGGTCCCAAAGATTAGCATTGAAACCTTTACACCTGAGAGACAAGCCTAAATAAGAGGTGGGCAAGGAAGCAGCAAGACACCCTAAAAAGATTAGCTAGAGAGTCGAGATTAAGTACCTCTCCAACAGGGAAGACCACGGATTTGTGGTAATTTATCTTAAGACATGAGATTCATTCAAAACAGATCAAAACAACCATCAGGTTCTGAACTTGAGCAGTGGAGGCTTCGCATAAAACTAGAGAGTCATCTGCGTAGAAAATATGATTCACTTGCCCCCTAGAGAGAGTTGAATCGATGAAGAAACCATTAATCAATCCAACCTCCTGAGCCGAAGAAAGCATCCTAGAGAGAACCTCCATGTTCGTGATGAAGAGGAGGGGAGAAAGTGAGCCACCTTGTCGCAACCCTCTCGAGCTCCGGAAGTAACCCGCAACTTCCCCGTTGATAAGAATGGAGAAGCGGACAACAACCAAGCTCAAGTCTGATTGACCCTCCACCGTAGAGCCATTCACCGTAATGCTATCAATGCTATTCCATCTTCTTTTGGCGTTAACGACATGGTGGAAGAATTGTGTGTTACGATCTCCGAGTCTTAGCCAATTCTCCTTAGCTTTTTGGTGCCAACAGATTTCTTCATACTTCCAAAGCTTATCCAAGTCGCATCTGACAACAATACAGCAACATAAATCCAATTCTGTTAAAACGCCTGCTTCTTCCCGCATATCCAACTGATCAATTTCCAACAAGTTCTCTTCAATTTGGAGTTGAATCCTTTTGAAGACAGTCGAATTCCAAACCTTCAGGTGGCTTTTGAGAGCCTTTAGTTTCCTGCTCAAGGAAATCACTTTACTCTCGTGAAAGAAGGCTGCATCCAAAAGTCTTCAAGAGAGGATTTGAAATCATCATGAGCAAGCCACATATTTTCAAATCTCCATGGCCTTTTAATCGTTGGTAACGCTCCACAAGTCAAAAGAATAGGGCGATGGTTGGAACACGCTCGGGTTTTAGCCACAAGGTTGCAGCCCGGATACTGAAGCTCCCAATCAGCAGAAACAAATACACGGTCGATGCAAGTTTGAGTCGGACTGGCACAAAGATTTGACCAAGTATAAGAGGCTCCCCGGAGGGGCAACTCGATTAAGCCCAAATTGGCACACCAGTCATTAAACCAACGGGTCTCAGTCTTGTTATGCGCAAGGTTTGAAGAGTCCTCCGGGAGGCGTATAAGGTAGGAATCCTTGTTGGGCAATGACTCCGTGATCGCCTTGAGTTCTTCTCCGATTCCATTTAGGATTAGTGGAGGTTTATCCTGACCGTGTAAGGAATCCTTGGGCACGACAGATTCTGGAAAGGCACGAGTAGCTTGTCGACTCGGCCCAAATTGCCACTGAGTGGTACTCGGGTGTCGGCCCGGTGCCTGTGCCTGGCTCGGCTCTGAGCCCTCGTCTAATCTGGAAAGGCCTTCAGTCTTCTGGCTTCGGCTGGCCTTCAGGGGTGCCCCTAGGGTGTCTTCAGGCTGTAGCTTGGCTTTGGGCTCACGGGTGCTGGCTTGGGCCCAGTGCTCGGCGCTAGTCTCGGCCCGGGGCCGGTGCGATCTCGACTCAGCACCAGCATCATGCTTCAGCTCGACATCACTTCTGGGGTCTGATCCGACCTTCTCTCCTAGCTTGGTGCCTCTATCTTCAGCAAGGTATAACCTCCCTTAGCAAGCCTTTGATCGTCCTCTTCATGGCCACCATGACTACAAGCCTTCATGTAGGAATTGACCCGATCCTTGGAGGCTCTCACTTGACTTCTAGTCAGGGGCAGCTCCGGCCGTGTCCAGGATACTACTGGCTCATCATTCCCCTCTTTTTGAGAAGGATTCGGCCTCGAATCCGAATCTGCATAGACATCATCATAATAGGGAGTTAAGTCAGCAACATTGAAGGTAGCACTAACATCATATGAATTAGGTAAATCAAGATCAAAGACGTTATTGTTGATCCTTTTAAGGATAGTATAGGGTCTGTCACCTCTAGGAAGTAGCTTGGACTTTCTTTCCTCAGGAAATCGATCCTTTCTGAAGTGAATCCACAGTTGGTCTCCAACTTCAAAAAATTTTCTTTTTTCTTCCCTTGTTGGCGTTGCGAATGTATTGAGCATTCCTTCTCTCAGTGTTGGCCTTTGCTTTCTCATGTAACTTCTGTACGTACTCAAACTTTTTTGTCCATCTGCATCTAAAAACTCATGTATAGGTAGTGGTGATAAATCCAAAGGGGTTAGGGGGTTAAATCCATAAACAAGTTCGAATGGGGAGTATTGGGTGGTTGAGTGGACAACCCTATTGTAGGCAAACTCTACGTGTGGAAAACAATCCTCCCATGTCTTAATGTTGGATTTTATAATAGCCCTAAGCATTTGAGATAATGATTTATTCACTACTTCAGTTTGGACATCAGTTTGTGGGTGGCAAGTGGTTGAAAACATTAACTTAGTGCCTAACTTAGCCCACAATGTTTTCCAAAAAGAACTTAGGAATTTTGAATCCCTATCCGATACTATAGTCTTTGGTACCCCATGCAACCTAACTACCTCCCTAAAGAATAGATCAACAATGTAGGATGCATCATCAGTTTTGTGGCATGCAATGAAATGAGCCATTTTAGAGAATGTATCAACTACCACAAAGATTGAATCTCTACCTTTCCTAGTCATAGGCAATCCTAACACGAAATCATAGATAAATCAATCCAAGGGTGCTCAGGAATAGGTAAAGGGGTCTATAACCCATAGGGTTGGAGATGTGACTTAGCTCGTTGGCATTTAGAACATTGAGCAATGAGCTTCTCCACATCGTGGCACATCTTTGGCCAATAAAAGTGCTCCTTTGAGGAATGCCACGGTCTTGGCCAATCCAAAATTTCCCATAAGTCCTCCTCCATGAGCTTCTCTAGCTAGGACAATCCTGCACGAATGGTTAGGCAAGCAAAGCTTGGATTCCTTGAATAAATATCCATCCTTTTTTAGAACTTCCCAAATCCTACCTGTGCACAAGCTTCATACACACCCTTAAAACCAAGGTCAGTGGCATAGAGATCCTTAATATGTTCGAAACCGATGAATTTTGAACTGAGGACAGTGATTAGGGTATACCTTCTTGACAAGGCATCAGCCACCACGTTTTCCTTACCTTGCTTGTACTGAATTATGTAGAGAAATGATTCAATGAACTCCACCCATCGTGCATGTCTCTTGTTGAGCTTATGTTGAGCCTTCAAGTACTTGAGGGACTCATGATCCGTATGGATGATGAATTCCTTTCACTACAAGAAAAAGCTAATTTAACAGCAGACGTTTAACAGCGGCCCTGAAATGGCTGCTGTTAAATTATAAAAACCGGGATATTTAACAGCGGCCAAGTGGCCGCTGTTAAATTATTACATTTAACAGCGGCTGGCGGCCGCTGTTAAATTATTTCACGCGGATCACTATTCTTGTCCGTCGGATCTAACTAAAGAAACACAATTTCACAAATCTGAACCGTCCAATTTCCACTCTTCTCCGATTTCGAAGCCGCCATCAACCTTCGTCGGAAACCTCTTTCTCCTTTTCTTCTCCGATTTCGAAGTCACCATCAACCGCCGATCCACTTCTTCCTCGCCGATCCTCCTCCTCTTCTTCTTCTTCTTCTTCTTTTTCTTCTTCTTCTTCTTCTTCGCAAAAGCTAATTCCGGATCCAACCGAGTCTCCGGGTTCCCTTCCTCCTCAACCTCCCCGGAGCCTCCAGATCCAACCGAGTCTCCGACGAGCTGTACGCCGTCTCCGCCCGTGGCCTTGCGCGCCTGGACGAACTCAAAGGTACGGTTACCGGACATTACTAGCGGCTTTCGATCAAAATGGAGCCGCCTGCGGACGGTGGCGTCGAGGAGGAAACAATCGATTCTGGCGGCCGCGTGGAGGCTTATTTCACTGGGAGGAGCTACGCGGCGGAGATGTGGGAGAGGTGTGGGAAGATTGGGTATTCGGTGTACGAAGAGGAAGTGACGTAAGAAGCGACTATCGCTAGAGTTCCGGCTAATTACTTTAATTAATCGACGAACTAATTTAACAGCGGCCTGTGGCCTTTGTTAAATTATTTAGTTTAACCATGACCTCAATTTGCCGCTGTTAAATGCGTTTGCCATTGGGAAATTTAACAGCGGCACGTGGCCGCTATTAAACGCATTTTCTGCCGCTGTTAATTAAACAGTTTTTTGTAGTGTTTGGCCACAAGTAATGTTGCCAAGTATTCAAGGTCCTCACTAATGCATAAAGATCCTTGTCGTAGGTGGGGTAATTGAGTGTGGCTCCACTCAATTTCTCTCTGAAGTATGCTATGGGCATCCGTTCTTGCACGAGGACGGCTCCAATTCCCACTCCAGAGGCATCACACTCGATTTCAAAGGGCTTGGTGAAATCATGCAGCATAAGCAGTGGGGCTCAATTAGCTTCTTCTTCAAGGCTTCCTGTTGTGGCATACCCCATTGGAAGGGCACATTCTTCTTGATCACGATCGTGAGTGGGGCAGCAATGGTACTGAAGTCCCTCACGAACCTCCTATATAAAAGTTGGCCAGCCCATGAAAGCTCCTAACATTAGTGATGTTTTGGGGTGTTGGCCAGGACTTGATTGCTTCGATCTTGTCTTCATCAACCCTTATCCCTGATGAACTAACAACAAAGCCAAGAAATACAAGGTGATCGGTGCAAAAGGTGCACTTGGCCATTTAGCATATAACTGTTCTTTCCTTAGGGTTTCTAAGACAGATTTTAAGTGACCTAGGTGATCATCTAGGATTTTGGAATAAATCAGGATGTCATCAAAATAAACCACGACAAATTTTCCAATGTAGGATCTAAGAATCTGTTTCATTAACCTCATGAAGGTACTAGGTGCATTAGTTAAACAAGAAGGCATAACCATCAATTCATACAATCCTAGCTTAGTTTTAATGGTGATTTTCCATTCATCACCTTCCTTCATTCGGATTTGGTGATACGCTGACTTAAGATCAATTTTTAGAAAAGATAGTAGATCCATGAAACTCATCAAGCATATCATCTAACCTAGGAATGGGGTGTCGATACTTAACTATTATGTTGTTTATGGTACGACAGTCGACACACATTCTCCAAGTTCATTCCTTCTTTGGCACAAGGATGACTAGTACAGCACAAGGGCTCATGCTCTCCCTCACATATCCCTTGTCCATCAGCTCCTCCACTTTCCTTTGAATCTCCTTGGTTTCTTCAGGGTTCGTCCTATAGGCAGCCATGTTTGGCAAGGAAGATCCAGGCACCAAGTCGATGTGATGGTCAATCCCTCTAATCGGCGGCAACCCACTTGGAATTTCTGCAGGGAAGACATCATCAAATTCCTGCAATAGTGAAACAACAACACTAGGTAGAGAAGTGTTAAGGTTAGAAATCAAATATTCCTTGTAGAGAATGACCACGAGGGATTTCCTAGAGACTAGGGTTTGTTTGATCTCACTTCGTGTGGCTAACATGTTTTCTCTCCTCTCAACCTTACTCTTTTGAGCTCTTTGACCTTTTTGGTCTTGTAATTTTGTTTTTGCACTCATGGATACACTCGTTTGTTTTATCTTCTCTCTGTTTTTTTTAGCTCTCTCTTTCTTCTCTCGGCTCGCTTTCCTATCTAATTGATCCTTGAGGATCTCAGTTGGTGATAGTGGCTTGAGTTTGTACATTGTGTCTCCATGGATAAGGTTGTATTTATTGATCCTCTCATCGTGCTTTGAGAACCTATCAAACTGCCAAGGCCTTCCAAGTAATACGTGGGCAGCTCCCATAGGAACAATGTCACAAAGGATGAGATTTGTGTACCTTCCAATGCTAAAGGGAACATGAGCTTGTCGTGTCACCCTTAACTCTCCATAATTGTTGAGCCAATGTAGTTTGTATGGCTTGGGGTGCTTCTGAGTTTGAAGGCTGATGACGTAAGATTTACCGCGTTTATCTCGTCACATTTGAACGACATCCTCTTGTTTGACTCTGAATTGTGATGAACTTGAGTGATTTTTATGAAAAATGTGTATTATTCCTCGTTGGCCCTCTTTTGGGAAATTTGATGTTGTTTCGAGTTATTTTTTATGAGATTTCAGGTTACCACATTGTGGAGGACCTTTCTACGAGCTTGACGCTTCAAACGGGGATCAATTCGGAGCACAAATGAGGTGGGAATTACCGAAAGAAGTTCTGAGCTGGATTCAGCTCAAAAAGTGCGCCTTTTGAAGGTGAAAGTGCGCCGGCGCACTTTTCGACCCCCCTTCCCGCACTTTTTGCTTTAACTCCGGATTTTGATGAAAATTGGGTTTTTAACCCAATTTCGAGGAGGGAGGAAACATACTTCATTTTCTGCAATTCTCCACTTTCTCTCTGACGAACCAGACACTCTCGAAGGTGAAGACGGAGCTTTGGAGACGCGATTGAGCGAGGATTGACTCAGGAGTTTCAATGATTCATCAAGATTAGGTTTTCTCGGAGTAAGATGTCTTCTTCTCCGATTTTCTTCTTCTTTGTTTCTGCGATTCCTTCTGTAATGATGTCGAGCTAAACTTCTAGGGTTGTTTAGATTAGATGAAGCGCTAGATAGGATTTTGTATGGATGATTTTGGGTTTCTAACCCGTTTATGTTAATCGATGATATTTCAGACTTAGATGCGATTTCTCCTAAACCCTAATTTAAGCTTCTTGATTCTGGCAACTTGATCAATTGTTAGTTTCTGAGTTTATCTTTGAATTGCGGGTCTGACCATGAACACACTTCATTCTAGAGTTTAGGAGGTCGTTAGGTTCTCCAATAGCTTGACCATAGGATTGTCAGAACCTAATCTCTTTGCATGATTTTGTGGCATTTAACTGTTCTTGATCGTTCTGAATTCTTGCAAGTTAGCTTGACCATAGGTGCTTGTATGTTTGATATAATAGAATCTCTACGGCCTGACCATGGAGTAGAGATTACAAAAGGATTTGCCGAGTCGTCTAGTCTGTTGAATTTCGTCGATTGCATAGTTTCATCCATCTTAACCGAACTAGCGTGGATTCGAGTCTGAACAACCGCCTTAGTCTATCTTTGAAACCCTGATAAAAGGATTTTACCAAGGTCGTATTCCACGGGGTCCTCTCATAAACCAATACTCACACTTCTCATAGACGGTCTAGACATTTGAAATTGGTTTGGTTTGATCGAGAAAATCAGAAACAAAGGCAAAGAAATGCAATACTAACAAAGATTAAGCAAGAGAGAAAGGTGGCTCAAATCAAAGACAAAGGGGTTCTCTTGGTGGGTTTCATCATGCTCAAAATGACTAATTGAACAAACAAGCCAATTAAGATCGAGTTTGCATTCGGATGACCATGCATTTCACTTCTATAGACTCAATGCACTCTCGTAGCACCTAATCCCTATCCTAATACCACTCAACTTAGGCTCTCGCTCTCAAGCTAAGTGAAAAAGGATGCATTCTAAGTGTTTGATGAAATGTCAAGACACAAGATACTCTCTTAAGACTCTATGACCACAAGGCTAGGCACAACACTCTCATATCAATGCCCTAACACTAAGAGATTCACCAAAAAGCCTTTTCAAACTCAATTGAATGAAAATCCACATGCACACCAAGTGTTTGATAAAATGCCCAAGAGAGAAATCAAGCGAAAATGGTTGAAACAAGATGATCTAATCTCTTAGAACACACTCACTTCAATCCCTAGACCTACAATCTATGCAATCCAAGCACTCTCATGCATCAAATCACATTGAATGGACCAAATCAAGCAAACATGGCATAAAATGGCATTAAGAAAAAGTCTAGGAATCATCCTCATACAACCAAGATCAATCATGACAAGTTCTATACAATCATCCCTCTATCATATCACAACTAATCTACCCATCCAAGATGAACCCTAGAAACTCAGCCACACATGGCCAAGGGAGTAAAGAGAAAAGAAGGAAGAATGGTCACCAAGAACACCATGGATGAATCCTTGAGATGATCTTCACTTCTCCACTTGTAAGCACTTCTCCCAAGGTTTGTTGGCTTCAATCCTAGCTCCAATGGCTTCAAATTGCTCCAAAAATGTGTTCTAGGGTTTGAGGGTTTGAGGTTCGTGGGTATGTGTTTGGGGTTCAAGAGAGATCAAAGAATGCCCCAAAATGGCCAAAAACGAAGGCATTTATAGTGCAGGGGGCAGTGCACGCCGTGCACCACTGCACGGTGTGCACCCCTGCACTCTGCATAAATCCCGAACTTGCAATGGCCATATCTCCCTCGTCCGGACTCCAATTGACCTCTCGTTTTCTTCTATGTGCTCCTTGTCATCCTTAATTCGATGCCATAACCTGAAAATGCACAGAGGTAACTCCAATAGACCACGAATTTGGCTCCAAAGTGGCAACCAGACAACAAATGGACGTTTTGTGCAAAACTTCAATAAAAGCATATAAGTCATGGCATTTCACGATCGAACATGGGCATTTCATAGGTCAATCATAGACTCAAAATGCACTAAATGAAGTCACATCAAATTCCCCTACGACTAAGCTTTGCTTGTCCCCAAGCAAATGAATTAGAAAACATCCAAGTTCACAAATGACAAGATCGGTCACATTGAGACTCAAACATTAACAATTTGGCTTAGACTGTTCCACAAACAAACTTAACCTACACATGCAAGAACATCAACCAAACAAGTCTAGACCTCACTAATATCTGCACACTTCAAGTAGTGGTTAATTGAGATACAGAAAAACCGACCACGACAACACCAACTCTAATAAAAAGGACTTGAACTCGGGAAAAAGAACAGATTAAGTGGGGGTAGGGAGAATTTGGAAAGTAGTGAGTGCTCGCAATGTGGCTATCGACTCGACTTCGTCCGCTTCTAGATCCGCACTTTACAAACTTGGGCATAGGATCAAGGGCTACATTTGAGAACTCTTTTTTTTTTCTTTTCTTTCCATCTTCATTCATTTTTTCCTTCTTTTTTTTTCTTACTGCATACTAGTGCTCGATCCAACACTTCACTTAGGTGTTGAACCTGCCTAGCTCACAGCTTTTGCTTTTGCTAGTGCTCAACCCGACACTTCACTTAGGTGCCGAGCTTGCCTAGCTTAGCTTTTCTTTTCTTTTCTTTTGAACATTTTCTTTTGACATTTCTCTTCACAACTAGCCACTTGATCCTTAGCCCCTTACAACTTCAACACAAGATTTCGAATTGGATTCCGCCTAATCTCAAGCCACAATCACTAGGGACCAAAAAGTTCAAAAAGTTGAAGAAAAGCATGGAAAAGGGGCGAAAAGTCTGATTGCATTCATCATCTTAGACCCGTGTTATCGAGTGGTACAAAAACGCGTATCAAACCAATCAACCAACATACAAGAGTGATAAAATCTCTGTTCTGGCCTAGACTCATTTGATATTAGTGCTAACATGCCGGTTATAGGTTCTAAGTGGAACAATCTAAACATCATTGTGAAGGCTTGAAGTCAATTAAACACCAAAAGTCAAGAACCGAATGATTCTACGATAGAGGAATTTGGAAACAATCAAGATCATGCAAATCATCAAAGCATAGCATTACATCTCTACCACAAATAATCACACCAAACCTCAAACTCCCCTACGACTAACATGAGCATTGTCCTCAATGATCAAGAGAGAGAGGGTAAGGTGGAACGAAGTTACCGCGTTGGTAGAGAGGAGCATAGGACGTAATAGTGGTGAAAGAGTTCCATGATGATCCTTGGTGAAGAGTGATCCAAAATGCTTGTCAAACCTTATTCAAAAAGCTAAAACAACACAAAAACCTCAAACAACAATTAAAAGCGAAAAAGTAAAGATAACATGGGGTGCATAAACAAGTGCAATAACGCCAAAAGAGAGCCCTGATTGATCTACACACAAGCACAACCAAAAAAAGAAAACAAGGGTCTTGAGATAGAAGTGGGGCCCTGGAAATCTCACTGTGAAGGATCAACACAAAAATCACTAATCACCGTATCCTTCAATTTTGAAATCCAAAACATGAAAGATCGTAGCAAAGATCAAACAATTTAACATCCACAGCTCAACGATTACATCAAAATGGAAATATCACCTAGCATGAATTAAGATCATCAGAGTCAAAAGCAACAACCTATGCTAGCAAAGATCAATTCATTAAGGACCACTCTAAGCATTAGGCATGTAAAACGGGCAATATTACTAATAGCAACATATGAGCACGAAATCACATAATGTAAGGAGGGATGTACAAAAATAGACCCATGTGTGGTGATCAAACACACCCCTCCTCACACAAAGAAGGTAAATCAGCCCCTGAATTCATCACCTGCAACACCCAAAAAAATGACATACACCATACAAACAACCAATCAAGCTCATCAAAATCGACACACAACAATCCAGAACCAAACATCACACAACCAACTCTCATGAACAAGCCACAAACCCAAACTCAAACAATCAGTACCACCAATCCTACTCAACTAAAGAATCCCAGTTAAACACTTCATGATCAACCACCCCTGTCCCAAAATTTGTTAAGCAATGAACTCAAGCAGCAAACCACAATTGAAGACACCAATGGCACAACAATCATGACAACAATCAAACCACTTAGCCAAACTCAACAAGCCAAATTTTCATGAGCAAACCGTCATGAACAAATACCACAAGAAATACCAATGAAAAACCAAATCATAATCACCCCAATACCTCATTAACACCCCCAAACGAATCAAACAGTGAAAAATATTGTGGAAAAAAAATTGCAGAGGGGGTACACGGCGTGCAGGGGTGCAGGGTGCACGGCGTGCACCTTGGAGCTGAAAATTTTTCTGAATCCTCCTGGACAGCACGTGCACCAACCGTGCACGGTTCACGGCGTGCATCATGCATGGCGTGCACCTCCTCAGCCTAAAATCAAATTTTTATCTCGACGAAAAATGACCAAAACACGTCAAATCAACCCAAAACGGACCCTGAACTTCAGAATTTCAACACCTACGATACCACAAAGGACACCACAACAACTCAAGGACCTTGAATACCACAAAAACACACAACCATGCAATCAAATCAAGAAGAAAAGACATGAAAAACACTCGGGTTGCCTCCCGAGAAGCGCTTGGTTAACGTCTTAAGCTCGACGAAGCACACGGTCCATCTAAGTAAAACCATCCCAACTCATTACCTCTTTGAAATCGAAGTCATTACCTTCGCATGGCACACGGAACTTGAATTGAACCTTACCGACTTCGGGAGGTGTGAGCTCGGATTTCCCGGATGATGAAGTGTGAGCAATGGAGAAGGGGCCAAACCACTTGGAGTGAATTCTCTCATCGGGTGGCTTCTTAGTCTTGCTAGTCTCACCCATTGGTGCGGCTTCCTTGCCCTTCTCGGGTGGCTTCTCCACACCTTTCTTCTTAGCCTTAGGTGGAGTCTTTTGAAGCACGAAAGGTGGAGCCTCCTTTACTTCATCCTTTTTCTCCTGCACATCACTAAGAGCAAACAACTCCGCAAGACTATGACGGACAAGGTTAGTGCTATTAGTAGCCGAAGTAAGCTCATGCGGATTCTTAGGATCATGGTGACTAGCATAAGACAAAGTAAACTCCATGCCATTTGAACGGTCAAAGATCATGCATTCATTATCGACCCTAAGTGTAAGTTTACCACCATAGACATCAATCAAAGCACGAGAGGTTGCTAAGAAAGGTCGTCCTAGAATCAAAGGCACATCGGTACCACCCATAGCATCTAGAATAACAAAATCCACAAGGAATTCAAAAGCACCGACCTTAACCAACACATCTTCAACAATACCACGAGGGGATTTCATGGACTTATCCGCTAATTGAACATTCATGAGGGTTGGTTTTAGTTTTCCTAGGCCCAGCTTCTTAAACATGCAATATGGCATAACATTGATACTAGCACCCAAATCGGCTAAGCCTCTACTTATTGCATGCTCACCAATAGTGCAAGGAATAGTAAATCTACCTGGATCCTTAAGCTTCTCCGGTGGTTGCTTAGAGAGAATGGCGGAGCATTGTTCGTTGAGCTTTGCCGAAGTTACATCCTTAAGCTTGCGTTTGTTGGTGAAGATCTCTTTCATGAACTTCGCATATTGAGGCATCTTGGTGATTACTTCTCCAAAAGGCATTGTGAATTGCACCTTGTCAAGAATCTCAACAAACCTCTTGAAATCTTTCTCCATGGAATCCGGCTTCAAGCGAGAAGGGTAAGGTGGCTTAGGCTTGTACGGAGGCAAAACCGGTGCGGGAGGAGAGACTGGAGTAGCACTCGTCGTAGCCTCTTGGGATTCATCCTTGGTGGTAGTCTTAGAAGCTTCTTTAGTCTTCGCCTCTTTCACTATGACTTCAATTTTGTCCGTATCATCATCGAAAACAAAATCTTCAACTAGAACATAGTCATCAATTTGAGCTCTTACCGCTTTAGGTGTGGAATCTTGAAGTTGCTTACCATTCCTCAATGTTACCATCATAAGCTCCTCGGGAACCTTGGGGTTGACCTCGGTGTTGGAAGGTAGGCTACCCTTTGGTCTCTCCGAGAGTGCCTTAGATATTTGACCCAATTGAGTATTCAAATTGGTAATTGAAGCTTGTTGATTCATGATAAGTTGAATCATTTCAGCATTGGTGTCTTCTTGGGAGATTGAAGAACCACCTTCTTCGTGTTGAGAAGGCTTGTTGAAGCCGGGCGGTCCATTACCCTTATGATTATACATCCCCGGTGGATTAGAACCTTGATCACCACCTTGGTTACCTTGATTTTGATTACCACCTTGAGTCCATTGGTTTCCTCCTGGGTTTCCTTGACTTTGATTTCCCCCTTGGTTCCATTGGTTCCTTGATTGTACCCTTTATAACCTTGGAATCCTCCTTGATTAGGCTTGTTGTAACCACCTCCTTGGTTCCAAGGACGGTTGTGGTTACCACCTTGGTAATTCCCTTGAGGGTTGAAGTTTTCATAGAATCCTTGGCCTTGCACAAATCTTACTTCCTCAATGCTTTCACCTTGGTTAGGCTTGGAAGTAGCGGAAGGACAAACATTAGCATCATGGCCTTGGCCTCCACAACACTCACAACAAAGCACCGAGGCAACCGGTGGATTACCCAAATGAGATGATGAAGCCTTAGAGGGATGCTTAGGCATACTAAGATTACTTACTTGAGAGGCCATGGCATCAATCTTGGACATAAGGAGAGCAATCATGGGATCATCTTCATCTCGGTGCCCCGGTAACTTAGGCTTCTTCCCATAGCTAGACGAATCATTTGGTGCATCAACACTTACGGCCCGAGAGTCATAGTGAGTGTTGCTTCCATACTTAGACTTAGGAGGTTGTTGTCGAGACCAACTCCTTGTCTTATTGGCCATCTCCGCGAAGAGTTCTAGAGCATCTCCAGGAGTGAGCATCCTTAAATCACCTCCGGCGGCTTGGTTGATCATCCTTGTATTCTCAAAATCAAGGGACCTAGCAAAGATGTCCGCCAAGCTCCATTCGGCAAAGTTGTGATGAGGACAAGACCGAAGAAGGGCTTGGAACCGATTCCAAGTCTCATGGAAGAGCTCTCCCTTGTGTTGTGTGAAGTGGTTGATGCGGTCTCGGATTGCATCCGTCATATAGGGAGGAAAGAACTCTTCAAGGAAAGCTTCAGCTAGGCCCTCCCATGTGGTGAAAGCTCTACTCGGTTGATTCTCCAACCATGACTTAGCTCTACCTTTGAGTGAGAAAGGAAAGAGCCGGAGTCTCACACAATCCGGGTGAACTTGGTCATTCTTAACCGTGTCACATATCTCCAAGAAGTCCTTGAGATGCCTAGATGGACATTCACCATCAATGCCATTGAACACCACTCCATTTTGAACCATTTGGATCATATTAGGCTTGAGCTCAAAGTTCCTAGCATTGACGGGTCTTCGAACAATGCTAGAGGCTGCCCCTTCAAGAGTAGGACGAGCATAATCCGCCAAGGTACGTCTTGCACCCCTTTGTGAGTGATCATCATCATTGGTATGGTGAGAATGCTCCGAAAGGTTGTCTTCATCTTCATGGTGAGACATGTTGTTGCATGTGGCGCTATGAACCAAATGAGAGGGAGAGAAGGTTGGTGGCTCAATCACTTGCGCAAGACCTTGAAGTCGTGCTTGAAGACGAGTGAGTCGCCTCATGCACTAGTACAAGATACCTACAAACAAGCACAACAAATACACCCAAGTAATACGACAATGCGGAATAACAAAACCAAACAACAAGTAAAAGGAAGCAAAAACTAAATTGGAAGGAAGTGAATAGATCGGTCTACTACTAAATGCTTTCAAAGGAATGAGAGAGTCCCCGGCAACGGCGCCAAAAACTTGATAAAAGGATTTTACCAAGGTCGTATTCCACGGGGTCCTCTCATAAACCAATACTCACACTTCTCATAGACGGTCTAGACATTTGAAATTGGTTTGGTTTGATCGAGAAAATCAGAAACAAAGGCAAAGAAATGCAATACTAACAAAGATTAAGCAAGAGAGAAAGGTGGCTCAAATCAAAGACAAAGGGGTTCTCTTGGTGGGTAGTTTCATCATGCTCAAAATGACTAATTGAACAAACAAGCCAATTAAGATCGAGTTTGCATTCGGATGACCATGCATTTCACTTCTATAGACTCAATGCACTCTCGTAACACCTAATCCCTATCCTAATACCACTCAACTTAGGCTCTCGCTCTCAAGCTAAGTGAAAAAGGATGCATTCTAAGTGTTTGATGAAATGCCAAGACACAAGATACTCTCTTAAGACTCTATGACCACAAGGCTAGGCACAACACTCTCATATCAATGCTCTAACACTAAGAGATTCACCAAAAAGCCTTTTCAAACTCAATTGAATGAAAATCCACATGCACACCAAGTGTTCGATAAAATGCCCAAGAGAGAAATCAAGCGAAAATGGTTGAAACAAGATGATCTAATCTCTTAGAACACACTCACTTCAATCCCTAGACCTACAATCTATGCAATCCAAGCACTCTCATGCATCAAATCACATTGAATGGACCAAATCAAGCAAACATGGCATAAAATGGCATTAAGAACAAGTCTAGGAATCATCCTCATACAACCAAGATCAATCATGGCAAGTTCTATACAATCATCCCTCTATCATAGCACAACTAATCTACCCATCCAAGATGAACCCTAGAAACTCAGCCACACATGGCCAAGGGAGTAAAGAGAAAAGAAGGAAGAATGGTCACCAAGAACACCATGGATGAATCCTTGAGATGATCTTCACTTCTCCACTTGTAAGCACTTCTCCCAAGGTTTGTTGGCTTCAATCCTAGCTCCAATGGCTTCAAATTGCTCCAAAAATGTGTTCTAGGGTTTGAGGGTTTGAGGGTTTGAGGGTTCGTGGGTATGTGTTTGGGGTTCAAGAGAGATCAAAGAATGCCCCAAAATGGCCAAAAACGAAGGCATTTATAGTACAGGGGGCAGTGCACGCCGTGCACCACTGCACGGTGTGCACCCCTGCACTCTGCATAAATCCCGAACTTGCAATGGCCATATCTCCCTCGTCCGGAGTCCAATTGACCTCTCGTTTTCTTCTATGTGCTCCTTGTCATCCTTACTTCGATGCCATAACCTGAAAATGCACAGAGGTAACTCCAATAGACCACGAATTTGGCTCCAAAGTGGCAACCAGACAACAAATGGACGTTTTGTGCAAAACTTCAATAAAAGCATATAAGTCATGGAATTTCACGATCGAACATGGGCATTTCATAGGTCAATCATAGACTCAAAATGCACTAAATGAAGTCACATCAAACCCCAACTTTTTAATTGCTTATTTGTTTCATTCGCATTCTTAGTTTAATTAGTTCAAACCCTTTCACAAAACCAAACGACAAAAACCTGAATAGCTTATTCCACATTCGTTGAGTAATAGAAACAGAAAGACCATTGGGAAATAATGATCTCTTTGGAGCAATCCATTGAGTAAAACTTGGTGCGGATTAATTTTTGCACCAAAGGCCTAGGCCCTCCACTAGGTCAATTGATAGTTGTAAAAACAGGGTATCAAATACTATCCCACTAAAGTAAGATAGATCGAATTCCAGAGGTCTCTTCCAATTGTTTACTCAAAGAAGTAAGCAAGAATTGAGGTTTAAATTCAAGTTGTGTGGTGTGAGTTCCACGATTTCTAATCTATTAAGCGAATGAAATGAAATTGAAATTAAAAAAGATTGATTGATTAAGGTTGATTAAAAAAGGACATACAAAAGCTTAGACTCGAATCTCTCTAAGATTACCAGGGCATTAGCGATCACAAAAATGGCGACTTTCAATCCTATAATTCATTCAGTTATTAGACACCATCATAACTCCTTACCCTTAGGTCTAAGTCCGCGAACGTTTGCTCTAGCGGATCTAACTACCAAGATTAATTAATCGTTTGTGCGTTCACTTATGCAACGGATAACTAACTGGTGCACCTAATTGATTTTAGTGAGTTATTCTAGAAGCGGATTAACCCTAAACGGTTCCTACGAAAGGCACACTCCGTTGAATAGGTTAATTAATTGATTTGAGGTTCTAAAACAAGGCGGACGTTCACCAACTATCCTTATTTTAACAAGAATCTAATATAGGTGTCAAGCTAGAAAAGAAACAAGAATTAAGAACAAACCAATCATGAATAAGAAACTGTATGAATGAAGATCTAATTACGGCTGATCTGTGACCGCTTTAAAGCCTTAGGTCACTTAGGGTTCATCTAATCTAAGCTACAAGATTTTAGCTACTCATATTCGATATAAGAGAATCAAAGACAATCATAGAATTCATCTCAGAAAGGAAGAACAGAGAAGAACTGTAAAACCTAATTTTGACAATTCAGTGAAGCTTCAATCAAGAGAAATCTGCAACTCCTAGCTCCGAGCGTATTCCGGGATGGATTAATGGTGTCTGGATCTCTTCGATTCCTCTGAAGTAAGCTCTCAACTCTCTCCTATGGGTGTAGAAGGTCTGAAATTTCGTATCCCCTCAATTGGGGTTGAAAGACTCCTTAAATAGGGTCTTTCCTTATTTGAGCCGGAATAGGGCTATGTTTTCGGTGAGAACATTTAAAGTTCTCCCCAAAATCCTCTGCATAAACTAATTTCAAATCGGCGACGAGAATTCTGATTTTTCCTTCACAAGTTCTCGGTGAGAACTTTGAAGTTCTCACCGAAAACATCTTCACAAACTCATGATTACTTTTGATGAGAATCTGATGGATTTCTTGGACAAATTCTCGGCGAGATTCTAGAGTTCTCGCCGAGAACTTTAGTGTTGGGCACTTTTCATCATTCTGCGATTGGTTTGAGTTCTGGATTGATCTCGGGTCACTTCTCGAGGTTCCATTGCATCCCGAACACGTCCGACGTCTACATATTTGACGGCAAAAACCTGTGTACCCAAAGAGACACTAGAAAACACATCAAATAGACCCGAAATGGGCCAAAGTAACCAATTCGGTAAGAAATAGCGTTAATGAATGAAAACTCACTAAACTATCCCTAAAATGTGCTAACAAGCAATGAAATGTTACTTAATCGGGTGGATAGTCATGATAATTCTAGTGTCATCATCAATGCTTCCTCCATCGTAGATAATCTTTCATTTGTAATGGTTAATATCGAAAAAAGATCTCACAAAATCACTCTAATGAACCTCACTCACTCTGATTTTACCTCTCGTGTTTAGAATTTAAAGTGGCACTCAAAAAGGAAACCAGAACACAACCAAGTTCAAATAAAGAAGTTGCAAGTTTCTTTCCAAGCCTCAAAGTTCAAGAATATCAAAGCGTGTGACACCACTAATCCTATAACCTAGGGTTATATCTCTAGCCCAAGCACAATCGTTTCTAAGACTCATTGAACAAAATTACAAGAAAACAGATTTTGAAAGTAGGGTTTGGTTCAAGAATTGAGAACACAACGAAAGCCTATCTATGTGAAAATCCATCTTCTTAAAACTCAACTTAAACGAAAACTTGGCAAGGTGGCCTTGCTTTGTGTGGGTCGATTTTTTTCCTGTTTTTAGACCTCTTGTATTTTCTTTTCTTTTTGTATTTTCTTATGACCACCAACTTTTTCTGCCTTACAATTTTTCTGAAACAATGACAAACAGGATCAATAAATAACAATGAAAATCTTTAGGGATTTTCAAAAATTTTATAAAACACAAAAGTAAAGGATAGAGTGGTCTTAGTGTAGAACCGTGCTCTGATACCAGTTGATGTGAACCACTTTCAGCCGTGAGAAAGCGACCCTTAAACACCGTAAGAAAAGTAAGAAGAACAACGAGCCAACCTAGTGCTTGGTGGAAAGTACTTGGACCCGCTAGTTGTATGTAACTAGGAACCCTAAGTGTCCAAGATGAATGGTGTCACACAGTTGAGGGTGTATACCTCAAGCAACGATAAACCAAACCCAAAGCCTAGCAACAACGAGCATAGACATGACGGGGAACGAGAACTTATGTTATGAAATTTATGATTGATCAAAGTGTAAGTTACATCGTAGGCCAAAGGCCTTTATTTATAGTTGAGGATTCGGAAACAAGCTCTTCGAATCCTACTCCTATTCAAACTCTAGAATGCTTAAAATATTCCTAAACATTATAAATCTACAAAGGAAATCTGACTAAAACACTGAAATAGTATAAAAGGTCAGAAAATCCTAATCCGACAAAATAGTTGTGATCGCGCCTGTGTCCGTTCTCACGCCGAATTAGGAATCCTTATTGGGCAAGGACTCCGTGATCGCCTTGAGTTCTTTTCCGAATCCATTTATGATTAGTGGAGGTTTATCTTGACCGCGTAATGAATCCATGGGCACGATAGATTCTGGAAAGGCACAAGTAGTTTGTTGACTCAACCCAAATCGCCACTAAGTGGTGCCCGGGTGTCGGCCCAGTGCATGTGTCTGGCTCGCTTTGAGCCCTCGTCTAATCAGGCCAGACCTTCAGTCTTTTGGCTTTGGTTGGCCTTCGGGGTGCCCTTAGTGTGTCTTCAGGCTGCAACTTGGCTTTGGGGCTCACGGGTGCTGGCCTGGGCTCGGTGCTCGGCGCTAGTCTCGGCCTGCGGCCGGTGAGGTCTCGGCTCAGCACCAGCATCATGCTCCGGCTCAGCATCACTTCTGGGGTCTGATCCATCCTTCTCTCCTGGCTTGGTGCCTCTATCTTCAGCAAGGTATAACCTCCCTTAGCAAGCCTCTGATCGTCCTCTTCATGGCCACCTTGACTCCAAGCCTTCATGTAGGAATTGACCCGATCCTTAAAGAATCTCACTTGGCTCCTGGTCAGGGGCAGCTCTGGCCGTGTCTAGGGTACTGCTAGCTCATCATGAACCATTCTCCCCCGATCTCAAACTCCGAGTCTAGCCAGCAAGAGACTATACTACAGTGGAGCCAATTGAAGGCTTATAAGCATAATTCCAAGCATGTCACACCACGATGCTACGAATAATCGACTCATCAATCAACTCAAGCTTCGTCTATTGGAGGGAAAAAATAGAGGGATTCATATCTTTGATGCGGCTTAATTTGATACGTTCTGTCGATGTGTCCCAAACCACGCACGTTCCAAGAAAGAATGCTAAAATTCATATCAGGAAGTTGAGGGGCTACATCTGTCGTTGTGAGAGCTTGTAGGAACCGAGACCAAGGAATCGGGGTTGAAATTGATCCTACGCCACTCCAAATCCTTGCCAGAACAAGAACCGGAGGAGGAGCTTCGAGATGAGATACTCTCATAAGTTTCAACTGCAGCTAAAGCCCCTTTCAATTAGCATCCTTAAATTTCAAGGCCGAATAAATTTGTGGCCTCCCAAACCGAATCCACAAGCTGAGGGGAATTCGACGAGGGCGGAGAACTCTGATCGAGCTCTTTTCTGATGAGAAAAGGGGAAGGTCATCAGCCCTGTAGACCTCTACCAATGTCGACCTTGGAATCAAAGACAAGATCGGAGGCAAAGGAACCAGAGATGAAGCGCGAACTATGAGTGAGGTGGAATTTGTCCGGAGTGTTGCTGGATCCGAAGCGGCGTTAAAAAATGCCAAGGAGTGTTCTAGAGCAAAAGGTAATTGAGGTAAAACATCCAGAAACAGAAGTCAAACTGCCAAGGTAGTCTTGAAAGTAAATCCTAAAGGAGAGACATGTTGGCTGTAATAAAGGCCCAATTAGAATATCTTGAGAAGAAAGCGGGGCCTTGAGACTATGGCCCGAGTTGGCCCAAACCTTAAGCCTTAAAGAGCTCGAAAAGTGGTGGAAGGTAGGTACGAAGTGAGTCGAATGGTTTGGTTAGAGATCACCTCTAGTTTCACTCTTAAATAGATATTCCTACCGCGCTAACTCCTCTCTAATTGGAAGAATTAACAGGGCAGAGATCATCTTCTCCATCTAGTTGAAGTCCAACGAAACTGCAGCAAGCTCGAGGAAACTCTGCCACTGTCAAATCTCTTTCAACCTCTACAACCTCGGAGTGAACTGCGTCAACTGTGGGGTCACTGAAGTCGACCTCGGTTGGAGCAGAGGGGGTAGAGAGGGAGCATAATGGGGGGTAAGAAACATCCATGGCGACTGAACAACGGAATGAGGGGCCTGTCAGTCCTTGACGAGCGCCGAGGGGGAGAAAGAACCATCACGATCATTGGAAATCGGACAAACCAAATCTTTAGAACAAATTGGCACCTCCCTCGGGACTCTCTGATCAGCTTGACTTTTAACCGGACGGAAGAGAGTGAAGAGCCATTCTCAAAACCTAAGAAGCTCTCGCATGCTTCCCCTAGCTGTCTGAAGAGGTTGAGAGATCGCAAGTGTAGAGGGATGTCTCTGGCTGTAACCCAGACAATATCTTCCTTTGCGAGAACGTTAGAGTGTCCGGCCATTGGAATCCAGCTGTCAAGCATTAAAGGCTGACCGTTGATGACACTCGATTTGACGTGATTATCAGCCTCATTTAAGCGACATTTCTTTGCTTAAGACATGGTTTTTAGGGTAGAATAACGAATATTCAATCGATTGCCCTATCTCATGCCATTTGTGTTACCTTGGCCCATTTCGGGTCTATTTGATGGTTTTCTAGTGTTTTTATGTTAGCACAGGTTTTTGCCATCGAATAAGTAACCAAGGACGTGTCTAAGGCGTTGGAATCTCGAAGGATTGCACCGGGATCGATCAAAGGAGCCAACCAAGTTCAAACAAATCCCTGCCCGGTTTACAAAGGAATTTTCACCGAAAATATCATCACAAATTGGCTGTTGGCAGCTGAAGGAATTTTCGGCGAAAGAAGGAAGTTCTCGAACCGAGAAGAAAGTTCAGGAGAATCAGCCGACGGGACTTCCATTTACAAGCAAATTTTCGGCGAAAATAGTTCATTATTTTCGGCGAAAATCCTAGAAGAAATCCGGCTGGGCTAGGTTAAGTATAAATACTTAACCGGCGGCCCATTAGAGAAAATCAATAATTTTTACATCAGAATACACTTTTTGAAATCAGAATTTGAAGAATTCTCTGAAGTTCTGGAGCGAAGAGTTAGAGTTCGAAGAGCCGGAAAGAGATCGTGACGCCATCCCTTTCATCTTGGAGAACTGGAGCTAGGAGTGTAGTTTACCGAAGATCGAAGTCTGTCAGAGTCGTCTAAATTAGGTTTTTCAGATTCTTTTCCGTTCTTCCTCTGGATGATGAACTCTTTCTTTGTCTTTGTTTCTTTTGTGATAAACATGAGTAGCTAAACTCGTTAGAGCTTAGACTAGATGAACCCTAAGTGACCCAGGGCTTTAAAGCGGTCACGGATCGGCGGTGATTAGATTCGAAATTCAATCAGTTTCTCATTCATGTTTGATTTGTTCTTCTTTGTTCATGTTTCTTGTCTGGATTGATCACCTAGATTAGATTCTAGTTAAGCTAAGGATAGAAGAGAACGCTCGCCTTACTTTAGAACATCGAATTGAACAATTAACCTTATAATTGGAGCGTGCCTTTCGTAGGAACCGGTTAGGGTTAATCCACTGCAAGAGTAACTCATTAATCATTAGTAATTGCACCAGTTAATTAAGTCGTTGCGAGAGGCGACCGTACCCGGGCGGCTAGTTAATCTTGGTAGTTAGAACGGAAAGAGCGAACGTTCACCGGTCTTAAACCTAAGGGTAAGGAGTTATGGTGGTGTCTTAGTAATTGATTGAATGAGAATCGAAATCCGCTGATCTGTTGATTGCCAATGCTCTGGGGAACGAAGGGGGATTCAAAGTCTAAGTTCGTTTGTCATCTCTGTTTTCAAGCCCTAATTTCCAATCTGCTTTAGTTTAATTTGTTTTAATTTCTCTGCATTTCTTAGAATTAGAAGTCGTGGAACTCACACCACGCACAACTTGTTTGCATTCGAGTATTTTGCCAGTTTTGAAGTAGTCAATCTTAGAAGACCCTTGGAATACGATCTACCCTAGCTTTTGTTAGCTTGGTAGTATTTGATCACTGTTCTGCAGCGCATCAAATTGGCGCCGTTGCCGGGGACTTCTTTTGATTGTTCGAAAGAAGAACTGGCAATTTATTCTTCTACTTTCCATCTTTCACCTTACCATCAACTTCGATTTTGCACTAGTTTTGTTTGTCTTTGTTATCTGTAGGTTTACAGGTGTATGCCTCACCGTCCTTGGACTCGCTCTCAAACCGAACAGGCTAAGAGTTCAGAGAGACCAGGCAGTTCTCTCCACCTCTACGATCACAGATTCTGAAGAAAGGCAGATCCAATCCATTCATCACTCCGATCAAGATCGAGGAACTGAAGGAGAGTTCCTCATCTCCATCTTCACCTGTACCATCATCTTCATCCGCTTCATACACCGAGTCACTCTCACCTCCTCCAACTTCCGCCATGGACGATAGATTACCACCACCACCACCAAATGGCGATCAACCGCCGCCGCCACCACCTGCACAGAAGAGTATAGCAGATTATAACAAGCCGAGCGCGACTAGCATTCGATCTGCCATTGCCGTTCCGCGCATTGAAGGAGATCCTGACTATGAGATCAAGATTCCATTCTTGACTATGATCTCTAGGATTTACAGTTTGAAGGCAGGCCCCCAGACAATCCGTGCACTCATCTTGCAGACTTCCTTGATCTCTGCAGCACTTTCAAGAGCGGAAACCTCGACAAAAACACTCTTTGTCTGAGAGCTTTCCCGTTCTCTCTGAAAGGCCCTGCTAAGAGGTGGCTTACTGGCAACCACCCGGCTATTACACTGATTGGGATACTCTGGCTCAGGACTTCGTTGAAGAATACTTCCCTCCGGCCAGAACAACTGCTATCAAGGACAACATCGCCAGATTCTCCTAGAAAGAAGGAGAAAGCTTGTATGATACTTGGAATCGATTCCAAGAACTTCTCTACACCTGCCCTCATCATGGATTCGAGCAGAGGCAGTTAGCTGAAATTTTTGCTCGAGGACTTCGAGAAGAATCTGCCAAGTGGGTCAATTCTCTAACTGAAGGGGATTGCACTACACTAACACCTGAAGCTGCTCTTCTTCACTTCGCAAACTGTGCTTCCAAGTCAAGGAACTGGGAACGACAATCTGAAGGATCAAGGAGCAAGCTAGATCTCGAAGCTACAATCAAAGCAGAGGTAGAGAAGCATTTGAAGAAGTCTACCACACCGATCAAGCCACCGGCAGCCTCTGTCTATGTTGCCGATTGCGAGTGGTGTGGAGCTTGTGCACATAACGGAGGCCGTTGTCAAAATTTTGGTAAGGCAGAAGTCTGGTCTGCCGAAGAGGTAAATTTCATTCAACAAGGCTTCGTTAATAATCAGAATGGTTATGCTGGCTACCGTAACTTCAGACAGCAAGGGAACTATCAAGACAGACCTCCCTACAATGCTGGCGCCAACCATAACCAGAACCAGAATAACCGCCCGGCTGGTCCAGCTCAGGATCAGAAACCTAACCATTCGCCGGCAGGTGTCTACCAGCCGCCGCATCGCAATCCGGGTAATTATGGAACTGCTCCTGGCAATCGCCAGAATCAATATCTTAATAATACCTATCCAGGGCAGCAGCATCAAAGAGAGAACAATGTCAGTGACCTGGATAAGAAGCTCAGCCAGATCATCACCAGACTCGATGATCATGACAGTCAGTTCAAGGCTCAAGCTCTTCTCAATCAAGAACAGATAGCATCTGGACAAAGAATTGAGCAAGCCGTGAACAACATCTCGAGCATGCTAGCATCTGGTCGACCATTTGGCCAACTTCCAAGCCAGACAGAGCCGAATCCGAGAAAGGAGCAAGCCAAGATGGTAACCACTCGAAAACTCCCAAACTTAATTGTTGATGCTTGTTCTGTCTTACGCAGGATCGCTGAAACTCCGGAGGAAGAAGAAGAACAGGAACCGGCGCCTAAGGAGGATGATCCTCCTCTTGCACTGTACGTCGTGAAGCCTCCTTTTTCCAAGAGCATTGCTGCCAAATGCAAGGATCGAGACTGGCATGAAGGGGAACAAGGAAGGATATCCTGACATTCGTATTAAGAAACCTGCCTCTCCATATCCAGCTAAGTTATCTGATCCTGGTTCTTTTACTTTACCTTTGGTCATTAATGATGTTGAGATTGAACGTTGTTTAGTTGATCTAGGAGCGTCTGTTAATGTCATGCCTATGAGCCTGTTTGAAAAATTGAACCTAGGAGAACTTGAACCACCTAGTATGCAACTTGTCTTTGCTGATAGATCACTTAAAACCCCTAAGGGAGAGATTAAAGATGTTGTTACTAAATGTGGTCCGTTCACGTTCTTAGCTGACTATGTGATTATGGATACTAGTATAGATGATTCTACTATTCTCATAGGTCGACCTTTCATGGCTACTACTGGAATGAATATTAACGTTCCAAATGGTTCTTTAACTCTAAGGATCGGTAAAGAAACGAAAACGTTCCGTCTTAAAGATGGCATGAAATATGACTCTAAGAATGAAGAATCTCACTGCCTAGCTGTTGAAACTGTGGAGTTGACTCTGGTTTCTTCCAGTGTCTCTAGATCAGTTGTTGCTGCAGATATTGAACAGGTTATTAAAAAGAAGCCAGAAACTTTGGTTCAGAAGCCGCTCAAGAAGAAGAAGAAGGAACTGCAAACCTCTTCTAAGCCACCGAACACTAAACCTAACAGACCTCGGGGAAAGAACAAGAAGACGAAGACCCAAATGGTCTGGAGGCCAAAAATTCTGTCGTCTTCCACCGAGCCAGCTGCACCATCAATTAGTTCCGAGAAACCGGCGCCGGAACAAGTATGGAAGGAGAAGCCGAAAGCATCTCCTAAGGAAGTACTGACGATCACCGATCCTGGTGATAACAAGCCGAAGATAAAAGAAAAGAAGAAGCCGACAGTCCTCATTCCTTCCATCGTAACACTCAAGAAGGATGATCTCTCCAGAGAGCTGTTCGGACCGTTCAAGTTCATCGATCATCTTCCCGATGGACGTACCAAGCTCTTACATGCGAACGGGAAGAGATTCACGCTTACCGGAGAAGCCCCGAAGCTGTACTTTATGAACTCCGACGCGAGTGTGAAGGAGAATCTGAGTTGGGATGTCTCCTAATACCGTCCAGGTACCGTCCAGCTCAAGAACGTTAATAAAAGAGCGCTTCGTGGGAGGCAACCCACGGCTGGAGTCTATTTTTAATTTTTGTCGAACTTAGTATTTTAGAGTCGGTTCGGGGGAGCCAAAAGTGTCAGTTTGTTTGATTTATTATTTTTCGTGTAGAGTCTGTGTGTCATAGTGTCGTTCGCAAGTTGAGTGAGGTCGTTCCAATTTTTGTGGATTTAACTGTGATTTTCTGAAGTCTGTCGGGACTGCGAAAATATTTTCAATTCGTAGTGTTCAAAATTTTCGGCGAAAATTAAACCCTATTTTCGGCGAAATCGCTTTTGAATTTTCAAACCCGGTCTCCTGTTTCATATTTTCGGTTCGAAAAGTTGAGTGGTTTCGGCGAAAATTCATTTGAAAACCGACAACCATTTTAACTTCCATTTTCGGCGAAAACTACCTATCAGTTTCGCCGAAAATTCCTTTGAAAATCAGAAAATTTCCCACTTAAAACTCGGTCTTATCCTCTCTCTCCCCACTTTCCTTCTTTTATTTTCGTTCCAAAACCCGAAAACAAACCCCCCTCCCCTTTGTTCTTTCAAAACCGCCGACCACACCCATTTTCTCACCGCCGCCGCCTCGCCGACCACCGCCGCTCAACTCCCCTGCCTTTTCCGATTCCATTGAGCCCTAGAACGTTAAAATCGGAGCTCTGCAGCTCCAGTTCACCGAAACCCTTGTTTTCAGAGTTTTTCACTGATTCCTCCCAATCCGTTCATTTTTAGCATCCATGGCTTCAAGGTAAGTTGTAGAACTTTTCAATACGAATCTTTTGACATACGGATTGCTGAATGTCGTCGGGGTTGACTTTCGGTTGACTTTTCGGTTTGCCTCGATTTGCGTGCCGACTGATTTCGTGTGAACTAGGTTAGCTGAACTTGTAGAACTGTTATAGCATGCTTAGGGAGTTTCGTGCTTAATTTACATATCACTTGATCATGTGTTGCTTGCATAGGATTGATTCTTTGTGATGTTGACTTTTGTGAGAAATGTCGGTTTGACTTTGAATTGTTGTGATCATTTGGCTGCCTGATGTGCTCATTCTCGTTCATATTATTGTGTTTGCCATCTGATATCATATTATGCCGTCAATTTCCACGTTGTGATAATCTTGCCATGATTAGGGTTCATTATGCTATAGTGTTGACTTCCTGAATGTCGGTTTGACTTTTTGAACTCTGATTGTGCTAATCCATTCTGGCTGTTCCTAAATATGTATTTTACTGTCCATGATTACCGGTTACTCTGCTTTGCTTACCCCCGCTCGGTTTTCCTCATTTCTTTGTGAAATTGAGTTTTTCTACTAAGTGTGGGGTAGGGTTTAAGTTTGACTAATTTGGTTTCATTCTGGTTTTAGGAACACCACTTATGAGTGCAGGACTAAAGCGCGACTTGATGGCGCCTCGAGCTCCGGAGCTGCCGCCCCCGTCACACCTACCGTTCTGGGTCCTCCACCCGCATTACCCCGCCGGGCTGGATACCATCGCACTATCGCCCGTCTACCTGACTTCTACTTTGAGTGCTTCCAAAAGATCGAGCACATTCGGGGAGCTGACGTGCGCCCTCTTTCCATGGAGTCCCTGCACGAGCACGACGAGGACTACTACCGAAACGTGCATGACGCCCTAGCACCGGCCGGCCTCCTCGAGCTAACCACCATAGCTGCCGATTTCCCAGACATCGCCCTCCAGGAGTTCTGGGCGACCTTTGATCTGGAGGAGCACAAGAGGAAGCAGCGCCAGCAGGTTGTGACCTTCTATCTTGGTGGGGTGTACAGGCAGCTCACCTACGATGAGTTTGTTGCTCATCTTGGCATCCCCTATGAGCATTATCACGATCATCATCTAGGTTGAGGCGACGATGATGACGACGAGGAGTACCATGCACTCTGGAGCCACATGACAGGAGTGCCTGGCGATCGCCTTGGGGTGAATAACTCAGCTAAGTCGCTCTCCCACCCTCGTTTTAAATTTATTCATATGGTTTGGCGTAGATCGCTTTTATATGTTCCAGACAAGGATCGCCACCATATCCTCAAGGAGGAGCTTATGCTTCTCCGAGCCATCCGAGAGAGCTACCCTCTTCACCCCGGTTGGGTGCGTGCTCGCATCTTCCGCCAGAAGACCAAGAGGAAGACGCCACCTCGCAGACTCCTGGGAGGTAACTTCATAGGTCAGCTCATCATCTCCTTCGGCATCAGCCATGAATATGGCCCGAACATTCCACGACGCCACGCTAGGACCGTTGGAGGAGACTTAGCGGTTGAGTACGACTTAGAGCTGGACCTCAGTCCCCATGTACCAGCAGATCCTCCACTCCAACCTGTGGTCGAGTCGGAGGAAGAGGATGACACTAAGCAGCAGCAGCCCCAGCCGCCGCCAGAATTACAAGATTATATACCCTCGCCACATCACCAGGCGGGGTATACTCACCAGTCGCCGCCACACATTCCCGATCCATACCAGGCGCCTCACCCTCAGCCCCGACCGCACCCCGCGGACGTGGGTGAGCTGTACGAGCGACTGCAGGAGTGGCGCATCACCGACAACGCCACTCAAGAGGCGAGAAGGACTATTATGCAGCAGCATATGCGCCGCGCTGACAGGCGATATGAGGCACAGCTGGCGTGGCAACGTCAGCTCGGCGAGCACCTCCACTTTCCACCCCCCGACACCCCTAACCAGCCATGATCAGGTGGTGTCCTTTTCCTTGTCCTTTGTTTTTTATTTATTCTTTCCGGATTTCGGTCCAACTTTTTTCTTTGTGGATCCGGGGCACTTGTCCCGGTTTCTTTTTTATGTTTTATTTGTTTTTGTTTTGTAGGCAGTAGGGAGATTCCCTTTGCTTCGCTTGGGTAGATTCCCTCCGCTCCGAGGACCCGTGCTCATCCCCTACGCCAATCATCTCGGTCCAGGTTCTTCTACTTCACTTTGAACTCTAATTTTAGTCCTGTGAGGACACAGTCCGATTTAAGTGTGGGGTATGATGCTAGAGAACCTTGCATGAACTTGACTGCCCTTGAATTGTGTTTTTGTGTGCCTCGTGATTCCATTCCAGTCTCTCTAGCATTAGAATGGCTCAGTTCTTGATTTTTGATGTTAAGTTGTTGTTCAAACCTTCATAATGATGCTTTGACTGCTTAACCTAGAACTTGAGAACCAACTTGTATACTTTGATGCTAAATTGCCTGGTTAGAACAGAATTTTTAAATCACATTTGTAGTTTGTAGCCTTGATTGCATGAAAATGACCGAATCCGACTAGCAAACCAACTGTGAGCTTTTGATCCATTGCACGTAACTTGCAATTTCAATTCTTTCTGAGTGGTTTTCTGTTTGCTTGAATGAGTTAGAATTTGCATGAGACCTACTCGAGACCACACGATGACACGAGTTCTAGAAGGATAGGGGCACCTAGATTCAGCTACTTAGCCAGATAGCCTACCAAACGATAAATCCACTAGGTTTAGACCCTTGAGCTTGGCCAGTTCTTTCGGTTCGATAATACATTACAGCCATTCCCCATTCTTTCATTTCCCCGTTGATCCCCTGTGGTTGTAGTTCTAGATTGACCTACCGGAAGTCGGTTTGTGGTAACCTGCCTATAGCCATTAAACAGGTGGTCTTAGCTAATATGTCCAGACGTGTAAATCCCTCTAGCAACTAAAAGAAAATCGGCACAAAAGAAAAAAAATAGAAAAAGAAGAAAAAAAGCAAATTTCAGAAAAAAGAATGAAGAAAAGAAAAATCAGAAACATCAGAAAAGTTTCAAAGTTTTAGTTCAATAAAACGTTCTTCTCCCTACAAATGGAAGAACGAAGTCAAAAGAAAAAGTTCAAAAGAAAAGAAGGAAAAAATCGTGTAAAGAAAAAAAGAATAAGTGCTAGGTTGCTTGAGAGTATCATAGGACGAGCGTTCATTATTCCACCCGTGTTTGGTTAGACGGTAGGAAGCCATAGATTAGATTCGAGGGAAGTTAGTCGAAAGCTACACCGCACAAAGCCATCATCATTCATTCCCATCATCCATCTCATTATAAACCCAAGTAGTGTAGAATTCATTACGGTCCTAGCAGGGAAGTCCTTCTTGACTAGATACTCATGTTGTCACAGTGGTGGAGATGTGGTCGAAATGCAAACCTATGACAGAATTCGGTAACAGAAAACGATCGAGAGCAGAAACACGTCCTTAAACACAGAGAGTGAGAGTCCCCATTGTACTATATATATCCTGTGTGAGGAGTCTGGTAGGTCAGGTCAAATTCGTGCATAATTGGTTGCTAATTACTTGTCGTGTGCAGTTTATTAGTGAGACCAGGTAGTTTGGCTGATCTGTATGCATGTTAGGTTTCTTGTTCTAGGATCGATCTGTCTAATAATTCATTGTGTTTGATTGAGCTCCAATTTAATCGATCTTATCATTTATGAACATGAGCGTTTCTATTCAGTTTGCTTGAGGACAAGCAAAAGCTTAAGTGTGGGGTATTTGATGACACTCGATTTGACGTGATTATCAGCCTCAATTAAGCGACATTTCTTTGCTTAAGACATGGTTTTTAGGGTAGAATAACGAATATTCAATCGATTGCCCTATCTCGTGCCATTTGTGTTACCTTGGCCCGTTTCGGGTCTATTTGATGGTTTTCTAGTGTTTTTATGTTAGCACGGATTTTTGCCATCGAATAAGTAACCAAGGACGTGTCTAAGGCGTTGGAATCTCGAAGGATTGCACCGGGATCGATCAAAGGAGCCAACCAAGTTCAAACAAATCCCTGCCCGGTTTACAAAGGAATTTTCGTCGAAAATACCCTTGTATTTTCGGCGAAAATATCATCACAAATCGGCTGTTGGCAGCTGAAGGAATTTTCGGCGAAAGAAGGAAGTTCTCGAACCGAGAAGAAAGTTCAGGAGAATCAGCCGACGGGACTTCCATTTACAAGCAAATTTTCGGCGAAAATAGTTCATTATTTTCAGCGAAAATCCTAGAAGAAATCCGGCTGGGCTAGGTTAAGTATAAATACTTAACCGGCGGCCCATTAGAGAAAATCAATAATTTTTACATCAGAATACACTTTTCGAAATCAGAATTTGAAGAATTCTCTAAAGTTCTGGAGCGAAGAGTTAGAGTTCGAAGAGCCGGAAAGAGATCGTGACGCCATCCCTTTCATCTCGGAGAACCGGAGCTAGGAGTGTAGTTTACCGAAGATCGAAGTCTGTCAGAGTCGTCTAAATTAGGTTTTTCAGGTTCTTTTCTGTTCTTCCTCTGGATGATGAACTCTTTCTTTGTCTTTGTTCTTTTGTGATAAACATGAGTAGCTAAACTCGTTAGAGCTTAGACTAGATGAACCCTAAGTGACCCAGGGCTTTAAAGCGGTCACGGATCGGCGGTGATTAGATTCGAAATTCAATCAGTTTCTCATTCATGTTTGATTTGTTCTTCTTTGTTCATGTTTCTTGTCTGGATTGATCACCTAGATTAGATTCTGGTTAAGCTAAGGATAGAAGCGAACGCTCGCCTTACTTTAGAACATCGAATTGAACAATTAACCTTATAATTGGAGCGTGCCTTTCGTAGGAACCGGTTAGGGTTAATCCACTGCAAGAGTAACTCATTAATCATTAGTAATTGCACCAGTTAATTAAGTCGTTGCGAGAGGCGACCGTACCCGGGCGGCTAGTTAATCTTGGTAGTTAGAACGGATAGAGCGAACGTTCGCCGATCTTAAACCTAAGGGTAAGGAGTTATGGTGGTGTCTTAGTAATTGATTGAATGAGAATCGAAATCCGCTGATCTGTTGATTTCCAATGCTCTGGGAACGAAGGGGGATTCAAAGTCTAAGTTCGTTTGTCATCTCTGTTTTCAAACCCTAATTTCCAATCTGCTTTAGTTTAATTTGTTTTAATTTCTCTGCATTTCTTAGAATTAGAAGTCGTGGAACTCACACCACGCACAACTTGTTTGCATTCGAGTATTTTGCCAGTTTTGAAGTAGTCAATCTTAGAAGACCCTTGGAATACGATCTACCCTAGCTTTTGTTAGCTTGGTAGTATTTGATCACTATTCTGCAGCGCATCAACCGTCAAATGTCAACCGCTTAAGAGCGAGGTTACGATACACTTGTGGTTTCGAGCAGCAAAAAAAAAAGTCAAAGACCGTCGTCAAGCTTGAGGATAGGGGCATCGAGAGGTGTGCCCCAATTTCGGAGAGTCCACTTCCGAAAACTATCCCACATAACAGGCTCATGATGGCCAAAACAGAAGCCACACACCCTTCCAGAAACTCAATCTATCACTTATCCCATCCTTTTCAACCTTTACACCCAGAACCCCATCGAGAGAGGAGGAACCACACCTTCCTTGGGTGGAAAGATTGGGAATGGTGACCACCTGAGCAAAAGATTTTGTTGCAGAAGAGGACAAAGTTGAGGGCATGAAAAAGGAGGCCGGAGGAGGAGGGGGAGATGGGACCAAGACATTTGCGATCCAGCTCTGGATAATGCGCAAAAACCCATTACATCTGCCTGCAGGGGAGTCTATAGGGATGAGGACATAAGAAAGTTTCTCAGTTGAGCAAAGATTCGGAGACCTTGAGCCGAAGTTTGTCCAAAGTCAAGAACGAGGAAAATGAAACCGAGCGGCGAGTCAAAATAGAAACACAATGGGACGGGAAGGCCCAACCATTTCCGGAAGCAACCTCCAAAACACCTTCAAGCCACAAAACAGAGGAACGATCAAGGAAAATAAAATGTTGAACATGACCCTTAGAGACCGATAACCGTCCAAAGTTTCACAGGTGATCCCAAAGTCCTTAATCTGGAGAGAACGGTGAAAACAATCTGATGAAGGAGACCCACCCAAAAACCTCACCAACTTAAACCTATCCCCCGACTTCCCCGACCTACGAAAAACACTACGCTCTCTCTCTAGAACGCCCCCACCCTCTCTCTTATCTCTCTATGTTTGTTTCTGTAGGTTTAGTTAGAGTACATGTGATGCGAAAAATACGCAGACCAAATTTTACTCACTAGAATGCTCTAGTGATATCGTTTTCCCCTTGGTTCTTTCTCCTTCTATTACTCAACGAATGTGTGTAAAAGCTATTCGGGGCTTAATGTCGTTTTGTTTGTTGAATAGGTTGTGAATTAATTAACTATATAAGAATGCAATTTAAACAAATAAAGCAAGTAACAAGTTGGGGTTTCAAAGTATGACTAAGGCGGTTGTTCAGACTCAAATCCACACTAGTTCGGTTAAGATGGATAATGCAATGCAATCTGAGTTTATTGGACTTCCATGACTCGACACTTCCTGCTTTATCTCTACTCCGTGGCCAGACTGTAGAGATTCTATTCTATCAAACCTACAAGCTCCTATGGTCAAGCTAACTTGAAAATTATCAAAAATGAATCAAGAACATTGAAATGTCACACGATCATGCAAAGAGATTAGGTCTTCCAATCCTATGGTCAAGCTATTGGTAGAACCTAATGACCTCCTGAACTCTAGAATGACTCACGTTCATGGTCAGACCCGTGAAATCAAAGATGAAACAGAACCCTACGATATAGTCAATCAACAGATTCATAGAGCTTCAAATTAGGGTTTAGGAGAAATCGTATCTAAGTCTAAATAAACATCGATTAACAAAAATGGGTTAAAAACCTGACATCATCCATACAAAATCCTACTAATGCTTCATCTAATCTAAACAACCCTAAGAAGTTTAGCTACTCATCGCAACAGGAAGAATCGAAGATACAATGGAGAAGAAAACTGGAGAAGAAGACATCTTACTCCTAGAAAACCAAATCCTGATGACTCTAAAAAACTCCCGAGAAAATCCTCACTTCTTCTCGCTCAATCAGCACTTCAAAGCTCCAAGTTCCCATTCGAGAGTATCTAGTTCGTCGGTGAAGAAGACAAAATTGAAGTATGAAAAGTATATCCCTAAACTCTCCCCAAATTGGGTTAAAAACCCTTTTCCCGTAAAAAAATTGAACTTCTGGGAAAAGTGAGCCTGGCGGCACTGAAAATGTGCACCGGCGCACTTTTTGTTGCAAATGGCGCATATTTTAATTGAAGTGAAATTCCGACGAATATAAAATGAAAAAGTGTGTCGGGCTGACTTTGAAATGTGTGTCGGCGCATTGATCCCAAAATGCGCACTTTTGGAGCTGGGAAAAAGAAATAATTTCAGCTCCATACTTCTTTCGGTGATTCCCGCCTTGTTTGTACTCCAAATTGGTCCCCGTTTGAAGCGCCGAACTCGTAGAAAGGTCATTCACAAAATGGTAACCTATAATCTCATAAAAATAACTCGAAAACACATAAAATGACCCAAAAGAGGGCCAACAGGGAATAAAACACATTTTTCACGAAAATCACTTGAAAACATCACAATTAAGTGTCAAACGAGGGGAATATCGCTCAAATGTGGCGAGATAAATGCAGTAAATCTAAAGTAATCAACATGTAAGACCCCAAGCTCAATGAAGCACAAAACCAAATGCGGTTGAACACGGACGAGGGTGCTATGATACATATTACGTGATGGTACTTGTTTCTGTCATAATTTGTAGGAAATTAAAATTATCCAGCTTAGAACAAAATTCATAATAACCTGGAGAACACATACTTTATTTATACAGAATACAGTCCATATGGAAAGTCCACACGGACACAAAACAAAAATAGAGTCACAAGCTCCACAAACACTAACATGAGTTTAAGATGTTCTCCTCCTTACTGGGCCTACATATTATAAGACGCTTTACACAATATAGTGATACACAATAACATGTGACACATAACGACATAGAGTATCTCAAAATATGTTTTAAAATCCAGAATCATATGATTGGAATCAAGACGCATTCTTCCGATTCTACCTAGCCTCATCACCACCTTCGCCTATTCAAACAACTCTCCTTTGCGGCATGTTAAGCTCCTGCAGAATCAAGTGTATACCCATGAGACTACTGACGGTCTAGGGAGAAAAATAAAGGTAATGCTAACCACTGAGAGAGGGCCTTGGACTCCGGATTCATACTAAGGTGCAATCATATGATATAACAAGTAGTCTAACAGATGTCATATATAAGGTTAATCCTGTAAACCTAACTCGTTAGTTCACATTTTAATTGGGATCCCGACTCACATATGTTGTCGACTCCTGAGCAGAACATACAACATCCAAATAGGGCCTTTTGAACATACGACTCTTTGTGGTAAGAGCCTCGAAACAATTCAGTCACTGTGTGTTATCGTCCTAGTGACCTTATTGGATTCAAAATTAGTCTTTTGGCCTGGGAAGGATATTCTTTTATATAATATATAATATTATATTTTAGATTAAAATTTGAATAAATAGGTAATTACCTTATTGTAAATATCATAGTGGTATTTAACCATGATGATTTTATATCAATTATTAATTTTATAAGAGCATCTCCAATGGAGATGGTAAACCATTACCTTAATTTTTTTGTGAACTAAACTATTACTTTATTGTAAACCTTAAACCAATAGGTTTATACATCACTTGAGTAAGATGAGGTGGAGTTAAATGTGGTGATGTGGCATTAAAAAGTTTGTGTATAAACATTTTAATGGACATTTTTATTACCAATTGAATCAATATCATTCATTCTCTTTCTTAATTTTTAATATTTATTTTATATTTATTTTCATTCACAAATATATTATTAAAAGCGAAGGTCTATAGAGCTTTTAAAGGTTAATCCACATTAACTATGTTTAAGAAAAAGGTTTAATGTATAACGATGTGGGATTAGAGCTGTATATGAGCCAAGCTATGCTCGCTAAGCTGCATGACTGACTCGAGCTCGTTTCGAGCTCAAAGTGTTGAGCTCGAGCTCGGCTCGTTGTTTTTTTGTTGAGCTCGGGACTCGGCTCGAGCTCGAGTTAAAATGAGTTTTAACGAGCCAAGCTCGAATGGGTTCAAGCTCAACTCGAATAAACTCACAAACGAACCTTACTCGAACTCAAACTCAATGAGCTCATTGGCTCGGCTCGAATTAAATCGAGCCTTATTCAATCTCAATAAGAGCAACCCAGCATAGCCAAGTCAAGCTCAAACTGAGACAGCCAAATTGTCTGAGTTTAACTCGAGACAAAATATTAAATTCACTTATTAACTCATTGGATCAGCAATGGCCCAACAATTAATTAGTTAGGCCTTCAGCGATTACCCATTTGAGTTAATTTGTGAAAACTTGAAAGCCCACAACTTACTATTTATAAGTGAATGATTTCTCTTACTTTGGTCTTGTAAGCAATGTGGTATAAGTGCTAAGCATATGTGTGCTGCAGTTGCCTGTGTTCATATGTAGGGAAAGCCATCCTCACCAGTATACAAGTAGTTAACTGGAAGGCTGAAAGTAGTAAGCTCTTGTTTGAAACATATCGAGCTTCGCCAAGGCCCCTAGGGAATGAATTATCTCATCTCAACTCATCTCTACATACTACTCACACTCCCCAATTCTTGGACCTGCTGCAGAATCTTGGAACGAACTGGAACTCTTCCAATCTTGGGAAAGGAGTGATTATTGGTCTCATTGATTCTGGCATCAAGCCTGATCACCCTTCGTTTCGCGATGAAGGCATGCCTCCACCTCCTGCAAGATGGAAAGGGAAGTGTGAGTTGAATGGGAAGATGACTTGTAACAACAAACT
The DNA here is from genome assembly GCA_034768395.1 of Linum lewisii. Taxonomy (NCBI): domain Eukaryota; kingdom Viridiplantae; phylum Streptophyta; class Magnoliopsida; order Malpighiales; family Linaceae; genus Linum; species Linum lewisii. The sequence goes on from CM068296.1 coordinate 61,599,635, forward strand.
CATCGGTGCTAGAAGCTTTGACACTCCAGGGAATGTTTCAGAAGATACCTTCCATGGAACTCATACTGCTGGAGAAGCTGCTGGAATGGCGGTTGAAGGTGCCAATGTATTTGGACAAGCTAATGGAACAGCAATGGGGATCGCCCCATTTGCCCACTTGGCAATGTACAAGGTTTGTGTGACTTACGACTGCTTTGAGAGTTCTGTATTGGCAGCAATGGATGCTGCTATAGAGGATGCCGTTGATGTGCTTTCACTGTCACTTGGTTGCTGTTGGTTTTCTTTTTGAATTCCCTAGGGACATGATTGAAGATGATCATCCCATTGCCAATGTTGGTTTGGTAAATGGACAATCAAATTCTGAGACAAGTTATGAGATCATCATAAGGGTGGTACATTTCCTTAGGGTGGTTGGCTGCTGCAGTTTGCAGTCTCGGTGCAGGTGGGGTGTTGTGGGATATTGGTGTGTTCTATATATAATTGAACTCTTTTATGTTTATGATTCAAAACCATTTAAGTTTATGATCTTTAGTGCTAGTTTTTCTAATTTGTTTGGAAACATTTATATTCACATGAGTCAAAATCCTTGTTTAGTTCAACCAGTGTGGTATATGTAACATGCAGCCTCACTCTTAGTTTTGTTCATCTTAATAATCATGATAAATTTGAGTTATGAAATAATTCAATTATATTTCATCTAAATTATATTTCATTTTAACAATCAATCCTAAGTCATAATGTCGATTCTATCAACAAAATCATACATTCAATAACATGTTATCACTAAACCCTAATTCATTAAACTCTATAACATGTTAATACGTTATACATGCCAACGTGTGATAACAGATATATAAACTAAGTTATAAAGTCCATTAACATACCGAAGTTTCGAACAATCAACCTTAAGCCATAATGTCAATTCCAAAACCCTAACCCCAAAACCCTAGTAAAAAAATATAATGTATTATCCCTATGCCCTAATTCACTAAACTCTGTAACATGTCTATGCGAAGTATCCTTTATCTGGTATTAAAAGATCTAGTAGTCAGAATTAGTAAGAGTTTTCTCACAAAGTATAATTGACTAAAGACGAACTTTTCTAATTAAGGTATATTCTAACAATCATGAATCAACTTGAAGTCATATAACGTTTAATATCAACAAAATCCTAAACTCTAATAATGGGTTATCTGCTTAGCACTAAACCATAATTCTACCATATATCATATTTACATTTTGAAGTTTCTAACAATCAACCTTAAAGCATGACGTCAATTCAAACACCCTAACCCCTAAACCCTAATACACTAAACTCTATAATGTATTAGCCCTATATCCTGATTCACTAAACTCTATAACACGTTATACTTACCAACACAGTAAGTAGTAACTCCAAACTTTAATCTATATAGTCTAAACCAGAATCAGTACTCTCAAATCTCAATTCATAAACATTCATCCCATATTTACATATTAATTATTATATTAATCGAGCCGTAAATGAGCCTTTAACGGGCCACTCGCGAGCCAGGCTCAACGAGCCAACGAGCCGAGCTAGCTCGCGAGCCAGGCTCAACGAGCCAACGAGCCGAGCTAGCTCGCGAGCCTACCGAGCTGAGCCAGGGTAAGCTCAGGCTCGGCTCATTTGCTCTCGAGCCGGCTCGCGAGCCAGCTCGTTTGAAAACGAGCCGAGTTTCGAGCGAGCTTTTTAGCCGTTTTTTCGAGCCGAGCTCCGAGCAGCTCACGAGCGGCTCGGCTCGTCAACAGCCCTATGTGGGATTAGTAGCAGAGATAGGGGTTGGTACCTTGGGCTCGAGTCTAGGGTCCCTAGACCCAAATAGCTAAAATTTAGTTGGTCCCTTTATAAATTTTATTGCATTTACATATTCAACCAAATGTACGGTCCAATATACACTTTTCAGCATTATCATATAAAAAATACTCTTATTATTCATTATCTAGAGAACCATCACAATCTATAATGTTTTTGGGTTTGTTAGATTCACATATTACAAAAATATCATTTGTAAACTATCGGACATACTCAACACATACCTATTTATTCAGTTAATTATACCTCTTCCGTGGAGTCACAATTTGTTCATACAACTAATTTTGAGTAATATTTGTTATGTTGTTAGTTCTACCTAGATAGAAATTTCATGCCAATATCAATAGGATATGGCGAAATGGAAAAAAAAAGTGTGATTAGTTAGATCATTAATAAAGAGAGAGACAAATATATTTGCTTATTATATTGTTTATAAAAAATTAAAAGATATATTACAGATACATGATCATTTAAACTTAGGTTAAAAATATTGGCGGTCACCTAAGTTTAGGGGTTGTAACAACTTGGTCACTTAATTTTGTTTTTTAACAGAGCACTTATCTATGTTTGGGTCAGCAATTTTTGTAAGTATTGATTTGATTTTATAGATGAATCAACTTATTTTGAGAGTTCAACCGAGTTGATTAGGGAGATTAAAAGATATTATGTTTGATGATGTTGCATTCTTAATTGTCAATTTGGACAAAATTGTCATCAAAAGTAGGATTGTTGATGAACTAAGCCGCTCGCGATCGGCTCGGCATTCGGCTCGAGAAAAACTCGGTAGTGACTTGACTCGATTTTAAACGAGCCAAGCTTGAGTCAGGGCATGTTCGACTCGATAGTCTCGCGAGCTGGCTCAAGCTCGAGAGCCAACTCGAATAGTAGTTCCACTATATGACTTATTATATACTCAATAATGAAACACATGGTTTGTCATATACAATAAAAACTTGTAATTTTTAGGATAACTTATTTTTTCACTTTACTCATTGATGTTTTTTATCGCACAAACTTCAAATTGGACTAAAATTGGTCACATCAAGTGGTTTGAATGACCTAAGTTGGACTTGAACTCGAGTTTGGCTCGTCAAGTATAGTTAACGAGCCAGGCTCGAGCTCATCACAAGCTTAAAAATTATAGCTCGAGCTCGTCTAAAAAAGAAACGAGCCAAGCTTGAACATAGTGAAGTTCGGCTCGGCTCGGTTTTTCAACACCCCTAATCAAAAGTGACTGGAATAATTGCTTGGTTACCTTGTTTAAACATATGTGAGTGCTTTGTTACGAGACGAAGTTAGACGATCACACTTTTACAACCCCAAACTTAGGTGACCATCGATGTTTCTGACCCTTTAAACTTAACAATGTTAAAAGGTTTAAAGTGAATATATAAATCATATTTATGAAAATTACATAATAATACATTATTTTAATTTTTATGTTTTTCTTTAATTTTTACTAGATTATCATCGGCCCATTGGCCGAATTTTTGTGTTAATTTTTTAGTGAAAAAATATTAATTTTTATTTTTATTTAGATTACTTAGATGTGTCATTGAATTTTTTCTACCTTTTTTATTTCTCTTTAATATATAATAATTTTTTTTACGAAAATATATAATAATTTGTTATAGAAATTAGTATCTATCCTATTTATAATACTTTTGTCTAAGAATTGAAAGGCCTAAACAAAGGTTCTTATGGGCAGGTTTCAACGAGACAGACAAAATTCATTGGATTGAGTGGGACACAGTGAAGACGTCAAGAAATAATGGGGGACTGGGAATTCATGACTTGAAATGTCTGAATCTAGCATTGCTTAATAAATGGGTTTGGAGGTTTGGAGTTGAAAGCTCAGCTTGGTGGCGTAGGTTGATCGTAGAGAAGTGTGATGTTGGTTCGTCAAATTGGCAGCTGTTTTGGGAATTCCGTTATGCTGGCTGTTCGGTTTGGAAATTGGTTGTCTTTCATAGTTCTTCTTTCTGGCTTCACGGCTTCATTGATCCCGGAGGGGGGTGGTGCTTTTTGGTTTGATTTCTAAGTTAAGGGGGGTGAGGCTTGCTTCTAACTATCCAAGGATTGCGGCTGCTGCGCTCTCCTTGGATAGTAACATTTCTAACGTGTGTGTTTTCATAACATGTGGGTTTGGAATATCCCGTTGATGTACGAACTAAGGGGTGGCATGCTTCGGGAATGGAATCATTTCAACCTTTACCTTGAATTCATCCCGAATGAAAACATCACAACTAGTCCACCGTCGCTTGTGTGGCCTCTTAAAAGAGATGGACGTGATTTGGGTTCATATTGTCCCCATAAAGATACAATGCTTCTTCTGGATGGTGTGGCACTAAAGGATTGCGACAATCGATAATTTACAAAAAAAAAGAGGGTTTCAGATGGTTAATCGGCACAATTCAGTTGGAATCAACTAATCACATATTTCCCAGGTGTGTGTTTACCTCAGCGATTTGGAATCGTACCAGTTCAATACTTTCCTTGCGGGCCTTGCCAGGATGATGTTTCTAGTCTCATCTCGTCTTGGAAAGGGATGAATTGTGTGCCTCGTTTTAGAATGGTTAAGAAGGTTATTCTTCACGCCTTCTTTTGGTACATATGGATGGAACACAATGATAGAATTTTCAAGGAGGAATCGAGGAACCCTTCTAGCATTCAACTTAAAATCTGTTTAGTTGTGGGCAATTAGCTACATGCTTTTAGTTTATTCTCAAGGGAGCTGCATTCTCAATGGTTGTAGATTATTTTCGATAATGGTTGAGTTGTGCTCTTTAGCTAGATGATTGGTTTGGGTGTGATTACAGTTTGGGTGTCTCAGTGGGGTTTTATAGGTGTGGTTGGTGTTTCGAGTGGGGTTGAAGCCATACCTCTAGCTGTTTTTGTTTGTTTCATTTCCAGGTTGTGTCAGTTCTTGGATGAAATGCTTCAGGTTGCTTGTTGATTGGTTTGTAACGGACTCTATTGAACTCTTTTTCTCTTGGATTTTCATGTTGTTCTTTTATTCTAAATCACCTTATGAAAAAAAATCATTATAATTATGCTTTCTTTTCTTGTTGTTACGTTAAAAACACTATCATTTTTGTTCGATTAAAGAATAAAATTTTTAATCATTAGGTTTGATATTGTTGGTTGTTCACCTTGACTCTTAGCCATAGGGTTGAGAGTTCGATCCTTGTACATGAGAAAAAAATTATTAAATTTTGTTTATCAGAATCAATTTTTATCCAAAATAACCTAATTTCTAGAATGGAGGAGCTCTAAAATCCTTAAAAATGTCAACTGAAAAAAGGATTTATGTATTAATGTATTTATAAATATAATAAATCTATTCATTTTTAAGTAACTAAAATGAAGAGATATTTTCAAGAGGTTTTATAGAAATGGGTGGTGACGTGTTAAAGGTTTAGGAAAAAAATAAATAAAATCATAAAAGATAAATTAGTGATTGGTTAAATTCCTACACTTAAGGAGAGAAGGAATAAAATGGTGGTGAACACTCCGGTGACTCGCGTCACCGGTTACGCCGCCACATGACAGCGCGTTATTGGTCCACTTAATACTAATAGTTTTAGCTCATATTTAGTGTTCTAACTTTACTAGATGTATTAAAAGTCACCCAATTTAATAAAATCAACAATCTATTTGTTCATCCAGTATTCCATCTGTTAAGTCAAGGAGATGTTAGGACCACACAATTTATCTACCTTATCTCACAAACAACATTTACCACCGGCGACACCATTTACCACCGACCTCATAGCTCCTTATTTCTATCCGATCTCTATCTCGTCATCGAGCATAGCCGATTTTGTGCGCTAAAATCCGGATTTTGAAAGGTTAACTCGATCCTCTCATCAATATTACATAATCATTCTTTGGGTGAAGAAAAGAAGGGAGCGACAGATTACAGGTTAGATTGACAGAAAGAGTAGTAACCCATTCATTTGTTCTTTCTAATCTGTCTCTGTTAGCTTGGTTTCCTGGCAACAATGGCGGATGCAACCAATTTGATTCGAGGGAACAAAGCGTCTGTGAACAAGTTGGTTCTAAGGCTTTGCCGGCCGGTGAGGTTTCTCAATTGGCTCTGGTAGCTTGGGGCAACAATGGCGGATATCTTCAATTTCCCTCTAAGGAACAGAGCATCTATGGAGAAATTGGAGGTTTAGTTGGTTCTTCGTCTACGTCGGACGGTGAGGTTCCTCTGTTAGCTTCGGTAGCTTGGGCCAACAATGGCGGATATCCTCAATTTCCTTCTTTTACGAAACAGAGCATCTGTGAAGAAGTTGCATGTAACAATGGCGGAAACAATCAATTTCCTTCAATGAAACAGAGCATCCATGGAGAAATGGGTCAAAAACCCTGGCGGTCATCTAAGTATGGGTCATGTAACAGCGTGGTCACCTAAATTTGTAAATCATAACCAATAGGCATTTTCGACAATTTTTCACCAAACATCCTCTGAATTTGCTAGCTCAGAGGACAACATCAACCTAGAAAATAATATTATTAACATGGAGAAGATGGAATAAAAATATTTTGTTGCTGATATGACCCTCTGAGCTGGAAAATTCACTAGAGATTCGGTAAAAAATAGACGAAGATGTTTGTCGGTTACGATTTACAAACTTAGATGATCACGCTGTTACAAAACATAGTTAGGTGACCACGTTGTTACATGGCCCATACTTAAGTGACCGCCCGTGTTTTTACCCATGAAGAAATTGATGATCAATTTGGTTCTTCAGTTTCTCATCCGTTAGCATGGTTTCTAGGCAGCAATGGCGGAAATAATCAATTTCCTTCACTGAAACAGAGCATCCATGGAAAAATTGAGGATCAATTTGGTTCTTCATCTCCGATATCTTGGTTTCCGAACAAAATCGTCAATTTCCTTCAGAAAAAACAGAGCATCTATGAACTAATTAATCGTAGAGTTGATTCAGCTTTTCCGGCCAACAACAATGGCAGATACGATCAATTTTATTCAACCGGACCCGCTAGAAACGGATTTGAAGCTGCCGCTAACGATCTTTGCCAGGGAATTTCTTCCACCGGCGATGAAATTCTGAGATCGTTGTTTGTAGATACGTCGGTCGATAGATTCGGAGCTATGGGTAGTGATCTTTAACCCGTAGAAGCAAAGTAATTGAAATCAGCAAAACCCTAAGTAGCTCGTATTGATGAGAGGATCGAGTTAACCTTTGCAAAATTCGGATTTCAGCGCACAAAATTGGCTATGCTCGACGATGAGACGGAGATCAGATAGAAATAAGGAGCTATAAGGTCGGTGGTAAATGGTGTCGTCGGTGGTAAATGGTGTTTGTGAGATAAGTTAGAATAATTGTATGGTCCAAACATCTACTTGACTTAATAGAAGGAATACTGGATGGAAAAATAGATTGTTGATTTTATTGAATTGGGTGACCTTTTAATACATCTAAAAAAGTTAAAACACCAAATATGAGCTAAAACTATTAGTATTAAGTGGACCAATTACGCGCTACCATGTGGCAGCGTAACCAGTGACGCGCGTCACCGGAGTGTTCACCATAAAATGGTGCTTGATTATATTTGCCTAATAATAGACTAGCTTTTTGGCCGCCCGTTGGCGGGCCGCAACTTGTGATAAAAGTTTAGGTAGACTCCTTTGGACAAAAGTGGCGGCGAAGTATTTTCGTGTTGTTGTGTCATGAAGTTAAATTGCAACATATGTTTACTCAACACATATGTAACTAATCAAATTAAGTTTTTGTTTTGTGAAAGTTTCCAAATATTAATAAAATTATTTATAATATTTTGTTAAGTATGTGATTAATTCTAGATAGAAAGCTTTTCAAATGAATCAATAGAAGGGTGTTAAAAACTCAATCACCTATTTAATTGGAAAAATTAAACTATAACTTTACCCCTCAATGTAGGGCTTTTCACCATAATAAATAAATAAATGAAACTATGTACCAAAATAAATACGTTATGAAAGTATGAACATATATAGGTATAAATGCCCAGGCCTTAGGCGATTTCGCCCAGGCCTCAGGCGTTTTCGCCTATGTCATAGGCGGAATTGGTCCCCGTGACCCTGAAACGATTCCTGAGCAGATTCCTGACCGGTTCAGAGCAGACCCGTGAGTCTGAGACAGCAATAGGCGTTTTCGTCTGTACCATGGGCGTTTTCGCCTCTACCCTGGGCGTTTTCGCCTATGCTAAATGAATTTCAACGTCCTATAAAAACTCCAGCATAAAAGAGGTTTCAACGTCCTATTATATCATAAAAAAACATTCGTTAGTACAAGAGAGGTTGTCAACATTGAAAGATGGCCGACCCTGGTAGTTTCCACAAATTTCGTATCCAGGTGTACTGGGGCGGTCGAATCGTCCTGGATTGGTCTGGATTAGGATACGATGGGGGAGAGAACGTCCGTCTGAAAATGACCAAGCAAGTCAGCTATGGTAGCTTGGTCACCACGTTCGGGAGGAGAATGGGGCTTGGTCTGGATCTACTAATCCTGTCATTTGTTTGGAGAAAGCCGATATTCATCTAGGAGACTTTGTCTCATTACGTTGCTCGTACCATAACAGATGATACTGGTGCGCAAGTCATCTACAACATAGTTCGCCGTAACCCTAGTGTCGAAGTTGTCCACTTGTACGCCTTGATAGATGAGGAGCCGTCTCACTTCTCATGGGTGCAAGGGGTCGTGCCAACTGAGATCGAAGAGTAGAGCCAAACATATGATGGATCATATATGGCTACCAGTCGTGTCGGTCCGGAGGAGGAGGAGGTTGATAACTCAAGGTTAATTTGTCAACAACTTAACAAATTGTGACTAAAATTGTAATGTTTAATACTAATCAATCAAATTATCTAACCCTTATAATACAGTGACCAAATTGTAATTTTTACAATATTAAAAATTAAATAATGTACAACTCCATCGTCGTCCGCTTCAGCCGCCGCTTCCCATCTTTGCCGATGGTAACCAGAGGAGGAGGAGGAGGTGGGAACAAACCTAACGCTTCGGGCCACCACAATAGCTTCCACAGTCGTCGTCTAGAATCAGAGGATGAGGAGGTGCGAACAAATCAACCACTTCGGACCGCCGACCGCCGTAATAGCTTCCGATGGTGTTACTGTTGCTTCTTCGGTTGGGGTTTCAAGCGGCAGAGACAGAGAATTCTTCGGAGCTCCGCCGTCGATTACGTCTCTTCCAATGAAGGGAATTAGTTGGACGTCGATCTGGAAAAGCCGTGGCGGCGATATTTTCTCATAAAATAAATCAAATGGCAACTACGATAAATTAGGTACAATTAATATTTTTCTAAAGGACGAAAGTACCCTTCCGTCTATATGAGTTGGATCGGTCCAACCTCTATTGGTTGGACGTGGATCACGTCCCGTTGAATGTAAGTAGAAGTCACGTAAAACAAAAATAGACTGAAATGAAAATTTAATAATTATTATTTTTTGGGCTAAAAGCTAAATTGTAGGAGAGTGTGGTAAAAATGAGAGATGAAAAAACTAAATGATAATTAAAAAAAGAAAAAGAAAATTTATGATTGGTAGAATTCCTAGGAGAAGGAATAAAAGCGCATTTTTTTCAGTGACCAAATGCATATTTGGTCTACTAAACCAAATTAATTTCAGCCAGATTTAATATTAAAATAATAAGATTATCCTAATCTTATATGATCAATTAATTACCTATTTAATTAGTAGATAATGATTAGGAAGGTCTTTTAATGTTACCATAACTAATATATTTTTATCTTTTTTCCCTATTCCCTGCAACTTCTTCTCAATTCCCTGCAACTCTTTTCTTTCTTCATTCTCCTGTTGCCGTAATTTCTTTTTTTTTTCTCCGGTCAAGGTTCGATTTAGATGTTTAGACTAAGCGTACAATAATTTTTTCTCCGGTAGACTTTATATATTCTCAGTGCACTAAAAGTCTCTTATTAGAAAATCTAACTGTACAATAATTTTTGGTTTGCTAATGTTGCAATGTTAATGATTCTTGCACTAGAAAAGTCTATTTATGAACCATCTAGACTCCAAACGTGTTATATTTATGTTGTTTGATCTTTGTTTAAGTATTGGTTTGCTGATTTGATGCATGTATTAGGACACCTTAGATGTGAGTTTCGTTTCAATGTTAATGATGTCTGTACTAGAACACCTTAGTACTTTTCCTGTATTATGACACCCTTGATTCTATTGAAGTTAACCTCTATATGGTGAATTGTACAAGATTTTTTGGTTTGCTGATGCTGCAATGTTAATGATTCTTGCACTAGGACAGTCTATTTATGAACCATCTGGACTCCAAACGTGCTATATTTATATTGTTTGATCTCTGTTTAATTATTGGTTTGCTGATTTAATGCATGTACTAGGACACCTTATGTAAATTTCATTTCAATGTAAATGATGCATGTATGAGGACACCTTACCTTAGTACTTTTCCTGCACTAGGACACCTGTTGAAGTTAACCTCTGTATGGTGAACTGTACAATAATTTTTGGTTTGCTAATGTTGCAATGTTAATGATTCTTGCACTAGAAAAGTCTATTTATGAACCATCTAGACTCCAAATGTGCTATATTTATGTTGTTTGATCTTTTTTTAAGTATTGGTTTGCTTATTTGATGCATGTACTAGGACACAGATGTGAATTTCACTTCAATGTTAATGATGCATGTACTAGGACACCTTAGTACTTTTCCTGCACTAGGACACCCTTGTCCATGGATGATGACTATATTGGCGACGAGATTAAAAAAATCCAAACAAGCAATTTCAAGAAATCGACCGAAGAAGAAAGAAACAATGTCGCCAGAGAAGAAAGAAACAATTACTGTTGGAGATTTCTTTTAAAGAGAAAATCTTGGACTTTTGATTCTCTTTCCATAATTATCCATTGAATTAATTATGTGTCATAATGATTCGTTAAATTAATTATCTACCATAATGATCCGAATTAAATAATTAGATAATAAATAAGTCAATCTAATCTGAACCATTCATTTTTATCTAATGGTTCTTGTTAATTTGGTCTAATTGACCAAAGGCTTGGTTCCCCAATAGGCTCCAAAATAAAAGGGGTGAAAATATATATGTATATATATTAGTATAGATAGATAGATTTGTAGATTAGTGGGCTAAGAAATCAGTGGTAATATTCTTGTTACAGTACTAGTATACATATATTTTTCCAAAACTTGAAGAAGGTGGATCTTGAGTAGTAAATTTAGGGAGGATGCGGTCCCGAAACTATAGGGCGGGTTACAAACTTGTCCTAAAATTTTAATTCGTTACAGAGTGGTCATATTACTATGAAATAGGTTACAGAGTAGTCATAGTGACGTCATAAGTGTACTTTTTCAGCCATTTTGCCATGTCACAATTGACATGTCATCGAAAATATAATTTAAAATTCATTTTAAATTGATTGAAATCTAGAATTATATCAATATAAGTCACTAAATTTAGTTTTGAACCAAAGTTTATCAGGCGGATGAGTTAAGATTTAGATTTGAATTATATTGTTGAACTTTGAATAATCTTTTAGATGACATGTCAACAGTGACATGGCAAAATGGCTGAAAAAGTACACCTATAGTTTCAGTACCTTTTAAGTATTTTACCGGAGAATGTATGTCAACGAATCTCAAGAAATTCCCATGGTGGATGAATCTAGAGGAATGGTAGATCTAAGTCTGCAGCCATAAATCTGACAATCAAAGAGTGGATCCAATAATTATGATGGTTGGTGGATTTGATGCAAAGCTTGGAAAAAAAAATACAACAGTGAGATGATATGAGGCGAGGTGGATTTTAGCAACTAGAACAATTGCAGGTGGAGAATTGCAATGCCAGGACACTGGTTCAAGTAGGGAGAATGGTGATGTTTATATTTAGAGTAAGAATAAGAAGACTATATTATGAACATTTGGATTACCTGTTTATATTCCCAAATCAACACTTGGATATTACTTCCAGGCTCTCCAGCTACATTACATAGGTATGTTTGCAAGGACACAGCCACACAGGCTTTGCAATTAAGAAATCCCTAAAGCAGAGAATCATTTAAAAATGAATGGTTGAGCACAGCCTCTGCAGTTGGTCGTTGTCGGAAATCTGGATTCAACATTGCCTGCATAGCTACCCTCACTTTAGTTCCCTCTCAAAATATTATTCATATCATCTTCATTTCTCTCATGGCAATGCAATGCAATGCAATGCAAGTTCAGCTTTTATATGAGTTGTAATTGTTTTACCTCAAGTAATTTCCAACCAGACCCATCAACTATATCCAAAAACTTCACGGCCTCTTCCAACCGATCATCGGCTAAACAATACCTGTCCAAACGAATCAAGAACAGTATCAAGGAGTTGGCGCATAATCATAATCACTGCCCACAAATAAACAAGCATGCATATACCGACAAGAAATTAATATTCTTGTTACCACCCCAAACTTGAGACACTTAACTCTGGTGTAAATTTCAAACTAATCACAAACTTTCCAGTCATTATGAAGTAATAGATTTGTTGTTCTGTTACTTATGGCTATGGTTGGATAAGATCGTTATTCTTACTTATTCTTACTCTTCATTTACATTACACTACTGTCGCTCCTTTACAGGTAATACTGAAGCTAATTCATAGGGAGATGTTTCTCTCTCCTACTAAGTACAGTCGATGTATCATAGCAAGGTGACTGCAAATTGCTGATAGGTAAACATATGAGCCAAGATAATATTTTAACATTGACATTCTAACCTTCAACTTGTGCAAATTAAAAACTTAATCTTACTCTCTTGTAGCTTCAAGATCAAGTTGAAATGTATTCTCTATTAGCCTCTGCAGATTCCACACAAGTAATGAGGTTAGTTGAATACTTTATCAAAATAATGCACCTTGCATATACGGACTTATGCTGAGGAACTTCTCGTATAATGTATCTAATACTCTAGTCATAGAAAACGATTAAGGGTTCGGATAACGTGTAGGAGAAGAATAGAAATGAATAAAATGGTAAAATGAGCAATCGTAATGAGACAAGTTAGTTTTATGTGGTTCAGTCAATTGTGCCTACTCCAGAGGGGGGTTGCAGAGCTCGTATTACTTTCCTATGTTCTGTTTTGATTTGTGCGAAGGATGAATGTCACAGGTTTACCCGAAACTACAAGGAATATTAACACTGTAACGAGTAGTATTTCTCCTCGATAGAATAGGAATAGGAGCCACCTTCCAATATGAAGAAGAACCAAAACTACCCTCTGGACATTCGGGGAGAGGATGAAGATTGATATAGTTGTTTACCTGCAAAGAAAGGCTATCCACAATGCCCGCTTCGCTAAATGGAGCAAAAGCCAAGTATGCCAAAAGAAGACCTGCAGCATATCTACATATAGGTAGAAACGGAAAGAAAATAATCAAAAGACAACCAATAGAGTAACTTAAAAGATTAGAATGTATGAAAGTATTAACAAGTTACATGTCATCAGCAATTCCAAAGGCACGTTTCTCCAAAGTGGAGTAGGCACCAGCGGCAGTTGCCCTTCTCCAAAGACCTTCTGAGAGTGTTCCAACACCTTCTCCATATGAAATACCGTCAAAACTGTGAGAATTGGACGATGAGACTCGATCAGGTCTTTTTGTGTGCGTACTTATAATCCTTGCCAATTAATGTTAGTAGTATGTACTTGACAAAAAGATTTCAATTTTTAGGCCTTTCCTGCAGTTGATTTAAAATGTTACAGAGATGATAGACGTAATTAACAATTTGCTTGTTTGTGATCATCTTAGAATCAACCATATACAGAGCACAGACGTAATACCTAATATCAACAGAAAATGACAAGTCCCGAAGTCTTGGAATCAGGTAAGCTGCATCTTTTTCAGCTATGGTACTGGAATTCACCACAAAGCAGAAAGTTGGATAACTATCATGGATCAAATAATCAAGTGCGACATCCAAACCTAAAGAGTTAAAGTTATGATTTGAGAGATGCATACTTGAGAAGAACGGAAGAGGGTCCAAGACTCTGGTGCAATCTGTCATGGTCGTGCATGAATGCTAGACCACGTAAAACACTTTGAAAGATCCTGATAACATAATATCTTCGATACTCCATTTCTTTTACTTTTTGAAATTTGTTCCAAGACTTTTCTTGGAGTGAAGAGCTTTCTGATATTTTCCTGCTCACAATTGTTGCATAATCAGCTGCACTGTACTTGCCATCATTACGGAAAGCAAGCCACTGCAAGATGAAATTTATATAAGCATGTAAGTGTGTTTATTTTCTTACAGAAAGCAAGATAGATGGAACCTGAAAAAAATTGTTGATACACAAAAAACAAACCTGTTCCCCAGTTTTTGTTTCAAATCCTCCTAGCAGAACCACTAGATTCCGACAAATACCTTCTGGAGAGCTCTACAAAAGTGTATCACATACGACAGACAAAACAGTACTGTAGGATAAGTTTCCTATATAATGAAAATGAACACAAGCTAAAAGAGAGATGTAAAAGGGAAGGCACAATAGTATTTCCCTTAACTTCAATACAGATCTATTGCTCTTAGTTAACAGGTACACATTCATTGCAGCTTGTACCTGAAGTGAAGTGTGAGCATTGAGCTCATTTGCAGCCATCATATCAGCCTCTATACCGCCAGCCCTTTTGCCAGGATAAACCTTGACAGAGGAGGAATGAAGTAGATAATGTATAAAAGAATAATAATAGTAATAAATTGGATGGATTGGAGAAGAACCGAGTGATAGATAAAAGAATTCTCCAGACCTTGAACAAAATAGGAGTTCCCCTAAGTTGTCCCTGAGCTACTCTTCCTTCATAAAGCCTGCAACATTGCTGCGAATAACAGTCATTACATATTTCCAATTAACTAAGCGTTAATATATGTTAACACACGGAAGCCAGTGAGACCTACTTGATCTTCACACTGCCTTCGCCTACATCTTGAACTTTCATTTGTTCCAGATCAATCGACGAATAGCTCAAATTGCCACCTCCAGAATAACTTTGGCATATACACATAATCTGATTGTCAGAAGAAGGAAATGGCTTCCACCTCACATAAACTACAAACTCTATATGCACAACAGATTGAGAGCTATAAGAAAGTAATGCTCTTAAGTCCTTACTTCTCATCTCTATCCTAAACTTGCAGAAATTAAAAATGTAATCATGAAAGGCGGCGATACCTGGTAACGTTCATGAAGCCGTAACTTCCGATGAGTGCCCCGACTTCGAAGGAATCGGAACTAGTAATTAGACTAGATCGACATTTCCATCGGCTTAGAGCAAGCGAGTTACAGGAAATGGGAGTTTTGGTGGATAAGACAGAGAACTTGTGATTGCAATTGCAGAAAGCTGGGAGTTCAACTGAAACTGCAGCATGATACAGTGAGGTATTGGCTGTGGGTGTGGTTGCAGCAAACATGTTGGATAACTTTCCGTTTGCGGTGCTTTGAACCTGCGTAACAAAACTAGACTAGTTTTTATGGATAATCAGGAGAGCAAATGCGGTGGAGTTATCGGTCAAATACATTGGTGGTCAGCTCAGAATGAAGATCGGGTAAACCCAGTCATTGTAATTCATTTTTTGATAATTTTATATTTAAAATGAGAACCGCAAATTTTATGGTGAGAAGTTCTTAATATTTCTTATATAAGAACTCAAATATGAATCGTTGGATTATAATTTTAATTTAATGATACAAATTACCAAATGATATTTAAGTAATTTAAATAATTTTTTTTAAAGAAGCCTCTCACTAACTCATGTTTTAGTAGTTTTTTTCTATGTAACCGTCAATGGGTTTTTTCTTCAATTTTTTTTAATTTTTATTTTCACATTAGTATGTCTCGTCAGTATTTTGTGTGGTATCATTCATTGTGAAATTGTATCATTCATATATTTTTATGAATTGTACAATTTAACAACAAATGGTATTATTACAATATATATTGGGATTCTATCATTCATGTTCGTCAAGTATTAATAAGAATTGTGTTACTATTTTGATTCTAAAAAATTATAGTCTTTGCATATTTCGTAGGTGGTATGATCACAATATTATTGTGTGTGGTACCATTCGTTGTTAAATTGTATCATTCATGAAATAAATAAATGGTACTATAAATATTTCTCATATAAGAAATCTCATCAATTTCTCGTTGTAATGGTAGGACTAAAATCCTACCCGCAAAATACCCTTACCCTTAACCCCACTATAATACTATATTTTTTTTTATATAAACGTTATTAATTCAATATTTGTAAACTACTAACTATTTTCTAAAATTAACTCATATAGACATAGTGTGAATAAAAATATCAACATTATACACATTTTCAAAATATATAATAAAACCCTAAAAGAGTAGTTGTCTTCCGCAATGCCGCAATTTTGCAAGAGGTGACCTAGTTATATGGCCTGTCAACGTCGATTTTAGCATAGTCAAAGAAGTCATCGTCTAGTATGACGCTTGTTTGGTTATAGTTGTTGTACTTGGGGATTGTAGAAATTTGGTTGATGATATTAGTAGAAAATGTTGGGTATGTAGAGAATTGGTTAGTGTTGGGTTTGCGAACAATGTCGTCTAGATCACTAATTTATATTTTATGGTACTTATGTGTTCCTTTCGTTGTATCTATGTTATTGTTTTGTATTTGAGAATGATATGTGTTGAAATATAATCATTTTAAAAGTTGTGCTACAAGAATCTATAAAAATACCCAGGGTATTACGGTCTAATAATTAGTAGCATGATTTAATTACTAGTTTTTACCCAAAAAAAAAAATTACTAGTTACACGACTTAAAGCCGAATATTCATTCTTAACCCAATCTTTTGGCGTTTTGACATGTCTAGCCCAAATTTTTAATAATACCAAGATTAGCCAAATTTAAATTTTTTTACCATTATTTGGCTAACTATCCAAATATTTAACAAAATGATGATGTGGCAATGACGTGCCAATTAAAATTAACTTAATAACTAAAAATTTAAAAATAACAAAAATATAAATTAACAATAAAATAAGTACAATAAGTAAAGTTTTAATTAAAATACAAACTAAAAATCTTTTCCTTCATAAACCCTTCTTCTTCTTTATCATCACCACCACGAAATCTTCTTCACTGTCTTCTTCTTCAGATCCTCCTTCTCTACCTCCTTGATCTCCGCAATAAACTTGTACTTCCTCTTCATCGGACCACCAATCTCCGTTGTCCGCGTGTAATTCCTATCTCCTCCTCCTTTTTTACTCACTTTATTAACTAGAGCAGCTCGAACTTTGACTCGAGCGTGCTAATCGATAAAAGATCGTCTATAGGTACAATTCCGGAGAAGTCGACCTCAAGTGCTAGATTTTTTTGTACAAGAAGTATGACGCCATTTTCCCCACCTGGATAAAATCCGTCAGTCTTAAAGAGCTCGGTCCTCGAAGAATGGAGGAAATGGAAAGCAAAACGGATTGGAGGAGGACATACAATTTAGGAGGTTTGAGCTTGGAAGAGGTGGAGTTGTGGGTTTGGGGGAGGGTATAACTACCCTTACCGGTTGTTGTTATTTGAGGATTTTGAGCTGAATGAAAATATTGATTTGAGAATGTGTAAATGCTTAATTTTGGCAGCAGGTGCTGCAGTGGACAACAGGGGTTATAGAAGCTGTAACAGCTGTTACGTTAGCTCTATATAAAACATAACAGGCGAGCTACAGTCGAACAAATCCTTAATTCTATTTTCTCTCTCAAACACTTTGACGAATAACAATGGTTCAAGGAGGGATTCGGATCTCAGGTCGTCAGATCATTAAAGGAACGCAAGGAAATTTTAAGGGATTAATCTAGGTCGATCGTCGAGGCTCGGATTCAGGTGAATCCTCTCCGTTTAAGTATATTCAGTTCTGTTAGCTAGGGTTTTGCAGTTTGGGGGATTTTGGTATTTTTCTCTAATTAGATCGGTTCTGATGTATGTGGTTGTTGGGAAATGCATGTAGGAAGGTTGTGGTTTAGTTGCTCAAGGTTGGAAGCTATTTCGTCCAGTTCAGTTCAGGAATCAGCTATAAGGTAACTGTGAGGGTTTTTTTTTCTTTAAATACAATATTTTTCTGATATGATCCATACCCATGTTAAAGGTAACTGTTAAGTTAGGAATTTAAATTTATTTTATGTTTATGGCTTCGGATGATAGATAATCCGGGATTGTTATCGATAGAGATTACGTGCATGATTAGACTAATCATATAGGTTGGATTAGGTGTAAGCGCGGTGATCCGTTTATGGATTGTGCAATCCCCTAGGAAATCAAAGGACTAAAGAGGGTCATATAGACCATTTATAGGGCCTTCATGGCACTAGGACGGTCATTAGACCTTACAAGCTTAAGGGATCCTTTATAGATCGGGATAGAGATTGCTCGAGCTACCAATCTTCTGACTTATGTTGTGATCTTTCATTGATCAGACTAGCTTACTGGTTTGCTGCTTTTTATAGCAATCAAAATTACTGGTTCACTCAATACATGTCACTGAACCCTCTTTCTTTGGTTTCTTTGCTAGTTCGTTTTGGGGTACGTGAGCAAGTCACCATGCCGCCTAGGAGAGCTACGAGAGGAACTTCGTTCTGCATGCCGACAAGTTGTTTCGTGCTAGGTACAACCAAGACGTTCAGATATGCCTTTTGACTCTTTGGTTTTGATCGGGATTTCAGGGATTCTTTTTCTAGTTTATCTGTTTATGGATGTATTGGATGCTTCTTCGGTTTTTCCCTTTCCCTTATTAGTTATTGGTTGTATTGGTTTATTGATTTTCGCCAGTGCCGATTTGTCCTTCCGCCTTTTATCCCATTGATTCAGTTATTCATTTATGTGTTATTTTCTTGATTTGAGTATGTGACACCCGAATTAGCATTGAATGGGTTAAACTAGTGGCTTAATTAGGTCTTCTAGGGTAGGGTGTTACATCCGGCCGAACCAATGACCCACACTAAATATTTGCTCTTGACCCGACTTGCCATGGGGTGAACTTGGGTATTGAGATACCCGCCACAACCTGGCCATTCCCATTCCTAAACGAGTTCAATTCTGATGACAACAGTTGTTATTTATTGCATCCGATGCAACAATAATTTTTCACCATAAGATTTTAGTTGTTTAATCATGTGTTCTCAGTCTTTTGTTTATAATTTTGACTATCACTTATTTTTATTAAAATTTCAAAATCAACTAATTTAATTTCAAAACATAAATAAAATTATGTTTAGTAGTACATTAAAATTTGAATTTTAAAATTATATGAAAAGTTTGTCCACTTTTAAAAGTGAAAAAATGTGACTTTCAAAAAATTTAGAATTCAGATTTTTAAAATTTTAGGCTAGGATTTATGAATTAATGCTTACAATTGTTCCACGTTTCAATCCCCATCCCAACAAACCATCCTAAGAATATTTTCATTAAAATCCTAGCAGCTCCCCACTCTCAACAAATCATTCTAAGAATATTTACATTATTATATGTGATTCATTTTAATTCTAGACATATGCATGATTAGTCATCAACTTGACTAATAAACACAATTACAATTTTTAAATTTTACATAACAACTAGTAAACAAAATTTTAATTTCTTAAATTTTAAAATTTTATGGAATTGATAGTAAACATAGCCTGAGATTGTTGAGGTTTTCTCACGTATCTCATCACTGAAAAGTTTCTTGACGAATTTCTCAATGACACAAGCCTCCATTAACAAAAAAAAAAAATCCTCTCACTTGATCAACGTCACTAGATATATCTTTCTAAAAAAACAAATTTCTTCACACTACAAAATAGTTTGTCTTACCTACTTCACATTTACAACAATAGTAGTAAATAGTTGATGTTAGCAACGACAATCACTATTTTCTATACTGATTTACTGTAGCAAATACTATTGGCAACACCACTATTTGCAACGGGGAGGCTGAGTGTCACAAATAGTTGTGTCGCAACAAATAGTGGTGTTGCCAATAGTATTTGCTACAACAAATTACTATAGAAAATAGTGATAACCATTGCTAACATCAACTATTTGCTACTGCATTTTTATGTTGTTGTAATTTTGTAGTAGCTAAATACAAACTTTTTTGTAGTGACAAATTTTGCAGCGACTAGTAATTCATTCTTTCTCTCGGCTTCGCTTACCAAGAAAATGGACTCCTTGGTGAGGAATTTCTTCTAGTCTGGGTCGATGACGAAGAGATCTATACATTGGTGTAATGGTGATGTCTTCTGTGACCCAAAAGTGAATGGGGGCTTGGGGTTCAAGAATTTTACCGATTTTAACTTGGCCCTTCTGGCTAAACAAGGGTGGAGGATTCTTCAGAATCCGGTTGCTCTCTGAGTCAGGCTCCTCAAAAGCATTTATTTCCCTAAAGGCAGCTTCCTGACTGCTAAGAGGGGTACTCGAGCGTCATGGATTTGGGCAAGTTTTTTCAAGGCTCAGAATCTTGTGGCTATGGGAGCTATTAAGGCAGTGGGGGATGGTCGTACTATTGAGGTCAACATGGACCCTTGGATCCCTTCCCTCCTGAAGTATATGACTCCTTTCAACGGCTGCTCTACGCGCTATGCTTCAGATTGGATTGATCCGGACACTCGTGAGTGGGATGTCAGCACCTTTGGGAGATTCTTTTCTCCAGTGCATATCAGAGCGATTTTGGCAGTCCCTATAGGCCAAAGTGAGATGAAAGATGAATGGAAGTGGAATTTCACGAAGGATGGAGCTTTCTCAGTTCGTTCCGCTTACCATGTTAATCGCATTTCAAGGAGACATCTGGATTCTGCGGCGAGTGTCTCATGCAACGATAAGATTTGGAAATGGTTATGGAATTTGTCCCTTCCTCCAAAAATTAGATTCTTTCTCTGGAGATGTGTCAAAGATGTGCTGGCTACTAAGTCTAACCTTTTCCGCCGGAAATGTGCTCCTAATGATCTCTGCCCCATTTGCCTCAAGAATGTGGAATCATCTATGCACTGTTTATTCATGTGCAATCATGCTAGGGAAGTTTGGAGCAATTTCCTTCCTTTTGAGTCCCTTCCTATTCCAGTGATGTCTTTTAAAGAGTGGTTGTTTCCTCGTTTCTCTCTCGCAGGTAGGGCTTCTATGATTAAGATTGCGGTTGTAGCGTGGAATATCTGGAAGACTAGGAACAACCTCATATTCCATAATATTGGTCCTTCGGTTTTTGCTACATGCCTCAAAATCAAGAGTGACTGGAAGCTGTGGAAAGACTGCCCTGTACTAGATAAAGAGTCCCCAACAGTTACTAATCATGTGACACCCCGAGTTGGCCACTCTGTTCCATACCCTTCACCTCCCTTACCACCGCCAAGAATACCATCTTTGGTGATTCACTGTGATGGATCCTTTCTAAAGGATTCCCAGGAGGCGGCTTATGGCGTTGTTGTTTCAAATTGTCATGGTCTGGTTTGTGATGGGAGGAGTGGTACCTTTTTTTGTTCATCGGTCGTGATGGCTGAAGCGAAGGCACTCCTTGAAGCTATTAATTTGGCTGCATCTCGCCAAGTCTATACTCTGGTGGTGACGGACTGCCTCTCGTTGGTCAATGTACTCAAGAATAACCTATTGTCGTGGCCTTGGGATTGCACTGCTGCCCTTTCTACAATGATTCATACTCTCTCTTCCTGCCCATGGATCAGCGTAGAGTTCACCCCGCGAGCTCTCAATTCGAAGGCAGATTGGGTAGCTAAGAAGACTCGAGAGAATATGTTACCAAAAGAGTGGCTAGATGTACTAAATGTATCTTTCCGGTAACCCAGTTTCCTGTTGCCTCTCCTTCACGATTAATGAATAAAAGCATCTTTAAAAAAAAAAAGACTAGTAATACAGTTTTTGTGCGGTCTATACAAACTGGATACACTTCGTACGTGGTTGTATAGTACTTTTAATTGATGTACAGACTGTATTTTTTGTACATGTTGTATTTTAAGTTTACACTTTGTATTGATATTTGTACAAGTTGTATACAAACTGCATACAATGGCGGAGATAGGGTGTTACGTGCCTAATTTTAGGAATTGATTATTAGTTTTGATTTATTATTATCTGTCTCTTAATTAGATTTTTAGAGATATACGATAAGTTTTGTTAGTGAGATATTATTTTAATTAGTGGTTGAGTTTATTTTGTTTATTAGTTAGAGAATTAGTCTAAGAGTTTAAAGGCTATATAATACCTTTGATTTACACGAATTATGGGAGAAGAAAAGAAAAAAAACTATTTAATTATTTATTATTATTTTTTATCATTGCCACATGCACTTCCTTCTTCCTCTTCTTCTACGCCGTGACCATCATCCATCTTCATCTTCAACCAATGGGCACGTTACATCCTTCTTCCTCTTCTTCTACGCCATGATCATCATCCATCATCATCTTTAACCAATGGGCATGTTACATATAGTATCAGAGCTAGATGTTTCATCGATGATAAAACCAAGCTTTCCAAGGTGCGTACGTGGGAATCGATAATCCACTGTCATGTATTTATCGTGCTGAAGAATATTTTAGATTCGTCAATATGTCAGACAATTGATGTAGGGTTATGATTGCACAAATATATTTGGAGGGAGAAGCTCAACGGTGGTTTTTAAAGTTCAAGAAAGAAGCTAACAACGAAATCACGTGAGAGGAGCTAAAAGTTGGGATGTGAACAAGATTGAAGGTCAACTTTCCACGATTTGTTGAAGATGAGGACCCTACGATTTGGATCTGCCAAGCCGATCAGTACTTTCAGTTCTATCATACTGTCGAGACTAACAAAGTTTTTATCGCTTCAATTTTCCTAGAAGGTGAGGCTCAACTGTGGCTTCGAGCGATGAAGGAGTCGGCACAAGAGATTTTGTGGGAGCAAGTGAAGGAATGGTTGTACACCAAGTATAGCTCGATCGAAAGCTCAGAAGTTTCTAACAGCGAGAATTTTACATTAGAAGAGCTTTCAGTCCAAGAATGCAAGAAAATAGATGAATCTTCAGTACACATCCAAACAAAGAATTCCCCGGTAACACTTTTTTATGGCTCTTATATTTCTCCAAGTGAAGATGCAGCAATTGAATCATATTTTATTTAGAGACAACATATCAACAAAACTGCAACTGATGGATTCCAACTCAAAGATGGGAATACTAATAATGAAGCTACTAGTTTGATGACTTTGACCATGGAAGACTCTACCGCCAATTTGGGTTGTGTTTCCTTATGTCTTTTGGTCAATTAGGATGAACCAGATGACAGACAGTTCAAGTTGTTCAATAATGGATGACGAAGAAGATAAGAGTCTACTTAAACCTTGAGGACAAGGTTCTTTTGGAGGGGAATGATATGTTACGTGCCTAATTCGGAATTAATTATTAGTTTTGATTTATTATTATTTGTCTCTTAATTAGATTTTTAGAGGTATACGATAAGTTTTGTTAGTGGGAGATTATCTTAATCTTAATAATCTTAATCGTAGTATGATATAATTTGTTTTGACACATAGGACAGAACCCTTCTCACAAATTTCCACATCATTACTTAATTTTTAAATCAAATTTCAATTATTTCTCTTTCTTTTCATTAAATGTTGAATGTAATTAAACACTCTATGAATGAAATTTTAATAACTTCATCTTCAACTATATTATCTTAACATAACTAATATATGAAAAATAATTTTAAACTATAGTATTTTAAAAAAATATTACATTTTTTTCTAAATACATAAATTATATTAAAACACTTTCTTAATAACTTCAATGATAATCATTCATTTTATATATATATATATATATATATATATATATATAATATATTATATATATATATATATATATATTATAAAAATTATAGACATGAAAAATAATAAACATAATATTTTGTAAGTTTTATAAATTTAAATTTAATAATTATTCAATAAAATGTAAATCAATTAGGTTAAATGACAATAATATGAATAACTTGATAATAAGCAATCATAAACACTTTTGGAGGTATCAGTGGTGCATACTTTCCTAATTTTAATTTATTTAAATAAATCTACGGATTTCTAATTATTCATTCGATAAATCAACATACAAAAAATTCATTTATTTATATTATGAGTTTAGGGATTTTTGTCATGAATCAAGTTCGATCATGTTGCATATTAGTAAGAATTATTTTTAAATTTTATGGAAGAAGTATGGACTTTTGATGAACGTTGTGAAGCGTATCAAATACTACTAAGATAAGAGCTAAGCATATCGTATTCCACTGGTCTTCTAATAATCGTCTACTCAAATGTAAAGACAGTCTACTCAAGATTAACACGTTGCGCGTGGTGTGAGTTCGACGACTTCGTTCACCAGAGCATTGGCAATCAACAGATCAACGGATTTTAATTCTCATTCAATCAGTTCTAAGACACCACCATAACTCCTGACCCTTAGGTTTAAGACTGGCGAACGTTCGCTCTATCCGATCTAGCTACCAAGATTAATTAGCCGCCCGAGTACGGTCGCTTCTTGGTGTTTTAAAGTAAGGCGAGCGTTCACTTCTATCCTTAGCTTAACAAGAATCTAATCTAGGTGATCAAGCCAGACAAGAAACATGAACAACGAAGAACAAACCAAACATGAAAGAGAAACTAATTGAACTTTGAATCTAATCACCGCCGATCCGTGACCGCTTTAAAGCCCTGGGTCACTTAGGGTTCATCTAGTCTAAGCTCTACGAGTTTAGTTACTCATGTTCATAACGACAGAATCAAAGACAAAAACAGAGTTTATCATGAAAAGGAAGAACAGATAGAAACTGTAAAACCTAATTAAAACGACTCTGGCAAAGCTTCGCTCTCCGGTAATCTTCAATCCTAGCTCCGAGTCTCCAAGGTGAAGGGATGGCGTCACGATCTCTTCCTGGCTCTTCGAACTCTAAAACTCTGCTCTCTCGAACTTTTTTAGGTCTGGAACTCGTGAAAGTTCTGAATTATGATGTGTATTATTCGGTATCTGATTTGGGCCGCCGGTTTAAGTATTTATACTTAACCCTAAATTGCCGGATTTATTAAGGATTTTTTCGGCGAAAACTTAAGAGTTTTCGCCGAAAACTTCTTTGTAAAATGCTGCTTCCGTCGACTGATTTTCCTGTGATATTTATGTGTAGAGTTTTCGGCGAGAACTTTGACTTCTCGCCGAAAACTTCTTCTTGTGATGCTCTGCCGATTCCTTCTGGAGTTTTCGCCGAAATTCTTAGGTCTTTTCGCCGAAAACTCTAGTGTAAAACGGGGAAGGATTTCTGTTAACTTGATTGACTTCTTGAACTGGTTCCGGTGCTGTTCCTCGGGGTTCCAATGCCTTAGACACGTCCTTGGCTACTTTATTTGATGACAAAAACCTGCGCTATCACGAAAACACTAGAAAACCATCAAATAGACCCGGAACGAGCCAAAGTAACACAAATGGCACGAGATAGAGCAGTTGAGTGAATATTCGCTATTCTACCCTAAAAACCATGTCTTAAGCAAGGAAATGTCGCTTAAATGAGGCTGATAATCACGTCAAATCGAGTGTCATCAACTTTCCACTATATTAAATAAAAAATGAAACTATGTACCAAAATAAATATCATTTGAAACTATGTACAAAACTAGGTATTTCCGCCGAGGACATAGGTGAATTCGCCCAAGGTACATGCAAATTCGCCCAACACCTAGGCGAAGTTCACCCGTGACATTGAAACGATTCCCTGACCAGATTCCTGACCGGTTCATATCAATAATTGGGGAATCTAAAACCTGGCAGACGAATTTGCCTATAGAATGGGTGAATTCGCCTATACTAAATGAATTTAAACCGTTATAAATACCTTGTTAGTTTCTGGTTATATATATCACCAAACCAAAGCATATTGTTATTACAAAGAGTTTTTCAACATCGAAAGATGGCCGCCCATAATAGTTTACGAGAATTCTAGATCCAGGTGTAGTGAGGGGGGCGAATCATCTAGGATTGGAGCGGCTTAGCATACGATGGGGGAGACAACGTCCGTCTCAAGATGACCAAACGAGCCAGCTACGAGAGCCTGGTCACCGTGTTCGGGAGGAAAATGGGGCTTGAACCGGATCAGATAATCCAATCATTTGACTGGAGAATGCCGATATTCATCCAGGGGGCTCTGTATCATTACGTTGCTCGGACGATATCAAATGATACTGGTGTGCAAGTCATCTACGACTTAGTTCGCCATCACCCAATTTTCAAAGTTGCTAGTTGTACGCCTTGATGGAAGAAGAGTCGTCCCACTTCTCCCAGGTGTCGGGGGTCATGCCAACTCAGAACGAAGAGTAGAGCCAAACATATGATGGATCATACATGTCTACCAGTCGTGTCGATCCGGAGGAGGAGGTTGATCAAGTGGGATTGCTGCGAGATGAATATGTCACGAACGTGGGTGACGATTGTGGCGACATCATGAGAATCTCCAACACCTACTCCATGGGCAAACGATTTCAGTTTCCAGAGAAGTCATACTGGTTGGTGAAGATGGAATTCTATTTGGGCCAGACATTCTCGATGAAAGGCCAACTGGTGTCCTTAATGAAGAGCCAAGCTGTCATCCACAACTATAAGTTCAAGGTCACCACCTCCAACACGAAGGAATGTGCCTTAAATAGCATCGAACCCACGTGTCCGTGGAGGATGCATTCTAATATGAACAAGAAATATGGCTTTTAGATTATAAGGCATCTCCACAATGGCCACATTTGTGACCGATCAACAATACTTGGTCCCCACCCGCAAATTGACGTGGCGCTCATCTCAAATGCAGGTATGCACATCGTCCGCACGGAGCCGGGCATGAAGGTGGAGACAGTGCAAAACTGCATTTTGGAGAAGTACCATCAGAAAATTTCGTACAGTAAGGCCTGATTTGGAAAGCAACGTGCTGTCCAGAAGTTGTACGGAGACTGGGTGGCGTCGTACAACAACATTGTGACAATTTTGAATGCTATTCAGCTCACCAACCCTGACACACAGTATGAGCTTAAAACCAATCCGTCGGGTGGCAGAAGGATGTTCAAAAGTGTATTTTGGGCATTTGGTCCGTGCATTGAAGCCTTCAAGTACAAGCAAGTTTTGTTGATGACTAGTATGTTTGATGGAGAATATCGGATCGTGCAATTGGCGTACGCCATAGTTGATCAAGAGGACAATGTTAATTGGGAGTGATTCATGGAGATGCTACAAAAACATGCAACCAATCGGGCCAACATCACAATCATCAGTGATTGACATAAGGGAATACAAACGGAAATGCGCAAGATTGGTCGAGGGTGGATTTGGCGGTGGTGCCTACGCCATTATGTCAGCAACTTCAACACGAAGCACCGCAAATCATTGCTCAAGGGTCACCTTTGGCACTTATGTATTTGGCGAATTAAGTACAATGTTTATGTCAATTTCCTTTTCGCAAGTACACGATGTATTCATACATGGTCTCCTGTAGGTTTGGAAGAGAACGTGCTGAAGTTTGAGGCAAAGAAGAAGAGATGAATTGAGATCCATGATTAACAGAATCTATGGAACCAAATGAGGATCAAATATTATGAAGCATGACCTACGAAAACATTGAGGGCGGCGACGCTCGGTGGGGAACCATGACGACAAACGCCCAAGAATGTGTCAACGAAGTACTAAAGGGTGTGTGACGTCTGCCGATGTCTTTTGTGATCGAGCACACATTCCACCGCATGGTTAAGTATTGGCACAACCGATGCTAAGAATATGCGGCGATGTTGGCACAGGGGAATGAGCTCACAGCTTACAGTCAGAAATTCATTTCCAAGTGGACGTCATGTTCGATCACACACTACGTGCTGCCATACGACGCGGCTAACGGAGTGTACGAGGTTAAGTTGGCTACAAACAATCAGAACCTTAGCGGTAATAACAGCTACGTTGTGTAGTTTGATGTCCGTTCAAACCGTAAGAAGAATTGCACGTGCGACAAGTTTCAGTGCTACAAGATACCTTGCTCCCACGCTGTAGCTTGTTGCATGTTCGCAGGTGCAAAATGGCGCCACTATGTTAGCCCCTTCTACCTGGTGTCTAAGGTTCAGCTAGTGTACGCCGTGTCCTTCCAACCAATATCGGGTCCTAAAGATTGGATCCCACACGACGGCCTGCCAGTGATCTCACAACCTCATCTTCATCATGGAAAGGGTCGTCCACGACACACTCGAATCAGGAACGAGATGGATTGGTGTGAGGTGGGTCAACCTAGTAAGTGCAAGACATGCGACCGCATGGGACATAATGCACGGACATGCGTAAGGCGTTCCCACGAAAGTGACGGGGCGTCTTCTAGTAACTGAGCGTGAAATAATGTACTCTTTCTATAAAGTGTTCAACTGTGCTTTTCCATGAATAAAATATTTTGTAATTCCGTAACAGTGTACGAAAATGTGCTGCATCCATCAGTGTCAGCTACCAAAAAAGATTCCCTGACTTGCAAGTTCAGAAATTAATTAGGTCAGAAATCCTTTCTAGGCGATTTCTCCCAGTTCTTGGGCGAATTAACCCAGTACTTAGGCGAAATCGCCTAGAAAGGATTTCTGACCTGATTAATCTTGAACCCTATAAGAACCCCATGTGACCATGAACTACACACACACCTCTCTCTCAAACCCTAAAGTTTCCAGCAGTCGTCATCTACGAAGCCCAGAATATGAACTCCACAGCCGTAGTAACAGTACGTACAATTATGTGGTGTTCACCTCATCTACTTTCTTTCAACTAATTACTGTTGCCTAGTAGTTACATATGTTGAGAGGATAATGCACAAGTTGAAGAAGCCGGAGGAGGAATTGTTCGTGTATGAGGAAACTGTAGTGAACTGCTAGTGTGACTTAAGGGCAACCAGATCCGTTCGACTGAGGGATCTGGAATTCTATTTCGGCTGCCCTCGTGAGAAGGAGGTAGAACAAGTCCAACGATTATATTTCGTGCATTTTTCTAGATTTTAAAACCCTCTAAGTTTGTTTTTCTGTTCTGTAGGACAAGGGGTGTGGTTATTTTGAAAAACTGGAGGTGCGAGAGGCCATCGATGATGCTAGGAGGGAGAAGGACAAAATCATTCAGCGGAAAACGATCAACTTATTGACAGTGTCCATCGAATTTAGGAGGAGAACAATAAGCTGACGACTTATGTCGATAGGCTGGTGAAGTGCAAGCCTTTGTGGAGTTATTGTAATGATAAAGAGTGACATCCTCGTGTTATTGGAGTTGTTGTTGTTTGTGCCATTATTATTGTTGTTGTTGTTTATGATGTTTATGTTGTTTATGTATTTTATGTTATTGCTGTTTATGTGGCTTATGTTGTTGTCGTAGCTGTTGTACTCTCGTCAAGTACTTTGAATTACTGTGGGAAGTTATGAATTGCAAGCTTTTAACTATCCAAACATTTCTCACAAAGACTAACATTACACAACAGTAACATAATAGTACATCAGTGAATCCATAAAATGACATACAAGTACATCTCATAAAACCAAACTCCGTGTAACAATAAAAGTGACATAAAAGTACATCAGATAAAACCAACATCTATGGAATACTAAAAATAACATGGAAATACAACTGATACAAATATATGAATCAACCCCTACGACCCCTCTGGCCGGCTCGCTGCTCATCTGTGTAGCAACGCGGGCATGCAACATAGAGCGATCACGTAAATCGTGACCTCTCAGTGGTGGTGTCGGGGTGGGCTGTGCACCTGGAGCCCAATTGATGAACGATCCAGAGCGGGTCAATCAAATAAACTACCAAGCTGGAATGCTAGGGTAGATCGTATTCCACGGGTCTTCTAACAATTGACTACTCAAAGAAGCTGGCAATTTACTCAGGTTTAACACTTTGTGCGTGGTGTGAGTTCCACAACTTCTAATTCTAGGAAATGCACGGAAATTAAAAATTAAAACTGAAAACAAATCGAAAGATTGATTGGTTAAACAAAGATTACAGACAAGCTTAGACTTTGAATCCCCCTTCATTCACACAGAGCATTGACAATCAACAGATCAGCGGATTTTGATTCTCGTTCAATCAATTCTAAGACACCTCCATAACTCCTTACCCTTAGGTTTAAGACTGGCGAACGTTCGCTCCATCCGATCTAGCTACCAAGGTTAACTAGCCGCCCGCGTATGGTCGCCTCTCGTAATGACTTAATTAACTGGTGCACTTACTAACGATTTATGAGTTACTCTTGCAGTGGATTAACCCTAACTGGTTCCTACGAAAGGCACACTCCAATGATTAGGTTAATTGTTTGATTTGATGTTTTAAAGTAAGGCGAGCGTTCGCTTCTATCCTTAGCTTAACAAGAATCTAATCTAGGTGATCAATCCAGACAAGAAACATGAACAATGAAGAACAAATCAAACATGAAAGAGAAACTGATTGAACTTTGAATCTAATCACCGCCGATCCGTGACCGCTTTAAAGCCCTGGGTCACTTAGGGTTCATCTTGTCTAAGCTCTACGAGTTTAGCTACTCATGTTCATAACAAAAGAATCAAAGACAAAGACAGAGTTCATCTTGAACAGAGGAAGAATAGAAAAGGATCTGAAAAACCTAATTAAGATGACTCCGGCAGAACTTCGATCTCTGGTAATCTGCAATCCAAGCTCCGAGTCTCCGAGGTGAAGGGATGGCGTCACGATCTCTTCCTGGCTCTTCGAACTCTAAACTCTGCTCCAGAACTCGTGAGAATTCTCGAGGTAATTCATATTATGTGGTATTATGAGATATCTTTTAATTGGGCCGCCGGTTAAGTATTTATACTTAACCCTAATACCGTCGGATTTGCCTGGAATTTTCGCCGAAAAGTTGTTTGAGTTTTCGCCGAAAATTCCCTTGTAAATGACTTGAATGCTCGGCTATTTTCTCCTGTGATTTTCGGACCGCCGGGTTCTCGGCGAAAACTTGGAGTTTTCGCCAAAAACTCTCTTTGTTGAACTCAGCCGATTTCTTCTTGAGTTTTCGCCGAAAACCTAGGGGATTTTCGCCGAAAACTTCAGTGTAAATGGGAGCAGGATTTGGTTCGACTTGATTGACTCCCTTGATCGATTCCGGTGTGATTCCTCGAGGTTCCAACGCCTTAGACACGTCCTTGGCTACTTTATTTGAAGGCAAATACCTGTGCTATCATGAAAACACTAGAAAACCGTCAAATAGACCCGAAACGGGCCAAAGTAACACAAATGGCACGAGATTGAGTAGTTGAGTGAATATTCGCTATTCTACCCTAAAAACCATGTCTTAAGCAAGGAAATGTCGCTTAAATGAGGCTGATAATTACGTCAAATCAAGTGTCATCAAAATACCCCACACTTAAGCTTTTGCTTGTCCTCAAGCAAACTGAATAGAAACGCTCATGTTCACAAATGATAATATTTATTAAATTGAAGTTCAATCAAACACAATGAATTATTATACAGATAATACCTAGAACAAGAAACCTAACATGCATACTGATCAACCAAACAACCTGGTCTCACTAAAAACTGCACACGACAAGTAATAGCAACCAATTATGCACGAATTTGACCTGACCGACCAGACTCCTCACGCAAGAAATATTTAGTAAACGGGAAGCTCTCACTCTCTGTGTTTAAGGACGTGTTTCTGCTCTCAATCATTTTCTGTTACTGAATTATGTCATAAGTTTGCAATTCGACCACATCTCCACCATTGTGACAATACGAGTAACTAGTCAAGAAGGACTTCCCTGCTAGGACTGTAACGAATTCTACACTACAAGGGTTTATGATGCGATGGATGATGGGAATGTATGATGATGGCTTTGGTGCGGTGTAGCTTTCGACTAACTTCCCTCGAATCTAGCCTGTGGCTTCCTACCTTCTAACTAGACACGGGTGGAATAGTGAACGCTCGTCCTATGATACCCTCAAACAACCTAGCACTTTATTTTCTGTACACAATTTTTTTTCTTTTGACTTCGTTCTTCCATCTGTAGGGAGAAGAACGTTTATTGAACTAAGAACTTTGAAACTCTTCTCTTTTTCTACTTTTTTCTTATTTTTCTTATTTTTCTTCTTTTCTTTTATTTTTCTTTGTGCCGATTCTTTCTTTTTAGTTGCTAGAGGGGTTTACACGTTTGGACATAATAGCTAAGACCACCTGTTTAATGGCTATAGGCAGGTTACCACAAACCAACTTCTGGTAGGTCAATCTAGAACTACAACCACAGGGGATCAACGGGGAATGAAAGAACGGGAAATGGTTGTAATGTATATCGAACCGAAAGAACAGGCCAAGCTCAAGGGTTTACACCTAATGGATTTAACGTTAGCTAGGCTATCTGGCTTAGTACCTGAATCTAGGTGCCCCTATCATTCTAGAACTCGTGTCATCGTGTGGTCTCGAGTAGGTCTCATGCAAATTCTAACTCATTCAAGCAAACAGAAAAACACTCAAAAAGAATTGAAATTGCAAGTTACGTGCAACGGATCAAAAGCTCACATTTGGTTTGCTAGTCGGATTCGGTCATTTTCATGCAATCAAGGCTACAAACTACAAGTGTGATTTTTAAAAATCTGTTCTGACCAGGCAATTTAGCATCAAAATATACACGTTGGTTCTCAGGTTCTAGGTTAAGCAGTCTAAGCATCATTATGAAAGATTGAACAACAACTTAACATCAAAAATCAAGAACTGAGCCATTCTAATGCTAGAGAGACTGGAAAGGAATCACGAGGCACACAAAAACACAATCAAGGGCAATCAAGTTCATGCAAGGTTCTCTAGCATCCTACCCCACACTTAAATCGTATTGTGTCCTCACATGACTAAAACTAGAGTTCAGAGTGGAGTAGAAGAACCTGGACCGAGATGGTAGGTGTAGGGGATGAACTTGGATCCTCGGAGCAGAGGGAATCTATCGAAACAAAGCAAAGGGAATCTCCCAATTGCCTACAAAACAAAAACAAATGAAAGGTAAAAAGGAAATTGGGACAAGTGTCCCGGATCCACACAGAAAAAAGTTTGATCAAAATCCGAAAAGAAGAAATAAAAATAAAGGACCAGAAAAGGAATACAACCCGATCACTGCTGGTCAGGCGCATCGAGAGGGGGATGTGGAGGGCGTCGCCAACCTGCCTCTGCCATGCCAGCTGCGCCTCATACCTCTCGTCAGTGCGGAACATGTGCTGCTGCATAATAATCCATCTGGCATCCTGAGTGGTGTTATCTGTGATCCGCCACTTCTGGAGTCGCTCGTACAGCTCTCCGACGTCAGCTGGATGCGGTCGGTGCTGAGGATGAGGTGTCTGGTATGGATCTGGAATGGGCGGCGGGGACTGGTGGTCATACCCGGCCTGATGATGTGGCGAGGGTATATGGTCGGCAAACTCCGCTCCTGGCCGAGGCTGCGGCTCCTCAGAATCATCTTCTTCCTCCGATTCCTCCTCGTGCTGGAGGGGAGGATCTGCCACTACCTGGGGACTAAGGTCCAACTCGAGGGCGTACTCGACCGCCAAATCGCCTCCGACGGTGTATACTCTACATCGTGGGACGTCCGGGCCATATTCGTGGCTGATACCGAGGGAGAGGATGAGTTGGCCGACGAAGTTGCCTCCCAGGAGTGAGCTAGGCGGATTCGGCTTCTGAGTCTTCTGGCGGAATATGCGTGCAAGCACCCACCCAGGATGAAGAGGATGACCTTCCCAGATGGCGCGAAGAAGAATGAGCTCCTCTCTGCGATGTGGTGGCAGCTCTTATCTGGAGCAAACAAAAGAGAACGACGCCAAACCATATGTATAAAGCGATAAAGAGGGTGAGAGAGGGACTTAACTGAGTTATGGAGCGTGGTCCGATCGCCTGGCACTCCAGTCATGTGGCTCCATAGCGAGTCGTACTCCTCTCAGTTGCCGGAGTTGTCCTCCCAACCGAGATGATGACCCTCGTAATGCTCCTGGGGGATGCCAAGGTGGGCGGCAAACTCATCGTAGGTGAACGACTTGTACAGCCTGCCAAGATAGAAGGAGACGACCTTATGGGGATGCCTCCTCTTATGCTCATCTAGCTCGAACGTGGCCTAGAACTCCTGGAGAGCGACGTCTGGGAAGTCAGCAGCTATGGTGGTCAGCTCCAAAAGTCCGACAGGTATCAGTGAGTCGAGCACATTCTGGTACCAGTCCTCGTTGTGCTCGAGGAGGGAATCCAAGGAAAGTGGGCGCACGTCAGCTCTAGGAACATGCTCGAGCCTCTGGTAGCGCTCGAAGTAGTGCACCGGTAGGCGGGCGACGGTGGGGTGGTACCCGACACGGCCAGGGAATGCTGGTGGAGGCCCGTGGACGGCGGGTGTGACAGGAGTGGAAGCTCGGGAGCTAGAGGCGGTGTCAAGTCGCGCCTTAGTCCTGCGCTCATGAGTGAAATTCCTATAGCCAGAAACGAAACCAGATTAATTAACTAATAACCCACCCCACACTTAGTAGAAAAACTCAATTTCACAAAGAAATGAGGAAAACCGAGTGGGGGTAAACAAATTAAGTAACCGGTAATCACAATAAATCACAAAGTATGCATATGTTTAGCCGGAAAGTTCATATCATAATTAGAGATTAGAAGTCAAACCGACATTCAAAAAGTCAACATTACAGCACATTGAACCCTAATCATGGCAATTACTAGCTCAGAGCGGGAAATGACAACATAATTATAAACTTAGATGGTAAGCACAGTAACATGAACGTGAATGAACACACATGGCAGCCAAACAAGCATAGATAATTCATGGTCAAACCGACATTTCTAGAAAGTCAACACCGCAACGAATCGATCTTTAAGCATAATAACACACGATCAAATGGTATTATGATTCAGCATAATTCTCCCTAAGCATGCTAGATCAGTCCAAAGCAATCAGCTAACCTAGTTCACACAAAACAGTCGGCACGCAAATCGAGGTGAACAAAAAAAAGTTAACTGAAGTCAACCCCAACGAAATTCAGCATTCAACATGTCAAAAGATTCGGAATGAAAAGTTCTACAACTTACCTTGAAGCCATAAGTGCTAAAATGAACGGAGAGAGAGAAATCGGAGAAAAATTGGAAAAATTAGGGTTTGGCAGAACGGGAGCTCTAGAGCTCCGATTTGACTGATCTACGGCTCAAAATGATCGAAAAAGGAGGGAAGGGGTGCAGCGGTGGCGGTGGGAAATGGGCGGCGGTGGCGAAAGAGTGGCGGCGGCGGTGGGAAACGGGCGGCGGCGGCGAAAGAGTTGCGGCGGCGGCGGAGGTTTTAAAACAGGGGAGGTTTTTTTATTTTTTTCCGAAAATGCAAAGTGAGGGGGGGAGAGAGGGCGACCGGGAAAATAAGGGGAAAAATTGTTTAATTTTGTCTCAGGTTTTCGGCGAAAATTTGTGCAATTTTTCGCCGAAAACTCAAGTTAAAATCGTCTGCCGGTTTTCAAAAGAGTTTTTTGCCAAAAAGTTTAGTTAAAATCGACCAGAAAACTCAGTGGGATTTACAAGGAACTTTTCGCCGAAAAATGGCACAGTTTTCACCGAAAAATGGCACAGTTTTCGCCGAAAAATTGCACAGTTTTCGCCGAAAAGTTTGACCTGTACGATTGAAAATATTTTCGCAATCCCGGCAAACTTTAGAAAATCACAATTAAATCGACAAAAATTGGAACAACCTCAAACAACTTGCGATTGCAACGATGACACACAGACTACACACGAAAAATAAGAAATCATGCAAACTGACACTTTTGGCTCCCCCAAACCGACTCTAAAATACTAAGTTTGACACAAAAGAAAAACTGACTCCAGCCGTGGGTTGCCTCCCACGAAGCGCTCTTGATTAACGTCCTTGAGCTGGACGATACCTGGACGGTATTAGAAGACATCCCAACTCAGGTTCTCCTTAATGCTAGCATCAGAGTTCATGAAGTAGAGCTTCGGGGCATCTCCGTCAAGCATAAATTTCTTCCTGTTAGTGTGTATGAGCTTGGTACGTCCATCGGGAAGGTGCTCCGTGATCTTGAACGGACCAAAGAGTTCTTTTGAGGGATCATCCTCGATAAGGAAAACGGTGAAAGGAATGAGAACGATCGGCTTCGTCTTCTCTTTAAACTCCGACTTTGTATCACCAGGATCGGTGATCGTCGGTATTTCCTTAGGAGATGCATTTGGCTTCTCCTTCAATACTTGCTCCGGCACCGGTAGCTCGGAAGATGGTGGTGAAACAACTGGTCTCCAGACCATTTGAGTCTTCTTCTTCTTCTGGTTCTTTCTCCGCGACCTGCCAGGTTCCTTGTTTGGCGGTGAAGAAGAGGCTTTCAGTTCCTTCTTCTTTGGCGACTTTTGAGCAGAAGATTTTGGTTTCTGTTTGGTAATCTGTCCAACATCTGCAACAATAATTGATCTAGGAATATTAGAAGAGACGTCAGTAACGGAGTTGACCAGAGTCAACTCTACAGTTTCAACAGCTAGACAATGAGATTCTTCATTCAAAGGAGTATATTTCATTCCGTCTTTAAGGCGAAACGTTATTGTGTCCTTACCAACCCTCAAAGTCAAGGAACCATTTGGAACGTTAATTTGCATTCCAGTTGGTGCCATGAAGGGTCGTCCTATGAGAATGGTAGAATCATCCTTACTAGTATCTATGATCACATAGTCAGCTAAGAACGTGAAAGGACCACATTTAGTAACAACGTCTTTTATCTCTCCTCTCAGAGTTTTCAGTGATCTATCAGCAAAGACAAGTTGTGTGCTAGTTGGTTCAAGTTCTCCTAGGTTCAATTTTTCAAATAAACTCATAGGCATAACATTGACAGACGCGTCTAGATCAACCAAACTACGTTCTATCTCAACATCATTAATAACTAGAGGAAGCGTGAAAGAACCAGGATTAGAACACTTAGCTGGATATGGCGATGAAGGTTTCTTGATACGAGCGGCAGGATATCCTTCTTTACCTCCCCACATGCCAGTCTCGATCCTTGCGTTCGGTAGCAATGCTCTTGGAAAAGGAGGTTTCACGTAGTACGAAGCAAGAGGAGGATCATACTCCTGAGGCGCCTCCTTCGGTGCTTCCTTCTTCTCTGGAGCTTCATTAGTCCTGCATAAATTAGAAGAAGCATTAGTAGACAAGGCTGTTGGATCTTGAATAGATACCATCTTGGCTTGCTCTTTTCTCGAATTTGGCTCGGTTTGGCTTGGAAGTTGGCCAAACGGTCGACCAGATGCTAGCATGCTAGAGATCTGGTTCACAGCCTGCTCAATTATTTGACCGGATGCAATCTGTTCTTGGTTGAGAAAGATTGGGCCTTGAACTGACTGTCGTGATCATCAAGTCTGGTGATGATCTGACTAAGCTTCTTGTCTAGTTCACTGATGTTGTTGTCCCTCTGATGTTGCTGCCCCGGATTGCGGTGCGGCGGCTGATAGACACTTGCTGGCGGATGGTTCGACTTCTGATCCTGAGCTGGACCAATTGGTTGGCTGTTCTGGTTCTGACCGTGGTTCTGGTTGGCACTGGCATTGTAGGGAGGTCTATCTTGATAATTCCCCTGTTGCCTGAAATTTTGGTAGCCAACATAACCGTTCTGATTGTTGCTGAAGCCTTGTTGAACGAAATTGACTTCTTCGGCAGACCAGACTTCTATTTTACCAAAATTCTGGCATCGGCCTCCATTATGCGCACAACCTCCACACCACTCGCAATCGGCAACTAGACAGCGGCTGCCGGCGGCTTGATGGGTGTAGAAGACTTCTTCAGATGCTTCTCTACTTCTGCCTTGATGGTTGCTTCGAGATCGAGCTTGCTTCTTGTTTCTTCAGATTGTCGCTCCCAGTTCCTTGACTTGGAAGCACAGTTAGCGAAATGAAGAAGAGCAGCTTCAAGTGTAAGTGTAGTGCAATCCCCTTCAGCTAGGAATTGACCCATTTGGCAGATTCTTCACGAAGACCTCGAGCAAAGATTTCAGCTAACTGCCTCTGCTCGAAACCGTGGTGAGGACAGTTGTAGAGAAGTTCTTGGAATTCATTCTAAGTATCATATAAGCTCACTCCTTCCTTCTGAGAGAATCGGGCGATGCTGTCCTTGAAAGCTGTGGTTCTGGAGGGAGGGAAGTACTCTTCGACGAAGTCTTGAGCGAGAGTCTCCCAGTTGGTGTAGTATCCAGGTGGTTTGCTAGTAAGCCACCTCTTAGTAGCGCCTTTCAGAGAGAACGGGAAAGATCTCAAGCAAAGAGTGTTCTTGTCGAGATTCCCATTCTTGAAAGTGCCACAGAGATCAATGAAATCCGCCAGATGCGTGCACATATTGTCTAGTGGCCTGCCTTCAAACTGTAGATCCCTAGAGATCATAGTCAAGAATGGAATCTTGATCTCATAGTCAGGATCTCCTTCAATGCGTGACACGGCAATGGAAGATCGAACGCTAGTCCCGCTCGGCTTGTTGTAGTCAGCTAGACTCTTCTGTGCACCGCCTGGTGGTGGTGGTGGTGGATGACCGCCTGGTGGTGGTAACTGATCAGTCATCCTGGGAGATGGAGGAGGTGAAAGTGATTCGGTGTATGAAGCGGATAAAGTTGACGGTGAAGTTGGAGATGAGGAACTCTCCTTCAGTTCCTCGATCTTGATCGGAGTGACGGATGGAGGTGGATTGGTTCTACCTCTCCTTAGAATCTGTGATTGTCTTGGCGGAGTAGAACTACCTGGTCTCTCTACACTCTTAGCCTTGTCGTCCTTGGCGGTTTGAGAGCGCGTGAGAGGGCGACGATGCATACACATGTGAACAACCTACAAATGACAAAAACAAACAAAACCAGTGTAAAATCGAAGTGGATGGAAAGGTGAAAGATGGAAAGTAGAAGAATAAGATGCCAGTTCTTCTTTCAAACAATTAAAAGAAGTTCCCCGGCAATGGCGCCAATTTGATGAAACGATGCAGAGCGGGTCAATCAAATAAACTACCAAGCTGGAAAGCTAGGGTAGATCGTATTCCACGGGTCTTCTAACAATTGACTACTCAAAAAAGCTGACAGTTTACTCAAGTTTAACACTTTGTGCGTAGTGTGAGTTCCACGACTTCTTATTCTAGGAAATGCACGGAAATTAAAAATTAAAACTGAAAACAGATTGAAAGATTGGTTGACTTAACAAAGACGACAGACAAGCTTAGACTTCGAATCCCCCTTAGATCACCAGAGCATTGGCAATCAATAGATCAGCGGATTTCGATTCTCGTTCAATCAATTCTAAGACACCACCATAACTCCTTACCCTTAGGTTTAAGACTGGCGAACGTTCGCTCTATCCGATCTAGCTACCAAGGTTAACTAGCCGCCCGGGTACGGTCGCCTCTCACAACGACTTAATTAACTGGTGCACTTACTAACGATTTATGAGTTACTCTTGCAGTGGATTAACCCTAACTGGTTCCTACAAAAGGCACACTCCAATGATTAGGTTAATTGTTCGATTTAATGTTTTAAAGTAAGGCGAGCGTTCGCTTCTATCCTTAGATTAACAAGAATCTAATCTAGGTGATCAATCCAGACAAGAAACATGAACAATGAAGAACAAATCAAACATGAAAGAGAAACTGATTGAACTTTGAATCTAATCACCGCCGATCCGTGACCGCTTTAATGCCCTGAGTCACTTAGGGTTCATCTAGTCTAAACTCTACGAGTTTAGCTACTCGTGTTCATAACAAAAGAATCAAAGACAAAGACAAAGTTCATCTTGAACAGAGGAAGAAAAGAAAAGGATCTGAAAAACCTAATTAAGATGACTCCGGTAGAACTTCGATCTCTGGTAATCTGCAATCCTAGCTCTGAGTCTCCAAGGTGAAGGGATGGCGCCACAATCTCTTCCTGGCTCTTCGAACTCTAAACTCTGCTCCAGAACTCGTGAGAATTCTCGAGGTAATTCGTATTATGTGGTATTATGAGATATCTTTTAATTGGGCCGCCGATTAAGTATTTATACTTAACCCTAATATCACCGGATTTGCCTGGAATTTTTGTCGAAAAGTTGTTTGAGTTTTCGCCAAAAATTCCCTTGTAAATGACTTGAATGCTCGACTATTTTCTCCTGTGATTTTCGGACCGCCGGGTTCTCGGCAAAAACTTGGAGTTTTCGCCGAAAACTCTTTTTGTTGAACTCAGCCGATTTCTTCTTGAGTTTTTGCCGAAAACCTAGGGGATTTTCGCCAAAAACTTCAGTGTAAATGGGAGCAGGATTTGGTTCGACTTGATTGACTCTTGGATCAATTCCGATGCTATTCCTCGAGGTTCCAACGCCTTAGACACATCCTTGGCTACTTTATTTGACGGCAAAAACCTGTGCTATCATGAAAACACTAGAAAACCATCAAATAGACCCGAAACGGCCCAAAGTAACACAAATGGCACGAGATAGAGTAGTTGAGTGAATATTCGCTATTCTACCCTAAAAACCATGTCTTAAGCAAGAAAATGTTGCTTAAATGAGGCTGATAATCACGTCAAATCGAGTGTCATCACCAATACTCTCGAACAGCTCAGTCTCCGAGTACTCTTGTGAGCCCCACTGCTGGCTGGTCCCCATATGGTTGGCTGCTGCTAGAAGCACCTGGATGTCCGCGCGGGGGGGGGGGGGGGGGGGGGTGGGTGGTCGACGCGTACTGCTGATATGGCTGGCTTTGGGTATGCATCTGTGGTGGGTCCCTGAACGAGTAAGTCTGCGCGTCTGACCAATCCTCGCTTCAATGATAGTAGCGTTCTAGTGTGTAGTCGACATCACTGTGCGGTCTTCCAGCGTGGTCGACCGGATCCAGCCCTGTACTGTGTCTTCTCTGAGGGATTGGATATCCCTCGTAAGGTGTGTACGTCTGATCATGTGAGGCCCGCCGTGGGGGGTGTGGTCCTCGATCGGGAAGCCGCTCATATCTTCCACTAGCAGCCAAGCCAGATCGAAGCACGTGGGCCATATCAGCATCAACATTACCCCTGACCCTACACATAATGGTGGCGCGCTCTAGGAGTCAACCTGAAAAAAATCAGAAGATTTCAGATACTTTCAATGACTAACTTGGATAATATGACATGAGTAGTTGGTCATGAACCATCATCTAGAACTGTGCACCAGCGTGAGATATGGCCATGCGAGTCTGCCTCCTGTACCACTCGTCATGGAAGTGGTGCCGCAAATCATCCTGTGCGTCCACGCAAGTGGCCAAATGCTCAGCCCTCTGGTCCTAGAGAATGATGTACTCTCGTAACCTAGCCTCCCAATCCTGGACCAACGCTCTAAAATCTGTAGCTAGTAACTGCTCCACACGGCTTGCTGGCTCTGCGTTTCGTGGGACTCATTGATCGAATCCGAACTATCGGATACAATGGTCGGGATAGTGTGCCATGCGATGCAGTCTACACACAACATAGGGGTAACAGACTGCCACAAGGGATCCACCTCCAACTCATACTCCTCAGTGCGGCATGAGTACGACATCCACTGGAAAAAGAGGAAGACATAATGATATTGTAAGGAAGAAGTAAGAAAATGAGATACCTAAGTGAGAGAAGGATACAAATCCTAACCACGAACTCCGTACACCGGTCTAGTGCATAGCATATCTCATCCAGCCGCATATCCTTCTGATGTTGATGGCCAATGATGATAGGTATCCAGCGTAAACCACGCGGAACAGAGTCATATACAGGAGGGGCAACTGCCTCTGTGTAGCGATCTGCAATGTGCGGAAATCTTTCCAGGGTCCAAAGCTGGACCAACAATGTGAATCCTCCGATGTCACCACTACCCTTCTGACTGCCACCGGTGAAGAAGACCGCCCTCCCCATGACCTTATACAACCCATGCTAGGACCGCACTACCCCAACTGAAGGAAGATGCAATAAGAGGGTCCTCAATAAGTGGTAGGAGGTACACCGGTATGTGGTCCCCACTCCGGTCAGCCAGTAGAATGGCGCCAACAAGAACCCAAGTGAACGCCTGTGCGTAGATGGTAATTACCTCTGGTGGAGCCTTAGCCGAAAGACGGTCGAACTACCGCTTAACCCACGAAACCCTCACTGTCGATCAACTAATAACTTTAGCAGGAGGTGTGACACCCAACCACTACTGGTATATCTCACTTGTAGAACGCCTGTCCGGAGCTACAATAACCGGAATTCCCCTAGTAGGAAGCCCCGTAAGCATGCACCTCCACATTCTCCAAGGTGATAGTCGCCTCGCCCTGAATCAGGTGGAAGGTGTTCGTCTCCGGTCGCCACCTTTCAATAAGTGTTGTGACGAGCTCCTTACACAGTGTGGCACCGAGTATACGGCAGACCTCTCAGAGCCGGCACGTTGTGAAGAATGACTTGAACTCTAGACTCCATGTGAGCGAAGAGCTACGCTGGTGCAACTTCATGGGCTTGTACTTAGTAGGGCTACTCCAAACTAACCTGGTCTAATGCTTGTTCTCCCCCAGAGTAGAGAAGCATCCTTAGGTTGAGGGCTACTTCCCTCGGGGGTTTGATCAACTAATGGTTCATCCCATCCGTAGTAAGCCATCTATACTATAGTAAATTGCTATGTTAATATACATGGTAATATGTTTATTTTTCTATAGGTAAAAGTGAACTACCCTAATTCTCACTATAATGCAAAGTCAGATTTTGTAGTCCTAATCCATAAACATCCTATATAAATCAGCTAGACTAACAATGTCGTACAAAAGACTAACAACCTATCTATAATTAAATTAGATATTCATAGTTCACACTCAAATAAGAATATTAATAATGTATACACTACGTACCTATTGTAAAGGTCTAAACTGAATACCCTCTGCGAGACACGAACGTTCGTTGCTTAAAAATCCTACAACGTCAATAGGATGATGTCAATAAATAACCCCTAACATTCCCAAATTTTATCTTAAACCCTAAACATTCCTAAACTAATTCTCTGACCTAAATCCTAAACTAATTAATTCTCTATTATACTAAAATAAACCAAGAGAGGAAGGGGAGAGAGACTTACCTTGGCTTTGGGGAGTTGGAAGAAGGGGTGTGGAGTGGAAAAATGGGGCTGCTGGGTTTTTATAGGAATGTTGGGCGAATTCACCCAATCAGCTTCACTTCGCCCAGCCGTTGGGCAAATTCGCCTATTACCCAGGCGATGACATTTATTCGGTGATTGGACCGAATTAACTCAACTTCGCCTAGGTGTTGGGCGAATTCGCCTGTACCCTGGGTGAATTCATCTATGCCATAGAAGGAAATACCTAGTTTTGTACATAGTTTCAAATGATGTTTATTTTGGTACATAGTTTCATTTTTTTATTTAATATGGTGAAAAGTCCAAAGAAGTATATTCATAGAATTGGTGTATTTTGATTTATGAGAAATAAGGTCCACTAGATAACGAGTTAATAAGATTAACGAGTCAATTAAATTATCAATAGATTGGACGGTGATTATCATGTACTTAAATATATTATTTACTTTTTCCATGGTTGTTGTGATTGGATATTGAGGAGTTACACAAGGTAATTATCTAAATTTGAGGAAAAGATGTTGGTGGTACATATAATTCTTTTTTACTAATTAAGCAACTTATAATAAAAAAAATTTGTGTATTTTTACGTAGTATTAGATTCATGATTTTTTACTATTATCCAAATTCGAATAATATTTTTTTACCTATTTTTGGTTTAGAATTTGGCTCATCCTGTATACCAATATTAGTTTCGCTATTGACTACATACACTTTGTACACTCTGTACAAACTGTATACATTTCACATGCGATAGTCGATGAATTCAAAAGTGATGTTCAAACTTACCAGAAGGAGATTCGCTAGGCGAGAGTGCAAGAGATTATTAGCAACCTGCCCGAAGGTGAGGACTACATTTTTATATGTAATTATATATACTACATTAATCACAACCCTATTTTTTTATTTTTTATCTAACGGTTTTAATAGAGAAAGAACATTAGAGAGATTTGTGGGATGACATTCATTAATCGTGAATATAATAATGGAGGTGTATTATTATTTATGTTTTCCATTTAAGGAAGGATATAATTAACTTCCTCAATTTGGTTATTACTTTAAGGATTACGGTAAAAGAAAGAGGGAAGACTAATCATAATCCCTAACTTATGAGTTGGTTACACAAATGGTCACCGACCTTTGGCCAAATAAGCCAATACTCACTAACCATTAAAAATTTTCCTTTCATTACTGAGCTTTGGCCCATTATCCTAATAGTTACTAGCGTCTACTGACATTCATTTTTCAGTCCAACCGCCTACGTGGCGATGGCAAGCCAATTACCACATCACATAAAGCTGCCACATCAGTCCTATCTACCCAAAATCAAACCCACACCCAACCTAATTACTCACCCGACCCAATTACCCAATCTGGCCAAAAACTCAATCGAGCCGAAAAACCAGATCTGGTCGAAGAACCTCCATGTACGCGGATGGACAAAAAATGAATGTTCGTAGACGCTACTTACCTTTAGGATAATGGAAGAGAATTTTTTTAAAGATCAATGAGTGTCGGGTTATTTGGCCAAAGTCGGTGACCATTTGTGTAACCAACCCCTAACTTATGATTACATTGTGCCAAACTATTTTCCTTGTCGGAATTGAATCGCCGAACTAGTGCCCTCATCGGAATAAGTTCTTCGAACCAGTGTCGTTGTCGGAATCGGT
This sequence comes from Linum lewisii, assembly GCA_034768395.1. Taxonomy (NCBI): domain Eukaryota; kingdom Viridiplantae; phylum Streptophyta; class Magnoliopsida; order Malpighiales; family Linaceae; genus Linum; species Linum lewisii. The sequence continues at coordinate 61,644,295 of CM068296.1, forward strand.
TAGTCATATTACTGTCGTCGTCAGAATCATTTCGCCATACTAGTGTCGTCGTCGGAATCGGTTCGCCGTACTAGTGTCGTCGTCATAATCAATTTGCCATACTAGTGCCTTCGTCGGAATCGTTTGGCCGTACGAGTGCCCTCGTCAGAATCGAATCGACGAACTAGTGCTGTCGTCGGAATTGGTTCGCCGAACTAGTGCCGTCGTTGGAATCGGTTCCCCGTGCTAGTTCCATCATCGAAACCATTACGCCGTACTAGTGCCACCGTCGGAATTGTTTCGCCGAACTAGTGTCGTCGCCGATTCCAAACTAGATCCGTACCATCGTCGGAATTTGATTCTACGACGAAAAATATTTTACCAGACAGGAGGAACCGGTCTTCCCCTTCCCCTTCTTTCCTGTCATACTAGTGTCGTCGCCAAATCCGTCGCCGAATTAGAGCCGTACTGTCGTCGCCGAATCCGTCGTTGAACTAGTGTCGTATCGTCGTTGGAATCGTAAAACCTTTGAATCCGGTTTTGTGGGGAAGAAAGAAGGACTCCATTTGTGGCTGTAAAAAAAGGTAAGAAAAATATTCTTTTTTTAGTCTATATGTTTATTACCTTTTTTGTTATAATGTAATTAAATGTCCCTCCCTTGTTTTATAACCACAAGATGGAAGACAGTAGAGATCAATGAATTAAATTCATGTAGTATAAAAAATTATTGATTCACTGTAGTCACAGCAGGCGAGCTGGTTATCCTTGGTTTGGCTTCAGGATACTTGTATGATATTTATTTGAGCATTCATTAATAAATTGGCCGCCACTTAAAAAAATTAAGCATAGATTAGTTTCCAAGTAACAATTAAGTGGTCATAATAAAGCCAAATTATTTATATTTCTGGCTCATTTTTTGGAAGAAAATTGAGGTTTGCCGTAAAAGAGGCCCATTAAGTGATTAATCCTAATAGGATTTTGTAGAGAAACTCAAGACGGTTTGTGGTTTCTTACTAGAATGATTTTTCACGTAAAATCGTTATATTGTCTCTCTCGGTCATATATCTATTATAATTCATTGCTTTTCGATTTCTAACCGTTACAATGAGTAGTTAGTTGATTGATCACATACTAGTTAATTAATCAAGGAGTTTGGAAAAACATAATAGAAAAATATCTAAAATCTAGAAGAAGAATCTGTGTAGACATATACGAACAGAAATAAAAGGAACACGTACGCATTGGTAATCCGTATTGTTAGGAGATGGCTCGCCAGTCGCCACATCAACAATATTATCTGGCAACATGATTATCTACACATATACAGTCTACTACAAGAAGGAATATGAATAAAACCAAAAATATCAGTTGTCAGCGTTGGTAAAGATGAGCTCTATTCTAAATCAAACTTTAAGGTTGCTATCTCAGCAATATGTAACCTTTTCATATATATTCATTCACAGCATCAATTCGAATGATGGGAATATATAATCACCAATTCTTACAAGTAAATGTCAAAATCAAATGCTAACAACTAGAGCCCCTAGTCGGCATATCTGCGCCTAGTAACTTCGATGCATGATGTCGACTGCATGCTATTATGTTCTGAATGAATATGATTGATCCATGTAACACCTAGCTCACCCCCTAGCTAGAAGATTATTGATACTCCCCTTTGTTTGAACCAATCAAATTAAATCTCATTCCAGATCTAATCTGAGCTATCCATAACTAAATTATTTCCTAAATTTAAAATAATAAAAATTAAAATAACTAAAAATCACTTCACTTGAGCCCTACTATTTCTTGTTGCAATGTGATTTATAAGCTGATATCAAAGGTTATTGCTAACAGAATGAGTGTTGTGCTTCCAAGCTTAATTGGTCCTTCTCAGTCAGCTTTTGTTAAGGGCCGTCTGATAAGTGATAATATACTGCTGGCGCATGAATTGTTGAGAACTTATAGTGCTAAAACAGTCTCCCCCAAATTAACTGTGAAGATTGATTTAATGAAAGCATTTGATAGTGTGGATTGGAAGTTTCTTCTTGAAGTTTTAAGAATATGAAGTTCCCTCTTCTGTATGTCTACTGGATTGAAAAATGCCTAACCTCGACCAAGATTGCAGTGAATCTTAATGGTACTTTGTGTGGGATTTTTGAGGCTAAGAAAGGTTTGCGCCAAGGAGATCCTATTTCACCTTATCTGTTTGTTATTGTTATGGAAGCTTTGAGTAATATGTTTAATGATGCAGCTTCTAAAAAGGTTATTAGGTATCATCTGTGCCTCTGTTATGGTGAACAAAATTATTGAAGACATTAGATTTTTTGCAGAAGGTAGAGTAGAGGAGAGAGCAATTTTAGATAGTGTATAGATGCTTCTTTGTTTAGAAGTAGTCTCTTGAGTTTTTAGTTTACTCTCGTTAGTATGTACATATCTGTTTTTTGATGAAATGCAACCACTTATTCATCAAAAAAAAAATCACTCCACTTTAATTTTATTAACAAATAGTCATATTTTTTTATTTTATGTTCATATTAAGATTTATGATCATCAAATTAACTTATAATCATCATAATAACATCAAGTACATATCAAATACAATTTTTATAACTTTTCAGGATTCAACTAGTCATTCAACTCCTTCCAACATCGGGACCGGCTTTCTTGATGGCATCAAGAAACAATATCAGTCGTTAGATCATATCACGTTAATCTAACGATTGAGATTGCAAGGAAAGAATTGGAATTTACAATAATTATCTTACTTCCCTTGTCAGTCGTCGGTCCACCTTTTTAGTAATAATAAAAAGTATGTAGGGGTTTGAAACCATGACCTCCTTCTCTAAAGTTTAAACTCTTGCCATTATGACACTTATCATTATTGATATTGGTTAATAATAAAATTATTTTATTAAGGAGTATGCAATTACATTTTTATTTATTTGTCCTCAAATATTGTATTTACCTCTGTTTATATAACACACAACATTCCATAGACATTAACTAATGTGAAATAGGAAAATCAATTATTATTAAACAGGTTAATGTAACTAAAACCATAATAGTATAATACTATGGACAAACATGAACATAAGCACATTATTTTTTTGCCAATTCTACATAGACAAATGCATAGTCAGTCTTTGCTTGTCCATTCTTTTCAATCTTTTAGTACTCATCTTGTATTTGTTTCTCTTCTCTAATTTTCAAAACTCATGACAATATTCAATGGAAGATGCATCTGTGTCGAGCCACTAATAACAATATTGTACTTATTTATAGTAAAAGCGTTTATTATCCACGAGCACACCCACAACTCGTATTCGTACCTATTAACAAAACGGTTTGAACTACGCCTCAAATTATATAGAATTTAATTAAGAGATATATAATTTATTAATTATTTAAAATGTATGTCTTACCCATTCAGTTGACATGGAAAACCTTTAGGAACTATGCCGTCAAACTCACTAATATTTGGTTCTCCTTGTTAAGACGCCTTCAGGTATATAATTTGAAACAATTCACTTATAAAGTCCATCTATAAAAATTAAACTACAAAAAAATATGAATATAACACTTATTAATTTTTTACCTTCAAAAACTTAAAAATTTCTCAGTTACCATATTTTGGATTGCACACACTCGATTTTGATATGTGTTTGAGATAGAGTCAGAATCCGTAGCATGTTGACTTTTTGTAGATGGACTATCTAAGTTTAACAAGGATAGTTTCTCACAAAAAATTAGTAATACATAACCAGTGCCGGGGAAGACAAAAAACTGCAGCCCACCAAGGAAAAAATAAATGGACTGACTAAATAATTATAGAAAACCAAATCAAACTACTAACAAGCAAAAACCTACCATGTAACACCCCAATTTTATGAAATGTAAAATGACAACGTGTCCCAGGACAGACGACGACTCAAAGGTTGAAAAATACAACTTTGACCAACCACTTTCAAACCAACCATAAAACTAGGGTATTAACCGTCAAAACATTTACAGCGGAATTGGGCCCAACGACTTGAGAGCAAATCTCCAAGTCGCCATTACACCGTCTCATGATCCACTGCTCCGGCACGCCTTAAGAAACTCCGGTGGTCCGTTGCTTGTCCAAGAAATTCCTGCAAAACTGGTGGGTGGCTCGGGGTCAGTCCATTATCATGAATATTCCGTATAAACATGAATAAACACATTTAATGGAATTAACAACGCAACCTAGTAATTCCATACTCATCCTTCCGTAACAGAGATTACCGTTACTGTTTATCAAATGACTGGTCACAAGGAATATTAATCCAATATTCCAAACCCGACCTATATGTGAAACATGAACACACATAATCACGAGTCAATAATACATCACATGAACTATTCTAATAGTACCACACAATATCGAGATCAAACCCGAACAGCTTTCATCAATCAACAGGGCGTCCCCTCTTCCCGCCTAGCTAACCTCTACGCCATCATCGATAAGGCTTTATTCTGAGCCTGTAATAGGAACTTCACAAGAGTAGCTATTCTTCCGGACTATGAATCAATTGGGGCTATCAATACCCAACTCCCATCATCTGGTCGAGGCTTATTCCACCCACCTCTTATCATCCGGTTGGGCCATCCATACGCATCTACCGTGAATCGATTGGGGCTAACAATACCCAACTTCCCTCACCCGGTAGGAACCCGTATCCATCGATGTTCCCGGCAGAGGACTAGCTACCGAGGCTTTACTTTCCACCTGTATACACTAGGTGCCAAACATCATCAGATAACATCATGATTTAACCATCGTCGAATCAAACATAATTCGGTATAAAACCGATGGTTTCGGAAAGATGGAACTTTCCGTAGAAACGACACCTTGTTGTCAAAACCAAGACTTTACGTCTTAATTTCCAGGTAAGTAGGGGAGTCACTTGGACTACTTAAGTCCCTCTAACCTTAGGCATCATAACTTTATAAACCGGGTTTAATGAGGATCCGTGTCACTCATTAACTCTGGACAATCATCAAACAACAGTTAGTCATCCAAATCATCAAGGTATTATATACCTGCAAGTAATAGAGTTATAATCTATATGGATTTAACAATCCATCACATCATCCATTAATTTGACTAATCAACCAAAGCAATTGAAGCCACATCGTTTCACATACGATCATATTCCGAGTTAAATCCAACCCTCGGAAGATAGCTGATCTATGGGTGATATATAAGTCCTCGTAATAATATTATAACAATTATTACTTTATACTAAGGAATTATATTCCATAGGAAGTATAATACTTATCCGATAATCCAACAATTCAATTCGTCCGATAAACCCATCGTTCCGTGAAAAGGTAAATACCGGGGTTCATTTCCAAAATAATCGGAATGGAAATACTTAATTAAACAATTTTAGTATTGAACTTATCGGAAAAAACCAACTCAGATGGGTTAATACTAGGGGTGGCTAATGGTACGGGCTCGGGCTCCCGTACCCATTAAGCTTCGGGTAGTGGGTACCCATTACATACAAAAGCAATCCCGAAGCCCGAACCCGAACGGGTAGTGGGTACCCACTAACCCGAACGGGTTCGTTACGGGATACCCACTAAGCCCGATACGAAGCACAATTTTTCATTATTCCAACTTAATCATCGATTACTTAAGCAGCAACCTAATTGTATGGTTGAATGCAGCATATAAGATAAAAGGGTTGTTTGTCAACGTCTTGTTGCATTGGTTCAATACAATTGTGAGAGGAGCAGAGCATAAGTGAGAGGAAGCCAAGGTTGCATTGTTGCATAACATAAAAACGAGTTTGAAGAAGAGCAGAGCAGTAGTGAGAGGAAGCCAAGGCTGCCAAGCTATATGAGCCTAACTGAATCAATCAACCAAGGCTAAGCAACAACAATACAAGGCTTGGAGTAGACATTCTTGCCACAGTAGAAACCAAAATTAGGTGGCATTCTTTGAAAGAAAGTAAGAAACGACATCATCAATTCATCATCATCAAAGTCGAGCAGCCAAAAAATTAGGGTAGCAAAGTAATTTCGGGCTCTTAGTGGGTAGTGGGTAATTTCGGGCTCGGGCTCGGGGTACCCGTATGGACCTAGACCCATCCCGAAGCCCGAACCCGTTCGGGTTCGGGCACCCACTAAGCCCGACGGGTACAATACGGGTTCGGGAATACCCACTACCCGCGGGCCAGACTGCCACCCCTAGTTAATACTCGGTTAACAGTAAATAACCACGAGAATTATAAGAACCTTAATTTAAACATATACGAGTCCAAAATACGGCCCGAGTACCTCACTCATTGATCCGGTTCCCGTCGAACGATTAATTCGGAATAATCACAATATTTGGTTAGTGACAAAGTTTAACCAAATAGCTATTTAAATTGAGGAATTAATTAATTAATCCAAGAAATTTACCCCCTTAAACCAACCCACCTTATAAATCGAGTCGGTTGACGGTCTCGTAGCTTGAATCAGATGGAAACAAGGAATTAACGGACTTTCGTAACATCCGGGCCAAATTGTACTAACTGAAAAGTTAGTTGGGCCAAATCTGTCACAAATTGACAGTTAGGGATCAAACTGTCACAAGGGAAAACTTCCAGGGTCAAAATAACAAAGGAAAAAGAAGGAGGGACTGAACTGTCACCGTACGAATTTTGGGTGACCAAATGGCATTTTTTGCCATCGTCTTCCCGATTTGCAGACGCGTTCGGCCGCCGCCGTGTCTTCGCCAAATCCGATCCAATTACCCCATTAATTCTACCCGAAAACTCAATTAAATAGAGGGGAAAGCCTCGTCGGACCTTCGTCGGAGGAGAAGAGAATTTCGAATTAGGGCGGTGTAACTTCGAATCGAGACTTGGGACGGTTTATATAGGCTCAGAGGCGTCGAATGGAGCCAAAAGGGATAAGATTACGAGCCAATTTCGTCAACTAGAGGGACCTCCACTAATTGAATTCATGTCGCCGGAGTAGGTGCAGTTTCTAATCAATTTTGGCCGTTTCTTCGTGGATTCAAGCTCGTCGCCGCGATTCCCGGCTTTACCCACGTCTTGGGTGGGGTTTCCATGTCCGGCTGCTAAAAACTGATGGCCTTTGGCCCTTGGAAGGGTCGCCGGAAAAACAGAGGCGCCGGAGTCGAAGGAGACGACTCAAACGTCGTCGTTTTGGCGTTGGCGGCTTTTGGGAAAAATTAAAAAAAAAAGAAAGAAAGTCGCAGCTGGGATTTGATCCCGGGTCGGCAGAGTGCTGGTCCTGTTCCGAAACCAGCTGGGCTACGGGTTAATTATTAATCAGTATTACCCGGCTAATAGTTAATTCGGTCTGCTCGGTTTGATTCTCCTTCCCAAAATAGATTCTTCCAACGACCAACTCGAAGTAACCCTTAAGCCTCGAAATTATTTAATCGACAATTTGCGATCATTTCTCAACGTATAAACGGATCAACCGTACCAATCAAAAAAAAATTTTGATTCCGAAATTCGGGATGTAACATTTCTCCCCTTCTTAAAAAGATTTTGTCCCCGAAATCAGACGACAGTTAACTTTGACAGTGCCAACAAGAGCAATTCACCAGGAGAGAAAACTTAACTTTTCACTCGAGAAAATTAAAAGGCCAGAAACAAGATCACTAAACAGATACTGATTGTTGTTTTCCCGAACGCATCCACAGTTCCATCGAAGATGCTCCCTCGATAACCCAGACATTCAACGTGTGAATTACGAGATCGTCTTAAATTCACTAGTTCACGTATCGATACAATCTATTGGCATCTCTTGGTTCACCTGTCATCCGCAGGGATTCTGAGAAACAGAATTCTCACCAACTAGCCAGTGATTAAGAGCGTATGCACCGTCTGAGACCATACATGCTCATGTCTCAGGCAAAAACCACAAGAAAGAGAATAAGGGTACAATCATGAATTTGAGGAAATACTAAGGCATGCGGGATGGGACTTCTGTCTGACTCCGCCGAATTGTTCCTTCTGGAGGATTTTCTTGACGCCTTCGTCGGTCTATATGTTTGCATAATTTCAGGATGAAGGTGATAGCCACGAAGAGAAGAATGACTATCAGAAGGATGAAATTTATCCCACTCAAGGTTTCCGTTTCATCGGGGCAAGTCATCTTTCTTTAGAGAATGACTTAGAGGAAGGGCGTCAATTTAAATGCGAAAAGGTTACGGTTAGCTTGCCCAAGAAGCCGCCGTTCGGACTTGAAAGTCAAAAGTAAAAAGAGTGACATGACAACACCAGTTCCGGTTTTAACGGTGCCTCAAAAGCAGCGCCGATGCGGTGGACGATTTCCAGCCGCTCACGTGTCTCCGCCGAAAGCGAGAGATTTTCGTGGATCTTGTGTCGGGGATCGACGTTTCCTTTACTTGGGTATTTAACCCGGATGAAGCGCGGTTCTGAGTGTCACCCGTATGGTATTCTGAAAGAATTTTGTTAATGCTTACGGAAGGTTTCGAATGGAAGGAAAGAATGTAGGAGCGACTCCATTCCTCAACCTTTTTCCCTCCACCGGGAGTCCACCAGTCCCTTCTGGTAATCCTTTCTTGACAGATTTCTGTCCTTTTTGCGATTCTATTAAAATGGAATGGACACTAGATAGTAGCTGCCCTAATCACATGACTCCGAACGAGAACTCCTTCGTTTCTTTAGATCGTAGCTTTAACCAACTCGTTTCCTTTGGAAAGGGTTCCAAGGCAAAGTCCAAAGGAAAGGGTTCCATCAGGTTGGGTCCCTTGATCATACCGGACGTGTTACTGATGTCTAGCATTGTCGGTAGCTTCATAAGTATAAGCCAGCTTATGGAACTGAATTTTGCCTTCCTTTTTAAGGGAGGGTGGTGTACCATTTTTGATCAGTTCGGAAACCCTTTTCTCTCTGTACCAAAAGTAGGCAGGTGCTTTCCGCTTAACATGGCTCATGTTACGCAGACAGGAGTTGCCATCAGAGGAAAACCAGACCAAGCGGAATCAGTCAAGATTTGCTGCGGAAAGAAGCGGCTAAGGACGGAATTCAAGAAGCGGCCAGTAAGATACTGGAGGCTGACAAGGGGAAGAAGCGAGAGCGTCCGATCGAGTTAGTGGATCTTTCACGGAGTTAATTCTAAGAACACGGCCCGAGTAGCCGTTTTGTACTACCAGTTCATGTACCCAGTTCTTTCTTAATAATAATAATTTCTACTTCTCTTCCACCTTTAAGTATTCAAACCAGTTATTCCCTTAACTCAAAACGCAAGATCACAACTTAAAACATGAGTTACCACAACAACAGCTAGTACAAAATTAAAGTGGTCTACTCATCATGCAAGTTCTTGCGATCGAGTTCCCGACGTCGTTCCTCAGCTGCCTCCATCATCAGCTTCCAGATGATGAAAATTTGACCACACAAGAGGATCAAGGCAAAGATTACCAACCCCACGTTACTCTCACGGCCATCCTCTTGATAGCTCATTTTCGGAATTGAGAGAGTTTACTAAGAAATGGAGGAAAAGTGAAAAAGAGATGGTGATGGTTGGCCAAGTTTTCGAAACCCGGTTTTTATGGGAGCCAATTTCGAGAAAGGAGTGGTCACAATAATTGTGACACCACTTACTTATGTCGGCACGTAAGGACAAAAGAGGTGGCCAATAAGTCAAGGGCTAGGAGGATAGGGTTCGTCCCTTTAAATAGATGGTACCGAAATACTTTGGATATCAGAGTAGAGGTCGGAAAAGAAATACCTCATTCATCGCGTTTATATCTAAGAGATGGCTACGATTCCCATTTGCCAGTGCGGGGAAACAACGATTATAACCACATCCTGGACGGAAGAAAATCCAGGGCGAAGGTTCTTTAGCTGCAAAAGACGTCGCTCGGTAAGTCAAAAGTGCTTTTACGAGTTTCGACTATCCTTTCAAACTAACCAGAGAAAAACTCATCTATCCCCTTGGTTTATGGCAGAGGATGAACAGCTGTTGCAATTACTTTGCATGGTTAGATCCCCCGATGCAACCTCGAGCCAAAGTCGTGATCAACGGCCTCCTACGAAAATTAAACATCTACGAGCGTACCTTCGGAAGTGAAAGACAAGCAATTTCAGGGGAGACTATTCCCGTTGCTGCTACGTCATCTGCACCTTCCGTCAGGAACAAGGCTAATAATAATTTTTGTAACATAGAAGTTACCTACCGAACTTCCTTAGCAGTCCTTGCCTTCGTCTGTCTCCTTATCGGAACCCTTATCATTCGCGTGATAAGCAAATAAATTTTTGCTTTTATCCTGTCACATCTATATCAGCCACACCCACCATTGTCATAATATGAATTATTTCAACAACGTTAGTTACAAAAACTCAAGAACGTCTCACCGTGGAGGTTTCTGTGCCGGTGCCATGATGCAGGGATCTGAGACCGGTGCCTGTGAAAAACCTTTCACCTTTAAACCTTGGTTTAAAATCCGTCAAAACTTAATACCTTTTTTCTTTTAAAATCACCATAATAACTTTCACACCAGACCGATCTTCTAGTGTTTCTTGGTAACCCGAGAAACAGGAGGAAGCCGGCTCTGATACCAAAATGTAACACCCCAATTTTATAAAATGTAAAACGACAACGTATCCCAGGACAGACGACGACTCAAAGGTTGAAAAATACAACTTTGACCAACCACTTTCAAACCAACCATAAAACTAGGGTATTAACCGTCAAAACATTTACATCGGAATTGGGCCCAACGACTTGAGAGCAAATCTCCAAGTCGCCATTACACCGTCTCATGATCCACTGCTCCGGAACGCCTTAAGAAACTCCGGTGGTCCGTTGCTTGTCCAAGAAATTCCTGCAAAACTGGTGGGTGGCTCGGGGTCAGTCCATTATCATGAATATTCCGTATAAACATGAATAAACACATTTAATGGAATTAACAACGCAACCCAGTAATTCCATACTCATTCTTCCGTAACAGAGATTACCGTTACTATTTATCAAATGACTGGTCACAAGGAATATTAATCCAATATTCCAAACCGACCTATATGTGAAACATGAACACACATAATCACGAGTCAATAATACATCACATGAACTATTCTAATAGTACCACACAATATCGAGATCAAACCCGAACACCTTTCATCAATCAACAGGGCGTCCCCTCTTCCCGCCTAGCTAACCTCTACGCCATCATCGATAAGGCTTTATTCTGAGCCTGTAATAGGAACTTCACAAGAGTCGCTATTCTTCCCGACTATGAATCAATTGGGGCTATCAATACCCAACTCCCATCATCTGGTCGAGGCTTATTCCACCCACCTCTTATCATCCGGTTGGGCCATCCATACGCATCTACCGTGAATCAATTGGGGCTAACAATACCCAACTTCCCTCACCCGGTAGGAACCCGTATCCATCGATGTTCTCGGCGGAGGACTAGCTAGCGAGGCTTTACTTTCCACCTGTATACACTAGGTGCCAAACATCATCAGATAACATCATGATTTAACCATCGTCGAATCAAACATAATTCGGTGTAAAACCTATGGTTCGGAAAGATGGAACTTTCCGTAGAAATGACACCTTGTTGTCAAAACCAAGACTTTACGTCTTAATTTCCAGGTAAGTAGGGGAGTCACTTGGACTACTTAAGTCCCTCTAACCTTAGGCATCATAACTTTATAAACCGGGTTTAATGAGGATCCGTGTCACTCATTAACTCTGGACAATCATCAAACAACAGTTAGTCATCCAAATCATCAAGGTATTATATACCTGCAAGTAATAGAGTTATAATCTATATGGATTTAACAATCCATCACATCATCCATTAATTTGACTAATCAACCAAAGCAATTGAAGCCACATCGTTTCACATACGATCATATTCCGAGTTAAATCCAACCCTCGGAAGATAGCTGATCTATGGGTGATATATAAGTCCTCGTAATAATATTATATCAATTATTACTTTATACTAAGGAATTATATTCCATAGGAAGTATAATACTTATCCGATAATCCAACAATTCAATTCGTCCGATAAACCCATCGTTCCGTGAAAAGGTAAATACCGGGGTTCATTTCCAAAATAATCGGAATGGAAATACTTAATTAAACAATTTTAGTATTGAACTTATCGGGAAAAACCAACTCAGATGGGTTAATACTCGGTTAACAGTAAATAACCACGAGAATTATAAGAACCTTAATTTAAACATATACGAGTAAAAAATACGGCCCGAGTACCTCACTCATTGATCCGGTTCCCGTCGAACGATTAATTCGGAATAATCACAATATTTGGTTAGTGACAAAGTTTAACCAAATAGCTATTTAAATTGAGAAATTAATTAATTAATCCAAGAAATTTACCCCCTTAAACCAACCCACCTTATAAATCGAGTCGGTTGACTTGAAAATCGGTCCCGTAGCTTGAATCAGATGGAAACAAGGAATTAACGGACTTTCGTAACTTCCGGACCAAATTGTACTAACTAAAAAGTTAGTTGGGCCAAATCTGTCACAAATTGACAGTTAGAGATCAAACTGTCACAAGGGAAAACTTCCAGGGTCAAAATAACAAAGGAAAAAGAAGGAGGGACTGAACTGTCACCGTACGATTTTGGGTGACCAAATGGCATTTTTGCCATCGTCTTCCCCGATTTGCAGACGCGTTCGGCAGCCGCCGTGTCTTCGTCAAATCCGATCCAATTACCCCATGAATTCTACCCGAAAACTCAATTAAATAGAGGGGAAAGCTTCGTGAGGTTGAAACAAATCAATTGGTGTCTTTGAATCGATTCGACACAGCCTGGAACGTCACGGCACTAGCCTCGTCGGAGGAGAAGAGAATTTCGAATTACGGCGGTGTAACTTCGAATCGAGACTTGGGACGGTTTATATGGCTCATAGGCGTCGAATGGAGCCAAAGGGGATAAGATTACGAGCCAATTTCGTCAACTAGAGGGACCTCCACTAATTGAATTCATGTCGCCGGAGTAGGTGCGGTTTCTAATCAATTTTGGCCGTTTCTTTCGTGGATTCAAGCTCGTCGCCGCGATTCCCGGCTTTACCCACGTCTTGGGTGGGGTTTCCATGTCCGGCTGCTAAAAACTGATGGCCTTTGGCCCTTGGAAGGGTCGCCGGAAAAACAGAGGCGCCGGAGTCGAAGGAGACGACTCAAACGTCGTCATTTTGGCGTTGGCGGCTTTTGGGAAAAATAAAAGAAATGAAAGAAAGTCGCAGCTGGGATTCGATCCCGGGTCGGCCGAGTGCTGGTCCGGTTCCCAAACCAGCTGGGCTAGGGTTACTCATTAATCAGTACTACCCGACTAATAGTTAATTCGGTCTGCTTGGTTTGATTCTCCTTCCCAAAATAGATTCTTCCAACGACCAACTCGAACTAACCCTTAAGCCTCGAAATTATTTAATCGACAATTTGCGATCATTTCTCAACGTATAAACGGATCAACCGTACCAATCAAAAAAAAATTTTGATTCCGAAATTCGGGATGTAACATACCACTACTAGAAAAGGATGTAATTGCCACCGTAAATCGCCAATTAGCTAATAACCAATCCCCAACCGCAAACTAAATCTTGCTAAGCGTGGAAGCGGGAGTGTTCGACAAGTGTCTAAAAATTCTATCATATTGTTCTTTCCAAATAAACCAAAACACCACATGCATGATAACATCCATCACATGAAGCTCAACACATAGTGACCAGTTTTTAATACGGATGTTATGGTCTGATCCTGGTCAGACCTCAAACCATTGAACCTCTCGCTGGGTCGGTTCGATGTTTGGTCCGATCTTGACAACATTGAAAAAAATACAAATGAAGTATCAATTTGGTAGAGTAAATTAAATTTCGGTTGAACCGGTTAGTCTCATCTAGTTCTGCCAACACTGCTAAATTTTCAATGTCTAAATAGTTATTTTATCTCATTAATCACATGCAACAAGCCCAATGTAAAGGTTTATCATGAGTAAAAACCATATTTATGAAAAATAAAATCATTATCTAACGCATGCGTCCAATGAGTGTGTGTATCCCACCGCAACGCTGGAGCCACTATCTAGTACAAAATAACAGGATTTTTTTTCCTAACAACATGTACTTTTTGTTAATTCTACTTAAAGTTTACTTTTTCCCGGTCATTGTGAATTGGAATACAAATATCCTCATTAACCAAGTTCTTCACTTCTTTCTAATTGAAGATCTTAATATATGGTTCCAAAGTTTTCGGTACAAGTGGGAAACCCCCTCTTTGTGTTTAGTTTCTTGACTGACAAATAAAAGATCAGTGATCTTTTGTAGTGACTAACTATTTTTTATTATTATGTAGTAAAAGGTTGAATGGTTTGAAAGGTTCAATGTCTGTGTGGGCTATGTGGTTGTGGATGAGTTTTAACATCATCTAAATCCTAAACACTGAATGGGTTTCTACTTTCTAATCCTAAAGTCGAGTTTATAGATTTCTAGCAAAAAAATATGTAAACTAACACTTATTTACCATGTTGGATTGGTGGACCAATAAAGGTTCAACTGGAGGATTGAAGGGGAGAGGATGAACCCTTATGCGTCTTGGGTTCCTTGAGGGTGGTTCCTTACAAGGAGGTATACAAGAGTATAGTTATAATGGGTTTACATTGTTTATATGCGTACGCAAGTGTATGAGCGGGTAACACAGAAGTATCAGAGGTGAGCACTATGAGCATATGACCAAAACCTTTAGCGTGCAGGGTAAGGGCCTACAATATTGGGCGTTTTGTCTAATATTTGTGCATTGTTTTTTTGTTGAATGAATTACTCAGTATATATAGAGCCACAATGGCATGAGCTAGAGCTCCACTGTCAACTACTAAGTGCTTCCAGGTGGCATGATCTAGGTCGTCGGATACATGCTTATTCATAGGTGAGTGGTTGGTGTCGGGGCATGTTAAGGGGAAATGCCAAAATTAGGGTGTTGATAACCATGAACACATCAGTATGTGTTGAACGCTTTAATGCTCATTATGGACGGCTCCAACTTGAATCTTACGCACTGATGGAACAACGACATTCATTGATATATACTTTTATTATTATCTAACATTAATAACAATAAATATCACAATGGTAGGAGTTTAAACTTTTGAGAAGGAGGTCGTGGTTTCAAGTCCCACAATTACCCAATTATACTTTTTATTATTACTAAAGAGGCGGACCGACAACTGATAGGGTGGTAAGACATTTTTGTAACTTCCCTTACAATCTCAGTCGTTAGATTAATGTGTTAAGATCTAATGGCTGATATTGTTTCTTGATGCCGTCAATAAACCTTGATCCTTGTTGGAAAACCGATTCTAATGTTGGAAGGGTTTGAATGACTAGTTGAATTATATGACACTCGAATAATGACCTAATTGTGACTCGTTCATGTTTTGAATGAACTTATTATCACTTTAAACCTACTATGTTAAGTATTCATCACCTTATTACTTTTATAAAAACATAGATATTTATAACTTTATTTATAAGTGCTTCAATTTAATCACATGGCCATTTCGTATATTAAAAAGGAAAAGGGTAAAATACACAACTTTTAGTTTTATACTCCCTCGGCATTGGTGCTGGTGGCTGGAATTGATGATTGTAAGTGGGGGTGGTGGTGATTCTTATCAACTTTGATTAAGATAGGAATAGGAGGGCAATGATTAGAAAAGAGAATCATAATGGATACCATCTCTTCCTAAAAACAATACGAAATCCTATTCTGAATTCTGATCCATGGGACGCGATCCAAGTCCAACCAAAATTGATTGGCGGCTGAAATTATCAGGGTGCGGCTGTGATTTCTCACCGTCGAATCCCCGATCGGAGCTGTGGTTTTCCCACCGCCAAATCTCCGATTAGCACCACATTAAACATGTAAATCTATCTTCTGGTTGAAATCCTATGAATAAATTGTTGTCCAGCCGCTGCCTCTTTCATTTCCCCATCTCTCCTTTGCAAAAGCCGACTTATCTCTTCCGAGTTTCGATGCCATCGCCTCTGACTACGCAACCATAGATGCCGGTCGATGTACCTTCTCCAACGAGATCTCCTCCTCTCGCACTGTCCCCAAATGCTCCGCCGTCGATTGCTGCCCAACTTTCTCTTAGCGTGTCGGCTCCTCTTACCTCGTCGCCGTCGAGGAAGAGTTATTGACGGGGTTTCGAAAGGTGCTGACGAAGACACTCGAGTTCATCGGAAATCGGACGAGCGATCGGACGGGGCTTTTCATGGAAGATTCACCCGAACAGAGGAATGGAAGATTGAAGAAGAAGGATACTTTTGTAATCTACTAAAGTTGAGTGACTGATTTGTAATTTAGATAATTGTCAGGATTATTCAGTAATAATTGAAAGTCAATTAGTTTGTATAAATTAGTTTATTAGTTATGCACTTATGTTAGTTAACTAGTTATCCAATCAAGATGTTAACTAGTTAACATGATATTAACTAGTTAACATGATGTTAACTAATTTTAAAAACTAGTTAATACGTTATGATGTTAACTAGTTAACTAACTAAGATTTTTAGTTGATAACTCGTTATCAACTAAAAATTTTGTTAACTAGTTATCAACTAAATATTTTGTTAACTCAATAAGTTAATTAGTTAACTAATTTTGCTAAATAGTTAAAAAAAATTTGTTAATTAACTAATTAACAATACGTTTACTAGTTATCTAATAATCATAATGTTAACTAGTTAACTCGATAAGATAACTATTTAACAACTTGATAACTAGTTAACTCGATATATTGGTTAACTAGTTAACCCGATTGGTTAACTAGTTATCATCTTTAAAAAAATGTTAACTAGTTATCTTAGTCATGATGTTAACTAGTTAACTATTATGTTAATTTGATAACTAGTTAACTAATGTTGATAACACGTTATCAAACAAAAAACGTTGTTAACTAGTGATCAGATAAAAACTATGTTAACTAGTTATCAGTTAAAAAAATACTGTTAACTAGTTAACAACAAAAAAATGTGTTAACTAGTTAACTAATTTTGTTAACTAGTAATCAACTAAATTTTTTGTTAACTAGTTATCTAAATCATCATTTCAAAAAAAAAACTAGTTATTAAACAAAAAACGATGTTAACTAGTTATCAGGTAAAAACCATGTTAATTTGTTATCAGTTAAAAAAACACTGTTAACTAGTTAACATCACAAAAAAGTGTTAACTAGTTAACAGCAAAAAAAAGTGTTAACTAGTTTTTTTAAATAAAAAAAATTTAAAATTATTTTTTTCAAAAAAAATTTTCAAAAAAAAAAAATCACCTCGCCGGAAAAGTCGCCGGCGACGGTGGCCGGCCGCCGGTGGTCCCCTGGAATTAAATTATTTATTTTAAATATAATAATTAAATTATGTGTGTAAAGTCCTAAATACCCCTAATAATCTAGACCATTAGATTGGTCAAATGGTCAAAGGGTGATCTAATGGTTGAGATGAAGGTTGGAAGTTTCCAACCCTTGGAAAGGGTTGGATGTGGATCAGCTGCCCTGATCCATCAGCTTCTGTTATTACATTGATCATCTCTTTGATCCCTTGGCCTCAGCGGACGTATAAATCCAGAGTACTCATCTTCGGACTCACTACTTTCCTCTTAAGTCTTTAACATTATCTATGATTAACGAGGTGTTAGCTTTATTGGTACCTAACGTTTGGAAGAAATCTCATTTTGGTACACATCGTTTTAAAAACTTCATTTTAGTCATTATTGTTTCAGAAAATCTTAAAATGGTATTTCCGTCCAATTCCGTCCAATTTTTCTGTTAAGTGATGACGTGGAAATCGAGTCACACATCCCAGTCAGCAAAAATAATAATAAAATAATAATTTTATTATTTTAAATTAATAATTACCTTTTTATTAAAATAATTAATGTTTTAATTTAAAAATATATAATATATTTTTTGCCCAATTTTTTCCCTCTCCTCTTCTCTCTCCTCCCACCTAAAAAATACATATATATCTAAACGTTTCAGGGTTTCAGTACTAAACGTTTCACCACTTTTTCATTTGGGTACTTTTTGTTTACAGATCTGAATTTTTTGATACTTTTTGTTTGTAGATTTAAGTTTTTTTTGTATTTTTTCACCTTCGACCCTCCTTCTTCTCCCCTTTGCTTCCTCCTCCCTCCGCCTCTCCTGTCTTCCATCTCCCCTATGCTTCTCCTACTTTCTTCATTTGCCTCTCCTCTGAATGCTCCTTATACTTCATCCCTCTGCTACTCGTCTCTTCATACTTTCCTTTGTCTTTCTTTCTATGTCCTCCCTCCTCTCTTCCTCCTCCTTAGAAACTTAGATCTGAGCTTTTTAGGAGGACGGGGAAGGGGGAAGGGAGAAGAGAGGAGGAAGGAGAGGTGGAAACAGAGGGAAGGATGGTGAGGGGAGAGGCAAAAGGAGGAGGTAAGAGAAAGTAGAGTGGTGAAAGGAGGAAGTAGGAGGAAGCATAGGGGAGAAGAGAGAGAGGAAGACGGAGGAAGAAGGAAGCAGAGGAGAAAAAGAAGGAGGGTAAGAGGGTTGGAGGTGGAAAAAGTACTAAAAAACTCAGATCTACAAACAAGAAGTACCAAAATGAAAAGTGGTGAAACGTTTAGTACTGAAACCGTGAAACGTTTTAATACATATGTATTTTCGAGGTGGGAAGAGAGAAAAGAGGGGGAGAGGAAAAAAATTGGAAAAAATATTTTTTATTTTTCATTAAAAAGGTAATCATATTAATAAAAATTTAAATTTTAATATTAAATTAATGAAATTATTATTTTATTAATATTTTAGCTAACTAGGATGTGTGACTTAGCTGCCACGTCAGCACTTAACAGAAAATTTGGACGAAATTGGATGGCAATACTGTTTTGAAATTTTAAGAAACGATAATGACTGAAATGAAATTTTTGAAACGCTGTGTACCAAAATGAAATCTGCCCAAACATAAAGTACCAAAAAAGTTAACACCTCTATGATTAACATTTCACCTGTAAGAGAGATGCTTGGCGAGCTGACACGAACCACTCTCTCAGAGGTACTTGTTCTGTATTTAGATGGCAATCATTGTTATCATAGGAATTTCTTTTAGTACCCCTTAGTCAAATTTTTTTGTGCTGGCACCTTTTTTCGTCCGCCGCGGCGGGCAGCCCATCAGAATCGTCGGATGCCATCAACGACTGGGGGAAGAGGAGAAGCATGCGGGCCCGGATGTCAGGCGTGTCAACTGCCTGTCAGCAATATTTTATTCCTTTTAGGCCATTTAATTTATTCAGTTAATTTAATTAAAAGTGACGTATACGGTTTCGTATACGCCCAGCACCGTATACGAGCTAAACGACAGGCGGGAAAATTTCATCCAACTAGGCGGGAACCTTTCGCCGCAGTGGTTTAGGGGGGAAACTTTTGGGGTTACCCATTGGGCGGGGAATGTATAGTTGTAGATATTTTCAGAAGAAAGCTTTAGGTTAGTTTAGGTATTGTTTGGGTAAAGTGGAAATAGATAGAAAGATAATTTTTTGTTTCCCTCTCCAAGCTGCTACCTTTGTTCCTCAACCCAGCATCATCACCATGGACGCGAACAACATCGACAACATCATCGATTTCACGGTCAATAAGGTAGAAGACTTAAGCTTTGGACTATTAGTACAAGGTTTAGGGTTTCTAAATAGTTATGTTGGAACTGAAGGAGAAGGGCTACAAGGTGTATCTCCCCAAGAACCCATCCAAATCCAAGAGGATGAGCAGCCTATGCATCACGACTATGTTGATTTAGACGAAGCAGAAGAAGCTAAAAATGCAAACCGTGGGTTTGACCTGAACGAGGAGCCAGGGCCTGATGTAAATGACATGGAGGAAGTGGAGGATGGAGGTGAAAACATACATATATTCTTGTCCTTGTCATATTCCATCTTCCTCTTTCATCTGACTTTGTGCTTAGATTTTTAGGGTTTCGGGTGGCCCCCAAAAGATTAGATTCCTCAACTTTATGATCATGTTCTTTGTTTGTTTATGAGGGATACAGTGAAACCATGTGCAAAGGTGACCTTGGATCCTGCACAATTTCACACCCGTGTAGTAAAGATTAAATGAAAGCTAAGTAAATTTCCAGTGCATGTTGGGTACATATCTTGTAAGAGAGAACCATGATGTTGGGTTGGTGGGTCCGTGATGGCTAGATTTTGTTGGTCAATCACTGGCGAGTGTTTGTTTACACGTTTAGGGTTTTAGAAGGGGGTTGTACAATACATTCCATGCATGGGGAAGATCTATTTATTCAATGTACGTGGTTTAGGTTTTAAGGTCCATTTACTGCTCCATTTAATACTTCCCACCTGTTGGTCAATTAGGGTTCATAATATGGAGAAGCCCTGATATATATGCAGTACAGTTGGAGTAAATGTCAGATGTAACATACATCCTTTGATTATGTAATGTTTAGGGTTTCATGATTGTCTTCCGATAGTTACCCTGGTATGGTTGCCCTGTTATTGTTGCCCTATTACGATAGCCCTGTTATGGTTTCCCTTTTATTATTTGTTTATTCCCATGCAGCCAAAGAGATAGATCCTAATGATATGGAGGAGTGCGTGAAACTAGAGTTTCCCACTCATGAAAATTGTTTATGAACACAAACTAATCCAATAGCAACCACCAAGGTTTCACCATCATTCTTTGATTCACCAGCCTTACGCGCGGGACTTCATGATCTGCTCAAGAAACTTGTCATGGGGGTTTATGGCCTCAATCCCACTGAATAGGTTGTTATCACTGTTCGCTACCAGTCTGTAGGCGTACATCCTTCTTATGAGCTTTAGCTCTGACGCGTCAGCCCACTCCGACAGTTGTTCGTCGGTAAACCCTCTGTCATAGTGCTCCATGAACAACATAGCGAAGATGCCGCAACTGCATGTGTCAGACTGAACAGGACAGAGCTCTATGTGGAATTGCCAATCTTTGATTGCCTCTAACTGCCACCACTCATTGAGGAAAACATCTATGTAGTTGAGCAGCCGTCTGAACGATGCCCTGTATTGGGGCCACTGGGAGAAGACTCTCAGCACTCGAAACTGTTTAAGACCACCTTCTCTTTTCTCTTCAGGTCGATGATGAACACATAGTAGTGCTGCAAATGGTTGCCACCGTAGACTGAAAACACAAACCGTGGATTACAAGAAATAGTAAGTTGCAAGAAACGCGGATTCCGCACCACAATTGAAAAGAAGCCAGAAAACCAATCGTTTCACACTTGCTGAGGTTCTGGCCCTTCAGGTAGGGAACCCTACTTGGATTGGTAGCATCATGGATTTGTTTGACAAACTGCTGTTTCGAAGCAGGGCAGATTTTGTCTTCCCTTACGACTTCATTGACAACAGACTCCTACATGAATAAGAACGGAACCCACACACAAATCATGTAAATTTCACTTCCCGGAATGTAACAAGTACTGGGGGCTACTGCCATCAGTAGGAATACTTACAACGATCGATGTAGGGAAGATAAATCGTGTCAGCTGACCACGTGCAGCAATATGCTCCCTATTGAACATATGTCCGCAAGAGCTGAGCAACGCCACGTTTATCCGACCTCTCGATTCCAACGTATGCATTTGGAATCCAGCCACTTTGTTTCCCCTTTCAGGGAATACACACACCATGATATCACTGCACACAACGAAATAACATTGAAGGCATAGACTCAAATGGTCCAAAGAAAAGGTCACAATAAAACTAAGGATACGGTGAGACATACCCGGGCAATTTTCGTTTGTTGGTGATGAAGTCGACAAACTTGTTCTGAACAGGGGTGAGATATTTTTCGGAACTCCTCTTACCTACATCGCCCCTGCTGGTCTTCAGTGTCCGTTTCATTGGACTACCGTGCAAAATTGGGGTCGTAGACGACTGTGGCTCAACCACATCGTCTGTACTCTTTTTCCCTCTGTTGCTCCCCTCCTCTATCTCCTCAACCAGCTCCACTTCTTCATCTCCTCCTTCGTCATCTTCATCCTCCTCTCCCGACTCCTCTACTTTAGACACACCAGCTTCTGGGTCATCCTCATTGTCCTTGTTCTCATCCTCTTCATCTACCAGTTTCTTATCATCACCCTGGTCTTCCTCTCCTTCCTCTTCTTCATCTTCTTCCTCTTCTTCATCTTCTACCACAGCTCTGTCCACACCACTAAATTGGTCCTTCTGGACGGGTTCAAAAACTGCAGCTGACCCTCGCATCATTACAGCGTCCAGGTATTTCAGTCTTGCAGCCCACTTGTCACACCTGGCCTCCTAACTGGAAACGGATGCCTTCAGTGACGAGAATAGCGCACGATCTTCCACCAGTTGTTGGAACCCCATATCCCTTAGCATCTCTAGCTGATATGATTCAAATACAGCACGAGTTAACATCTAGTACGACTTATGTAATGTAGATGTACACAGACAATATATCTTAGTCCAGAGACAATATTGCATTACTGACCTGTCCACGGTTTGTGGCCGCGTTAGCAAGGATGACATAATCATCCTACGGGTCAAACTGGACACCCGAGCCCCTTCCGAAGTAATACCCGCCGTCGTCACCACCGACGGCTGTTGATGTAGGGGCGGAAACCAATGGGAACTCCTTCTTCTTCAGCGGCTTCCGCACCTCAGACTCTGTCCGCAACCGGAAGGAAATGAGCCGTCGGAGTTTCGCAGCTGGTCCTTGGCCACCTCTATGTTCGCTTCTATCCAGAAGGAACATGTAGGCTGATCCTCAGCCCTTAGATTCTCCAACACGATCATGTCCAGCAGGTGAATCTGCATTTACAAAGCAATTATGCACTTACATAAACACAATAAGGGTCATGGAGTGAACATACCATAGCGAAATTGTAATCGCCGGCCGGGTAAGTGGCCCGCTGTCCGCTCTCCAGCTCTACCAATGCATCTACTATGAGCCCCAGTTGTATTGGCTGATGTCCTTGCCCATACCGGTCAATGCACTAGCGTACCCCAGGCTCACCGTGAAATTGCTGCCCACCGCCAACAGCTCACCCAACGCAATCAGTATGTACAGCTTGGCGTATGCATTAGGATCTCTTGTATTCTCAACCAAGGAATACATGCACCCAGTGTCGATGCCGGAAGTCCATGATTCAGTTTCAGGGAGTCCTAACAGACGCCTCAGTGTGCTCTTTTCCTTGGGTCCACAGCTCTTGGGATTGACTCTCTTCCCCTCGGTGGGTAGGCCATAAACCCGACCAACGTCGGAAGCCTCCAAGCTCAACATCCGCCCCCTATTCTGAACTTCTTTTCCTCTATGTCAAACCAATCAAGGAGCAACGCCACCAGCTCCTTGTCCACCACCTAGACATGGACCTCAGTCAGTTAATGAAACTGTTCATCGTACAGAAACTGCTTTATGGATGACCCCATTCTCAACGCCTCTATTTTGCTGTTCAGGATGAGCATATGATTCATCTTGCACCAAATAGGCATAGTTTTCCTGGATTCTGAAGTACTTGGTGTCTCGTCGCCCCGACGCCTCTTGCTCTGTACCACACACGAAGTATTCGTTCAAATATAATATTAGCACACTGAAAGTTAGATTATGGTAAATTCGAAATATAGAAAAAGTTAAGCAACAGGCGGAGGCTTACCTTATTCTCGTCTTGTTGCGGCCCGGGTCGGACATGTTCCGTTGAATGCTTGCTTTTCGCCATTGGTGGAAGACAACTGAAGATGACCAACGAAACTCACCGACGAGAATTGAGTAACAGAGGTGGGAAGAAAAATCAAGCTCACCGACGGGGAATTGAAACACAGAGGTGGGAAGACAACTGCAGCTTGGGGATAGAAGATTAAACGAAATTAGGTTTGGGGGGGGGGGGGTGGGGTTTATTGATTTTGGTGGTGGGAAGAAACCGTCTCTTCAGTTTCTTTCAGTTCAAATATTTTTAAAAGTTTGAAATTCAAAATCCACGGACCTGCAAACCCGTATACGGTCCAAATCGTACACGGTTTCGTATACGACAATTTAATTCTGCCGAAATGAGTTAATTAAATGAATTGAATGAATTAAAGGAATAAAATAATGGGAGAAAACGACTGACACGCCTGACATCCGGGCCCGCGCGGTTGTTCTCTGCCCCCAGCCGTTGATGGTATCCGACGGTTGTGAAGAGCTGCCCGCTGCGGTGGACGAAATAAAGGGCCAGCACCAAAAAAAATTACCCCTTAGTGTCCTCATATAAAGATACCTTATAAAATCTTAGAATTAAGGAACAGATTTAATGAACTAGATTAAAACGGGCAAAATATTCATTTGGAAACTAATATATATATAGTAAATCATATTAGGATTTTCCCACAAACCCTAAAAAAAATACTATCAGAAAAAAAATAGGGTAAATAGCACCAGCTACCACTTAACTATTTGATAGGTTGCACATAAACCACTTAACTTATTTTGTTGCAATTGGTACCACTTGACTAATCATTTATTAGCATCGTTGTCATTTCCATCCAAAAAACTAACGGACATCCATCTTCTTTAATCCATCAACTGCCAACTCAACATTTGTAATGACTAGGATAATGACTCATCAGATCTCTCCCCTTCTTACTTGATATACCCAACTATTATGATGCAACTTAAATAGAAACTAATCAGCTTTGCACAAGAATGCAGTCTGCAGAGCATTCTCCGGTTCAAACAAAATTGTTTGATGCAAAACTAAAATCTATAATTCAAGATTAATTATGAAGTTCAAGTTAAGTGTTACTGTTAATTAATTGATGTCTGCAGTTTATATGAAAGCTGTTTGATCATATGGACAAAAATGCAGGTAGCTTTGCAGTGTATATAACCAATCATCAGTGCAATTCAAACTTGAACATCTTAGTAGGGAATAAAAAAATGGGATCAAACTTTTGTTTTGTTATATAAAGATATATATGATGCATAGAAACTAATGAATTGAAGCTTCAAGCATCAGAATCCCCATAATGGAGAAAAGATTACGACAGTACAACTACGCCATTCTGCCAAGTGTGGATAATTACTAAATCTGAGGAAACACCCTCTTGAAAAGGAAAGTTATAAAAATGGTTGTTTTAACTTCTTCTAGGTTGTGTGTTAGTATGAAGTGGAGGCCGAACAACAGCAGCAGTAGTGACAGCAAGGCCATGATTTAGGGGAAGAGAGTGAGTGTGGGAACTGAGGAAGAAGGAAAACAAAGGCAAATTAGAGGACAATGCTTATTATCTGTATTTTGAATTCTGAATCATAAAGACCCAAAAGTAGGCAAAATTATAGAGCAGTGGTTCTGGTAGGGAAGGAAGGGAAGAGCAATGCTTTGGTGAGGATGGAGTGGTTTGATCATATGGAAGCTGCTTCATTAATACACAATAATGCAGTTAGCATTGCAGTGTATGTGTATATAACCAAATCACTACAATTCAAACTTCAGAAATCTTATTTGGGAATTAAAAAATGGGATCCTTTTGTTTTGTTATGTAAAAGAAAGAAAGGTAAAATGGAATTCAGATTATACGGGGAAGGGAAGTGGCTTCAAAAAAATTAAAATGGAAGCTGCAAACAAAAAGAAAAGGATATTAAATATTAGAGTCACGTGAAAAGGGGAGAGATATGAGTGCGGCTTGGGATCAAGGAAACTAACTTCCTTGATCCATCAATCAAGGGCAATTTGTTGTTCAAGCTATTTCCACTCAATAGCCAACGCGCGACAAGCGAGAAAGAAGCTTTGAGGTCTCACAGATAATGATGGTAACTTGGTCGACAGTGATGAAGGTATGGGGAGAATAGCTTGTGATTATTTTAATGATATATTCAGTCAAGGAAGGTGTGTAGTCGACCCAGTGGTTAATGCTCTTGATTCGCGGGTCGGGGACGACCATAATGAAGCTTTATTAAAGGAAATTACTGATGCTGAGGTACAAGCAGCGATTTTTAGCATGGACCCAAACAAGGCCCCGGGCCCGGATGGTTTTAACCCGTGTTTTTTTTCAGACGTGTTGGAGGGTTGTTGGGCAAGACGTCGCGGCTGCTTGTCGGAGGTGGATGGCAGATGGTGCTTTGCCGAAAGAGGTCAGCCAAACCAATATTGTCCTTCTCCCCAAGGTCGATAATCCTGGTACTATGCGTGATCTTCGTCCGATCTCTCTTTCGAACGTCTTATATCGGATTATTGCGAAGGTATTAGCTAATAGACTACGGAAGTTGATGTCCTTCATTGTATCGGAGGAGCAATCAGCCTTTATCAGGGGCAGAGCTATTTCAGATAATATCATGATTGCTTGTGAAATGTTACATTGTATGAAGCGACGGCAAAGGGCAAAAGATGGGGAAGTCGCCTTAAAAATTGATATTTCTAAGGCTTTCGATAGGGTAGAATGGCCCTACTTGGATGCCGTTCTATCAAAGTTAGGCTTCTCTAGACGTTGGATTGATCTCATGTTAATGTGCGTCACGGGGGCGGAGTATAGAGTGCTAATTAATAATTCTCGGACCGATTGCATCTTGCCGGGCAGGGGTCTGAGACAAGGCTGTCCGCTCTCACCGTTTCTCTTTATTCTGTGTGCAGAAGGTCTCACAGCTCTTATTCGGAAATCAGTTCGAGAAGGTCGTGTGCACGGGGTGAGGGTCTGTCGTGGTGCACCCTATATATCTCACTTGCTATTCGCCGATGATAGCTATTTTTTCTTCCGGGCAGAAATTAATGAAGCTAGAAATATGAAATCCATCTTTGAGACGTACGCTCGTGCTTCAGGGCAGCTCATTAATTACGCCAAATCTGGTATTAGTTTCAACGGTAGCACGCACACCATGCTTAAAGTGGGGATCAAACACATCTTGGGTGTTACGAGCATTATTGGTGGAGATAGGTACCTTGGGGTACCATCATTTATCGGCCGAAATAAGAAGCAAGTTTTTTCATTCATTCGTGATCGGGTTTGGGACCGGCTAAAGTCTCTTGCTAGTGGCCGAATTTCGGCGGGTGGACGGGAGGTACTTATTAAGGCAGTTGCTCAAGCCATTCCTATATACTGTATGAATGTCTACTTGATCCCTGTTACTCTCTTGAGGAAATTGAGAGAATGATGAACTCGTTTTGGTGGGGTATGAAAAATGAAGGAGAAAGAGGCATCTCTTGGATGAGGTGGGAACGGTTATGCGTCCGGAAAGAAAATGGCGGTATGGGATTCAAAGATTTGCACGGTTTCAACTTAGCAATGCTTGGTAAGCAGGGATGGAAATTTCTTTCCAACCCCGATACTCTTGTTTGTCGTGCCTTCAAAGCTAGATATTTCCCTAGAGGGGATTTCCTATCGGCTGTTAAGAAAAGCAGCTCGAGTCCTATTTGGCAGAGTATTTGGGCTACCCAAGGTATTGTTAGAGCTAGTTATCGTTGGCGTATCGGAGATGGAACCCAAGTACAGGTGTGGGGAATGCCGTGGCTTCGTTCGGATGATAATTTTTTTATAGAAACACCCCCCGACAATTGTCTGGCGGGACTCCGTGTCTGTGATCTTTTTATACCGGGTGAGCGTGCTTGGGATGTAGAGATGATCCATGAGCTCTTCAATGAACGGGATGCGAGAGCTATTACTGAGATCCCGATTCATGGTGACGCAGGAACAGATAATCGGATATGGCACTTTGACAAGAGCGGCGCCTACACGGTTCGATCCGGATACCGTTTGATCATGGAAGGGCTTGTTCCAAGACCCCATTTGGTGATTCCGGGACCGTGGCTTAAACTCTGGGGGTTAGAGATCCCGCCAAGATTACGGGTTTTTTTGTGGCGTGTGGCCCGAGGTGTCCTGCCTACAAGACTTGCTCTTCAGGAACGACATATTGAGGTGCCGACTGAATGTGGTTTGTGTGGCTTGGAAATGGAGAATGCATGGCACATGTTCATCAATTGCATGATTGCACGTCAATGCTGGGAGGTTGGAGGATACATGCAATTCATCGAGGAGGGTGTGCAAAGGTCAGATTCTATGCAAAATTGGATTTTCTACCTAGCCACACATGCTAATACCGCTAAGGCAGCTGAGGTAATTGCTATCCTAAATTCCCTTTGGCGAGAAAGGAACAATAGAGTTTGGAGGGTAAAACGACGCCGACCATTGCCATTGTCCGAGAGGGTCTTGAGAGCTTGAGGAGCTAGATTAATGTTCGACAGGCACCTGTTCCGAGACCTGTAGGACCCTCGGGCTGTCGAAAATGGCACCCCCCGCCGAGCTCTATTTTAAAATGTAATGTGGACGCGGCTGTCTTTGATGGTGAAGGACGGCGAGGAGTTGGTATCGCTATTTGGGGGGAGGTGGGAGACCTCAAAGCCTTCAGCATGAGTACTTTCGACGGGACCCCGACGCCAACGAATGTGAGGCCCTTGCTCTGTTGGAAGCCGTTTGCTGGGCTAGACAGCTTGGACTAGGAGAAACTATTTTCGAGATTGATTCTCAGATCGTCGCTCATGCTATTCATACAGATGCTGAAGATGCTACTGAACTTGGGATACTTATACGAGCCATTCGTCATCACCTGCACACGTCCTGGAGAGTTGTTTTTATTAGGAGAATTGGTAACTCGGTTGCTCATACCCTTGCTCGGCAATCGAAGAACCGCGCGTCACCCTGCATTGGTTATGCTTCTCCTATTTGGCTTATTGATGCTCTAAACGATTCATGTTTTGCCTGTGAGCATTAATAATATTGATCAGTGACTTAATGTAAAAAAAAAAAGTGTTGTTCACACCTTTTGCCGACGCTGCTAGACGTCGCCGGTCAGCCGCCGGCCGTTGCCGGACGTTCTCCGCCGGTCAGCCGTCGGCCGTTGCCGGACGTTCTCCGCCGGTCAGCGGCCGGCCGTCCTCCGCCTGTCAGCCGCGGCCGTCCTCCGCCGGTCCGCCGCTTGACGTCCTCCGCCGGTCGTCGCCGATCCGCCGCTGGTCGTGGCCGGACCTCCTCCGCCGACCGTCGCCGGTCCGCCGCCGCCGAACCTCCTCCGCCGGCCGTCGCCGGACCTCCTCCGACGGCCGTCGCTGGACCTCCTCCGCCGGCCGCCGGTCCTCCGTCACCGGACCTCCTTCCGCCGGCCGCCGGTCCGCCGTCGCCGGACCTCCTCCGCCGGCCGCCGGTCCTCCGCCGCCCTCAATAAAATAATTCATATTTTAAAAATCTTTTGTTGTTGCTATGATTCGAAATCATGACTCTTTTGTGAAATATTAAACTCTTACCACTACGCTACTGAACACTTATTGATATTATATAACAATACAATTATCTTATTAATAGTATGCACATGGTTTGCACAAAAAATGTGCACATGAGTACGAAATATGTGTACACTGATATATAAACAAATATGTGTACACGTGTACATAAATAAATGTAAGATATTGTGTACACGTGTACAGTGAGTACGTGCACGCATATAAATATGTACGTACACGTGTACAAAGAGTGTGTGCACGTGTACAAACGAGTATGTGCATGTGTACACATTGTGTACATGTGTACAAGATAAGTGTACACGTATACAAAAATGTAAGTACATAAACATGTGCGTGTATAAAACGTGTACAAACGAGTGTGTGCACATGTACAAATGAGTGTGTACACGTGTACAAACGAGTATGTGCATGTGTACACATTGTGTACATGTGTACAAGATAAGTGTACACGTATACAAAAATGTAAGTACATAAACATGTGAGTGTATAAAACGTGTACAAAACATGCACACATGTATAGAAACGTGTATACATGTATAACACGTGTACGAAAAATCTTTGCAAATGAGTACACAGTTTCTGTACAAAAATGTGCACGTACACATGTACAAAAATGTGTACACATATTAAAAACGAGTACGAAGCGTCACCAGAAAAAAAAATCCAGAAAGATAGGCCCGACGACGGTGGTCCGGTGGCCGAAAAAATTTTCGAAATCGGAGCTCCGATCGTCTGGAAAATTCATCGGAGAAGTCGTCGGAACTCCGGTCGCTTGAGCTCCGGTCGCCGGAGTTCCGGTCGTCGGAGCTCCAGTCGCCGGAGCTCCGGTTATCGGCTGTTTGAATTTAATTAAAAAAAACTAAAAAAGAAATTAAATTAAATTAAATGGTGAAATGACCCTTTTAATTTAAACCATTAGATCTGAAAAAATAAATCAATGGCTGAGATCCTTCCTTGACACTATCAAGGAAGGGGATTTTGTTTGACAGCAAGCCGGAGTCGAGAGATATGATGAGTCATTATCCTAGTCATTACAAATGCTGAGTTGGCAGTTGATTGATTAAAGAAGATGCATGTATGTTAGTTTTTTGGATGGAAATGAAACAATGCTAATAAATGATTAGTCAAGTGGTACCAATTGCAACAAAATAAGTTAGGTGGTTCATATGCAACCTACCAAATAGTTAAGTGGTAGCTGGTGCTATTTACCCCAAAAAATACCGATGCTCTCAACTTACTGAACCAACACGTTCGCCACCGTCGCAAGTCCTCCACGGCCAACCGCCTCTTCATCGCATCGTTCTCTGGCTCAACGGATCCTACTGGCCCAGCCATCGCTGCCGTCGATGACCTGATGCTCGGATCCTAGTGCAGCAGCAAGCATGCCCCAATCAAGGAGATCACCCTCGTCGTCTAGCTTCTTGTCTTCTACGTCGTCGGGATCATCGTGGGCTCGACGGATCTATAATAGCATCAACCCCGCTCCAATCAAGAAGATGACCCTTGCCAGTCTTCGGCATCGTCAGGATCATCGACGGATTTTTCATAGTCTCCAATATAGTCGGCGACGCAAGCCCACGGTAAAATTTGGGAGAGAGATTTCTAATTAGTGGTTTTGGGTTTTTAGGGTTTTTAGGGAACACGACTTCATTGTGTTATGTTGCTAGATTTGGGTTTACGAGATTCACTATAGATAGGGTATGCTTAATGAAGTGTTGAATCTCTCCATCCATGTTTTCCTATATATGTTCAACAGGCGTTGATATTTTAACAACAGAATCAGCTTCCGAGTCTGACTCACTACTACCACCACCATCCAATCTTGTCAATGGTTGGGCACCAACTAAGGCAGCTTCAGCAGTAGCCAAAGCTTGCTAATTGCGAAGCTCTGCTCTGCTACACCCAACATCAAATCCTAGTGACAAATTGTCTCAGATCCATGTTTCTGTACAAGCATATTTAGCATTTCCTAAAGATTTTTTTATTTTTCCTCTGTTTTTTCATTTCTCTTTGCAGATTTGACCTCCTTTTTGGGTTGCATGTTGTCGAATCTATCCCTTGGCCGAGCTCCGCTATCGCGCCACTACATGCCTCCTCAGCGCGCCGGCCCTGCACAAGGATCATCGTTGTAGTTACTGTTGCTAGGCTTGTTTGTCACCGCCGTCTAACACGATTTACAAAAAAAAAAAGGATGACATGGTAGAGAAAGGAAGTCACTAGGTGTTTGCGGTTAAGGTTTGGTTCTCTCCTTTGGTGATCATGGGCAGAGCAAGCAAAGGTTGGGTTCCGACAAGGTACGATTCTTCTCTTTTCCCCCTTCGAGAGAAGCAATTCGTGGTGAGATTTTAACTCATGACACGAATTTGAATACAGATAGGTCTCCAACCTATTCTAGTAATCAAGATAATGTCTTTTTAGTTCCTCCCAAGTGGGGTGTATATCACTTTTGTGATAAATATTTACGATGTGTGTTCTCAAAAGCGTGCTGATCAAGTTGATTTATATGATTGTTGTATAAGGATTTGCTTTAATTCGTGAGGGATTCTTACTGATAGCCTTACATGCTTGAACTCTTCCCTTGCTTCAGATAATTCAATTTTGTAATTTTATGGGCAAATGAATGTCTGTAATATAGGATTTTCCTAGGATCAATTCAACTAACAGACATAAAATTTTAGTTCCTCATCATGTATCCCATGTTGTTGGATAGGACTATTTCCCAGTGAATGAAGATCGACGAGGTGAGAGTTGTTGAATCTGTCCAAGCAAGGTGATACATCTGTGAAAAGCTTAGTCTTGGAATTTGATTATTCCTTGATTATGATATCATTAATTACGAAATTCAACCAAAAATGTTTTCTTGTTGTTTCCACGTCTCTAAAATCCGTGGGAGGTAATGCTCTGTTTTCACTAAGGAATCAAATTAACCAATAAGCTCAATTACAGGATATAAGCACCAATCTGTTGCATTATCATTCATTTGGTAAGTTATTTTTGGATTAATGGCCAAAATTAACGTTCCAAGTTATCAAGATTAATGTTGTTTTGATTGTGATTGCAAAATATATAATTTCCATTTTGAATTCTATTCTTAATTCACGGGATTTAATGGTGAGACTGGCAATTTAATATAATCAATCAATTGGTAATTTAATTTTGAATTAATTGCCAATTTTTACTTCTTGATTGTTTCGTAGATTGATTTGAATTGAATGTAAAGTAACAAAATTCCAACTTGAATTGTTACCTTAATTCATGCTGATCTAACAAGCAATTTTTTCAGTGACCAAATTGAGATTTGGTCCACTAAACCAAATTAATCACAACCAATCATTTATTATTAAATATCCTATCAATCATTTAATATTTTGAACCGTTAATATAATTAATAATTATGCGGCTGTTTATTTAATATGTATTTTATTTAAATGCGCCGGAAATTTTGAGAATCTTATTTAGTTATTTTGTTTCTCTTTTTGTCGTTTCTTTATCTTAAGAATATTTCTTTCAGTACAATTCAAACACCACCAATAAGTTCCAGCGAACACCATTCAAACACCATTCTCTTGCTCTTTCTTTCTTTTACAATCCTGGTAATATAATAATCAACCATGGATAATCATGGTTGGTTCGATCTGAACAAGTCTCCGGAAATCGACCTTAACATATCGCCAGATTTCACGGACGAACAAGATTATGACGAGCATATCGAAGTTCAAAATAATGACGATTGGAATGACATCAGTACTGAAGAAGGTTTGTTAATTGTTCGATGTATTTTCTACTCCTTCTCTATCATCTTATTTGTCATGCTTTATATTTTTAGTCAACTGAAAGCCTTGTGTTTTTTGTTAGTTTCAAATGTTCCGTCGGCGGATGCGTCTTCTAATTTGAAGAAGACTATTGATGGGCAAGGTTTGTTTTTAATCTCTTAATTCCGATCTCGATGCTGAGTTTTGTTGTCGTTCGAGAAGTTCATGCTTTTTTAATTTGTTACCCTTGTTACTTGCTTGTACTAGTACAGTCAATCCTCAGATAAGTATTAGGACACAACAACGACCCTATAGCATATATCATGAAGTATTTACTCCACTATGAACTTCTTGCTTCATTATCCATTTTCTCTCTCAATTCCTTCAAGTCTATATGTTCTGTGCCACTATTACCATCATGTAAACCCAAGTTCACGACTAGAGATACAAGGTATTGGGTTGACCATCCATTAACTTCTACCTCTCTTGACCCTCTAGGAAGTCCATAAACAATTTCAACATCCTCCTCTGTCAGCCTCAATGTTTGGTTCGGGCCTATATGAAAGGATTTTGTCTCTGCATTGTATATCTCCAATATCCAGTGCTTAATTCATTTCCTATTGATGTCATTTTGATAGATGTGATCCCACTAAACCCCAGCTCGCTCAATGCTTTCAATTTAGGCCCGCTTGGAGACCCTTTCATCACTTCTACAATCCTATTCGGACTGCACTTAGTGTATAGAGTTTCTGGCATTGTTCCTGCAAAGTTCAAATAAAAAGGTTAACTTCAGCATAGTCAGGTGTGTAATACAATTACTACATGCTGTCCTAGTACAGTTACTAGCAGCTAACTGTCCTAGTACACTTAGTTACTAGCAGCTAATTGTCCTAGTTACTAGCACCTAACTGTCCTAGTACACTTAGCTGAACACCAGCAGCTAACTGTCCTAGTACACTTAGTTGAACACAAAACACCAAACACCATAGTTGAACACCAAACGCCAGCAGCTAAACTTCCTTTGAACACTTAGTTGAACAGCCAAACACCAAATTCAGAAATAGTAACACTAACAAACAGTAGCTAATCTTTAGTTGAACACCAAATACAACATAAAACACTGTTTTAAACCATCTTTCAGAACAATAGCAGTCCTAGTTCATTAATTAACCTAGCTATATAATAGCGAACAAATTAAGACTACATAGGTTGTCCAAAGTGCAATTGCAAACCAAAATCGTATTTGAGACTATAACTAAGTTGTCCTAATGCACCAAACCAAATATACCTGTCCTAGTACAATGATTGTTATGCGGAATTTTATTGACAAATACCAGCAGCTATGGTTCGATTTACAAACATGGGAAAGCCTTTACTTACCTCAGACAACTGCTTCCCAGGGTTAGAGTGATGATTTTGAGAATACAAAGAGGGATTCCAAGTCGGCAAACATTGTCGGAACTGAAAATCAGAAACAGGGGAAGAATTGGACGAACAAAAACTCGAGTTAGAATTTGGTACGCTATACCGGGCTTTAGGACGAAGAGAAGAAGAGTTGGATCCCAAACGAACTCTTACCTGTAGCGGGGACTAATTGACAGACGGGAATAGACTCGCCGACGAATTTGTTTCCGGTGTGGAATGCGGCCTGATGGTCCAATCGGTAGAGGGGAAAGAATGCGGGTGTCGGAGTGAATTGATTTGTCGATGGAATAAAGCCTGGTGACCGGTGGTGAAAAGGCGCCGGATAGGGTTTGTAATCGGCGACCTGGTTTGGGGCGGATTATCAGACCGATTTGCTTGGGAGAATCGGCGGCATTCGCGTGGGAAGTCAATGTGGGTGTGAAAGTCGGGGAGAGGTCGCCGTGGGCAGCTATTTCGCAGCCGGAGCCGACTTTGAGAAATCGGAGAGGGTTTTTGTGAAAAGGAAGAAGCCGCCGTACGGTTAGGGACGGAGATGTGGGGAAAATCCAAAAAGGGGATTTTTACTTCCTTATTAGTGTCGTGAAATCAGGGGGGATAAAATATAATTGATTTCGTCCCTTTTTTTCGTTTTTCCTCATTTATTTTTGTTTTTTTTCTAGTTTTTTTTATTGCACTAGATTTGATCTAGGCCCTTGATTCAGATCTGATGGCTGATATCAATTTGGTCTAGTAGACCAAATTTAAGCCTTGGGCTCCCAATATGATCCGGATCTAACGCATAGAGATTGAAGGAATGTTTAAGGTTTGAATAAAAAGTGAATCAGTCTGTATTGTTTGGTGATCTTACTTTCTTTAACTATTTTATGACTTCACCTAACCTAATTTTAGAAGGTGACGTTGAATAAGTACATGGTCGTGTATTTTATCCAAATAAATCTCACCCCATTGGCAGGGGCAATAATCCATGAAATACGAACTCTTCTTAAAAGGATGCCAGTAGTGATTTATAAGACTGTTAAAAGAACAAGAAACTCAAATGCACATGACATGGCCAAATTTGCACTTAACTTTATGCAGCATGGCTTCTTTATGCATAATCTAACTCGTTTTGGAGTTCAAATTGAAAAATTAAGGGCTTAGCTTTAGGGCGAGCCTCTTATGCGCTGCATCCTGAATTTTTTATTACTACCGTGTATGGAAGCCCTTCAATTGGGGTTCGTGCGGAGTTATGGGATGGGCTTCGGAGCGTTATCCCTGCTCAAGGCACAACTTGGCTTCTAGCTGGTTATTTCAATGCTCTCCTTGCATCTAATGAAAAATGGGGCGGTACACCTGTTTGCATTCCGAAACTGAAGCCCTTTGTTGATTGCTGTTTGGATTGCGGTGTCTCTGACATCAGGTTCAGCGGCCCGAAATTTACTTGGTTTCGAGGATTGGTTCGGAGAGGCTTGACAGAGGCTTGTATAACTCGGCTTGGCTGCAGCTCTTCCCAGAAACCTTGACTACTCACTTGGTCCGGATTAAATCTGATCATCGACCAATCCTTATCTCTTCGGGGGAAGCGGTCCATTCCTCTCTTCCAAAACCCTTTAGATTCATGGTAGGCTGTCTAAATCACGCTGATTTCCAGCCCTTTCTCCGTGCTAATTGGTCACGAAACTCATCTTTCTGTGGGTAAATTGCTGACATTACTCCGAAACTCAGGAGATGGAATAAGACAGTCTTTGGTAACGTGTTGTAGAGGAAGGAAAACCACCTCAAAAAGTTGGCTGATTTTGAGGTGACCAGTAATGCTAGACCATCAGATGACAGTATCTTGACTGAGCAGAGCATTCGGCGGGAATTGGAGGATGTTCTCTGGCAAGAGGAGCTCCCCTGGATTCAAAAATCCAGAAGTAAATGGGTGGTGGAGGGGGATAGAAACACTTATTTTTTCCATGTGGCGACCTTACGACGTAGGAGCTTTAACCGTATTTCCCATCTTAAATCCGTAGTGGGGTATTGGGTCACAGACGAGGAACTACTGCTCCCGACGTTGATTGATTATTTTAGAGAGTTGTTCTCTGATAAAGAGTCGATTCATGTTAGAGTCTCTCATGCGGGCCCCCATATCACTTCTGCTCAAGGTGCTAAACTCGAGCAACCAGTTACTGTGACCGAGGTTCAAGCTGCCATCAAGGACATGGGTCCGTTAAAAGCTATGGGTAAAGATGGATTTCAACCATTCTTCTTCCAACGCTGTTGGGAGGTTGTGGGTCACTCACTCACCTCCTTTGTCATTGTTTCCTGTCGTAATCCCTCCCTCATTAGGGCTGTTAATGAGACGTTGCTCGTTCTTATCCCCAAATGCAGGCAGCCGAAAAACCCTACCCAATTCCGTCCGATTAGCTTCTGCAATGTGGCCTATAAGACTATTACTAAGTGTCTTGCGAACCGAATTAAAAGCCTTACGCCTACCTTGGTTCATCCTTCTCAAACCAGCTTTGTCCCGGGGAGACATATCACAGACAATATTATTATGTTCAAGAGGTTGTGCACACTATGCATGCTAAGACGGGGAAGAAGGGAAGCATGTTGTTGAAAATTGACCTCACCAAAGCTTACGACCGTATCCGCTAGTGTTTTGTCAGAGATACTCTTGAGGTAGCTCAATTTCCTCCTCACTTTATAAACATTGTTATGGAATGTATTTCGTCTACATCTTTTCAGATCATGTGAAACGGAGGCTGCTCGGATAGTTTTATCGTAGTGAGGGGGCTGCGTCAAGGTTGTCCACTATCGCCTTATATCTTCACCTTGTGCATTGAAAGGTGAAGCCATATGATTTAGGCGAGGGTGGAGGATGGAAGTTGGAAACCAGTTACCTTGGCTCAGGGGGGCACTAAGCTGTCTCACGCCTTCTTCGCTGACGATGTGACATCCCAACTTTTTCTGACAAGATATTGTCCGCTTTGGGCCTAAGCCCTCACGGATTTCTTTTTGGGCGTTGGTGGGATTCGAACCCATGACGTCTTCCTCTCAAGATCAAACCCCCACCACTACGCCACAAAACGCGTCATGTCAATTAAGGTTGGACTATTCCACATAGCCCATGGATCTCCCCCGTGCTTTGTCGATGTGGGATTTGCCTAGTATGTACACCCCCCCTCAGGGACTCAACGTCCTCGTTGAGGTTTGCCCCACCATCGTACAAGAGGGACGGGGAGAGGCTCTGATACCACTTGTGACATCCGGGAAAAGATCCGGACCCAACCTTTAAAGGCTGGACCGGTTTCCAACCAAAAACTGGAAGGGTAAAATCGGTATTTAGGAAAAAGAAAAGTAACCCTAAGCCTTCCTTTTGTCTTCTTCAATCATTCCCTCCCAAAATATCACCGCCCCCCCCAAATTCAGCTTTTCCCTTCATCTTCGATCCTCCCTTAGCCGGCGTTTCTCTTCTCCCTTAGCCGGCGTTTCTCCGATTGTTGCTACAATCAACGAGTATTTGATGAAGAAGAAGCAGAACAGCAGCAACAGTTTGACGGCGGAGGAGTACGAGGAGGAGAATCCGAGAAGGCGGTGGCGGATCCACGAGAAGGCGGTGGCGGAGAGAGGCGGGATTCCAACGCTAGGTTTGCCTGGTACGGCGGGTCCCGGGACGAGATCCGTCAGATCTTGAGCTTCGATTTCAGTCGGTGTATCGGCAACGACGACGGAGGAGGAAACGGTCAACGACGTACACACGGCGTCGTCGTTCATCTCTCCCCGATTTGTACTGGGTCCTTATCGTCGAATCGGAACCGGAGCCGGAGCTCCGGTATCCATCGCTGGAAAATCATATGTACTGGTCGGGAAAAAAATTGAAGAAGAAGATGTAGAATTTTAGTTATTTACAATTTTGTCACTTGAGTTTAATCTATTTTTGTTAAGTCACTTACTTTTTGTTATTAACAATTTAGCAATTTTTGGGCCATTTTGAAAAAATTTGTATATGAACATTGTTAGAAATTAACTTTGTAACTTAATAATGTGGTCGTTGAATAACATGTTAACTAGTTTATACAACTAGTTAACTAATTATAAATGTTAACTAGTTATGAGTTAAGATTTCCGGTTAACTAGTTATTTGGTAATGACGTTAACTAATTAGCAATGTAAGATAACTAGTTAACTAATTACTAACAAAATAACTAATTACACTAATTTGATAACGAGATAACTAATTTTGGTAACTAGTTATCAACTAAAATCTTGTTAACTAGTTATCCAATCGTGATGTTAATTAACTCGATAATCATAATGTTAACAAGTTAACTCGATAAAGTTAACTAGTTAATAACAAACTAACTAGATTCTAATTTTGAAAACTAATTAACTAATTAACTAATTTTTTGTTAACTAGTTATCTAAATCATGATGTTATCTAGTTATCAAATAATATTGTTAACTAGTTATCCAATAATCTTGTTAACTAGTTACCCAATCACGATGTTAAAAAAATAACTAGTTATCAAGTAAAAAAATTGTTAACTAGTTATCTAAATCATGATGTTAACTAGTTAACTCGATAAGTTATCTAGTTAACTAATTTTGATAACTATCAACTAAAAATCTTGTAAACTAGTTATCTAAATCATGATGTTAACTAGTTAAAATAACATGTTAACAAAAAATCTTGTTAACTAGTTATCAGGTTAAAATCTGTTAACAAGTTATCAAACAAAAAACATTGTTAACTTGTTATCAAACAAAAAACATTGTTAACTTGTTATCAAACAAAAAACATTGTTAACTTGTTATCAGTTTATAAACCATGTTAACTAGTTATCAGTTAAAAAACACTGTTAACTAGTTAACAGCAAAAAAATGTGCTTTAACTAATTGTCAACTAAACTTTTTGTTAACTAGTTATCAACTAAAAAAACGATGTTAACTAGTTATCAGTTAAAAAACACTGTTAACTAGTTAACAGAAAAAATGTGTTACCTAGTATTTTTTTTAGAAAAAAAAATTTTGAAAAAAAAAATTTTTAAAAAAAAAATTTCGCCGGAATATCGCCGGCGACGGCGGCCGGTCGCCGGAAAAGTCGCCGGCGACCGTGGCCGGCCGCCGGAGTCACCAGCTCTCCCTGCAAAAAATGTTAATTATTTAATTTAAATATAATAATTAAATTATTTGTGTAATGTCCTAAATACCCCTAACAATCTAGACCATTGGATTGGTCAATGAGTCAATGGATGATCTAATGGCTGAGAATGGGTTGGACCGGATTCCAACCCAAGAAATGGTTGGAGCTGGATCCGGCGCCTGTGACATCCCAACATTTTCTGACAAGATATTGTCCGCTTTGGGCCTAAGCCCTCACAGATTTCTTTTTGGGCGTTGGTGGGATTCGAACCCACGACCTCCTCCTCTCAAGATCAAACCCCCACCACTATGCCACAAAACACGTCATGTCAATTAAGGTTGGACTATTCCACATAGCCCATGGATCTCCCCCGTGCTTTGTCGATGTGGGATTTGCCTAGGATGTCACAGACGACCTTATCCTTTTTGGAGAAGCGAGGAGTGAGCAAGAAGCAACGATTCAGACCTGCCTGGAGGAGTTTTCGGCGATCTCTGGTCAAGCTATAAGCAAAGAGAAGTCTAAAATCTTCTTCTCAAAATATGTGACAACCAGCTTGCGGCAAGCCATTAGTGGTACCATGGAATGACGAAAACTAGATGCCTTGGTCGTTATCTGGGGATTCCCATTTTACATGGTCGATCTACTAATGCCAGCTTCAAGTTTATCTTAGAGAATCTAGACTCTAAGCTGGTTGGGTGGAAACGAGAGACACTGTCGCTCGCTGGAAGGGTTACTTTGGCAACATCAGTCCTTAATGCTATTCCAGCCTACGCGATGCAGACAATGGTCTTACTGATGTGACTCTAATTAGTGCATTTTAAGCTTATGAATGACCTATGAAATACCCGTGTTTATTCGTGAAATGACATGACTTATATGCTTTTATTGAATTTTTGTGCAAAGTGTCATTTTGTTGTCCGGTTGCCACTTTGGAGCCAAATTCGTGGGCTATTGGAGTTGCCTCTGTGCATTTTCAGGTTATGGCATCAAAGTACGGATGACAAGGAGCGTATAGGAGCAAACGGGAGGTCATTTGGAGTCCGGACGAGGGAGATATGAGCCTTGCAAGATCGGGTTTTCTGCAGAGTGCAGGGGTGCACGCCGTGCACTGTGCACGCCGTGCATGTGCACGCGTGCAGGGGTGCACGCCGTGCACTGTCCCCTGCACTATAAATACTCTTGTTTTTGGCCATTTTGAGGCATTGAATGATATATCTTGAACCCCAAACACATATCCACGAACCCTCAAACCCTAGAACACGTTTTTGGAGCAATTTGAAGCCATTGGAGCTAGGATTGAAGCCATCAAACCTTGGGAGAAGTGCTTACAAGTGGAGAAGTGAAGATCATCTCAAGGATTCATCCATGGTGTTCTTGGTGACCATTCTTCCTTCTTTTCTCTTTACTCCCTTGGCCATGTGTGGCTGAGTTTCTAGGGTTCATCTTGGATGGGTAGATTAGTTGTGCTATGATAGAGAGATGATTGTATAGAACTTGCCATGATTGATCTTGGTTGTATGAGGATGATTCCTAGACTTGTTCTTAATGCCATTTTATGCCATGTTTGCTTGATTTGGTCCATTCATTGTGATTTGATGCATGAGAGTGCTTGGATTGCATAGATTGTAGGTCTAGGGATTGAAGTGAGTGTGTTCTAAGAGATTAGATCATCTTATTTCAACCATTTTCACTTGATTTCTCTCTTGGGTATTTTATCGAACACTTGGTGTGCATGTGGATTTTCATTCAATTGAGTTTGAAAAGGCTTTTTGGTGAATCTCTTAGTGTTAGGGCATTGATATGAGAGTGTTGTGCCTAGCCTTGTGGTCATAGAGTCTTAAGAGAGGGTCTTGTGTCTTGGCATTTCATCAAACACTTAGAATGCATCCTTTTTTCACTTAGCTTGAGAGCGAGAGCCTAAGTTGAGTGGTATTGGGATAGGGATTAGGTGCTACGAGAGTGCATCGAGTCTATAAAAGTGAAATGCATGGTCATCCGAATGCAAACTCGATCTTGATTGACTTGTTTGTTCAATTAGTCATCTTGAGCATGATGAAACTACCCACCAAGAGAGCCCCTTTGTCTTTGATTTGCACCACTTTATTTTTTCTTTCTTCCTTTTAGTTTCCTTTAAGTTTTTAATATCTATTTCAAATCAAAACTCCTTTCAAATGAATAGACCGTCTACGAGGAATGTGAGTAGAGGCCATTGAGAGAACCCCGTGGAATACGACCTTGGTAAAACCCGATTTTATCAAGTTTTTGGCGCCGTTGCCGGGGACTCTCTCATTCCTTTGAAAGCACTTAGTAGTGGACCGATCTATTCACTTCCTTCCAATTTAGTTTTTGCTTCCTTTTACTTGTTGTTTGGTTTTGTTATTCCGCATTGTCGTATTACTTGGGTGTATTTGTTGTGCTTGTTTGTAGGTATCTTGTACTAGTGCATGAGGCGACTCACTCGTCTTCAAGCACGACTTGAAGGTCTTGCGCAAGTGATTGAGCCACCAACCTTCTCTCCCTCTCATTTGGTTCATAGCGCCACACGCAACAACATGTCTCACCATGAAGATGAAGACAACCTTTCGGAGCATTCTCACCATACCAATGATGATGATCACTCACAAAGGGGTGCAAGACGTACCTTGGCGGATTATGCTCGTCCTACTCTTGAAGGGGCAGCCTCTAGCATTGTTCGAAGACCCGTCAATGCTAGGAACTTTGAGCTCAAGCCTAATATGATCCAAATGGTTCAAAATGGAGTGGTGTTCAATGGCATTGATGGTGAATGTCCATCTAGGCATCTCA
Organism: Linum lewisii; assembly: GCA_034768395.1. Taxonomy (NCBI): domain Eukaryota; kingdom Viridiplantae; phylum Streptophyta; class Magnoliopsida; order Malpighiales; family Linaceae; genus Linum; species Linum lewisii. The sequence goes on from CM068296.1 coordinate 61,686,640, forward strand.
AGGACTTCTTGGAGATTTGTGACACGGTTAAGAATGATCAAGTTCACCCGGATTGCATACGACTCCGACTCTTCCCCTTCTCACTCAAAGGTCGAGCAGCTTGGTTGGAGAACCAACCTAGTAGAACATTCACTACATGGGAGGGCCTAGCCGAAGCTTTCCTTGAAGAATTCTTTCCTCCCTATATGACGGATGCAATCCGAGACCGCATCAACCACTTCATACAACACAAGGGAGAGCTCTTCCATGAGACTTGGAATAGGTTCCAAGCCATTCTTCGGTCTTGTCCTCATCACAACTTCGCCGAATGGAGCTTAGCGGACATCTTTGCTAGGTCCCTTGATTTTGAGAATACAAGGATGATCAACCAAGCCGCCGGAGGTGACTTAAGGATGCTCACTCCCGAAGATGCTCTAGAACTCTTCGCGGAGATGGCCAACAAGACAAGGAGTTGGTCTCGACAACAACCTCCTAAGTCTAAGTATGGAAGTGACACGCACTATGACTCTCGGTCCGTAAGTGTTGATGCACCAAAGGAGTCATCCACCTATGGGAAGAAGCATAAGTTACCGGGACATCGAGATGAAGATGATCCAATGATCGCTCTCCTTATGTCTAAGATCGACGCCATGGCTTCACAAGTAAGCAACCTAAGCATGCCTAAGCATCCCTCCAAGGTTCAATCATCTCATGTGGGCAATCCACCGGTTGCTTCGGTATTTTGTTGTGAGGGTTGTGGGGGTCAAGGCCACGATGTTAGTGCTTGTCCTTCCGCCACTCCTGAACTTGGCCAAGGCGACCTTGAGGAGGTAAGCTTCGCACAAGGTCAAGGTTTCCATGGTAATTTCAGCCCCCAAGGTAACTATCAAGGTAACTATAACCGACCTTGGTACAACAAGTCTAACCAAGGTTACCAAGGCCAAGGGAGTCAAGGTAGTGGTTATAGCAAGGGCTACAACCAAGGAAATCAAGGAGGTTATCAAGGTTATAGGGGTTATCAAGGCAACCAATGGACTCAAGGAAGTAACCTAAACCAAGGTAGCCAAGGGACTCAAGGAGGACCCCAAGGTCAAGGGCACCAAGGGGGAAATCAATGGAATCAAAGTGGACATCTAAGTCAAGGTTTCCAAGGTCCTTCCCCACCGGGAATGTACAACCATAGAGGTGAAGGACCACCCGGGTTCAACAAGCCTCCTCAAAATAAGGAGGGTGGTTCTTCGATCTCTCAAGAAGACACCAATGCGGCAATGATCCAACTCATCAAGAATCAACAATCTTCAATTGCCAATTTGGAGAACCAATTAGGACATATTTCTAAGGCACTCTCGGAGCGACCCTCGGGTACTTTACCCTCCAACACCGAGGTCAACCCCAAGGTTCCCGAGGAGCTTATGATGGTAACTTTGAGGAGTGGTATGCAAGTACAAGATGCCATACCTAAGGTGGTAAGTGCTCAAGATGATGATTTGGTTATAGTTGAAGATGTTGACTCCGATGATGACACGGATAAGATTGAAGTTAAAGATAGAGGAGCCAAGGCTAAAGAAGCTTCTAAGATGACCAATAAGGTTGGTTCTCAAGAGGCTACGACGAGTGCTACTCCGGTCTCTCCTCCCGCACCGGTTGTACCTCCGTACAAGCCTAAGCCACCTTATCCTTCTCGCTTGAAGGCGGATTCCATGGAAAAGGACTTCAAAATGGTTTGTTGAGATTCTTGACAAGGTGCAATTTACAATGCCTTTTGGAGAAGCAATCACCAAGATGCCTCAATATGCGAAGTTCATGAAAGAGATCTTCACCAACAAACGCAAGCTTAAGGATGTAACTTCGGCAAAGCTCAACGAACAATGCTCCGCCATTCTCTCTAAGCAACCACCGGAGAAGCTTAAGGATCCAGGTAGCTTTACTATTCCTTGCACTATTGGTGAGCATGCAATAAGTAGAGGCTTAGCTGATTTGGGTGCTAGTATCAATGTTATGCCATATTGCATGTTTATGAAGCTAGGCCTAGGGAAACTAAAACCAACCCTCATGAATGTTCAATTAGCGGATAAGACCATGAAATCTCCTCGTGGTATTGTTGAAGATTGTGTTGGTTAAAGTCGGTGCTTTTGAATTCCTTGTGGATTTTGTTATTCTAGATGCTTTGGGTGATATCGATGTGCCTTTGATTTTAGGACGACCTTTCTTAGCAACCTCTCATGCTTTGATTGATGTCTACGGTGGTAAACTTACACTTAGGGTTGATAATGAATGCATGATCTTTGACCGTTCAAATGGCATGGAGTTTACTTTGTATAATGCTAGTCATCATGATCCTAAGAATCCGCATGAGCTTACTTCGGCTACTAATAGCACTAACCTTGTCCGTCATAGTCTTGCGGAGTTGTTTGCTCTTAGTGATGTGCAGGAGAAAAAGGATGAAGTAAAGGAGGTTCCACCTTTCGTGCTTCAAAAGACTCCACCTAAGGCTAAGAAGAAAGGTGTGGAGAAGCCACCCGAGAAGGGCAAGGAAGCCGCACCGATGTGTGAGACTAGCAAGACTAAGAAGCCACCCGATGAGAGAATTCACTCCAAGTGGTTTGGCCCCTTCTCCATTGCTCACACTTCATCATCTGGGAAATCCGAGCTCACACCTCCCGAAGTCGGTAAGGTTCAATTCAAGTTCCGTGTGCCATGCCAAGGTAATGAATTTGATTTCAAAGAGGTAATGAGTTGGGATGGTTTTACTTAGCTGGTCCGTGTGCTTCGTCGAGCTTAAGACGTTAACCAAGCGCTTCTCGGGAGGCAACCCGAGTGTTTTTCATGTCTTTTCTTCTTGATTTGATTGCATGATTGTGTGTTTTTGTGGTATTCAAGGTCTTTGAGTTGTTGTAGTGTCCTTTGTGGTCTCGTAGGCGTTGAAATTCTGAAGTTCGGGGTCCATTTTGGTTGATTTGGCGGTGTTTTGGTCGTTTTTCGTCGAAGTGAAAATTTGATTTTAGGCTGAGGAGGTGCACGCCGTGCACCACTGCACGCCGTGCATGATGCACGCCGTGCACCGTGCACGGTTTGGTGCACGGGCTGTCCAGGAGCATCCGAAATTTTTTTCAGCTCCAGGGTGCACGCCGTGCACCCATGCACGCCGTGCACCCTGCACGCCGTGCACCCTTGCACGCCGTGCACCCTGATTTTCACCTTTACTTTATTTCGGTTTGGTTAGTGGTTGGCTCGGTTGATACTTGATTTTCTGGTTTGAGTCATTGTTCGGTTTGGTTTTGGTTCACCCAACCCCCTTATCCCTCCCTCCTCACACCCGACCCGACCCCTCTCACTCTCTCTTTCACACCGCCGCCGACCACCCCCAGCCACCACCCTCAACCCTGCCCGCCGCCAACTCCTGCCAGCACTCCCAATCCCGCCGCCGACTCCACTCAACCGGCCCTGCCCCGACCCCGACCCCGACCCCGACCCCATCTGCCCAGCCCACCCGCCGCCAACTCCCAATCCCGCCGCCGAAGCTTCCTCACCCGCCTGCCGCCGCCGCCGCCACCAAGCCCCGCCCATCTGCCCAGCCGCCAACAACTCCTGCCCGCCGGTCCCCATCCCGCCGCCAGCTCCCATCTGCCCAGCTCTGCCCAGCCCCACCCGACCCCCATCCCGTCCGCCCAGCCGCCGCCGCCACCAACTCCTGCACGCCGCCGCCGGCTTCAATCTGCCAGCCGGCAACTTCCCATCTCAGCCCCCGATTCCAGGTTTCCAATTTTGATTTGGGATTTCTGATTTGGTTGCGGAGGTTTGATTGAGGGAGTTGGCTTGCTTCACTCGGTTGGTTTTGTGGTCCATTGCTTGTTTGCTATGCTCAGTGCGATGAATTGATTTCGTTGTGTCGTGGGTTTTGATGGAGAGATTGTGGTTCCTTCAATCGGCCAGAGTTTTGCTTGCGTGGAGGGGGTGTAATGTGCTTGTTTTGACTCAATTTGTTTTGTGATTTAGGAGCCTCAATTGGGCAGATGTTGGTAGGTGTCTTGTGTCCTGATTTTAGTGTTGCTTGATGAACTAAATGGTGGCAGTTGGTGGTTGATTTTTGTTAGTATGGTTTGGGGGGATGAGCGTAGTGTGTTTATTCTTTCGATTTGATTTTGAGGGGTTGTTTGGTTTTGAATGGACATTTGTGATATCTTACTTGTTGTTGTGCTTAGTTGATTGGTGTGGCTTGTTACATGTGTGAGTGTGGTTTCGTGGCTATTGCCTCTGTTCTTGATTCATGACCAATTTTTGGCCAATTTGGATTTTTCATTGCCTTGTGCTTAATTCCGGGGACCGAATTCCATTCTTTGTGTGAGGAGGGGTGTGGTTAATCACCACTCATTGGTTTAATTTTTATGTATTCCTCCTTACATTGTGTGGACTTAGGCTTATATGTTCTTGATTCGTGTTTTTGATCCATGTGTTATGATTCGGCGCCTTGATAGGATTTGTCTTAGGAGTGTAGCCTTTTTGGTTGATTCTTTGTATGCACTTCTTTTGCAGGATGCCTCCTAAGGGTAAAGCAGCTTCTTCATCCTCCGCCCCCAAGCGATCCAAGGCACCAGCTTCCAAGAAGCGAAAGGGACAAACTGGGGAGTCTTCTGCTCCTCCACCACGGTCGCCTTCGCCGCCTCCAGCTCCTCGTGGCGTCGACCCTCCTGAGTCAGTGGTTCAGAGGATCTTCGACTTCGACCCCAGAGATCGGGCTTACAGTCGTTATCAGGTTATGGCGAGATGGCCCGTGGCGAGGCAGGGTAGATTTAATTTTGAAGGGTTGCAGAGTCATGATGGTTGGTTGGATGCTTTGAAGACTTTGGCTGATGGAGCCGGTATTTGGCCGCTCTTGGAGGTTGACGAGAGGGCGTATGAGAGCCACAGGATCACTCACCACTTCTCAGGACTTCGGATTTTTCCTTTCTTTTCTTTCTGTTTATGACTGCATGTTTTGTTGTGTTTGACTTCTAATTTTCTCTTTTCATTTCTGGCTTTGAACTTGTCATGTTGTTGGATCACGCATCTCATCTGTACTCTCATCTTGTCGACTATGGGTTGTGTTTGAGTGGTGTGCCCTCCCTTGTTTTCTACAGGTACCCCTGATTCAGGTCCTCGTCCTGAACAGGTTACTTGATCCGGGATTCCATCTCCGGCTTCTCTTCTTCTTCGCGCGGTATATTCGTTCCACCTTATCCTCTCTCTCTCTTGATCATTGAGGACAATGCTCATGTTAGTCGTAGGGGAGTTGGAGTTTTGGTGTGATTATTTGTCGGTAGAAGTCTAAAGCTATGTTGTGATGTGTTGCTTGATCTTAATTGAATGTCGGATTCCTCTATTGTAGAATCGTTCGGTTCTTGACTTTTGGTGTTTAATTGACTTCAAGTTTTCACAATGACGTTTAGATTGTCCTGCTTAGAACCTATAACCAGCATGTTAGCACTAATATTAAATGAGTCTGGGCCAGAACTGAGATTTTATTCACTCTTGCATGTTGGTTGATTGGTTTGATACGTGTTTTTATACCACTCGATAACACCGGTCTAAGATGATGAAGGCAATCAGAATTTTCACCCCTTTTCCATGTCTCTCTTTACCCTTTTTGATCCTTCGTGATTGTGGCTTGAGATTAGACGGAATCCAATTCGAAATCTTGTGTGGAAGTTGTAAGGGGCTAAGGATCAAGTGGCTAAATTGTGAAAAAAAAAATGCTCAAAAGAAAAGCTAGGCAAGCTCGGCACCTAAGTGAAGTGTCGGGTTGAGCACTAAGCAAAAGGGCAAAGGCTGTGAGCTAGGCAGGTTCAACACCTAAGTGAAGTGTTGAATCGAGCACTAGTATGCAGTAAGAAAAAAAAAGAAAGAAAAAGAGTTCTCAAATGTAGCCCTTGATCCTAGCCAGAGTTTTGTAAAGTGCGGATCTAGAAGCGGATGAAGTCGAGTCGATAGCCACATCATAATCACTCACCACTTACGATCCATGTCCCGATTTCAAGTCCTTTTGATTAGAGTTGGTGTTGTCGTGGTCGGTTTTGCTGTGTCCCAATCAACCACTACTTGAAGTGTGCAGAAATTAGTGAGGTTTAGACTTGTTTGGTTGATGTTCTTGCATGTGTAGGTTTAGTTTGTTCGTGGAACAGTTTAAGCTAAATTGTGATTGCTTGAATCTCAATGGACCGAACTTGTCATTTGTGAACTTGGATGTTTTCTAATTCATTTGCTTGAGGACAAGCAAAGCTTAGTCGTAGGGGAATTTGATGTGACTCTAATTAGTGCATTTTAAGCTTATGAATGACCTATGAAATACCCGTGTTTATTCGTGAAATGACATGACTTATATGCTTTTATTGAATTTTTGTGCAAAGTGTCATTTTGTTGTCCGGTTGCCACTTTGGAGCCAAATTCGTGGGCTATTGGAGTTGCCTCTGTGCATTTTCAGGTTATGGCATCAAAGTACGGATGACAAGGAGCGCATAGGAGCAAACGGGAGGTCATTTGGAGTCCGGACGAGGGAGATATGAGCCTTGCAAGATCGGGTTTTCTGCAGAGTGCAGGGGTGCACGCCGTGCAGGGGTGCACGCCGTGCACTGTGCACGCCGTGCAGGGGTGCACGCCGTGCACTGTCCCCTGCACTATAAATACTCTTGTTTTTGGCCATTTTGAGGCATTGGATGATATATCTTGAACCCCAAACACATATCCACGAACCCTCAAACCCTAGAACACGTTTTTGGAGCAATTTGAAGCCATTGGAGCTAGGATTGAAGCCATCAAACCTTGGGAGAAGTGCTTACAAGTGGAGAAGTGAAGATCATCTCAAGGATTCATCCATGGTGTTCTTGGTGACCATTCTTCCTTCTTTTCTCTTTACTCCCTTGGCCATGTGTGGCTGAGTTTCTAGGGTTCATCTTGGATGGGTAGATTAGTTGTGCTATGATAGAGAGATGATTGTATAGAACTTGCCATGATTGATCTTGGTTGTATGAGGATGATTCCTAGACTTGTTCTTAATGCCATTTTATGCCATGTTTGCTTGATTTGGTCCATTCATTGTGATTTGATGCATGAGAGTGCTTGGATTGCATAGATTGTAGGTCTAGGGATTGAAGTGAGTGTGTTCTAAGAGATTAGATCATCTTATTTCAACCATTTTCAATTGATTTCTCTCTTGGGCATTTTATCGAACACTTGGTGTGCATGTGGATTTTCATTCAATTGAGTTTGAAAAGGCTTTTTGGTGAATCTCTTAGTGTTAGGGCATTGATATGAGAGTGTTGTGCCTAGCCTTGTGGTCATAGAGTCTTAAGAGAGGGTCTTGTGTCTTGGCATTTCATCAAACACTTAGAATGCATCTTTTTTTTCACTTAGCTTGAGAGCGAGAGCCTAAGTTGAATGGTATTGGGATAGGGATTAGGTGCTACGAGAGTGCATCGAGTCTATAAAAGTGAAATGCATGGTCATCCGAATGCAAACTCGATCTTGATTGACTTGTTTGTTCAATTAGTCATCTTGAGCATGATGAAACTACCCACCAAGAGAGCCCCCTTTGTCTTTGATTTGCACCACTTTATTTTTTCTTTCTTCCTTTTAGTTTCCTTTAAGTTTTTAATATCTATTTCAAATCAAAACTCCTTTCAAATGAATAGACCGTCTACGAGGAATGTGAGTAGAGGCCATTGAGAGAACCCCGTGGAATGCAGACAATGGTCTTACCTGGTCACATTTGTGACCTGATTGATCAAAGAAGCAGAAGTTTTATTTGGGGTTCCGAGAATGGCAAGCAGAAAATTCATCTTTTCAATTGGGACACGGTTTGCAAACCAAAGGAGCTTAGAGGTCTTGGGTTGAGAAGTGCACGTTGCTTTAATAAAGCATTTATATTGAAACTTGCATGGGGTCTTCTCAAGAGACCCAATAAGATTTGGGCGGATTTATTACTGACGAAATACCTCAAGCGTACCCCGGCGGGATTGGTGCCGAGAGCGACCAAATGTTTTTCTACTCTTTGGAGAGGGATTAGAGATGTGTGGCCGTTTCTGAATGAAGGCCTTCAATGGAGCATCTGAGATGGTAGAACGACAAGTTTCTGGATGGATAAATGGCTAGACAATGTTCAACGCCTTTGTGATTGATGTGACTTTATTTAGTGCATTTTGAGCTTATGATTGACCTATGAAATGACCGTGTTTGATCGTGAAATGCCATGCTCTATGTGCTTTTATTGAAGTTTCGTGCAAAGTGTCTATTTATTGTCCGATTGCCACTTTGGAGCCAAATTCGTGGTCTATTGGATGTTTCTTCGTGCATTTTCAGGTTATGGCTTCGAAGTACGGATAACAAGGAGCACGTAGGAGCAAACGGGAGGTCAATCGGAGCTAGGAAGGAGGAGATATGACCGTTGCAAAATCGAGAAAAATGCAGCTTTACTGAAGAAGTTTTTGGTGACAACTCTATGTTCTTGCCGAGAACTCTCGACCATTTGCAAACAGGAGAATTCCAGAAATTATGGAGCTGAATTTTGAAGAAGTTTTCAGCGAAAACTTCTGGAGTTTTCACCGAAAACTCTATACTGGGTCAGCAAACTATTTAAGGCAACATTGGGCAGAATGGATGGGGAATTTTTTGGACAACACCTTCGACACTTTCCTCTCAATTGCAAAGCATGAGTTTCCTCCTCTCTCTCTCAATCATCATCCTCCTCCATCTCAACCTAATAGCTAAGTATAGATCATCTAGAAAGAAGAAGCCATACCTTGGATTGAAGCTTGAAGAGCCAAGTTGTAAGATCCTCCATGGAAACAAGGATGATTTCCTCTTCTCAATTTCAGGTTTCTTCCATGGTTATGCTAGGCTAAACCTAGGGTTTATTTTAGTGGGGGATGGATCAAGCTAGGATAGGTGACTGATTGTATGAATTGAGTTTCTCATAGCCATTTGTGTAAGATGATGATCCTAGACCATGTGCTTGTTGTCCATGAGAGATTGACTTGTTCTTTTGGTACATTGTTTATGTCTTTCAATACATGAGAATGATTGATTGATGTTGATCTAAGGTGTTTGGATTTAATTGAATGATTTGAGAGATTAGATTATGTAATTGCAACCATTTTGAGCTTGTTTTCCTTGTTGAAATTTTATCGAACACTTGGCGTGCATTTAGTTTTCAATCATTTGAAGGTTGAAAGATCCTTTGATTGCTAGACTAGTGTTATATGATTGGCATGAGAGTGTTTTGAATCATTTGACTTGTGTTAGATGAATGTTAGCATAGAGATCAAGTGTTGAGCATTTCATTGAGCTAGGTAAAGCACTCCATTTCCTTTGTTCACATAGCGAAAGCATGGTGCATTTGGTCTAGAAGTAGAAAATCAATTGTGCGAGAGTTCGTTGATTCTACTTGAGTGAATTGCGTGGTCATCTGTTTATACATCGTTGCTTGAGACTCAATCCAGCTTTCATGATCCTTGAGCTTGAAGAAATCCCTTGCTAAGCTAACCTACTTTTCTTTTGTTTGATCCTCAACTTGTTTTGTTTGATTTTGCCTTGTTTACTTATGTGTTTGACTTGTCCTTGTCTAAACCAAAACCAACTTTAAATGAATAGACCGTCCATGAATCGTGTGAGTAATGGCAATTGAGAGATCCCTCGTGGAAATACGACCTTGATTGTTGTGAGTTAATTCTTGCACGTCAGTGATCTTGCCCTACACCAAGACTTTGTTGACAGCAATCTGAAAGTGGTTGACCTCTGCAATGGTGATTGGGATTTTGATAGTCTTAGAAGTGTTCTCCCGGAACTTGTAGTCCAAACGTTGCTAGGATGACCCCTCCGTGAGAGAGCTTTGGAATGGATACACCTACTTGGGGCCTTGAAGGAGATGGTAAATACTCGGTAAAATTTGGATATATGTTAATCAATGAAATGAGGGAGGGTATTGAGACGAACGAAGGGTTGTGGAAGAAGATCTGGTCTTGGCCAAGACCTAATAAAGTTCGCCACTTTATGTGGCTTGACTATCATGATAGGCTTATGACCAATAAGGAATGGAAGCGGAGACATCTGACCGATAACGAGGCTTGTACTATCTGTGGTAACGCAGCTGAATCTTTGGAACACATTATGCGTTCATGCCCAATTGCAGTGGAAGTCTGGAATCGCCTCCTTCCCCCTGGAAAGGTTAATCAGTTTATGGCCGAGATATTTGATTATTGGTGGAGCAGTAACTTGAAAAATACATCTTGGAAGGTACTCTTTGGGCTTATATGCTGGAATCTTTGGCGTAGTTGTAATGATCGGAACTTCGACAACTCTATTCCTAGTCCTGACAGCATCATTAGTCAGATTCAATTTTGGAATCAAACTATTACTTCTGCCCTTGAAGAAGCAGCTCAAGCATGCTCCCTGAATGTGAGAGAGAAAGTGACTCAGAATATTGCCTGGTAGCCAGCTGCAGAACCTTGTTTTACCATGAATACTGATGGTGCTCGGTCTATTCATGGAGCGGCCAACGCAGGTGGTGTAGTTCAGAACTCTAATGGGGACTTTATTATGGCGTTTAGCATGAACTTGGGAAGCTGTTCGATTACTCGGGCAGAAATTCGAGGAATCACCGAAGGAATGAAGCTAGCTTGGGACCATGGAGTGAGGAAGCTTGAGATTCAAACTGACTCCTTATGCGCAGTCAAAATTCTTCATCGGGTGGGAGATCTGGATCATCAACATGCGAGCTTGGTGCGTTTATTCAAGGATATGATCCAATGGGATTGGACGGTGTCAGTTCGTCATATCTACAGAGAGGGCAATTTCTTGGCAGACTCTCTGGCGGCCTTGGGCCTTTCTCTTACTTTTGGCACTCACATGGTTGAGGCTAATGACCCTACGGTGGTGCGTTGGATCACTTACGATCGTCTTAGAACTTCCCAACCGCGGTTGGTGATGCGGTCGCTGTAATCTCTTTTCGTTCTGTCTTTCTACAAAAAAAAAAAAAAATTAATCGCATATAAAAATGGAAATATTATTAGAATAATTTGTTGGAAGTGGGGAGCTACTAGGATTTTAAGTGAAAATATTCTAAGAATGGTTTGTTGGGAGTGGAGATTGAAAGGTGGAACAATTGTAACGATTCTTTCATAAATCCTAGTCTAAAAATGTAAAAATTTAAATTTAATTTTTTTGATAGTGACATCTTTCACTTTTAAAATTGGACAAACTTTTCATATAATTTTAAAATTTAATTTTTTAATTTACTACTAAACCTAATTTTATTTATATTTCAAAATTAAATAAGTCGAGTTTGAAATTGTAATAAAAATAAGTGATAGTCAGAATTATAAACAAAGGACTAAGACCACATGATTAAACAACTAAAATCTTATGGTGGAAAATTATTGTTGCATTGGATGCAACAAATAACAGCCGTTGTCACCGGAATTGATCTCGTTTAGGAATGGCAATGGCCAGGTTGGGGCGGGTATCTCAATACCCAAGTTCACCCCATGGCAAGTCGGATCAGGAGCAGATATTTAGTGTGGGTCATTGGTTGGGACGGATGTAACACACTCCCTATAAGACCCGGTTAAACCACTGGTTTAACCTATGCTATGCTAATTCGAGTGCCACAAACTCGAACCAAGCAGATAAGCATACACATTTATCATATAAATGAATAATTGAATCAATGGGATAAAAGGGAAAAGACCAAATCAGCACTGGCCAGAATCAATAAACCAATACAACCAATAACCAATGATGGAAAGGGAAAACCCGAAAACCAATAACCAATACATCCATAAACTGATAAACTAGAAAAAATCTCTGAAATCCCGATCAAAACTAAAGAGTCAAAGGCGGATTTGATCCAAGTGGGGAAAATGGCATCATACTACTGCAACAAAATCTAGCACTTGAGGTCGACTTCTCTGGGTTGTACCTATAGATGATCTTTTATCAATTAAGCACGCTCTAGTCAAAGTTCGAGTTGCTCTAGTCAATAAAAAGACTAAAAAAGAGGAGGAGATAGGAATTACATCAGACAATGGATATTGGTGGTCCGATGAAGAGAAAGTACAAGTTTATTGCAGAGATGAAAGAGGTAGAGAAGGAGGATCTGAAAAAGAAAGTGAAGAAGACAGTTAAGAAGATTTAAGTGGTGGCGACGATAAAGAAGAAGAAGGGTTTATGAAGGTAGATATTTTAAGTTTTTATTTTAATTAAAAATTTACTTATTATGCTTATTTTATTGTTAATTTATATTTTTTTTATTTTTTAAAAATTTAGTTATTAAATTAATTTTAATTGCAAAACCATCATTTTCTTAAATGTTTGGATAGTTAACGAAATAATGGACGAAAATTTTAATTTTGGCTAATCTCGATATTATTGAAAATTTGGGCTATACATGTCAAAATGCCAAAAGGTTGGGCTAAGAATGAATATTTGGTTTTAAGTCGTGTAACTAGTTATTAAATCATACAACTAATTATTAGACCGTATAACTAGTTATTAAGGCAAACCTAGTTATTTTTCATTTAACTAGTTATTTTGCGTGATAACTTATTTATTGATTAATCGTTAGAATATCGTCTGAGTCTCACAAGCTAGTCATCAAAGTCTTGCTGACAGAGTCATGGGAGGTGATTATGGGAAATTTAAAAATAAATAAATTAAAATTTTAACCCTTTTAAATCGATAGTCCCAATTGTATTTGAACCTACTAAAACTAGGCTTGCCAATGGGTAGGATAGGGTGGGGGTATAAGCTCAACCATACCCTTACCCTCAAAGTATAACTTTAGAAAATACACGACCAATTACCCTGCAGGTTTTCAACTGGTCGCCCCTCAAGGGTGAAAGATTTATGTCCATCGGTCCAAATCCGCATAGGAACTAGTTAAGTGTTGGACCTGATTAATTGAATTAATTTGGACCGATTAGGGATTAATATGTCTTGCTAATCGGACCGGGTCCTACAAGGTCACACGCCTATAGTATGGACCGGATCATTTAATACGCCCAATCCATGGTGGATTGGAACTACTGGGTTGGCGGCCCATTAGGGTTAGGAAGGGATTAGGGTCCTAATCCTATAAATAAGACTGCTAAGGTAGTAGTCAATCCTAAGCCAATCACACTTTCTCTCGGAGAAAACCTTAGCCGCCATAACCCTAAAAACCGTTCTTCGACCAGGAGTTCTAGCAAGTTTTGGCGAGGAAGATCTGGATCCCCGCTAGCGTGGACTAAGTAGAGGAGCTGCACTTGGAGCTCTCTGGATCGATCTCAAGGCTACGGGAGGTATTAGTTTCGAGCTAATATCACGCTTCAAGAAGGTGAGTCACGATAACCCTTGCTATTGATTAATATGCAATCGGAATGATCTAGGTTGTTAGATGTTGATTCGTATTTCCGCTACATATCTAGTTTTGCATCTAACGATTTCCTTCAGTGGTATCAGAGCCCCTCGTTTTGACTATTTTTCATAACAAAACAAATTGTGTTCTTAATAAAATTGTTGAATTAAAGGAAGGGATTATCTCGTGTTAATATTCTTTTCATTGAAAATCGTGTTTTCAAAGTGTTCATTGATATTTTAAGTTTATGTGTAAACTGATTTAAAAAAATTATACTATTCCGCCACTGCCGGCAGCCGACCGGCTGGCAGCTGCCGATGGTATGGCATCACAGCATCGAACGAAAGTAGAGGGAGGGGAACTGCATAGTTGCTGGGTTTGGAACCCAGCACTGTCAGCCCACAACCCAACCCATTAAACCTCCCTGGTCAGCCCGTTTGGCTCGGCCCGGACCAGGTTGATCCATCTGGTTCACACCAGTTCGGTCCGACTAGTTTTGATTCGAAATTTAATTTTTTCTGTTTGGAACAGATTTAATTCTAATCGATTTATGGGTAGTTTTTCAATTTTAATCATAGGTTTGATTAAGTATTGAAAAGTTTTAAATTCGTAATTAATTTCCTATTTAATTTTAATAATGAGTTATTAATTTGGATGAGATTTTTAATTGATGGAATTTATGAGGAAGTTTTGAAATCTATAATTTTCTAAACTAATCCAAACAGGAAAAAAATCCTTTTTGGAAAAGCTCTCAATCCATCTGCGGAAAATTATCGTCTCCCTGGTTAGCATGTGGCCGGCCGGCCGTTTCCAGTCGGCGATGCCGCTCCTTGCCCATTCTGTTCTCCGGCTTGGGTGGCTGAGGTTTCCTCCACCTCTCATCCCCCACGCTGCTGCTCCCCCTCTTCATTCCTTTTGGCTGGATTCTGACGATTTTTGGCCTGATATTCTTCCTGGATTTCAAGAATTCTTATTCTCTACGCCAGTTGCTGGTCTCTAGTATACTGTACTACAGGCTCTTCGGAGTCCTGATGTCACCCTCGTGGTGTATTTGCTAATGATTTTTTGGTTCAGGTTTGAGATTGTGATTCTTTGGAGTCCGGTTCATATCGACACAACTCCTAACCCCTGTCCTTGGACGGCAGTCTTCGCAGATATTCCATTCAGAGCGGGTTCAAGTTGGGGCTTTACCGTTTTGTTCTTTTCCCACATCCTTAGTCGAAGAGGATCTGGGTCTCCTTGATTGAGCACCAGTTACGTGGTCTCGGATAAGTTGGTTGAAGGTGTCCGCCGGAATTCAGATCCGACGACAAGTCTCCAATCGGCGTGATTTGGGTTGTGTTTTGGTTTGGTCGACCAAGTTGCCCATGTTGATTATTATTTCCTGCTCTTCCGGGTTGAGGAGTTACGGTGGGAGAGTGAGGATTCTTTTGTTAACTGTTTATTATTTTCTAATAAGAGTCCTTCCTTATCTGTTCCTTCTTTCCCTACGATTCTGTTATTTTTTGAAAGATAAATACATTAGCCTTTTCTCCTTTTCCAATCACCTCGCTTCCTTTCTCTACCGAATTAAACTTCTCTGCCTATTTACCTCTCCGCCAATCAATCTCATAATGGCTTTTCATGGATATGCTGTCTCGTCTGTTCAATTTACTGCAGCGGATCTTCAAGACGCATGTGAAAGGACGGAACTTAGCTTGCTTGCTCGGATTTATTGGGATGAGTCTCGTGATCTGAGGTTGGTGGAAAATTCCTTGATCCCAGTTTGGAAGTGTGGCCGAATTCATATCTTCGATGTCGGGTATGGACTGTACCAATTTATTTTCCCCTCTGTATCAAAGCGTAACTTTGTGCTTGCAAATCAACCTTGGTACTTTCAGAAGGCAATTATTAATTTCACAGATAATATGTCCCCTTCTGAGGAACTGTATAATGCCCTTCGGTTTATGTCTATTTGGGTGAAGATCATTGGCATGCCTTTTGCATGCCGCACTGTTGTTGTTGGTAGGAAACTTCTGGAGCCAATGGGAGAAGTGGTGCACATGGGATACTTTGATGCTAAAAAACCGGAAGGTTTCTATGTTAAAGATCGGGTTCAGATGGATTTGATAGCTCTTTCTTGGGAACGGCTTCGGTCAATGGTGAGGATGGAACTTCTTTTAAGGTCTTCTTCCAATATGAAGGAGTACCGTGCATCTGCTATCTGTGTGGGTTCCTGGGTCATGCTATGGGAGATTGCTCTCACACGGATTTAGTTTTTGACCCTCTTGTTCGGGACTCGTGGATCTGTGTGTTACTAACCCTGATGAGGTGGAAACTGAGGGCCCAAACTTCCAAATACTGATCCCTAGTCTCCCTCAAGCTCGTAGGGGTCGTGGTGGACTCCCTCCTTCTGTTGCCGCTTGGTTGTCTTCGAATCTGCATCGTCAATGGGCCCAAAATCGTCAGTTAGGAGGTCGGATTAGAGGGGTTGGACCTGTGGTTAATGGGCCTCGCCCTTTTCTTTCTCTTTCGGGCCCTTCTGCATGTCCCCGGGTCAGTCCTAATGTGCTTTCTCTAAAGTGTCTTCTGTTTTTATTTTGAAAAATTCTGATGGGTTGGGTCTGGCCCCAAATAATTCTAATTTTCTTAAATTGGTGTTGTTTCAAATATTGTAGGCTGAAGTTGGAAAGAGGAATGGGCCTAGTCCTGTTATTAGGCCCTCCATTATGAAGCAGGCCGAAGCCCCCAGTAGCCTAAATGATATTCTGAAGAATCTTGGCCCGCAATCAGATGTTGCTGCCTCTTCCCATATGGGCTCAGGCCCACTTGAAGCCTTACATGGGTCAGCTGACTTAGGAGCTAAGCCTACTCCTAAAGCCTGTCAAGTGCCGCCACTTTCTCCCGCTGGTGGTCAGCCGAATGGGCCCTCTCCAAGGGATGCTGCTCTCTCATCTGGATCCATTAAAAGGAAACTCCAAGAAGAATTTGAAGAGGGGGAGGCGGCCCAAGTCTTCTTTCCACCAAGTCCCTATGGCTCAAACTTTGGGTAAAAATTACTTAAATCCATTATTGTGTCAGGTGAGGCCGGTTCTTGCTCAGAGGGCCCGACCTTGGTGGATAATCCTTCGGCGGGTAATTTATCACCCAATCAGGGAGCTGGTTTTGATACAGACGCACTCTTTGTTTCTGGTTCTGAAGATGACGAGGAGCCCGAGTCTAATAAGGAGGATATTAATCAAGAGGTGGAGGTAGCCAACCTAGATCGGCCCCCAATTGTCAAATGAACTGCATCTCTTGGAATTGTCGGGGATTGGGACTCCCTTGATAAATCGTAAGCTGCTGGAACTTGTTCATCAAGTTGGTCCTCGGTATTTGTTTTTAAGTGAAACTCGCATGGATTTAGATAAACTTAGAATAAAACTTGTTTCTTTGGGTTTTTATTTATTTCAACATGTGGCGGGTGTGGGTTCTGGGGGTGGTTTGGTTGTTGCTTGGCTTCCCAACCTATCTTGTCAACGTGTATTTTCTTTTTCCTTTGCAATTTGCATTCGGTGGAATTCCCCTAATATCTATTTATTATATTGGTGTCTATTTGTCGACGGTTGCATCAATTCACGTCGCTCAATTAACACAACTGCGTTCTGCTATCCTTGGCTTGTCTGGTCCGGTTGTAATTGGAGGAGACTTTAATGCGATTGCTCTTAATTCCGAACGCCAAGGCGGAAATGACCCAAATCCAAAATCATTGGCTGATTTTTCAGCCTTTATTAATGATTTGCAACTAATTGACGTTGGTTTTGTGGGTCCTAAATTTACTTGGACTAAACATAACAGAGTAGAAAATACCTTAATTAAACAAAAATTGGATAGTTTTTTAATTAATTTGGATTGGTTGCAATTATGGCCTGAAACAATGGTTACACATGTAGATTGCTTAGGCTCTGATCATCTACCAATTATTATTCGGCAAGCTCCCCCCTCTTCTCCTTTTATACGACGGTTTAAGGTCGATGTACGGTGAGCCCAGATCCCAGAGGTTCGACTTATGATTTATCGGGAATGGCAACGTCCTATGTCTGGTTCTCCTTAATTTAAATTGCATGACAAACTTAAACGATTACGGCATGTGCTTTTTAAATGGGCTAGAAATGGTTCCTCAAACTCTACGAGGCAGATGCGGGAACTAGAAGAGGAAATCAAGAAGGCTAAACTAGAACCAACCATTGATTGGGATTTTGTTTTTTTTTTCACTTCAGGCGGAATTGGCAGAAGCATCATATAGAGAAAAAATATACTGGAAACATAAGGCGACGGTTCGTTGGGCCAGGCTGGGGGACCAAAACTCTTCATTTTTTCATAATACTATTAAACAAAAACGTCAGAAAAATTCAATCCGATCTCTTGAGGACCTCTAGAGGAAGGTCTTTACGGGGATTGATGACATGTGTCGCATTGCGGTCTCATTCTACGAGGATTTATTCTCTTCGGATAACCCTCCAAATAATTTTATGTCATTAGTTCCGCCCATCACATATAACCGAAGAATCTCAGATGAAATGAATGCGAGACTCACTTCACCAGTTTCCCCCTTGGAAATTAAAGAGGCAGTCTTTGACATCGGGGCACACCAGGCGCCTGAGTCGGATGGTTTTCCCGCATCCTGTTTCCATACATTTTGGGACCTAATCGCTTTGGATTTAACTAAGGCTATCACAGATTTCTTTGAATCGGTGGATCTCCTTCCGAGACTCAACCACACTTGGATTGCGTTACTTCCTAAGGTTCATGAGGTTAAGACGATGAAAGAAATTCGTCCTATAGGATTATGTAATGTGTCGTACAAAATCATTAGGAAAATCCTTACTAAAAGACTTGGCCTAGTCTTACCTTGGATCATAAGCCCTGCCTAGAATGGTTTCGTCCAAGGCCGTGCTATTGCCGATAACATCCTTATTGCACAAAAAATTATGCATTTTATGGCTGGACGAACCTCTAGGCAAGTTGAATACATGGCCCTGAAACTTGATATGGAGAATGCATATGACAGAATTGAGTGGACTTTTCTTTTTCACTATGATGAGAATGATGGGATTTGGTGAATTATGGGATTTGGTGAATTATGGGTCGCCTGGATCCGTAAATGCGTGACCACTATGTTTTTTGCGGTGCTGTTCAACGGTCAGAATAAAGGCCTGTTTCGCTCTTCTCGGGGCTAAGCCAAGGCGATCCCCTCTCCCCCCTCCTGTTTGCCATTTGCTCCGAAAGCCTCTCTCTTATGCTAGACCATGCCCAATCTTTGG
This sequence comes from Linum lewisii, assembly GCA_034768395.1. NCBI lineage: Eukaryota > Viridiplantae > Streptophyta > Magnoliopsida > Malpighiales > Linaceae > Linum > Linum lewisii. The sequence continues at coordinate 61,705,264 of CM068296.1, forward strand.
GTAGACTAGCAGGAGTACATCATAATGCATATACGCCTATCCTCACGCACCTCATGTTCGTAGATGACACTTATCTATTTTTACGAGCATCTACAGATGATATTGCTAATATCATGGCCCTCTTAACAAGTTACCATAATGTAAGCGGTCAAAAAGTTAACCTTCAGAAGTCGGCTGTTACCTTCTGTAAAGTTACCCCAAATTCGGATCGAGCTGACTTTGGAAGAGCCTTTGGGATGCGAGAGTTCTCTGAGAATGATGAATACCTCGGTCTGCCAAGGAATATCCGAAGATCAAAAATTGAGACGTTTAAATATGTCGAGGATTTGGTACTTAGCAAACTCCAATCTTGGAAAGGAAAATTTCTGTCTCTGGTAGGGATGGAAGTTTTAATTAAATCAGTTCTCTCAGCCTTGCCGGTATACACTATGACCTGTTTTCTACTCCCCAAGAGAAATATAAAATGTCTAACAGCGCTGATTAGAGACTTCTAGTGGGGCCACACTAATACTAACAGGAAGATTAGATGGGCTGCGTGGACTAAACTCTGTTCCCCTAAATGTGAAGGGGGTCTAGGTTTTCGTGATCTACATCATTTTAATCTTGCCCTTCTTGCTATACAAGGTTGGAAGATTGTTACCAAACCTACCTCGCTCCTGACCCGGGTTCTCAAAGGTAAATACTTCCATGACACCACTTTCTTTCTGGCAGAAGAGGGTTCACGCCCGTCGTGGGGTTGGAGTAGCATCTTGGCTAGTAGGGATCTCCTTGTCCAAGGTTTGAGACTCCAAGTAGGTACTGGTTCGCAGATTGCTGCCTTCCAGGATAACTAGATTCCAGATCTACCTCCTCGTCCTCCAAATTGCATCCTCACTACATTCTCGTGGAGCCCTTTCACAACAGTAGCCACATTTATTGATAACTGTTCTTGGGACGTCTTGCTACTCAACCAGGTGTTCTCTCCAGTGGACGTGTCCCTCATCAATACATTCCCGCTCCCACTAGAAGAGATCCCAGACCAATTTGTATGGCAGTTTTAGGATTCAGGTGCATACTCAGTTCACTCCGGATATGACATTGTTCACAATGGCCTGTCTAGGGTCCCGACTTATGGTCTGATGTCTCCTATGGATGCAGGAGCCTGGAATAGTATTTGGTCGTTCCCCATTCCTCCCAAACTTCACTTTTTCATTTGGAAATGTATTTTAGGTATCCTGCCTACTAGAGTTGCGCTCAACTCGCATATCAAGAACTTCATTTGTCTCTGCCCAGTGTGTGGCTCAGATGAATCAGTTTCCCATTTACTCCTTTTCTGCCATCTAGCTGTCCAGTTTGAGGCTCTAATGGACATTCCCTTCAGAGATATTCGTAGTCCAAACTTCTGCATTGCATGGAGGAAAGTTATTCAGTTACCTCCCCCTTGGGGAAGATGATCATTTTCTTTTAGTGGCAGTGTGGAAGTCTCGCAACCAGGTAGTTTTTCACTCTAAACTAACCCTCCTACTTGGGCTTAAAACACAAATGGAAAAACATCTTGCTAAGTCAGAGTTGGCCTTGGATCCAGAGGATGTTCGTCACCACCCTCCTCCTAGACTGGTGGCTTCCCCCTGCCAGATGGAGACCTCCGTCTAGAGATAGACTCAAAATCAATGTGGATGGAGCGATTCGTAGGGCACAAGGTGGTGGGATTGGTTTCATTCTTCCGGATGAGACATGGACCGTGCTTTTCGCAGGAGGCCGATCATTCCCACATTTCACGGATGTTTTTACGGTCGAGGCATTTGCGGTACGGGAAGCATTTAGGTGGTGTATTGGTAAATCATTGATCCATATGGACATTGAAGGAGATGCTGCGATGGTGACGAATCATATCCTAGATAAAAAACGTTTGCATCCGCGAGCAGGAGTTGTCATTCGGGAATGTAAATTACTTTGGAAAAAGCATACTTAAATCCAATGTCTCTCGGTTAGAAGGGAGGCTAACACAGGTGCCCACAACGTGGCTAGACAAGCCCTCACCATGCTCCCTTTGAGATCCCAATTATTGAATCTTTCGATGTTCGCTTGCTCGAACCTTCATTAAAATTTACCGCACAACTGCTGTTCTCACTGTTTTCCCCGAGGCTTCCCAAGGGTGTCCCACCCAAACCTTCCCTCCCCCCCGTTTCTCCATAGTTTAGGTGTTCTTGGCACTCCCTTCCGTTGGTGTGTTCGACAAAAAAAAAAGTTTTGAAATCTATATCCATGAAACTTCTAGATATTAATGATAATTCCTATACTTGAATGAATTTTATTGTTGAGGCAATTATAATAAAGGAGTTTATTATTAGGGTTTAATTAGAATAAAATTGTTTTATTCATAATTAATTATCACCTTAGTTAAAATTGGCTAATTAGGGTTAAATTAAATCTACAAAGCATACTAGATTTAAGGTCATTCACTCATGCTGTAGTGAATGAATAGATGTTATATACATGTGTTATTGTATATTTTTGTACGTTTTGTGGCAAAGTGTGCAGGTTCTTGGTGATCGGATAAAAGGCCCCACCCCAATTTAAAGTTCATTTATTTTATTTTGGGAAATACGGTCTGCGTACCGTTTATGTTGTATTAATAGGATAGATTAGAAAAATCTTGTAATTAATTTACAAAGCTATGTAATTACAACAAAGGAGGGATGAACGTCAGTCAAAGACTCAAGGATAGGAGATCCTTTGATGATGAACATTGATGACACTCGATTTTACGTGATTATTAGCCTCATTTAAGCTACATTTCCTTGCTTGAATCTCGGGTTTTGGGTAGTTTAGGGTATTTTCACCTAATTGCTATAATTCTTGTCGTTTTGGTTACTTTGGCCTGTTATGGGTCTATTTGATGGTTTTCTAGTGGTTTTGAGAATGCACATGTTTTTGCCGTCAAATACGTAGCCACGAACGAGCTCGGAAAGCAAAGGAACCTCAAGGAATGACCCAAGATCAATCCAAAATTCAACCAAGCCAGAAACCAGCACTTCCCCGGTTTTAACTAAAGTTCTCGGCGAAAAGAACCAAAAGTCTTCGTCGAGAAGTGCTGCCAAAACCCCATTGTCCATCAAGGGATTTCATGAAGAAGTTTTTGGCGAGAAGTCTAAAGTTCTCGCCAAAAACTAATGCAAAATTTGCACAGTCGAAGACAGAAGATCTAGCCGGGGTTTCACCTGAAGTTTTCGGCAAAACTCTCAAAGTTGTCGCCGAAAACTATTTCCTTTTCCGGCTGGGATTTTGAAACCCTATAAATACTAAACCGACGGCCATCAAAAGAGAACACTTTTATAATAGACTTTTACCCTAAGACTTTTTCTCCAATGATTAATTTCCGAGACTTAAAAGTTCGAGAGAGAGTTTAGAGAGTTCGAAGAGTCGGGAAGAGATCGTGACGCCATCCTTCCATCTCGAAGAGCTCGGTGCTAGGAGTCGAAGATCCAGGAGATCGAAGCTTCACAGATTCATCCGAAATAAGGTTTTACAGTTCTTCTCTGTTCTTCCTGCTTGAAGATGTATTCTTTGTTTGTCTTTGATTCTTTTGTATTGAACATGAGTAGCTAAACTCATAGAGCTTAGATTAGATGAACCCTAAGTGACTCGAGGCTTTAAAGCGGTCACGAATCGGCGGTAATTAAAGCTAGTTTCAATCAGTTTCTCTTGCATGTTTGGTTTGTTCTTAATTGTTTGTGTGTTTCTTTTCTAGCTTGATCACCTAGTTAGGATTCTTGTTAAGCTGAGGATAGTAGCGAACGTTCGACTCACTTCATAACATCAAATCAACAGTTAACCTATTCATTTGAACAATTTCTCCGCCTAAGCAACCGCGAATTCTGAAGTAATCAACTACCGTCTCGCCTTCATCTTTTACTCCAATTAAGATCGAGGAGCCGAAGGAGAGCTCCTCATCTTCCTCCGTTTCATCCACTGCATCACTCTCGCCACCACCTTCTCCTAGAATTGATGACCAGCTACCGCATCCTCCATCGTCGCCGCCTCCGGCTCAGAGAAGTCTTGCTGATTATAACAAGTCGAGCGCGACTAGCGTTCGATCTTCTATCTATGTGCCGCGCAATGAAGGTGATCCCGACTATGAGATTAAGATATACTTCCTGGGAATGATCTTTAGGGACGTGCAGTTTGAAGGAAAGCCGCACGAGAACCCTTGCACTCTTTTAGCGAACTTCATCGCCCTCTGCGAAACTTTCAAGAACGAGAATCTCGACAAGAACACCTTGTGCTTGCGAGCCTTCCCATTCTCTCTCTGAGGCCCCGCTAAGAGATGGTTAAATAGCAAGCCACCCGGTTACTACATGGACTGGGACAAGCTGGCTTAAGACTTCGTTGAAGAATATTTCCCTCCTTTCAGAACTACCGCCTACAAAGATAGCATCTCCAGGTTCAGACAGAAGGAAGGAATGAGCTTATACGACGCTTGAAATTAATTCCAAGAGCTCCTCTACAACTGCTGATGTGAACTACCGCAACCGTGGGCAGACGACCCTAACCACCGCAAGCTGATCTTCAAGGCAACGAGTCGAATCTATGGAACCGGGATGGAAATCGGACTTTGACCCACTAGCTATAAAGGAGCTAGGAACCAGAAGTATCAAGTCGAAGGCGCCACTTCAAGGGGTGAATACCCTAGACGATAAGCCGGTCTAAACGACAGTCAATTCCATGAAAGTCGAGAAGAGAATTGCATATAATGCAAGAGAAAAATCGAAGTTTAAGAGTTTATTAATTTCAAGGTGTGTCTTACAAGAGAGGCGAAGACCTCTTTATATAGGGGGAGGAGTAGGGAACAAGCTCTCCTATTCCTCCTTAGAAACTAACTAATAAATAATAAACAAATAAAAGAGTCCTAATTAGAAAACTAAAGAGGACTTGAACTAATCCTAATCTAGACTAAAAAGAGGTAAAATTCTAATCTAGACTAAAAAAAGGTAAAATTCGTACAAGGGAAATATCCTACCTAAACAAGAACTCCAAACTTGGGAGCCAAGTTTCCCCAAAAACAACCTAAATGGATTATGGAAATATTAGCCAAATAAATATCAAATAAATTCGTAAAATTCTGATCTTTTGCAAATCAGTACTAGATTCCATGGGCTACAACTTTTATGTTGGACGTCAGTCCAAATTCTGTCTCCAAGTAGCCCATATTGGTCATTCTTTATCGGGCTACGAATCTGTCCAGAAATCCGGATTTGGCCTTTTATCTCTTTAGCTTTAGCCCATAGCTTCTTGGCCATTGGCTGGCTTCTTGGATCTTCTCCTTGGATGGATTCTCCTTGCTTCTATTCTCTTGGATCAGGCATTTGACAATGCTCGGCATCAGTGGCAATGCCGAGTAGGGCTTCGTCACGGCACCGGGCATGCTTACGTCAGCTGCCCCCATCACGATTTCGAGCGAAGGCAACTAGCTGAGATCTTAACTCGAGGAATGAACGAGGATTCATCCAAATGGGTCAAATCCTTAGCTGAAGGAGATATCACTGCTCTTACACCAGAAGCAGCTATGCTTCACTTCGCTGACTGTGCTTCCAAGTCAAGGAATTGGGAGAGACAAATAGAAGGAGCTCGAAGTAAGCTCAACATTGAAGAGCAGGTAAAGGCAGAAATCGAGAAGCATCTGAAGAAGGCTAGCACGCCTATTAAACCTCCATCCGCCTCTGTTCTTGTTGCTGACTGTCAATGGTGTGGCACTTGTGCTCACAATGGAGGTCATTGTCAGAATTTTGGTAGAGCAGAAGTCTGGTCTGCCGAAGAAGTTGACTTCATTGGTCAAGGCTTCACCAACAACCAACAATGTTATGCTGGCTACCGACAATTCCGACAACCACAACAGCAAGGAAGATTCCAAGAGCGACCCCCTACAACTCCGGAGCAAGCCAGAATCAGAATAACCGACCATCTGGGTCATTTCAAGATCAGAAGCCTAACAATCAGACCGGAGGTATCTACCAACCACCCCACCGGAATCAAGGCAACTACGGCACAGCTCCTGACAATCGCCAAAACCAGTATCTGAACAACAATTATCATCAAGGCCAGCCTCAGAGACCATCGCCGCATGACAACAAGGATACTGAGCTGGATAAGAAGATGAACCAGATCATCTCTAGGCTCGATGATCACGATAGCCAATTCAAGGCTCAAGCTCTCCTTAATCAAGAGCAGATTGCTCAAGGCCATCGAGTAGAGAGCTACGTAAACCACATTGCAAGCGTGATTGCTAATGCCCGCCCCTTCGGTCAGTTGCCAAGCCAAACCAAGCAAAACCCGAAGAAGGAGCAAGTCAAGATTGTCTCTACTCGAAGCTACAAGAGTTCATCCGCTGCCACTTCTTCCGATCCAGTCATGATTCCCGATGCTGTAATTATTGATACCCTTGAGTTTGAAGAGGAGAAGAAGGCTACGCCACACTCCACGCGAACGCCTGAGCCACCTCTTGCTGCGTATCAACCAAGAATCCCATTCCCCAATGCATTGCGAGGTGGGAGAATCGAGCAGCACAACTCGAAGAAGAAGAAAGAAGCACCCCCACCCCGTCCAAGGAAGAATGCTCCGCCATTCATGACCAGAAGCTCTCCATACCAATCCCAGCTAAGTGCTCTGATCCTGGTTCTTTTACTTTACCTTTAATCATTAATGATGTTGAAGTCGAGCGCAGTTTTGTTGATCTAGGTGCATCCATAAATGTCATGCCTATGTGTTTATATGAGAAAATCAACCTAGGTGGATTAAAACCTATTAGCATGCATTTAGTATTCGCCGACAAGTCTCTAAAAATGCCTGGGGGGTTAGTTAAGAACGTAATCACTAAGTACGGTCCTTTCACCTTCTTGGCTGATTACGTAGTTATGGATACTCGAGAGGAGGATGCTACTCTTCTAATAGGTCGACCTTTTATGGCAACATCTGGCATGACAATCAATGTGCCTAATGGATCGTTGACATTAAGGGTAGATAAAGACACTATAACATTCCGCCTTAAGGACGGTATGAAATACACCCCCAAGGGAGAAGCTCATTGTCTATCGGTTGAAATTGTGGAGTTGGCCTCGGTCAACTCCGTTACTAATGTCGTCCCTAGTGTCTCTCCAGATATCTGTCTCAGGTGCTACACAGGTTATCAAATAGAGAAAGAAGATGCCAGCTGAGACACCAAAGAAGAAGGAGGAACTGAAAGCCTCCCCTTCTAAATCGCCACAAGCTAAGAATCCCGGTGAGACAAAGAAGAAAGGGAAAGGAAAGACCAAAGAGGTGTGGAGGCCAATCATTAAACCACCCTCCAACGAGCCGATTGCTCCACCTTCTTCTACCGAGCCACCAGAGAAGCATGATCCTTTGAAGGACCTCTTTGGACTGTTCAAAGTCACCGGGCACCTTCCCGACGGACGAACCAAATTAACTCACATCAATGGGAAGCGCTTCTTACTCACTGGAGGTAAACCGAAGCTGTGTTTCGTCAATTCCGATGCGAGCGTCAAGGAGATCCTAAGTTGGGATGTCTCCTAACACCATTCAGGTATCGTCCAGCTCAAGGATGTTAAGCAAGAGCGCTTCGTGGGAAGCAACCCACGGCTGGAGTCAGTTTTTGAATCTTTGAGTCAGTTGTCGTGTTTTAGAGTCGGTTCGGGGGAGCCAAAAATGTCCTTTGTATGGTCTTTTATTTTTTCTTGTGTGCGTTGGTAGTCCTCGGTTCAACTCCAATTTATTTGGGATTGTTCCAATTTTTGTTAATTTTATTTTGTTTGTTTTCAAAGTTTGCCAAATTTCATTTTAAACTGCAGGTCTAAAGTCTTCGCCGAAAAATTGCACTAATTCTCGTCGAAAATTTTCTTTAAAACCTCCTGTAAAATTTTGACCATTTTTTTATATAATCTTCGGCGAAAACTTTTCTCAAAACCAGCAGACAGTTTTTCAAACTTTTCTTAGGCGAAAATTTTCCATACTATTCGCCAAAAACCTTCAGAAAAAGCCAAAAATCTCTCCCCCTTATCTTTTCATTTTGGCCCGATTACACTCTCTCTCTCCCATTTTCGAAAAAAAACCAGCAGCCCCCATTTTTTTCTCCTTTAAAGTCCACTACCGCCGTTTTCTCCTCGTCGCTCACCTCCCCTCATTTCCCTGAACGTTTCGACACCTAGATCGTCCGAATCGGAGCTCTCTAGCTTCGGTTCCACCCGGAACCCCATTTTCGAGTTTTTTGCCGATTCTTTCTCGTACGTTCGTTTTCAGCCAAAATGTCTTCAAGGTTAGTTGTTGAGTTTTTCATTGCGAATCTTTTATCGTGTAGATTGCTGCATTTCGTCGAGTTTGACTTCAGTTGACCTTTCCGTCCACCTCGATTTGTGTGCCTGCTGTTTTGGTGTGATTTTTGCTGAATTGATTGAATCTAAATGATCTAGTATACTCAGGGAGTGTTGTGTCATGATTTGATGATATTTGAACGAGAACTATTGTGCTTAATTGATGATTCTATTGCGGTGTTGACTTTTGTGGACTTTCTGTTTGACCTTCAAATTTTGAAGCTCATTTGACTGCCCGGTTCATGTCTCCACGTGCCTAATGATGTTTTAATGTTACTGAACCTTTGACTGTGCCAATTGATGCTTTGATCGTGGTTAACTATGCTTAATTGCCAAATTTTGTGGGGTGTTGACTTTTTATGATATCTCGGTTTAACCTTGAATGTGTGATGTGCATTGGCTACCTTGTTAGTTTATTTGCTTACCTTATGATCAATTTTGGGTTATCGGTTGTTCGATTAGCTTATCCCCACTCGGTTTCCCTCATTTCTTTGTGTAACTAAGTTTTTCGACCAAGTGTGTGGTAAGATTAGTTTGACTCACGTGGTTTCAATTTTTTTATATCTTTTAGGAACAGGGGTAAGAGGCCGAGAGTCGCACCCAGTGGTCCAGGATCCACCTCTACCACTCCCGACGCCGGAGCTAGTTCCAGAGCACCCGCTCCCGTCACTCCTGCCACCCACGGTCCTCCACCGGCTTTCCCAAACCGCAGGGGTTCCAACCCTTCATTGTCATGATGTCGAAGCACTACTTCGAGAACTACCAGAGGATCCAGCACATCCCTATAGCTGACGTGTGACCTCTCTCCATGGAGTCTATCCATGATCATGATGAGGATTGGCACGACAACGTCTCCAACTCTCTAGCAGCTGCAGGCCTTCTGGAGCTGACTTCCATCACTGACAACTTTCCTCCTGTCGCGCTACGAGAGTTCTGGGCCACCTTTGAGCTGGACACGCACAAGAGTAGGTAGCACAAGAAGGTCATCTCCTTCTTCCTCAGTGGGGTGCACAGGGAGTTCACCTGCGAAAAATTTGCCGACCACCTCGGCATCCCACCTGAGCACCATCAAGGCCACCACCATGGCTGGGAATCCAACAAGACTAGGGGCCCGGTCTACGATGCACTCTGGAGCCACATCACCGGAGTGCCTGGCGCCAAGACCACGGACCACAACTTCATCGGTATGGTCTCTCACCCTCTCTTTCGCTTTATTCATATTGTGTGGCATAGATCTTTGTTGTTTGCTCTAGAGAGGGACCGCCACCACATAAGTCGAGAGGAGCTTCTCCTCTTCCGAGCTATCCGCGAGGGCTACCGACTTCACTCAGGCTGGGTTTTGGCTCGCCTGTTCCACCAGAAGATCAAGTCCGCGAGGCCTCCATCTTTCCTCCTCGACGGTACTTTCATTGGTCGCCTCATCACCAACCTTGGCCTCAACCAGGCATGGGAACCTGAGGTCCCGCGCCACCGAGTGCACCGCGTTGGTGGAGACCTGGTAGTGGAGTATGAACTGTAATTGAACTATATTCCACAGGAGTTGACATTTCCAGCTATCGCAGAGAGCCCGGGTCAGAGGAAGAAGATGATTCTGAGGAGGAAGAGCCTCAGCCAAATCCATCATTTCACAACCAGATACCCCCGCAGCAGCCACCTGCGGGGCATGCACGCCAGCAGCACCCTCACCACCAGGAGCCTCTGCAGATGCCTCAGCTAGCACCGCAGCAGCAGTTCGGTGACTATGGGGAGCTTCTTAACCAGATCCGGGGTGGCAGATCAGCCACATCGCCACTCAGGACGTCCGTTGGCTAATCACACATAGTCACATGCGCCACCAGCGAGTCGAGGACTTCTTCCACATTCCACCTCCCCGCACACCTGGTGAGCAGTGACCGGGTTGTATCCTTTTCCTTGTCCCTCTTTTTATTTATTCTTTTCAGATTTCGATCCAATTTTGTTTTGTGTGGATCCGGGACACCTGTCCCGGTTTCCTTTTGATCTTTTCTTTGTTTTTGTTTTGTAGGTCCCTTTTGGCAGCTTCTCTCCACGCTCCGGACGCTCCTTGATCATCCCCTACACCAATCATCTCGGTCCAGGTTCATCTGTTACTCTCTACTCTCAATTTGGTCTTGTGAGGACACAAAACGGTTTAAGTGTGGGGTAGGGTGTATAAATTGCATGATCTTGTGTGAATATTCTGTGATTTCGTGGCTTATCTGATTCCTCTAGCTTATCAGAACACCATATACGAGGCGTAGTTGGCGTGGCAGCAGCGGATCGAGGATTTCTGGCACATTCACCCACCACCTCCACCACCTGAGGAGTGATCAGGTTGTATCCTCTTCCTTGTCCTTTTTATTTATTCTTTTCAGATTTCGGTCCAATTTTTATTCTGTGTGGATCTGAGACACTTGTCCCGATTTCCTTTTGATCTTTCGTTTGTTTTTGTTTTGTAGGTCAAGTTTTGGTAGATTCCCTTCTCGCTCCGAAGCTCCGTGATCATCCCCTACACCAACCATCTCGGTCCAGGTTCTTCTATTTCTCTCTACTCTAATTTGGTCCATTGAGGACAATGTCCGGTTTAAATGTGGGGTAGGATATATAAATTGTATGATCTCAACTTGCTTTCTGTGATCTCGTGGCTTATCTGATTCCTCTAGCTTAGAATTGCTCGATTCTTGACTTGTGATGTTAAGTTATTTTTCAATTTTTCATAATGATGCTTAGACTGCTTAACCTAGAACCGGTAACCAACTTGTTGCATTGATGCTAGATTGCCTGGTCATAACAAAAAAATTTATCACTCTTGTAGTATTTCACCTTGATTGCATGAAAATGATCGAATCCGACTAGCAAACCAATAGTGAGATTTTGATCCGTTGCACATACTTGCAATTTCAATTCTTTTTGAGTGGTTTTCTCGTACCTTGAATGAGTTAGAATTTTCATGTGACCTATTCGAGATCACACTATGACATGAGTTCTAGGAGTATAGAGGCACCTAGATTCAGCTACTTAAGCTAGATAGTGAACCTAATGATAAATCCCTTAGGTGTAAACCCTTGAGCTTGGCCTTCTTTTGGTTCGTTATACATTACAGCTAATCCCCATTTTTCATCACCCCATTGATCCCTTGTGGTTGTAGTTCTAGATTAGCCTACCGAAAGTCGGTATGTGGTAACCTGCCTTTAGCCATTAAATAGGTGGTCTTAGCTATTATGTCCAAATGTGTAAACCCCTCTAGCAACTAAAAGAAAAATCGGCACAAAGAGAAAAAAAAAGAGAAAAGAAGCAGAAAAACAGAAAATTCAAAAAGTGCAAAGTTTCAAAGTTTCAAAGTTAGTAGTTTAGTTCAATAACGTTCTTCTTCTTACAAATGGAAGAACAAATACAAAGTAAATGTAAAAAAAATAAGTGCCAGGTTACTTGAGGGTATCATAGGACGAGCGTACACTATTCCATCCGTGTTTGGTTAGACGGTAGGAATTCATAAGCTAGATTCGAGGGAAGTTAGTCGAAAGCTGCACCGCACCAAAGCCAATTCCATCATTCATCCCTTCATCATCCTCATTATAAACCCTTGTAGTGTAGGAATCGTTACACTCCCGTGCGAAAGTCCTTTTGACTAGTTACTCGTGTTGTCAAAGTGGTGGAGATTGTGGTCGAATTGCAAACATATGACATTCTTCGGTCGAGAAAATGATTGAGAGTAGAAACACGTCCATAAACACAGAGTTCGAGAGTTCCCTTGTACCAAATATTATCTGTGTGAGAAGTCTAGTCGGTTAGGTCGGATTCGTGCATGATTTGTGTTTACTACTTGTTTGTGTGCATATAATTAGTGAGACTAGGTTGTTTGGTTGACATGTATGCATGTTAGGTCACTTGCTATAGAAGTAGCGGTTTAATAATTCATTGTGATTGCTTCAGCCTTAAACTTAATCTATCTCCTCATTTGTGAATCTGAGCGCGTTCTAGTTTAGTTTGCTTGAGGACAAGCAAAGGCTTAAGTGTGGGGTATTTGATGACACTCGATTTTACGTGATTATCAGCCTCATTTAAGCTACGGTTCCTTGCTTGAATCTCGGGTTTTGGGGTAGTTTAGGGTATTTTCACCTATTGCTCTAATTCTTGCTGTTTTGGTTACTTTGGCCCGTTATGGTTCTATTTGATGGCTTTCTAGTGTTTTTAAGAATGCACAGGTTTTTGTCGTCAAATACATAGCCACGAACGAGCTCGGAAAGCAAAGAAACCTCAATGAATGGCCGGAGATCAATCCAGAAGTCAACCAAGCCAGAAACCAGCACTGTCCCGGTTTTAACTAAAGTTCTCGGTGAAAAGAACCAAAAGTCTTCGCCGAGAAGTGCTGCCAAACCCCACTGTCCGTCCAGGGATTTCATGAAGAAGTTTTCGGCGAGAAGTCTAAAGTTCTCGCCGAAAACTAATGTAAAATTTGCACAGTCGAAGACAGGAGATCTAGCCGGGGTTTCACCTAAAGTTTTTAGTGAAAACTCTCAAAGTTTTCACCAAAAACTATTTCCTTTTCCTGCTGGGATTTTGAAACCCTATAAATACTAAACTGGCGGCCATCAAAAGAGAACACTTTTACAATAGACTTTTACCCAAAGACTTTTTCTCCAAGGATTAATTTCTGAGGCTTAAAAGTTCGAGAGAGAGTTTAGAGAGTTCGAAGAGTCGGGAAGAGATCGTGACGCCATCCTTCTATCTCGAAGAGATCGGTGCTAGGAGTTAAAGATCCAGGAGATCGAAGCTTCACAGATTCATCCGAAATTAGGTTTTACAGTTCTTCTCTGTTTTTTTTACTAGGAGTTAAAGATCCAGGAGTTAAAGATGTATTCTTTGTTTGTCTTCGATTCTTTTGTATTGAACATGAGTATCTAAACTCATAGAGCTTAGATTAGATGAACCCTAAGTGACTCGGGCTTTAAAGCGGTCACGAATCGGCGGTAATTAAATCCAGTATCAATCAGTTTCTCTTGCATGTTTGGTTTGTTCTTAATTGTTTGTGTGTTTCTTTTCTAGCTTGATCACCTAGTTAGGCTTCTTGTTAAGCTGAGGATAGTAGCGAACGTTCACCTCACTTCAAAATACCAAATCAACAGTTAACCTATTCATTGGAATAATTTCTCTTGTATGAACTAGTTGGGGTTAATCCACTGCTAGAGTAACTCATTAATAACTAGTAATCGCTCCAGTTAGTTTTCTGTTGCAGAAGTGAACGCACGAGCGGTCAATTAATCTTGGTAGTTAGATCGGATAGAGCGAACGTTCGTCAGTCTTAAATCTAAGGTTAAGGAGTTATGGTGGTGTCTGAGAACTGAACGAATCGGGATTGAAAACCACTGGTCTTGTGATCGCCAATGTTTTGGTGATCTTAGGGGGATTCGAACTAAGCTTGTTTGTCGTCTTGTCAAGTCAATCAATCGTTAATTTTTTTTCTGTTTTCATTTCATATTTCCTGCTTTATAGCTTAGAAGTCGTAGAACTCACACCACGCAAACTTGTTTAAACCTGAGTAATCTGCCGACTCATTTGAGTAGCCAGTTAGAAGAAACCCTTGGAATTCGATCTATCTTGCTTTGTGCTCGATAGTTATTTGACTACACGCGCGTGAAAACGCGTTCATCAAACATGAAGCATTTTTTCCAAGATTAAATGGGCCAAAATTAGATCACCTACAAACATTTACTATCTGAATGCTTAGAACCATATTTTAGGTTTTTGTGTATGTCTCTTGCGCGATTAGTTCACTAGCATAAACGTAGATAAAAACACATCACCTAAAATATCCCCAAAGTAAAATTGCGGCAGTGCTTTACCATAACGAGACCTGTGATGTCTTTACAAGAACTAGGCTTTTTCTGCCAAAGTATACTATGGACCTATTATTGCATTGGATAGCAAGGGTGGATCTTAGGGGTCCATAAGTTCATTTTGGTCGTACTCAACGAATATAAAAGACAAAGTTTTGGTTCGAAGCATAAACGATTTTGTGAGTGTCACATAATCAACCAAAAGTCACAAAAGAGTTGTGATTGACCAATGGGTTGGTCTACCTAAATTAGAAAAATCTATTGGCAGTGCCAAAGTACGACTAACTTTTTGTTGGATTTAGGATCTTGGGAAGTATTTCATTCAAGGGGACACACTTTTGTGTGAATGAAGTACACATATACTCTCAATTTTAGAGAAAATTGTTGAGCTATGTGTTTTATTGAAATAATAAAAATTTCCTTTGCACTTTATTTTGTAGAAAAATGATTAGTCAACTCAACTATCCCAATTTAAAAACGTTCATTAAGAAGGAAAAACTTATTGGAGAGTCCAATTTTCTCGCATGGGAAAGAGCCCTTAAAATTGCTCTCAGATTAGATGGCAAACTCAATGTGATTGAGGGGTCGCTTGAACCGTTGCCAGATGGGGCAACAACAAAAGTGGTCAAAGCTCACAAGTTTGCTACAAGAGACGAGGAATTCGTCACTTGTACTATGCTAGGGAGCTTGTCTACAAATCTGAAAATCACTTATGAAAACGAGAGAGCTTACCCCATGCTTTTAAGCCTTCGAAAGATGTTCGATGGGTAAAGGAGAGGGGTCAGATTTGCACTGATGCAATCAATCATGGGCGACAAATTGGCAAAGGGAAAACCTGTTGAACCTTTCATTTGTGCAATGATTCAGAAATTGCAACAGATCCAACTAATGGGTTTCAAGATGGATCCCGAAATAGCTAATGATATGATCCTCAATAGCATGTATGATGGTTTTCTTCCTTTTAGGATGAATTATAACATGCGAGGTGAGGTGCATGACCTCGATCAAATGCTTAATTTACTTATAGCAGCAGAAAAGGACATGAAGGTTGAACAGTCAACTCCCATGTCCAATGATGTGCTAATAGCAAATCAAGTACAAAAGTTCAAGCGAAGGGGAACAAGCATGGAAATTACCTAACGAAGAACAAAGCTGTCATTGCTTCGAAAGGCAAGGCGACCATTGCTGGCAAGAAGGTGGAACACTCTAATGAGTGTATTCATTGCAAGCAAAGAGGGCACTGTAAGCGCAACTACACCAAATATCTGGAAGACTTGAAGAATGAATCGTCCACTTCAACATGTATTTTGTCATGAAATGACAAATCAACAAACTCTACATCTCTAGTATACGAATACTAGTTTTGTCACTGACATATTGCCTTGCATATGTAGGGACAAAGAAGTAGAGAACTGGGAATAGGAAAAGATGCGTCTTAAGCATGACCAAAGGTGTTGGCATGACAACCATTAAAGATGGGAGATTGCAGTTTATCTTTTTCCTTGTTGTTTTATTTTAGAACTTGATTATTGTTGTTTTGTTCTACTTAAAGACCAGGACACATAATATCATTGATCTGTTTTGGATTTAGATTGATATTAAATTCTTATTTTAGATTATTTATTAATCAGAAAATAAGACTTTGTATTTTTCCAAATGATTGTTGATGTTGAATATGTTTCAACTTGTTGTAGTGCATAACAAAATAAAATACGCGAATTCAGAAATGATGATTTCTTAAAATTCCACGAGTAAGTGACTTTTAGGATAAATTTCATAATGATTGTATTCTACAAACATCAATGGCTTATGGACACCCTCAAAACTTCAATTATGGTAAAATGGAAAATCTAATATAGATCAAACCATAATTAACTAAATATTCAAAGATTTGATAGTGAATTTACAGTCTTCCAAATACTTTCCAGAAAGGAGCGTTCTACTACAAACTTACACTGAAATAGAACTTCATCTAAGTCTGCTGAAAAGATACCTTATGGATTGGTAAAGTACCAATGATATCTTTTCTAAAAGTTTGGGGTCGCGAACTTTATGTTAAGCATATGCTTTTCGATAAACTAGCACCAAAATCAGACAAAGTGCCTATTTGTAGGTTATCCTAAAGAGACGAAGGGATATTACTTCTACAACCCTCAAGAGAACAAAGTGTTTGTTGCTCGTGATGGTGTCTTCTTGGAAAATGAGTTCATTTTCAAGAAAACAAGTGTGAGAAATATTCATTTTGAAGAAACTCAAGATGGTGAGCAACAAATTGATACTGATTCAATTACATCTGAGAACTCGATTGAATAAGAAATTGTTCAAGATAGTGAAGGTGTATAAGAAACGCCAAAGGATGGGCGATATACTCAAGTTATTGTTGTTCACCCAAAATTAGTTTGTCTAAATGGACTAGAATTTCATCTAAGAAGAATTGTAAACTTCGTTATGACTAGAACTCTAGACATCTTGCTTCTTGAAAGTAAAGAACCAATAACCTACAATCGAGCAATGACGAGTTCAGACTTCTAATCTTGGCAAGAGGCTATGATTTGATCCATTTGAATTATCCCATCGATCTGCATTTCATGATCATGAATATGGCAGTTGGATATGAAAACTGTCTTCCTGAATGGTTTTCTGGAAAAGGATGTGTACATTACACAACCAATAGGTTTTGAAGATCCTAAGAATCATGAGAAAGTATGCAAACTTAAGAGATTATTTATGGACTTAAGTAAGCATCAAGGAGTCGAATCTTCATACTTGATGAAGCTGTCAAGAAAATTGACTTCATAAAATGTATAGAGGAAACTTGTAGAAATTCAGTGGGAGCAACTTAGTTCTTTGGTCTTGTATGTAGATGACATATTTCTCATTGATAATGATTTTCAATGAAAGACTTCGGTGAGACGAGAGTACATATTGGGCATCAAGATCTATAGAGATAGATCAAGAAAGCTCATTGGTTTATGTCAAGAGACTTATATTGATAAGGTCCTTGACAGGTTCGATATGAGGGGATCTAAGTGAGCATACCTTTCTTATGAACCACGACATAAACCTCAACAAATAATAGTGCCGTGCACACAAGTTGAGAAGGAGAAATGATGAGTGTTCCATATGCTTCAGATATAGAACCATCATGTATGTCATGACATGTACTTGACCTAATGTTGCATATGATTTAGTCATGAGCAACATATTCCAATCAAATCCATGTGAGCTTCACTGGATTGTTGCCAGAAATCATCCTTAAGTATCTAAGTAGAACCAAGGATTATTTTTCTAGTGATTGGAGGTCAAAAGGGGCTGAAAATTAAATGGCATGGTGATGCCAACCATTTGACTAGTCGTGATGACACATAGTCATAATCAAGATATGTCCCATGGTGATTGATGTGATCCTGGCCACCAAGCCCTGCTTGGACACGACTGATGCCGGGCCGAGAGTACACCGGCCCCAGGCCTACACCAGCACCACCCCCGGAGCCTAGAAGAGCCCAAGCCCCGGAGCCAGAAGATGCACCTGGGAGGATGCTGATCCTCAGCCAGGCCCCAAGGCCAGCACCTATGCCAGCCAGAGTCATACTAATGACCCTCCAGGAGCTGATGCTGACGCCGAGGCCCGACCCGGACCCCGGGCCAAGCCTAGCACCCAGCCTAGGCCCCATGCCAACCCCCACGGGCCCCCGAAGCAAAGACCTGCCTGAAGACATCCCTACAGTACTCTTGGAAGAAGGCTCGGAGCAGAACTCAAAAGGCCTGGACAGATTTGAAGAAGGCCCCAAGCTAAGCCTACCACAGGCACAGGGCCCATGCCAGCGCCCGTTAGAGGAGCATTTTTGTCCCAGCGAACAATTGACCCGTGCCTTTTGGGATTTTCCAAAGGCACTGGAATTATTATGGCCCCATGATTACTCTCCAACAAACGGAGCTCAATTCGGAGGATTATCAAGGGAGATAGAGCTAGGACAAGTCCTAGTAGAGCATGGATGGAGCCCTAAAGAGCACGACTTGGATGCTGATCCGAGGAAGCCCATGCCAGGAGCTGTGATCAGACCACCACCTGAGCCTGATCCAAGAGGAGAAGAAGGAGAGCCCATCCTTGGAGAAGAGCCAAGAGGTCAGCCCATGACCGAGCAGCCACGGACCAAAGCTGGACTAATACTAAGCAAAGCTGGAATTCTGGACAGATTCGTAGCCCGACAAAGAGTGACGAATATGGGCTACTTAGAGACAGAATTTGGGCTGATGTCCAACATGAAAGTTGTATCCCATGGAGTCTACTAGTGATCTGCAAAAGATCAGAATTTTACGAATGTTTTTAGTATTTATTTGGCTAATATTTCCAGAACCCGTTTAGGCTGTTTTTGGGGAAACCTGGCTCCCAAGTTAGGAGTTCTTATTTAAGTAGGATTTTTTTCCCTTGTAGGATTGGAGTCCGAATTTACCTTCGTTTTAGTCTATATTAGGATTAGTTTAAGTCCTCTTTAGTATTCTAATTAGGACTCTTTTATTATTTCTTTATTTTATTCTTATTTAGGAAGTAGCTAATAGGGAGGAGAGCTTGTTCCCGCACCTATAAATAGAGGCATTCGCCTCTCTTGTAAGACACACCCTTGAAATTAATAAACTCTTAAACTTCGGTTTTCTCTTTAGCATGGAATTGCTATTCTCTTCTCGACTTTCATGGAATTGACTGTCGTTTAGACCGGCTTATCGTCTAGGGTATCCTCCCCTTGAAGTGGCGCCTTCGACTTGATACTTCTGGTTCCTAGCTCGTTTATAGCTAGCGGGTCAAAGTCCTCTTCCATCCCGGTTCCGACGGTTTCTTCCTGTTGCTAGATCATCAGCTTGTGGTGTTTAAGGGTCGTCTGCCCACGGTTGCAGCGGTTCACATCAGTTGGTATCAGAGCACGGTTCAAACACAAGGACCACATCTATCCCAGTTTCCAGGTTCATTCTTGGATCAATATCCCTTTACTTTGTTATTCTTAGAAAATTGTATAGAAAATCTTCATCTATTTCTAGTTCTTGTTTCGAGTCTCTATTGTAAGGCAAAGAAAAGCTGGTGGCCATCAGAATCCATCGAAGAAAAATATCAAAAGAAGTCATAAAATACTCAAAAATCAAGCAAGGCCACCCTTGCCAAGTTCTTTATTTTCGTTGTAATAGTGTGTTTAAGAAGAGGGGATAGACTAGCTTATGTTGCTTGTGTTAAACCGAGCCACGACCCTACTTTTAGCCACTAAGTTGTGTTTATCGAGTCTTATAAAAGAGAGTATTAGAAAATCATATTAGAAAAAGTTTTGGGTGTTCGTTGTTACACTAACCATGGAAGAAAGTAGTCTATGTCTGTTGGAGCTTCAGTGCCTGACTGCACGCTTTGCCCTACAAAACATAGAATATTCGTTTAGAAGGTTAGTTAAAGACAGGAGAGCCAGCACCGAGCCGAGCGCCTACCCAGCACCAGCCCAGCGCCTGCCCAGCACCACCCCAGCGCCAGCACCAGTGCCGGAGCAGCGCCCAATGCACGAGCGGAGCCCAGCGACCGAGCGGAGCCCAGCACCCGACCGGCGCTCTGCGCCCGACCGGAGTCCAACGCCCGACCGGATCCCAGCGCCCGACCGGAGCCCAGCCCCGACCGGCGCCCCAGCGTCCAGCCCTGACCCCACCCCGGCCCTCCAGCGCCCCGCGCACGAACACCAAGCACCGGCGCCCCAGCGCCCCGCCCCGGCCCTCCAGCTCCCAGCCCCGATGCCCCAGCCCCGGCACCAGCCCTGCCCCAGCCCCGACACCAGCCCCACCGACTCAGACCCAGCACAGAGCGTCCCCAGCCCGAGCACCGACACCATGCCCCAGCACGAGCCTAGGCCCGAGCCTAGCCGAGCCTAGAGCACCCGTACTAGCCCCGGTACGGCCCGAAACCCCACGGAGCCCCGATAAAGCACCAGGTCAAGTCCTATACTCCCTTATGATTATTTTTATGATTTCCAAAGGACTACCAGGTACGGATTCGAGGACGAATCCTCTTCAAGAAGAGGGGGATTGATGTGATCCTGGCCACCAAGCCCGGCTTGGACACGACTGGTGCCGATCCGGCCCCAGTACTGATGCCGGGCCGAGAGTACACCGGCCCCAGGCCTACACCAGCACCACCCCCGGAGCCTAGAAGAGCCCAAGCCCCGGAGCCAGAAGATGCACCTGGGAGGATGCTGATCCTCAGCCAGGCCCCAAGGCCAGCCAGAGTCAGACTAATGACCCTCCAGGAGCTGATGCTGACGCCGAGCCCCGACCCGAACCCCAGGCCAAGCCTAGCACCCAGCCTAGGCCCCATGCCAACCTCCACGGGCCCCGGAGCAAAGACCTACCTGAAGACATCCCTACAGTACTCTTGGAAGAAGGCTCGGAGCATAACTCAAAAGGCCTGGACAGATTTGAAGAAGGCCCCAAGCTAAGCCTACCACAGGCACATGGCCCATGCCAGCACCCGTCAGAGGAGCACTTTTGGGCCAGAGAACAATTGACCCGTGCCTTTTGGAATTTTCAAAGGCACTGGAATTATTATCGCCCCATGATTACTCTCCAACAAACGGAGCTCAATTCGGAGGAGTATCAAGGGAGATAGAGCTAGGACAAGTCCTAGTAGAGTATGGATGGAGCCCTAAACAGCACGACTCGGATGCTGATCCGAGGAAGCCCATGCCAGGAGCTGTGATCAGACCACCACCTGAGCCTGATCCAAGAGGAGAAGAAGGAGAGCCCATCCTTGGAGAAGAGCCAAGAGGTCAGCCCATGACCGAGCAGCCACAGACCAAAGCTGGACTAATACTAAGCAAAGCTGGATTTCTGGACAGATTCGTAGCCCGACAAAGAGTGACGAATATGGGCTACTTAGAAACAGAATTTGGGCTGATGTCCAACATGAAGTTGTAGCCCATGAAGTCTACTAGTGATCTGCAAAAGATCAGAATTTTACGAATTTGTTTAGTATATATTTGGCTAATATTTCCAGAACCGGTTTAGGCTGTTTTTGGGGAAACCTGGCTTCCAAGTTAGGAGTTCTTATTTAAGTAGGATTTTTTTCCCTCGTAGGATTGGAGTCCGAATTTACCTTCGTTTTAGTCTATATTAGGATTAGTTTAAGTCCTCTTTAGTATTCTAATTAGGACTCTTTTATTATTTCTTTATTTTATTCTTATTTAGGAAGTAGCTAATAGGGAGGAGAGCTTGTTCCCTCACCTATAAATAGAGGCATTCGCCTCTCTTGTAAGACACACCCTTGAAATTAATAAACTCTTAAACTTCGGTTTTCTCTTAGCATGGAATTGCTATTCTCTTCTCGACTTTCATGGAATTGACTGTCGTTTAGACCGGCTTATCGTCTAGGGTATCCTCCCATTGAAGTGGCCCCTTCGACTTGATACTTCTGGTTCCTAGCTCGTTTATAGCTAGCGGGTCAAAGTCCTCTTCCATCCCGGTTCCGACGATTTCTTCCTGTTGCTAGATCATCAGCTTGTGGTGTTTAAGGGTCGTCTGCCCACGGTTGCAGCGGTTCACATCAGTGATGAATGAGTAGTATGCTGGAAGAGTACCAAAAATATTTTGGTGGCTCAATCTTTCTACAAAATCACAGTACATTGTTGCAGCGGAAGCGACAATGTAAGCTATATTGATCTATAAATTTCTGACAGAGCTTGATGTGTTTTCTTTACGCCAAAAGGAAGTAGGTCTTCATTGTGTCAACAGTGTAGCCATTTCCTAGTTGAAGGAATCATGCCCCAAGGCTATTTTAAGCCACATTGATACGAAGTAATATCTACTTCAATACTATGTGGAGAAACTTTTGATCAGATTGTGCAAAGCTTCAACAGATGACAAGTTGGTTGATCTGTTGATTATGCCTCTAAGCGGTGCTAAGCATAAGTAGCACAACTTGGTAAAAGGACTCGGACAAGTTGTTGGAGATTGTCTTAGAAGACCTTGCTTAGATTTGATGTATATATTATGTAATAGAGTTTATTACATGAGATGTATGACATTGGAGTTATTATTTCAATAAAAGGAAATATGTTTTCTTCTCATTTGATTTTGGCTTAGAATCGAATGAAATGTTCAATAGTTGAGTAGCATTCAATGGGATCATCACCACAAGTCGCTGATCCATGAAACTCCATAAGTGAACTGAACCTCTCAAGCTATGTTTTGTCCCTAGTCTGGAAGTTGTTAAACTGAACATAAACGAACTCCCATAAAGGACTAGTTTGTATGATGGTTTTGATAATCGCGAGTTTCACGGATTATATAGACAAAGTGTTGTTTGCCATATATATGGGTATGTATAAGTGTTGCATACTGGACTTGACCTGCTTTGAAAAGTAACCCAAGACTTTCTAAGGTTATACACTTCTAGTGGATTCCTCCGACATGAGTATGGTATGACCTCATTCAATGAGTGACTCACCTTTGATTATGTCAAACACTCACCTGAATAAGGAAGTTATAAAGGCAATGTTTTCGGGGTAGTCATGATTTGAGTGGAAACCTGATCAATACAAGACTGGAGTTGTCTCTCCTGCTGCAAAGAGGATACGGTGACCCGGACCCCTTGTAGAGTGAGAACTGTGGAAATGCATGACCATGCTCAAGTGGATTGTTATTACAATCATTTGTTTTTTTAACAGTTCAAGAATCTCAGTGACAAGTAGAAAGATTTTGAGCTATAAGTGAGTAACCGCTTCATGTTATCACGTTCTCAAAATGGTCGACCAGGAGATACAGGAAATCTTAATGTGCGGACTTGTCCCTCGGCCAAGTGGGAGACTGAAGGATTTATGTCCATTGGTCCAAATCCACATAGGAACTAGTTAAGTGTTGGAGCTGATTAATATAATTAATTTAGGCCGATTAGGGATTAATATGTCTTGCTAGAGACCAATATTAATTAATGGTTTAAGCCACGGCTAATAAGATCGGGTCTTACAAGGTCACATGCCTATAGTATGGACCGGATCATTTAATAGGCCCAATCCATGGTGGATTGGGACTACTGGGCTGGCGGCCCATTAGGGTTAGGAAGAGATTAGGGTTTCTACCATAATCCTCTAAAAAAGACTGTTAGGGTAGCAGTAAATCCTAAGCCAATCACACTTTCTCTCGGAGATGAAAATTTACCAACGAAAATGAAATCAGCATGGGGCTAGGAACCCTATCTAACAACTCGATCCATAGTCCAATCTCCATAGATTTAATCGGAAAATCAAAATGAAATCGAGAGAGAAGAAAGGATTGAAGTGCCTGCCAAGATTGAGGGAGTAATCAAGACTTGGCGGATCGGCGGCAGGCAGAAAGGGAGCTCGAACCGACAGTTAGAAGAAGAAGCAGTGGTGGGGTTTTAGAAGAGAAAGAAGAAGCAGCAGTGGCGGATCGGCGAGAGTGGGGTTTTGGGACCGGCGGCAGTGGCGAGTTGAGGATCATGGAGAGACTGATTAGGGTTTTGGGAAGAAGAAATAGAACCGTTGAGATTAAATCAACGTTCACAAAATATTGGGAGCTATCCGCGTCCATCTGTTTCAGCCAATTAGGGCTTAGTATTTTAACAGCGGCCACAGGCCGCTGTTAAACTGTCTAATTTAACAGCAACCACTTAGCTGCTGTTAAATTTTCCGTTTTTTTCAATTTAACAGCGACAATATTCTGGACGATGTTAAACTTCTGCTGTTAAATTGTCTTTTTCTTGTAGTGTATGACGCTCGTTTGGTAGTAGTTGTTGCACTATAACTAGTATAACTAGGTAACCTCTCGCAAAATCGCGGCATTGCGGAAGACAACTATTCTTTTATTGTATTTTTGAGATATTTTGAAAATGTGTATTATGTTGAGTTTTTTATTCATACTATGTCTATATGAGTTAATTTTAGGAAATGGTTAGTAGTTTACAAAAAATAATGATTTATCCTAGTTGGATTATGACTTATTGTTAGTTAATCTTGAATCAACCCGTGACTTGATTGTGATTAATAACATTATATAAAAAATATATAGTATTATAGTGAGTGATTAAGTGTATGAATATTTTGTGTGTAGGGTTTTAGTCCTACCCTTACCCTAGTATTCCAAGTAAGGTAATACTCTTACCCAGTCAACATAGGGTATCACCCTTGTGGACCAGGTAAATAGAGTAAGATACCCAGTAGGGTTAAAATTGCCAAACCTAACTAAAACGTACCATCTAATATGATTTGACTCCTCTTATATGTACCATCTTTCTAATGAAAAGATATCAGTTGTATCAAGCACCCTTTCATTAATGGTTTTTAGTATATACTATTTTGGGTACAGAATATTAAATAATATTATACTTAATTACTAACAAATGTTTATGTTTAAAATATAGATTATGTCCGTACAATTACTTTGTATTGATTCCACTTTTGGGCACTGATGCATTATTTTAATTATGTGGTTGGTTTTTCCGTTTTAATGTTCCTTTCTATTCTTGGATGTCACTAGAAAATCAAATAGCTTCGGGAATCTTTATGTTATATCTATGCATGCCATGAACGCCCACCAACGTTAAAAGAGAATCTTCCATATTTACTATATTTTACTAAAAAAAAAGGTTAATACATATTTTTACCCCTCTACTATGCAAAGTTAACAAACATACCTTTTTACTATTTTCTAACCGATTTAACATCTTCTACTTTGAAAAGTTTAACAAATATGCCCCTCTATTTAATTTTTCATCTATTTTCTATCTGATGTGTTGATTTTACGTGCGACATCATATTATTTGTACACCTTATCGCTGATTGGAATGTTCACAATCAAAAATTATTTAAATTAGAAAGAAAAATAAAAAGGAATACCACAAATACCTCTGTGCATAATAGTGATTATAATGTGTTTTTCCTTTATTTTTTTCTTTTTAATTTAAATATTTTCACCTTGTGGACATCCCAATTAGCTATGTTGGGGACAAATAATATGAGGTAGCACATATAATCAACTCATTAGACAAAACATAGATGAAAAAATAAATGGAGGGGCATATTTGTTAAACTTTTCAATGTAGAGGGTGTTAAATCGGTTAGAAAATAATAAAATGGTATGTTTGTTAACTTTGCATAGTAGAAGGGCAAAAACGTGTATTAACCCAAAAAACGATAACCAAATAACAGGATATCACAATATTCATATTGATTTTGTAACCGTATTTTTTTTGTACAGACTAATATTTTGATATGATTATCAGATGTTTCGTGAAGAAAAATTGTGAAATTGGATGTCAGTCAAGTCATGATTGAGAGAATTTTTTTTTTTTTGAAATGACACTATAATTTACAATGTGCAGAATTCTAAATTTTGAGATATTAACAATTATCTAGGAAGAAAAAAAGAAGTGATGGGCCATCCCGGATCGGGTCAGCCCTATAGGCGAGACGATCCACCTAAAAAAGAGGGTCAACGCCTCAGGCGAGGGTTGACCAGACGAGCACCAAAAGATACCCTAAAAAGCAGGCCCAGATATGGCCCAGGAAACGGTCAACGCCTCAGGCGAGGGTTGACCAGCCAGGTACCCTAAAGATCGCTTTAGGGGTGGGCCCAAACGCGGCCCAGAAAAAGCCCTGGGACGACGTTGCGCTTACCATCTGGGAAAACCCTAAAAGGACACGTGGAGCAATCCTGAGGGTTTCGTCTTCACCAAGCGACGGTCTGGATTCGGCGACACGTGGCGCGATTTGCTGGGTGCCGTACCATTGCCTAACGGTCTTGGCAGACCTGCCAGGCTATAAATACAGAGGGAATGGGCAGACTGCAGACACGACCAAATTCTGGGAGAAATCCCTAGGTACACACTGCTACATCGTTGTCCTCTTCCATTCTCATATCTTGTCCTGATTACTGCCCTCACTCATTTACTGCGAGGCGGCTCGGAGTCACTTAGGCGATCGGGTCGTCTCCCTCATTGTTCCAGGCGACGAGATCGGAACAATTGGCGCGCCAGATAGGGGAGTAATCAAGAACTAAAGGGGCTGAGCAATGGAGCAGGAGAATGTAGGAAGAATGATAAGAGGGGAAGCGTCTATGGTTCGTCCTGAAGGAGAGGCGGAAGAAACACCGCTGAAGTACGTGAATCCTGGAGCTCAAAATCTGGAGGGAAGGAATTTGAGGAATGAGCTGGAGGAAGAAGGAGTGCCTAGAGACACAGACACTGATTCCTCGTATATCCCACGGGACACCAGGGGAAAAGGTGTAATGCATGAGGAAACTTCGAATTCAGAATCATATAAAGTCCTTGAGCAACGCTTTCAGGTCTTGGAAAAGCAGAATTTGGAGCTTACCCAATTATTAAATACAGTCATCGCTCAACAGGCACAGGCACCTAAAGCTCAGAATGTTCCGGCCCCGGGCAACGACACCCACGCGGAAATGCTACGGGCATTTCGACGCTAGTCGAAATCGGAGTCGAGCAGAGGGTTATTCGGCAACCTTTGGCAAGGGCTATCTTCGCCGAAACACTACCAATTGGCTTGGTCCCACCAAACATGGAGAATATTTGGGGTTAGGCGACCCCGAGGAGCATCTGCAAAATTTTCAAATCGCCATGCAAATGCAGGGCGCCAGTGATGCAGCATTCTGCAGAGCCTACCCAGCCACTTTAGGAGGAGCGGCAAGAGAATGGTACTGAGCTTGCCAGAAGGAATTATTCATACATGGGATGAGTTTGCCAGAATTTTCTTGGTGAAGTATGAAAGTAGGCGACACCGAAAAGTCCCGGTGCAGGTCCTAGTCAACTTACGACAGTGGCCGGAGGAATCGCTGAAAGATTTCTTTGAGAGATGGATCAGCACAGTACAATCCATCAGAGATGCCACTTTAGACATTGCTACTGCAAGTATGATCCAGGCGACGCACAACAGGCGACTGAAGGAGGCATTAGTAAAGAAAAAGCCCACCACTCTGTCCAACTTGGAGGCCAAGATAAATAGTATAATTCTCATTAAGGAACAGTTGGCGGAAATTGGAGGGGATGACGGCAGAAAGAGCCGAAAGGAAGGACAAACTGATGTGCCACGCGATAACAATGATAGGCGAGGGCGATGGCAGAGAATTGAGCGATCCCCGGAGAGAAGGGAATACAGAGATGACAGAAAAGGCAATGACAGACGCACACACCAAGAAGACAGGCGAGAATACACTCCACTCAACCGATCCCGGAAGGAAGTATTCCTGTACATGCAACACAAGGACCATCATATTCAGTGGCCGAGCCACTCCGAGGCGACCCGGAGCAGCGTAATCCCGAAAATTCTGTAACTTTCATGATTCGCATGGCCACACCACAGGAAGAATGTAGGCAGCTTAAGAATGAGATTGAGCGATGGATCAAGGAGGGTCGCCTACGAGAGTTCATCCTCCAAACCAAACAGAAGGAAAGGAGCTCAGACGATAAAGACGATAGTCCGGCCCCAGGCGACCAACCTAGAAAAATGGTCTTCGCCCGATTGCAAGAGCCGCAGGGCGATGCTCCCAAAAAAGCAAAGGAAACTGACGAAGTCACAAAGGTTTATCAGACCATATTCGGAGGAGAAAGTTGTCCGACAAAAAAACAATCAAGCGATTGTAAGGAGGTGTTGATCATAAACAATGAAGGTCGGCGACTTCCACCCGTCATGTTTACAGAAGAAGATATGGTCAGAAATGGGGGGCCTAGCTTGGAAGCAATGGTGATCCAGATTGTAACACTCATAAGTTGAGTGGAACGGGTAATGGTGGATGAAGGAAGCTCAGCTGACATCCTATTCTGGGAACTTTTCCAGCGGATGAATCTCCCCATCTCAAGCCTACGTCCGACAAAGACAACGATTACAGGGTTCTCTGGACACCAAGTACCTATCAAGGGAATCATTACCTTGCATGTCATTATAGGCGATGAACAAATCAAGACGGTCCAGTCAATAGATTTCCATGTGCTGGATTGTCGATTCTCATACAATATAATTCTGGGGCGACCGGCACTTGCTGCCTTTCGGGCTATCTCTTCACCGGTGTACCAGGTGTTGAAATTTGTAACAAAAGAGGGCGTCGGAGTCGCTTGGGGGCATCCGGAAGTGGCTAGGCGCTGCTATCGGGCGGCGACAAAAGGAGCATGTTAGAAGATTGACCTGGAGGAAGGAACGGAGAACAGAGAGAGGCTACAGTCAGCAGAGTCGGACGTTCCTGTAACCTTGTGGGAAGGCGATGAGGAGAGAACAGTGCGGCTGTCGTCTTACCTAAGTCAGGAGGCCAGACAAGCGATGATGACGCTAATTAAACAGTATTCGCATCTATTCGCATGGCACCCCAGTGACATGCCAGGGATAGATCCAGCAATTGTTAAGCATTGCTTGTCAATCGACAAAAGTTGTCGTCCCATGCAACAAAAGCGACGAAACATCTGCCGAGAGCGACAGTTGGCTGTCACAAAGGAGATAGACAAGTTACTAGAGGCAGGCTTCATCAGGGAGGTTCAATATCCGGAGTGGCTATCAAATGTGGTTCTGGTTAAAAAATCGTCGGGCGCGTGGAGGATGTGTGTCGACTTCACAAATCTAAACGATGCATGTCCGAAGGATGCTTACCCACTCCCGAACATTGAACAGTTGGTTGACGCCACATCAAACAATGAGATGTTATCCTTCCTTGATATGTTCTCCGGATACCATCAGATACCACTCAATGAAGAGGATCAGGAGAAGACGGCATTCATGACTGATGTGACTTTAATTAGTGCATTTTAAGCTTATGAATGACCTTTGAAATGCCCGTGTTTATTCGTGAAATGACATGACTTATATGCTTTTATTGAAGTTTTGTGCAAAGTGTCATTTTGTTGTTCGGTTGCCACTTTGGAGCCAAATTCGTGGTCTATTGGAGTTGCCTCTGTGCATTTTCAGGTTATGGCATCAAAGTACGGATGACAAGGAGCGCATAGGAGCAAACGGGAGGTCATTTGGAGTCCGGACGAGGGAGATATGAGCATTACAAGATCGAGTTTTCTGCAGAGTGCAGGGGTGCACGCCGTGCAGGTGTGCACGCCGTGCATGTGTGCACGCCGTGCATGGGTGCACGCCGTGCACTGCCCCCTGCACTATAAATACTCTTGTTTTTGGCCATTTTGGAGAATTCTATCATATCTTTTGAACCCCAAACACATACCCACGAACCCTCAAACCCTAGAACACGTTTTTGGAGCAATTTGAAGCCATTGGAGCTAGGATTGAAGCCAACAAACCTTGGGAGAAGTGCTTACAAGTGGAGAAGTGAAGATCATCTCAAGGATTCATCCATGGTGTTCTTGGTGACCATTCTTCCCTCTCTTCTCTTTACTCCCTTGGCCATGTGTGGCTGAGTTTCTAGGGTTCATCTTGGATGGATAGATTAGTTGTGCTATGATAGAGAGATGATTGTATAGAACTTGCCATGATTGATCTTGGTTGTATGAGGATGATTCCTAGACTTGTTCTTAATGCCATTTTATGCCATGTTTGCTTAATTTGGTCCATTCAATGTGATTTGACGCATGGAGTGCTTGGATTGCATAGATTGTAGGTCTAGGGATTGAAGTGAGTGTGTTCTAAGAGATTAGATCATCTTATTTCAACCATTTTCACTTGATTTCTCTCTTGGGCATTTTATCGAACACTTGGTGTGCATGTGGATTTTCATTCAATTGAGTTTGAAAAGGCTTTTTGGTGAATCTCTTAGTGTTAGAGCATTGATATGAGAGTGTTGTGCCTAGCCTTGTGGTCATAGAGTCTTAAGAGAGGGTCTTGTGTCTTGGCATTTCATCAAGCACTAAGAATGCATCCTTTTTTCACTTAGCTTGAGAGCGAGAGCCTAAGTTGAGTGGTATTAGGATAGGGATTTGGTGCTACGAGAGTGCATTGAGTCTATAGAAATGAAATGCATGGTCATCCAAATGCAAACTCGATCTTGATTGACTTGTTTGTTAATTAGTCCTCTTGAGCATGATGAAACTACCCACCAAGAGAACCCCCTTTGTCTTTGATTTGCACCACTTTGTTTTTCTTTCTTTTTTTTAGTTTCCTTTAAGTTTTTGATTTCTATTTCAAACCAAAACTCCTTTCAAATGAATAGACCGTCTACGAGGAATGTGAGTAGTGGCCATTGAGAGAACCCCGTGGAATACGACCTTGAATGTTGTGAGTTGAAATTCACACATCAAGTTTTTGGCGCCGTTGCCGGGGACTTTCTCAATCCTAAGAAAGCATTTAGTAGTGGACCGTTCTATTCACTTCCCTCCGTTTTAGTTTTGCTTCTTTTTATTAGTTTGTTTGGTTTTGTTATCCCGCATTGTTGTATTACTTGGTTGTGTTTGTTGAGCTTGTGTGTAGGTACCAAGTCATTGATCCACCAATCCGTTCTCTACCTCATTTAGTTCATGGTAGCGAGGTTGCAAGTAAGATGAACTCGTGGAATGGAAGTAATGGTTATGGTTCCTATCAATGGTGGAATCCATCTCCTAACCCATACTATGGTCATCCTACTCCATCCAACTACTACCAAGAAACTTGTGAGGAAGATGGCCAATGGTGGGGTCAAGAACAACAAGCTTCAACACCCATGTGGAATGAGCAATGTCCTTATCCATCTCCACCCTACCATCAAATCTTGTCGGAGTATTATCAAGAGGATTTCACAAGTCATGAACAACATTCTCCACTGCCTTCCATGCTAGAGGAGCTCTTTAAGATGGTTAAAGAAAGCGAGCGTCCTCAAGAGGATTTCACAAACTATGAGAAACCCTCTCAACCTCCTTCTATGCTAGAGGAGCTCTTGAAAATGGTGAAGGAAAGTGAGCATCCTCGAGAGGAGTTCGTAAGCTATGAGGAACCTCCTCCATCTCTTCCCACGCTTGAGGAATCTTTGAAGATTGCGGAAGATAATGCGGCCCGGTTGATCGTTTAACTCAAAGTGTGAAGCTCATCACCGACACCTTTGAACCGGAAGTCCCTTTTCATGGAAGAGGAAGAAAGTGAGTCTTTCCAAGAGGAGTTCATGAGCCATGAGAAACCTCTTCCACCTCCTTTCATGCTAGAGATCTTGCAAATTGTGGAGGATAATGCAAATCGAGTTAACCGCTTATCCCAAAGCATAGAGCTCGTCACGAAGATTCTTGAGAATGAACGACATCCCAATCATTTGGAGCAAGTTTATGATGATGAAGATGACACTTGTGAATCCAAGGAGCTTGACACGGAAGAAGAGTTGGTAGTGGAGGAGATTGAAGAACATGTTCTTCCCAAGAACACACCAAGTAACGATGATGATTGGATAGCAGAATCAAGGAGACTTGAGGATGATGGCACTTTAGAGGAGGTGAGACATGTTGTGAAGACTCTTCAAAAAGAGGTGGTATCGAGAGTGGAGCACGAAAGTGAACAACACCACCCTATTGTGGTGCCACCAAAGATTGTGAGTGCTCTTCAATCTTCTTGCTTGGTCATGAAGTATTTGTGCCAAGAACCCAAGGAGACATGCAACTCTACTCCTCATAAGGTGGTCATGGAAGTGGAGCCACCTCTCCTTGACCCGGATGACTCTTCGAGTGGCATCACCAACTTGGAGACGATGGAGCTAAATGGTGGCCCCTCACCTTACTATCTTCCTCAAGTTCCAAATTTCAAAGGTAGCAAGCCACCCCAAGGTACCAAGTGTTATGTAAGCATCAATGTGCATTGGCTAGCCTACCATTCTCCCAAGATGTTTCTTGGAGCTCAACTTTCATCGTGGAAGAAACTACTTGACTTGAAGGAGGTACTAAGTTGGACACCACAACGCAGGTATCGTCGAGCTTAAGACGTTAACCAAGCGCTTCTCGGGAGGCAACCCGAGTGTTTTTCATGTCTTTTCTTCTTGATTTGATTGCATGATTGTGTGTTTTTGTGGTATTCAAGGTCCTTGAGTTGTTGTGGTGTCCTTTGTGGTCTCGTAGGTGTTGAAATTCTGAAGTTCGGGGTCCGTTTTGGGTTGATTTGACGGTGTTTTGGTCGTTTTTCGTCGAGGTGAAAATTTGTTTTTAAGCTGAGGAGAGAGTGATGCACGCCGTGCATGATGCACGCTGTGCACCGTGCACGATTTGGTGCACGTGCTGTCCAGGAGGATTCGAAAAAAAATTTCAGCTCCAAAGTGCACGCCGTGCACCCATGCACGCCGTGCACCCTGCACGCCGTGCACTCCTGCACGCCGTGCACCCCCTCTGCAATTTTTTTTTCCACAATATTTTTCACTGTTTGATTCGTTTGGGGGGTGTTAATGAGGTATTGGGGTGATTATGATTTGGTTTTTCATTGGTATTTATTGTGGTATTTGTTCATGACGGTTTGCCCATGAAAATTGGCTTGTTGAGTTTGGCTAAGTGGTTTGATTGTTGTCATGATTGTTGTGCCATTGGCGTCTTCAATTGTGGTTTGCTGCTTGAGTTCATCGCTTAACAAATTGTGGTTTGCTTGAGTTCATGGTGAATGGTATATTCTCTTGGGATGGTTGGTTGAGGGTGGTGTATGTCATTTTGTTGGGTGTTGCAGGTGATGAATTCAGGGGCTAATTTACCTTCTTTGTGTGAGGAGGGGTGTGTTTGATCACCACGCATGGGTCTATTTTTGTACATCCCTCCTTACATTATGTGATTTCGTGCTCATTTGTTGCTATTAGTAATATTGCCCGTTTTACATGCCTAATGCTTAGAGTGGTCCTTAATGAATTGATCTTTGCTAGCATAGGTTGTTGCTTTTGACTCTGATGATCTTAATTCATGCTAGGTGATATTTCCATTTTGATGTGATCGTTGAGCTGTGGATGTTAAATTGTTTAATCTTTGCTCCGATCTTTCATGTTTTGGATTTCGAAATTGAAGGATACGTGATTAGTGATTTTTGTGTTGATCCTTCCCAGTGAGATTTCCAGGGCCCCACTTCTATCTCAAGACCCTCGTTTTATTTTTATTTGATTGTGGTGGTGTGTAGATCAATCAAGGCTCTCTTTTGGCTTTATTGCACTTGTTTATGCACCCCATGTTATCTTTAATTTTTCGCTTTTAATTGTTGTTTGAGGTTTTTGTGTTGTTTTAGCTTTTTGAATAAGGTTTGACAAGCATTCTGGATCACTCTTCACCAAGGATCATCATGGAACTCTTTCACCACTATTACGTCCTATGCTCCTCTCTACCAACGCGGTAACTTCGTTCCTCCTTACCCTCTCTCTCTTGATCATTGAGGGCAATGCTCATGTTAGTCGTAGGGGAGTTTGAGGTTTGGTGTGATTATTTGTCGGTAGAAGTCTAAAGCTATGTTTTGATGTGTTGCATGATCTTAATTGAATGTCGAATTCCTCTATTGTAGAATCGTTCGGTTCTTGACTTTTGGTGTTTAATTGACTTCAAGTTTTCACAATGACGTTTAGATTGTCCTGCTTAGAACCTATAACCAGCATGTTAGCACTAATATCAAATGAGTCTGGGCCAGAACTGAGATCTTGTCACTCTTGCATGTTGGTTGATTGGTTTGATACATGTTTTTGTATCGCTCGATAACACCGGTCTAAGATGATGAAGGCAATCAGAATTTTCACCCTTTTCCATGTCTTTCTTTACCCTTTTTGATCCTTCGTGATTGTGGCTTGAGATTAGACGGAATCCAATTCGAAATCTTGTGTGGAAGTTGTAAGGGGCTAAGGATCAAGTGGCTAAATTGTGAAAAAAAAAATGCTCAAAAGAAAAGCTAGGCAAGCTCGGCACCTAAGTGAAGTGTCGGGTTGAGCACTAAGCAAAAGGGCAAAGGCTGTGAGCTAGGCAGGTTCAACACCTAAGTGAAGTGTTGAATCGAGCACTAGTATGCAGTAAGAAAAAAAGAAAGAAAAAGAGTTCTCAAATGTAGCCCTTGATCCTAGCCAGAGTTTTGTAAAGTGCGGATCTAGAAGCGGATGAAGTCGAGTCGATAGCCACATCATAATCACTCACCACTTACGATCCATGTCCCGATTTCAAGTCCTTTTGATTAGAGTTGGTGTTGTCGTGGTCGGTTTTGCTGTGTCCCAATCAACCACTACTTGAAGTGTGCAGAAATTAGTGAGGTTTAGACTTGTTTGGTTGATGTTCTTGCATGTGTAGGTTTAGTTTGTTCGTGGAACAATTTAAGCTAAATTGTGATTGCTTGAATCTCAATGGACCGAACTTGTCATTTGTGAACTTGGATGTTTTCTAATTCATTTGCTTGAGGACAAGCAAAGCTTAGTCGTAGGGGAATTTGATGTGACTTTAATTAGTGCATTTTAAGCTTATGAATGACCTTTGAAATGCCCGTGTTTATTCGTGAAATGACATGACTTATATGCTTTTATTGAAGTTTTGTGCAAAGTGTCATTTTGTTGTCCGGTTGCCACTTTGGAGCCAAATTCGTGGTCTATTGGAGTTGCCTCTGTGCATTTTCAGGTTATGGCATCAAAGTACGGATGACAAGGAGCGCATAGGAGCAAACGGGAGGTCATTTGGAGTCCGGACGAGGGAGATATGAGCATTACAAGATCGAGTTTTCTGCAGAGTGCAGGGGTGCACGCCGTGCAGGTGTGCACGCCGTGCATGTGTGCACGCCGTGCAGGTGTGCACGCCGTGCATGGGTGCACGCCGTGCACTGCCCCCTGCACTATAAATACTCTTGTTTTTGGCCATTTTGAAGAATTCTATCATATCTTTTGAACCCCAAACACATACCCACGAACCCTCAAACCCTAGAACACGTTTTTGGAGCAATTTGAAGCCATTGGAGCTAGGATTGAAGCCAACAAACCTTGGGAGAAGTGCTTACAAGTGGAGAAGTGAAGATCATCTCAAGGATTCATCCATGGTGTTCTTGGTGACCATTCTTCCCTCTCTTCTCTTTACTCCCTTGGCCATGTGTGGCTGAGTTTCTAGGGTTCATCTTGGATGGGTAGATTAGTTGTGCTATGATAGAGAGATGATTGTATAGAACTTGCCATGATTGATCTTGGTTGTATGAGGATGATTCCTAGACTTGTTCTTAATGCCATTTTATCCCATGTTTGCTTAATTTGGTCCATTCAATGTGATTTGATGCATGAGAGTGCTTGGATTGCATAGATTGTAGGTCTAGGGATTGAAGTGAGTGTGTTCTAAGAGATTAGATCATCTTATTTCAACCATTTTCACTTGATTTCTCTCTTGGGCATTTTATCGAACACTTGGTGTGCATGTGGATTTTCATTCAATTGAGTTTGAAAAGGCTTTTTGGTGAATCTCTTAGTGTTAGAGCATTGATATGAGAGTGTTGTGCCTAGCCTTGTGGTCATAGAGTCTTAAGAGAGCGTCTTGTGTCTTGGCATTTCATCAAGCACTAAGAATGCATCCTTTTTTCACTTAGCTTGAGAGCGAGAGCCTAAGTTGAGTGGTATTAGGATAGGGATTTGGTGCTACGAGAGTGCATTGAGTCTATAGAAGTGAAATGCATGGTCATCCAAATGCAAACTCGATCTTGATTGACTTGTTTGTTCAATTAGTCCTCTTGAGCATGATGAAACTACCCACCAAGAGAACCCCCTTTGTCTTTGATTTGCACCACTTTGTTTTTCTTTCTTTTTTTTAGTTTCCTTTAAGTTTTTGATTTCTGTTTCAAACCAAAACTCCTTTCAAATGAATAGACCGTCTACGAGGAATGTGAGTAGTGGCCATTGAGAGAACCCCGTGGAATACGACCTTGAATGTTGTGAGTTGAAATTCACACATCAATGACTCCTATGGCAAATTATTGTTACAAAGTCATTCCCTTTGGCCTTAAGAATGCAGGGGCAACTTACCAAAGGATGATAGACATGGTCTTCACCAAGCAGCGAGGGCGTAACTTGGAAGCATACATCGATGATCTCCTGGTAAAAAGCAAGAAGAGCGGCGATCATTTAAGCGATTTAAAGGAGACGTTTGAGACATTACAACACTTTGCGTTGCGACTAAATCCACAAAAATGTGTCTTTGGGGCAACGTTAGGAAAATTCTAGGGCTACTTGGTAACCCGACGTGGGATTGAAGCAAATCCGGCACAATTGGAGGCAATCTCTGCCATGGCACCGCCCAAAACAGTTAAAGAAGTACAAATTCTCGTCGGGAGGATAACTGCGATTAACCGATTCATTCCAAAAGCAGCAGAGCGGTGTGCACCATTCTTCTCTATCTTAAGAAACGCGTCAAAATTTGCGTGGAATGACAAGTGCGATAAAGCATTTGAGGAGCTCAAACAATTTTTGGTCACTCCGCCGGTGTTGGCCTCGCCTAAGGAGGGAGATGAACTATTCATGTACATCGCGATATCACCAACAACAGTAAGTGCGGTGCTGGTACGACGGGAGGAACGAAGTGACCAGCCAATATTCTACACAAGCAAAACGTTAGTCGACGCAGAGACTAGATATCCGACCATTGAGAAAATGGCCTATGAGGTGGTATGCGCGGCAAGAAAGCTTCGTCCATACTTTCAAGCTCATAGAGTGACGATATTAACCAATCTGCCAATTCAGAACGCCCTAAGAACGATGAGTGTAGCTGGGCGGCTGGCAAAATGGGCCATTGAGCTCAGTGAGTACGACATCCGATATAAACCCAGAACGGCGATCAAAGCCCAAGTGCTGGCTGACTTCATTGTGGAAGGAGTAATACAGAAAGAAAAGGGTGAACACCAGACTTGGTCGCTCTTCACAGATGGAGCCTCTAGTAAAAATGGGTCGGGGGCTGGCATAGTACTGAAAAGTCCAGAAGGAGCTATTCATGAAGTCGCCTTATGATTCGCGTCGCCCAGAACCAACAATGCTGCCGAGTATGGAGCGGTGGAAGCTGGACTCAGAATCGCAAGAAGTATGGGAATTAAGCATGTAAAAATCTTTTCTGATTCGGCGGTGGTGGTCAACCAGCTAAATGGAGAATTCGAAATTAAGGAAGAGTCGTTGATGCCATATTTTGATGAAGTAAAGTTAGCTCTGGCAGATTTCAGCAAGGTAGAGATTACCCAAATCGCTCGGGAGGAAAATTGTCATGCTGATGCCCTATCTAAGTTGGCTACAGCGGTCGATTTTGAGGAAACAAGGATGGTGACGGTTGAGAAAGAAGCAAGGCTAAATACATGTTTTCAGATCAATGGCACCCAAGGGGAAGCAGAAGCACAAGAAAATGATTGGCGCACTCCCATTATCCAGTTTCTGAAAGATGGAACGGTCCCAGAGGATCAAGCGACGGCCACAAAAACAAGGCGACGGGCCGGTAGGTGCATACTAATAGGCGACGATCTGTACAGAAAGTCTGCCGCAGGGCCTTACTTATGATGCCTCGGACCGATAGATGCCGATTATAGTCTTCGAGAAATTCACTTTGGAGTATGTGGGACGCACTTGGGCTCTAAAAGCCTAGAGAAAAATTTGTTGTACCAAGGCTATTACTGGCCAACTATGAGAAGGGAGGCGACGGACCTAGTTAAAAAGTGCCACAAGTGTCAGGAGTATGCCGATTACCATAAATTGCCATCCACGACGTTGCAGGCGATCGTTAGCCCTTGGCCTTTCGCCCAATGGGGGATGGATATTCTAGGACCCTTTCCTGAAGGCTCTGGCAAGCGGAAGTATCTGATTGTGGCCATCGACTATTTCACAAAATGGATTGAGGCCGAAGCAACGGCCAGCATCACTGCTAAGCAAATCAAGAAATTCACATTCAAGCATATCATCTCAAGATTTAGTATCCCCCACAACATTATATGTGACCACGGTACCCAGTTTGACTGCCAGAGTTTTCAAGCATACTGCCAAGAGTATAAGATTCTCCTACGGTTCGCTTCGGTGGCATATCCACAAGCCAACGGGTAGGCTGAGGCCGCAAACAAACTTATATTGAGAGGCCTAAAGCGACGGATTGAAGGTAAAAAGGGAACTTGGGTTGAGGAACTTGACCACGTGCTATGGGCACACAGAACGATCTACAAGACTTCAACAGGCGAATCGCCCTACACATTGACCTATGGATCAGAGGCGGTCCTTCCAGTGGAGATAACATACCCTCCGTCAGGTTAAGCAACTACAGCCCTGAGGAAAATGAGCAAAACCTTGTCCATAATATTGACATGGTCGAAGAGAAGCGTGAAATCGCCCAGATGAAGTTAATAGCGGAGAAAGAGATGTTAGCTAGGCGATACAACAAAAGTTGAGACCACATCACATCAAAATTAACGACTTGGTACTACGAAAGATCTTTCGCCCAGCAGAAGGCGCTGCAAAGCTTGACCCGGGATGGGAGGGACCGCTCCAGGTCAGGAAGGTCATGGGGGCTAACACCTTCAAATTAGCCAGACTGGATGGAACAAAGATCCCTCGGACCTGGAACGCGATGCATCTCCGCAAGTACCATGAGTAGTCGCCTAGGAGCATATATTGCTTTTTCATTTCACTGATTAATGAAAAAGAGCGTCTGATAGATGTGTCGCTAGATGACTCATCTTTATCATTTCTATCTTATCTTCATTTGATTCCTGAACAACACTACAAGATACGCATCCGCATAAACACTACAAATATCGTCACTTGACTACAGACTAGGGACACCCTCGCCTCGTCTATGGGGCAAAAAAGTTCTATTCGCTAAGGCTAAAAGAAATTGTTTACGCTAAATCGCTAAGGCCCCAATAAAAAAAATCGCCTAAAGGCTTAACGAGCGTCAGGCTCCGTAAAAAATGATTATTCGTCGCTTATCAGCACCCTCTCAAACGCTAAGGCTAAAAAAGTCGTCGCTCAAGAGAACAATGACGAAACATATTAAGACTGTCAAACAACGGGACGTCGTTCGCGAGCATGCAAAATAAGAAATAAAGAGAAATGTCGCTTACAAGAGTTAATAAAATATCTTCAAGATTCATAGATATTCATAAAGTCTTACAAAAGATGCCAAGGACAAAACAAACAAGTGATGATAAAGAAAGACACAGAAGAATCTTCATCATTTGTTCTTCCCATGCCCCGAGCCTTCTCCGCGGTCGCCCTGAGGAGCCACCAGACTTTTCTCTGACGTTTTTCCCCCTACCAACATCCACCCGAGCTCTTGCAGCCGCCTCAGTCTTGGCCCGAGCCCTTCTAGCCTTCTCGGCTGCTATGTACTCTTGGTCCGCCGCCTGGACCTCCTTCATCACACTAATGTACTCAGGATCGACATCAGTGTTAGGATCGGGCACTCCATTCAGCAGGCGATTCACAACCCTGAAGGCAGCCGAAAGAAATTCACGCCGAATGAAAGGAGGGGAAGGCCCAACGACGGCCACAAACTTCTGACGGATGGCAGTCATGATCACAGGGATGGATCTTCGGATCAGCGACACGCGGTCATATACTGCCGAGCACTGAGCACCTCAGTCTCCTCCTTAATGGACACAGCGCGATCCCTCTCCACCGTCATCGCCTCAGCCAGCTTCTTCGCCTTATCTCTCTCTCCTCAGACACCTTGTTCTGAGCAGTAAGAGCGGCATCTCTCTCCTTTGTCAGAGTTTGTATCTGTCTTTGCAGAGCTCCTTGGTCCTGTAGCTTCTTGGCAGATAGAGAGTCAGCTTCTTTGGCTTCAGCAAGACCCTTCTCCAGATTACTAATGGAGGACCGGCTGGTTGATAACTCTTGGGTCAGGCGCTCCACGGCAGAAGTCGCCTCGCTTAAATTATGCTGAAGCTGAGAGTGGGCCTCAGTCAGGCGAGCCAGCTCACTCCTGGTGGACTGATGGTCAGACTGCGTAAAAAAAAAAAGAGACAAGAACGGTGAAAGCCAGCTCGAATAAAAATAAAAAATCATCATCAAGTTTCTACTTACTTCTTCGGTGTCCAGGCGACGTTGAAGAGTCACGTGATCATCACGAAGTTCGCGGGCCTTGCGCATCAACAGGTCACGTGACTTATCCGCAATGCTTAGCGCCAGCAGCATCTGGATTAAGAATAGTGCCAAACATATTGATAAGCGATGGTTGATAAAGTATTTTGAATAAAAAAAACTATGCAACAACAACTAACCTCGTGGTGCTTCACATAGACGTTCCCCATTGCTGGATGGAAATCGCCAACCTTCACATCATCCAGTCCCTTCAGGACCCCAGAGGTTAGTTCCTCCGCGATATCACGGGCCACGTCAGCCGACAGCTGTGATCGCTGAGGATAGACAACAGGGAAGTAGCCCTCCGATTTCTCATATTCAGGCGCCATGAAGTCTGTCAAGACGCGATGAGATAGAGCACAGCGGCACTCCTCGTCGTTGTGAGGCGACAGAGGCGAGTCATCTTGAATGAAGGTTATGGATTCTCGCTCCACAGGGACCTGGGTCTCCTTTCCTGGGCGCCGAGGGGGGGACTCGGGGATAGCATCATGGCGCTCCGCGACGATTGGCTCGTCCGTAGAAGGCTCTATGGGCTCGGTAAGGGTAGTCATTGGTGGTGGCGCTGCGGGCTCGAACGGAACGTCCTCCTCAATGACGATTGGTTCTGACGTGCCGGGGATGTAGGTTTGCGTCGCTTTATTGGTTTCGCCGCAGGCGATGATTACTTTTCACGGGAGTGACGGGCCCCCCGTTTCTTTCCTTTCCCATGAAGAGAGGGTGGTGGCTCACGTTGTGGTTGAGTCGTGGTTATAGACCCACGAGCTGACGTGCTGATCAGCACGTTGGAAATATTCGTCATGCCTGCGAAAACAGAGAAATCAGGGTCAGGAAAACATAAAAACAAAAGACACAACGTAAGCTAATGGAAAGCAGGAGTAACAGTATAAAAAGAGGGGAGGATAATCCCATCTACCTCCGGGCAGCATCGCCATGACTTGTTTTAGGGTAAGAGGGTCGTTCAGGTTGAAGTTTTCCCTGTTGATGAGCACAGGAGTTGTCGTTCGAACGCAGTGGCTGAGCGACCACGCGGGAAGTTATTGGCATCGCCTTGTGACTAGTGAGGCGGAAGAACCGTCGCCCAGGTGTCTTCAGGTGAGGGTTTGAAGTAAAAAAAGGCATGATACCATGTGGGGTGCGGTTTTACTGTTCTCCGCATCCCCACATCTCTATACGTACCTCGCTTCACAAAGCTAAGGTCGTTGGTGTTATGCTTAGCACTGTACAAAAGGGAAAAAAGGCGAAGGGAAGGAGTAATCTTCTCACGTTGGCAAGAAACCTCGAAGCTAGCTATGACAGACCACGAAGTCACGGTGTAAGCGCCAAGCGAGGCTTTGAGGGTTTGAAGTAATGATACAACAAAAGGGGAAGGGGGAAAGCGCAAGCCGTTGGTGAAGCTTTCTGACCACACCCCATACTAGCCTTCAGGACAGTTCCCAATGGCCGACAAGAAGGAAGGAGCAGCGTAATCCCAATGGGTTGGAAGAGAGAGTTTGGGAAGAAAAGAACATATGGTGGTAGCAGAGAGGTATGGAAAGTAGCCCGATGACATAGCGATCTCGCCCAATGCCGTCGTACCACATGTCTTTCCAGGCTCGAACGGTGTAGCCTTGGTCGGAGATGGGGGCTGTCATGTCCACGGACCAAGAGCGAAAGCTAGGGACGAATCCAAACTGGTGCATGCCCCATTCTCGGGGCTCCGAAGGATCGGGAGAATTTTGGAAATCGTCAAATGACGAGTCGGAGACAGTTTTCTCCGAATCGGTTAGGAAGTAGCCATGTGGACCTTAGTATACAAGGGGCTCTACTGGGAGAAAGAAGCTAGGTAATAGAAGAGGCAGTAGAAAAAGAAAAGGGGGACGAGAGAAAGAAGATTCAAGCAAAGAGCAGAAACGTACCAGGACAGCTAAGGAGGTAGTCAAGGTCGTCCGACATCTGGAAGGAAAAAGAGGGGCTGGAAAAAATGGAGGAAAAAGCAGGGAAAAGGCACGGATGATTGAAGAGGAGAGCAGGAGGCAAGTAAGGAGGATAGGTGATGGAAAAGGAAGAAGAAAACAGTAATGAGGGTAGGACGTCTTATAAAGGAATGGCGGAGACGTTTGAGTGGCTTACATCGGAAAAGGGAAACGTCGCGGCAGTTGAAAAGACGGATGGAGTTGCTGGCATCGGGAAAAGGGAAGCGTCTAGTAGACGCAAGACAGGAAAGAAGGCGATTGGGCAAACGATTCATAAAAGAGAATATAAAAAGAAAGGGCTACCTCGTAGGCAATGAGCGAGTTAGGGAGCTAGTGCAGAAGGAAAAGACCAGAGGACCCCTCGGCTGTGGCGGAGATAGGGTTCCTCAAGGAACGCAGTAGGCGACGGAAACAGAATAGT
Source organism: Linum lewisii (assembly GCA_034768395.1). Taxonomy (NCBI): domain Eukaryota; kingdom Viridiplantae; phylum Streptophyta; class Magnoliopsida; order Malpighiales; family Linaceae; genus Linum; species Linum lewisii. Next base: position 61,747,775 of record CM068296.1, read on the forward strand.
CCGCCAGTGTGCTTGGCGACAAACACACAAGCGGACTAGGGGGCTCATGATGGGCCATCCTGGATCGGGTCAGCCCTATAGGCGAGACGATCCACCTAAAAAAGAGGGTCAACGCCTCAGGCGAGGGTTGACCAGACGAGCACCAAAAGATACCCTAAAAAGCAGGCCCAGATATGGCCCAGGAAACGGTCAACGCCTCAGGCGAGGTTTGACCAGCCAGGTACCCTAAGGATCGCTTTAGGGGTGGGCGCAAACGCGGCCCAGAAAAAGCCCTGGGGCGACGTTGCGCTTACCATCTGGGAAAACCCTAAAAGGACACGTGGAGCAATCCTGAGGGTTTCGTCTTCACCAAGCGACGGTCTGGATTCGGCGACACGTGGCGCGATTTGCTGGGCGCCGTACCATTGCCTAACGGTCTTGGCAGACCTGCCAGGCTATAAATACAGAGGGAATGGGCAGACTGCAGACACGACCAAATTCTGGGAGAAATCCCTAGGTACACACTGCTACATCGTTGTCCTCTTCCATTCTCATATCTTGTCCTGATTACTGCCCTCACTCATTTACTGCGAGGCGGCTCGGAGTCACTTAGGCGATCGGGTCGGCTCCCTCATTGTTCCAGGTGACGAGATCAGAACAAGAAGAGTATATAGGAAGAAGGGTTATTGTTTTGATTGATCTCAGTTGATCATTTGGTCAGACCAGTAAATTGACCTGAATTGTTCAGCCATGATGTCATTAGTGGGTATACACAGGGGGCGGTACTAGGGCAGCATGGGGAGCCATTACGCTCCCTCCCTCGATATCGTGTGAAATTATATGTAAAATTTCATATTTTCGGAGTTTGGTGTCGGGGTATTTGAAGTTCGACTCCCCCACTACGTTATTTCGGTGAAATGTTGTATTAAATTTTACGAAATAGTTACTCATAATCAGTGTTCAAGAAGGCGCTAGGCGCTAGGCAGGCGGTGAGCCTCTGCCTAGCGCCTTGCTTGCCTAGGCACGCCTAAGCGTTTTACTAAATAATATAAAATATAATAGAAAATATTTTGCAATATCTTACATAATCATGAACAACAAGCATAACAGTTCTATAACTAACAAAATTAAACTAAACAAAGTTCAATTTCTCATAAAGAAGCAAACAACCATGAAAAATATGATAAGATAAGCCATAAAGGCAGTGACAAACTCAATAGCCATATTGGAAATCTTGGAATGGAACTCCTTTGCTACATAAGTGGTGGGGATGACTCCCTTAACAAGCTTTAGCGGCGACGGCGACTCCCTCACTAAGCCGCGGAGAGGGTGACAAAATGGAAGTCCCGTGGAAGAGCAACAACATCAATGGAAGGAAGATGGAGCGCAAAACGATGGGAAGTAAGTGAAGAGAGAAGAGCTCGATGGTTTTAGAGTTCCTGTTTTTTTTGAACCAATTTTGTGAGAGCTAAACCAAAACACATGCTTTGGTTAAATTTTATTTATTTATTTTTATTCGACCGCCTTATTCGACCTGTTCGATTAAGCAGCCGCCTCATCCGCCTAATTGTTGCCTTACGTTGCCTAGTCGCTGATACTGCCTAGCTAGCCGCTTATGGCCAAAGTGAGGCCACCGCCCAGTGCCTAGGCGGCCGCCTAGTTCCGCCTTTTGGAACATTTCTCATAATCAACTTATAGTGTGTAATAATTACAATATTTGATAGTAAATTATCTAAATTTAATGAAAAAATTTCCAGTGACACATATAATTCTATTTTACTACTTAAGCAACCTATAATAATAATAAAAAAAAATTATGTATTTTTACTTAGTATTAGATTCATGAAATTATTCTACAATTATCTAAATTTGAATAATTTTTTTTGTCAGTATTCGGCTCCCCCAATATACCAATCCTGGTTCCGCTACCAGCATACGGGTTGAACATGCAATTGAAGTAAAATTTGTTTAGGTGTGTGATGTTATTGTATTGTTGATAGATATGATATAAACAATTAAGAAAAGGAAATGATATTCTTACATTAGTATCCATCTCCCTTTCTGCAGGGGCAGAATCAGAATGCCACCTACATAAGTACAAATACTCTCTAGAGACATTGATTGAAATGTCATTTCTGTCTGCTAAATATCCATTAATATTAATTATTTGTTTTCATCATTAATATGCCACCTTTCTTACACTATATATAGCCTCGACCCCCTTTGCTATGCTTTTGCCATTACAACTCAGATTCACCCTTGTTGAAATGGATCAAAGAAGACAGTTACAGAGGCAGATTGTCAACATGAAGCAGTCTCTTATAGACCAAGGATATCTGGATGAGGAACAATTGGCTCAGCTTGAAGAACTCAAGGACGATGCTAACCCAAATTTCGTTGAGGAAGTTGTCACATTATACTATAGAGATTCTGCACGCCTTGTCTTTAGCATTGACCAACTTTTGTAACCCACTCTAATCTCTCTTAATTATATTATTGTTATTATTATTAATTACCATTTCTGCATGTGGATTTTGGTCTTTAATTATACCTAATAGCTAGTGTTGGTTTTTGCGGGGCATGCAGGGAGAAAACCCCACTAGATTTCATCAAGTTGGATAGCTGTATGCATCAATTCAAGGGAAGCAGCTCCAGGTTATTTTCTAACAATATTATATATATTATATATATATATATATATTATATATATATATATATATATATATATAATTTTTATAAAAAAAAAAAAAAAATTGCAAGAGCAACCAGTGCAAGTAAGTATGTATGTATATTTTGGTAATCCTAATTAAACGGCGGGTGTTTATTCGATTGGGCAGCATTGGGGCCAAAAAGGTGAAAGCGGAATGCGCTCTGTTTCGGGAATATTGCAGAGCAGGAAATGGAGAAGGGTAATTTTTATTTTTATTTGCAACGTAACACTTTCAGTTTCACTCTTTTGGTGAGGCGGCGTAATTGGTTATAATGTTACGTGCCATTATATTATTGGTCTATTAAATTTATTTTGAACAATAAAATATTAATACATAATTTTATTTTATATTACACTAACACGTCAATTAAATATTTATTTAATAAAGTAACCGGTGACGTCAAATTAACGGATTCTCGATCTGTAGTGCTGATGGATGATATATTCCAGGAGAATCCATTAATTTGACGTCACTAGTTACTTTGTTAAATAAATCATTAATTAGGGTGTTAATGTAATATATAAAATAAAATCATTTACTAATAGTGTAATTTTCAAAATAAACATAATGAACCAATAATATGTTATCTAATCGATCACCAGAACTTTATTTCATATGTAACATTCCTAATTCCGTAAATTGCTATTATTCTGTTATGATATTTTGGCAGGCCCATGCCTATTTATAGAACAAAAGGATAAAAGAATATTAATGATAAGAAAAGAGAGAGAAAGAGAAGGAACAATTAATATTCATAATTCCATTTTCCTTGATGTGCTGTGCACGATTTGAGCTCTTCCAAATTCCAATGTCCACTTACTTACTTAAACACAGATGCATAAGGACATTCCAACAGGTGAAGAAAGAATATACAACACTCAGAAAGAAACTCGAAACTTATTTTCAGGTAATTAGGTTTTTTTTTTTTTTTTTAATTTGTGCATCTTTAACTTCATTACTCGTCTGTATTAATATATATATATTGAGAAATTCTGTATTAATATTTAATATCATAATTTGTGACTTGTTATCGTTATTCAGGTAGCAAGGCAAGCTGGGCTTAGTGAGACAGCCTGTCGTCCCAAGTGACTAATTAGTAATTAAGGAGCTGGACGCGCGGGAGTGGTAGACCTAGTCTCAACAACAATTTCACCCTAATGTAATGCATGTGTCTTGTTTTAATTTTGGCCTGGGACGCCTTTGTTTTTTCCTCTCAAAGTTGAGTGATTTAGCTTACAATCTCTGTGATATATAAATTTCCCAAGTTTACTATATGTCATTGTTAAACAAAATCAACATGGGGTAAAATTAGTGCAACGAAATTGAAATAGAAAGCGCGAATTAAAATAAGTGCAACGAAATCGAAAATTGAAAGAAAACTGTAATCAAGGCATGTATTGTCACAATTTTTTTAAGATAGATTCGCCCTATATAATGACATTTTTTTCTTAGGATACAACGATCTGAACGATGTAAACACACCGCCGAACACAACCATATTTGAGCAAAGCGGATGACCTTAACAAAGAACGAAAAAGAAATGAAGAAGACTAGATATGGGAGAGAAAATTTGTAAACCGTAAAGTGTGTGTTAAATTGAAGGAATACACACAAGCAAGTAAACTACAAGAAAATGAGGATTTAGTGACTGTAATTTCGGGAAACGGTCACTAACTTGATGGTGGCTAAAGCTATTTAGTGACAGTATTTGTTGTTTTGTGACCGTACTTATAGTTTTGATCTACTACGGTCCCTATAAAACGGTCACCAAAATTATAAAAAAAAGGGTCACCAAAACTACCAATACGGTCACTAAATAGATTTAGCCACCATCAAATTAGTGGCAGTTTTCCAAAATTACAGTCACTAAATCCTCATTTTCTTATAGTATATGCTCCAAAAAAATAGAATATACCTTCCAAAAGATATGCTTTAAGAATAACTTCAAAATTAATTAGGATTTATCACAAAGAGTAATCTCTTAATTAACTCATTTAATTTCAGATTTATTCAAAATTAATAAAATTTGAAAATTAAATAATTTAACCACAAATTATTTATTTTTGGTCTTTGGAATATCTATATTTAATGTTTAGTGGGCTAAAACACAATTGGCAAAATATGGGCTTCACCACCAAGTCAGTTATTCGGAGCCTGACTCGAACCCAAAATCTACAATCTTCTAAGTGCGCACAACTGGTTGAAATCTTCCCAAATTCTTGATGATGCCTTCCGCCAAGGCCCTGTACCAAGTGAGGGCGGCCCGAACGAGGGTGCCAGGAAACGTCCGGCAGTACGTGGAGTAAGGCGTTGAACATCTGCATATCAATGGTGAATGCCAGCAAATGCTTAGGGTTTCATGTCCAATCATATGCCTTGATTGTTGGGGGCACAAAGTCTTGGGCGAGGGAATGCCCGGTAAGGCCTTGTCCAACGGTTTCCGCATCACCAACTGCTAGAGGCCGGATTGGTGGTGTGGCAAGAACAATATGAACATTTCATCAGAGTTCGCCATTCTGGGAGCCGATCCGACCTGAGGGGGATCTCTCTGGATGTTCTTCGTTGCCTGGCGATCAACAGTTTCATCTTCGCGACCATCTCTGCATTCTACTTGCGTAGCTCCGCTACCTGGGTTGTCAAATCTTGAGTGGAAGCAGGTGGGGCAGAGTTACTGGGATGCACCTCCGTTGAGGCGCCCTTGATTTGAAGGGGAATTATAGCGTTTGTCTGCCGCCCCCAGGATGTCCTGAGGTAAGTCATCACGGCCCACTACAAGAACAAAACACTTTTAGAGACCAAATTTTTGGGAAAACGGTTATCGTGACAGTTTTTGTCATATTAGTGACTATTTCTGAAAACGGTCACTAAAACAAAAAAACTATCAATAAAAATCTTTAGCCACCATCATGTTAGTGACCGTTTTCAAAAATTACAGTCACTAATAGTGATTTTTCTTGTAACGCGTTGACCGTTTCTTTGAGTCAGGGGTCCAAGGGAACCCTGCAGGAATAAGGGAATTGGAATTTTGTAGCCTAATTTAAATTTTTATGTACCGTCAGTAGCCAATTGCGTAACTATGTCAAAAACTAACACAATCCGACTGGCAGCTAGCGCGTAGCCAGCCAGCATACATACTCTGAATTCATTTTTGTCAGTTGAAATAAAATATTGTAACATTGCAATTTGATCACTTTTTTTTGTCTATTTTACAAATAGATTATTATTATTATTAATTTGATAATATAAGCCGGTCTTGATAAAATAATAATATATAGCTATAATTAATTAAAAAAAATTATATTAGCCGTCACAATCTCTTGAGTTACGGATCCTGAGGTCACGTTTGTTGGAGGCACAACAATTCAAAGTTAAAACAACAACAAACGACAAATGTGACATTGGGATTCGTAATTCAAAGTTAAAACAAACGTGACCCGAGGTCACGTCCCGCAGGTCTGGCTATGCGTTGCGTTGGTTATGCACTGATTGATTCAAAGTTAAAACTATTACTGGAAGTCGTTGTCTCCTTCATCGTTGTGCCTCCAACAAACGTGACCTCGGGATCCATAACTCAAGAGATTGTGACGGCTAATATAATTTTCTTTAATTAATTATAGCTTATATATTGTTATTTTATCAAGATCGGTTTATATTATCAAATTAATGATAATAATAATAATAATCCATTTGTAAAATAGACAAAAAAAAGTGACCAAATTGCAATGTTACAATATTTGATTTCAACTATAAAAATGAATTCAGAGTATGTGCGCGAGCTGGCCAGCTATGTGCGGGCTGGTTGCCTATGCGCTGGCTGGCTGGCTACGCGCTGGCTGTCAGTCAGATTGTGCTAGTTTTGTACATAGTTACGCAATTGGCTACTGACGGTATATAAAATTTTAAATTAGGCTACAAAATTCTAATTCCCCAGGAATAATTAGTTTTGTTGGGGTGACTAGATTCCCGGTGGTGTTTCTGCTCGCATGGGTATCCTCCAGGGTTTGCATGTTGCTCCTTTAAGGAAAGTGAGACGCTTAGCACCCCTATCTGACATGCCAATTGATCCGCCCAGTTGGACTGGTGGACCAATTTAAAGTGTTTCAACTAGAGGTTGAGAACTAAATGACCTTGATGCGCCTTGGGCTCCTCGAGGCAGTTTCTTGCAAGTCGTATGACAAAGACGTTAGACATGGTGTAATTGTATGTGGGACACTATAAAGAAATACTAGATTAGTCACAGTTTTTTTGGCCAATTAGTCACAGTTTTAACCGCGACTAAAAAAATTAGTCACGATTTCAGAATCATGACTATATTCACCATATTTTGTCATGGTTTTTAAAGAAACCGTGACAAAGATTAATCACGGTTTGTCCCTAAACCATGACTAATCTTTGTCAAAGTTTGTCCCTAAACCGTGACTAATCTTTGTCACGGTTTAGTCGAAAACCGTGACAAAGGTTAGTGACCAAATTGTAAGCTCCAACTTTCCAGTGACTGGATTTATAATTTTCTCGAATTATAGTATCAAACCCTCAACTCCTTCCATTACGCAAACTAATCCATAAACTTATAAGGTTAACAAAAGATCACAATTTTATTCCTTCCGTTATACAAATCAGTCACTCTATTTTTCTAGTTAAGCAACGTGGTCCAGAAACTTCATCAGTTAACAAAAAAGTTCTTCGGTGAATCTGTCGTCTCTGACGAGTCCTCTAGTCGATTTCATGTGTTTTTAGTGCAAGCTGGTCAATTTCCTTCTTTCCCTCTTCTCCGGTCGATTTCCTTCTTTCCCTCTTCTCGAGTTGATTTCATCTTCTCCTCTTTTGTTTCTCTAGTCGCCGGAGCTAGGACTCTTCTCCTCCTTTGGTTTCAAATCTATGGATTGGCGGCGGCGAGGGTGGATATGTGGATTGGCGGCGGCGAGGGTGGATCTGTGGGCGATGGCGAGGGTGGATATGTGGATTGAAGGCGGCGAGGGTGGATCTGTGGGCTGCAGCCAGGGTGGATCTGTGGATTGGTGGCGACGAGGGTGGATATGTAGATTGGCGGCAGCGATGGTGGATCTGTGGGCGGCAGTGAGGGTGGATCTGTTGATTGGAGGCGACGACAGTGGATCTGTGGGCGACGACGAGGGTGAGAAGAAATCGTGAGCGGTGGTGAAGGCGTGCTGGTGAAGGGTGATGGGTGGTGAAGGAAGAAGAAGAGAAGGAAGAAGAAGGAGTCGAAGTTGGTGGTTAAAGGAAGAAGAAGGGAGAAGAAAGAGAAGAAGATAAGAATGCGTCAAATTGCCAGCGTGGACATGAAAATTAGTCATAGTTCATTAAAATCATGACTAATTTGTCACATTTTTATATTTAAACCGTGACAAATTAGTCATGGTCTTAAGGAACCGTGACTAATTTGTCACAATTTTATGTATAAACCGTGACTAACTAGTCATGGTTTCTAAAACTGTGACTAAAAATCCGTGACTAACCCAATATTTTCTTGTAGTGGGGGGGTGAAATCATGTAATGAACGGGTAAAGAAGTACCGGGTGGTTGGTGAGGGCGTAAGTCCACAACTTTTAGCATGCAGCGTAAGGGCGTGCATTATCAGGTGTGTGACCCAATGTGTGTTGTCCTCTTCTGAATGGGTGACCTAGTATTTATAGGGCTATGTAGGCATGAGTGGTTACTCCATGTGACAGGTTCCTAGTGGTCCCATCTTGACGTAAGTCTTTATGGTATGGCCTGACCCTGAGTGACGAGTCAACATAGCAAGTGGCTGATGGACGTGCATGGGTGTCCCTGCCGTTGATTGGACATGAAGGAAGCCATGCCCCTAAGTACGGCTCGGCTAATGGTGGGGTGCTGAATAGGGTCATTCAGCACCATGCTGAACCCAATAGGGACCGTCGGATTGATCTTACGGCTCAAAATGGAGATTACCTGCGAGGGGTATTTTGGGAAAAAATAAGTATTACGAATCTGACACTTAAACAGTACGGATTTGACATGAAACTATCACTATATAATTGAGAAACCACCATTGTTTCTCTCTCCATTTTCAAAATTCAAAATTTTCTATTCTCTCTCATTTTTCTCTCTCTCTTTTCTCTCTCTCCTTTTTCTCTCTCCTTTTCTCTCAAATTTTCATGAACAAAGATGAGATTTGTGTGTTCATATGCCGGGAAATAGCACATCGGAGTTGGATCTACGCATGAAAACGTCGGGGAAGTGCATACAACACTCAGAATGTGTACGAATCTTTGTATTCGTGTGTTTCGTGTTTTCCATCTATTTTCATGTAATATTTTCAATCTATTTTCGTAATATTTTCCATATATTCCGCGTATGAATCATAATTTATTCGTAAGCTTGGTCCGCTGAATTCATAACAGAAGATATATTCGTATGATTTATTAAATAAATTCGTAACAGAAAGCAATTCGTACTACGAATCACTTACATTCGTAACAATGACCACCTATCACTTACAGTCGTAATATGCATCACTTACATTCGTAACAATGACCACCTACATTCATACCAGTTGCCACTTACATTCATATTAGCTATCACTCACCTTCGTACCAATTACCACTTACATTCATAACAATGATATATTCGTATGATTTATTACCTAAATTCGTAACAGAAAGTAATTCGTACTATGAATCACTTACATTCGTAACTATGACAACCTACATTCGTGACAACTATCACCCACATTCATAATATGCATCACTTACATTCATAACAATGACCACGTACATTCGTACCAGTTGTCACTTACATTCATATAAGTTATCACTCACATTCGTACCAATTACTACTTACATTCGTAACAATGATATATTCGTATGATTTTATTAACTAAATTCGTAACATAAAGCAATTCGTACTATGAATCACTTACATTCGTAATAATGACCACCTACATTCGTAACAACTGTCACTCACATTCGTAATATGCATCACTTACATTCGTAACAATGACCACCTACATTCGTACCAGTTGCCACTTACATTCGTAGCAGCTATCACTCATATTCGTACCAATTACTACTTACATTCGTAACAATGATCACTTGCATTGTAGAGTCTATTTTATCCACTATAGAGACAATCTCCTGCGTGAGAGGTCCTGTTAAATCATTCAACATTGGTTGTTGGTCCCTGTATTACAAAAGTGTAACTCAATATATTACGAATAAGTTGCCTAAAGTTTACAAATCTGACTAGTTATGTATACGAATAAAAAGGAAGGATGTTTGAAAATGACAAACATCGTGCCGCGATCGTTTGGGTGTTCGTTATGTGTTGCCATGGTTTTACTTGATTATGTACTTCGACAACACTTTGAGCCTTTTGGAAGCCGACCTAACCTTCTTCTCATTATGCCTCCTCTCCTGTGAAAAAAACACAATAACAATAACAATTACAATCATCCTACTAAACAAATAAGATTTGATGCAAAAAAAAAATTATGGAATCTAAAAAATATTAACAATATAGGATCAAATCGTCCCGTTACTTGAAAATGTAATTAAAATCCATAGCAGATTATTGTGTATCATGAAATCCCCATGTGATATGAACCTACATGTCCAACAATTACGAACCTCCCACATAACTAATATGAAAGTAATTCTCAAACGTTACGAAACATGATCTCAACCCATACGAAATTGAGTAACAAAGTATTACGAACCCAATAAACTAATACGAAACTGGTTCTCAAACGTTATGAAACATGCTATAAAACCATACGAATCATGATTCGTACCTTGAATCAACTAAATTCGTAACATCATATGAATTCCTGACATAACTAATACGAATTACTAACATAAGTGATACGAAATCTCAAAATCATTAATTTCTTAAACACTATCAAGAGTGATATCATTAGATTCGTAATTTAAATAGAAGACTTTTGGTATTAAAATTACCAAAAAATCATTCAAACCGTAAGAGTTATGTTAAATTTTTATCATTATGCTGATGACTTTGAATTCGTTCTCTTTTCTATGTGCTATTATTGGATGAACGTTTTTCTTTTGCCTAAGAAAGTGATCAAAGCTGTGCAACAGTTATGTGCCAAGTTTCTATGGGGTACAACTGAAGCTGGCAGTGCAAACTCAAAGGTTGCTTGGGATAAATTGTCATGCCCAAAGAAGGAGGGTGGACTCGGGTTAAAGGATCTCTGTAGTTGGAATCTGGCTAGCTTAACTCGGCATATTTGGGAACTGATTGTTAGAGGAGGCTCTTTATGGGTGGCATGGGTTTCATACTATCGAACTCGTCGTCAGTCTATATGGGATTGTAAAGCTTCTCAGAACTTCTCGTGGGTTTGGAACAAGATTCTGAAAACCAGAGATGTGGTCAAAACTTTTATTGGGGTAGATGCAGATGGAGACCCTCTTTGGGATGGAAAGCTGATGTGGAAGTTCTCAATTTCTACAGTCTGGTCCTATGTGTTTGTGGGAAATAGTCTGGAAATCTCCTTCGATTCTGAGACACTCTTTCATATGCTGGTTGGTTTTCCTTGACAGGTTAATTACAAGAGATAAACTCAAGAAGTGGGGGGTCTCTTGTCCCACTCTATGTGTGCTCTGCAATATTGAGGAGGAATCTAAAGAGCACATTTTCTTGAAATGTCAGTACTCAGTGCAGGTCAGCAGAGCTTGTAAATTCCCAGGGGTAGCTACTTTTTCAAATTGGTCAGATTTGGTGGAAGGACTTCTTCGTCTTCCACATGATAGAAGATTACCTCTATGGTTCAAATGGAGAGCTATTGTGTATCATCTTTGGAGGTAGAGGTGCTGTCGTACTCATGGTACCCGTGTCATACCCGCTACTGATTTAGCCGAGGTTATTATGAGGGATGTAAGGTCTATGACTGGTTCTGCTAAAGTTATGAGAGTTGTTAGTAGCTTATAGTTTTCTCTTCTTAGTTTGAGTTTTGTTTGTACTTGACTTTACTGTCTCTCTTGTTTTAAGAGGTCACTTACTTTGATGAATGAGGATGAGTACCGCCGTTCATCAAAAAAAAATTATCATTAGAAGAAAGAGAATAGAAGAATAGAAGAATATAGCACTCTCTTTACTATTTTTCTGTCACTTTTCCCACTACAATAACATATTTGTGAGATTACTATTTTACTCTTCTGACACCAAAAAATGTGGGCCATGACCAATATCTAATCTTGTCCGTCGAAAATGTGGACCATGACCAATCAACGACCTAGATGGGGTTCAACACAGATTCAGCATAAATCCGGTTCAGCACCTAACGAATTTCCCCTAAGTACCATCTAAGCTTGGTGGTTTTTCATGGTGGGGGTGGACTATGATGGCGGGCGCATCCGCTCTGTAGTGGTCAGAGGATAGATGTCCTTGGCCCATCAAACATACTTCTTCTACCATTCACATAATTTTTTGGCCTAATACCCTCAGATAGCACCAACTATTACGTAATCCCCAGTATGTACACAACGTATTGGAAAATACTTAAATAGCACAACCTATCGAGGAACAAGTTTCATCGTAGCACGCCGTGATGTTCCGTCCAATACTTGACGGAATGTTTAGCTGACGTGTGAATAGCGCCCTGCTGGCATAACTATATGTCCATGTGTACCATTGTTAATGACGTGTCGTATGGGATGTCAGTGATGTGGAAAATGGAATTCAATATTTTTGAATTATCTTTAATTTTAGCCTTTTACATTTCCCGGTGAATACTTACTCTTTCTCTCCAGCATGCATCGAACCCACCGTCATTCATCTGCACCCACACGCTAGCTTCAACGCACCTGACCCATTCATCTTCCCCCTTCCTCTTCCCAAAGCTTTGGGTATTCCGTTCAACATCCGGCTGGAATCGTCGATGCTCTACACACCCTCTCCCAAGCAGCAATCTCCTCACGATAATCTCTTCCAAGCAGCCATCTCCACACAGTGACACTCGTGCGAGCAAGAAACATTCATCTATTGACTAAATCATGGATGGGGGCTCCGATTTCCAGGAAAAGTAAGTGGTCCTCACTGAACAATATCCATTCTCTCCTCTCTGTTTACTGGTTGATTTGGAAACCCTTAGTACTCGTGCTGTATTTTATTGTTGGTCGTGGGTCCAAAACCCTAACACCGACAGAGTATTTTGGAAGCTAGTGTCTGTGGGTTCCATCTGTAGCAAAGTTGGTTCTTGGAAGCTTTTTGGTGTTTTTTGTTCGCCATTATTGTTTTTTTAGGGTTTAGGCTTGTCTGTCGCTTTCTCAGTTAAGTACTGATCGATGCCGCCTTATATTTGCAGTTTGCCAGATCCGGTGGAGATGGTTGTTTATTATGGATGCACGATGACGGAAACAGATAGAGGATCGGAGTACATGGGAGGCGCGGCTGTTGAGGCTACAATATTCAGGGACTTCCTCTGTTACTTCCAACTGATCAAAATCGGTACCGAGGAACTACATTATCATGCCGTAGAGAGAATGTGGTACGTCGAACCTGGGTCTCACACCTGCTGATGGCCTACATCCAATCAGGAATGATAAGGATGCGATTGTGATGGGGAAAGCAGCTACAGGCGGTGTTGTCTCGTTGTACATGGAAGTTGGCGAGAACGATAGTGGATTCGGAGACAACGAAGAGAACATAGAAAGGTCTGTTGCTGGAAGTGATCCTGAAGCAGATGTTTCGAGTATTCGGGCTGACGAAGGCATTTTCCACCTTCTAGACGATTCTGATCAAACCTCCGACCCAGAATTCGCTGAAGCAATGGCGAATCTTGGTTTGACAAGATATCGGAGGAAGATTCGGACATAGTACAATACCGATGGAGTCGAAGTTGATCAGCTTAACGAGGTGACTGTCAATCGGAGTGCACAGCAGGAGGAGATAGTAATACCGGATGATGGACTAGACGGAATGGAGTTCATGAATGGTAGATCTCCTCAAGGTCATTTTGATGCTGACGATGAGCATTCGGACAAACATTCTTCACAAGGCTCTGAAGAAGAATCCAACGAGGACTTAGTATTTCAGCCTGGCTCTAAGACTCTTTTGAGCTCCCCGATATCATCTTACAGGGCTTCGTCCAGGTCAAACCACGATTGTGTAGACAAAGTGGATGGTGAAGAGGTTAACTCGGTCGCTGGTGTTGAATTTTACGATCCCAACTGTGACCATAACAAGCTTGTCCTCAAACCAACACTGAGGTTCGTCAGTCCTCAGCAGTTCAAAGAAGCTGTGACTAACTACTCAATAGCGGTTGGGGCAGACATCAACTGGGTGTGTAGCAGTCGCAAGTGTAAGGAAGCAGTATGTAGTGAACCAGAATGCAAGTGGAGGGTATATGCTAGCTGGTGGAACAAGGATGAGGCCTACATTATAAAGGCAGTAGGGTCACCACATACATGCGGTAGAACACAGCGTATCAAAGGTGCAACGACAAAGTGGATAGCTCAATGTTATATGGGTAGATTTCGGATCGACCCAGATTTCAACACCAGACATCTGGTTAAGAAGATTGAGTTAACATATGGTCTTGAGGTCACCGTCAGAGTATGTGCAAATGCAAGGAAAGAAGCGAGAAGAATACTAGAGGGAACTCTAGCAGAACAGTATGTGAAAATAAGGTCGTACGTGAATACACTTCAATTGGCTGACCCAGATGGTCTCTTCGCCCTTGAAGTTGACCCAGTCCCAGGAACGGAAAATTCCCTATGCAAGCGGTTGTATGTTGGGTTCAGTTCTTTACGGCTTGGATTTCTAGCAGGATGTCGGAGGATGTTTGCATTGGACGGGTGTTTTCTTAAGGGTGAAGTTAAGGGAATGCTACTTAGTGCTGTTGGGAAGGACGGGAACAATCAAATATTCCCAATTGCTTGCGCAGTTGTAGAAGGTGAGAACCGGAACTCCTGGTGTTGGTTTGTGCACTTGGTGAAGACTGAATTGTTGATTGAGGATGGAACTGGATGGTCCATAATTTCTGACCAACAAAAGGTAAGAAATCTGGTTGCTTTTTGAGCTATATCTGTACAATATTCCATTGACTATTGTCTGACCACCATCGGTTTCGTACAGGGTCTTGTTGACGCTTTGAAATTACTGCTACCTTGTGCTGAGCATAGGAAGTGTGCACGACATGTGTCTGCCAACTGGAAGATCAAACACAAGAGTGAATTAGCCCGGAAGGCGTTTTGGGATGCAGTGTACTCGTCGAATGTCCATGAATTCAAGATCCATCTTGCTGAGCTGGAGCAACTACAAACCTCAGGTGTGGATCATGGTTGCTTTGATGATTTTAAAGACCAAGATTATACTACTTTCAGTAAGGCTTACGTGTCTAGGACCCCAAAATGTGATTCCATAGAAAGTAACATTTGTGAGACGTTCAACGGCTGCATAGTGAAGTGGAGGGGCCTTAGGATACTAAATATGTTAGAAGGCATCAGAGGGTACATGATGAGCCGTATTGTCAGCAAGGTTAAGATGTTTGACAAACATTCTGGAGCTAGGTTATTCCCTAGAGTCACTGAAAAATCGAAAAAGGGAAACTCTTGGGCCGAGGGTGTGTTATCAGACAGACCCTAGAGCTTGTATGTGAGTGTGTACTAGGGGATTGGAAATGGGTAAAAGAGTTTGCACTTGTGGTTACTGGGAACTCAGTGGAATTCCTTGTGTGCATGCAATCGCTGTAGCTAGCTTCCTACGGAAGGACATTACATGCTGATGAATGTTGTATAGCGGTCAATCAAATAACTGTCAAGCACAGAGCAGGACAGATCGTATTTCACGGGCCTCTTCTACTTGCTTACTCAAATATGTTGGCAACTTTACTCAAGGTTGAACACGTAGTGCGTGGTGTGAGTTCCACGATTTCTATACTAAAAATGCGCGATGAAAAGAAATGAAATTTAAATGCAGAAAGATTGATTGTTTGACTTAGACAGACGACAGGCAAGCTTAGACTTTGAATCCCCCTTAGATCACTAGAGCATTGGCAGTCAACAAACCAGCGATTTTCAATTCTAGTTCATTCAGTTCACATACACCACCATAACTCCCTACCCTTAGGTTTAAGACTGGCGAACGTTCGCTCTATCCGATCTAGCTACCAAGATTAATTAGTCGCCCGGGTACGATCGTCTCTTGCGACGACAAAACTAACTGGTGCAATTACTAGTGATCAATGAGTTATTCTAGCAATGGATTAACCGTAACTGGTTCCTACGAAAGGCACACTCCTTTGAATAGGTTAATTGTTCGATTTGATATTTTAAAGTAAGGCGAGCGTTCGCTTCTATCCTTAGCTTAACAAGAATCTAATCTAGTGGCCAAACCAGACATGAAACACAGAGAACAAAGAACAAATCAAACAAGAAGGAGAACTGAGTGAATTTCAAATCTAATCACCGCCGATCCATGACCGCTTTAAAGCCCTGGGTCACTTAGGGTTCATCTAATCTAAGCTCTACGAGTTTAGCTACTCATATTCAATACAGGAGAATTGAAGACGAACAAAGAATACATCTCAGGTAGGAAAGACAGAGAAGAACTGTAAAACCTAATTTCGACGAATCCTTGAAGCTTCAATCTGCTGGATCTTCAACTCCTAGCACTGGTTCTCCGAGATGGAAGGACGGCATCACGATCCTTTCCTCACTCCTCAAACTCTCTTCACTCTTTCTCTCTCTAATCTAAATCTTGGAATTTTTATCCAAGGTGTAATTGTCTGTGTTCAGCCGCCGGTTTCAATATTTATACCTAAACTGATTTCTTGCCGGATTTGCCTGGAGTTTTCGCCAAAAACTTAAGAAGTTTTCGGTGAAAATTTCTTTGAAAAGTGGCTGGCTTTCGGTGATGGTCTCCTGTGATTTTCGGACTAGGAGTTTTCGCCGAGAACTTGGGGTTTTCGCCGAAAACATCATCTTGTGAACTCTGCTGATTTCTTTTGTACTTTTCGCCAAAAACTGTAGTGTAAAACAGCTGACTTTGCCTGTGAGTTTCTTAAGGTATTTTCGCCGAAATCTTTGTAGTATTTTTGGCGAAAATATTGTGCTGGGCAGTTGGATCTTCGGTTCTGACTTCGGTTTGATTTCTGGTTCGATTCTGGTTCACTCCTTGAGGTCTTGAACACGTCCGTGGTTACGTATTTGACGACAAAAACCTGTGCTCTTACAAAAATACTAGAAAACCATCAAATAGACCCAAAAAGGGCTAAAGTAACACAAATGGCACGAGATAGAGCAGTTGAGTGAATATTCGCTATTCTACCCCTAAAACCACGTTTCAAGCAAGGAAATGTCGCTTAAATGAGGCTGAAAATCACATCAAATCGAGTGTCATCAAAATAACCCACACTTAAGCTTTTGCTTGTCCTCGAGCAAACTAAACTAGAACACACTCAAATTCACAAATGACACGAGATTAAACCGAGATTCAATTCTAACGATTTGGTTTAGACTGTTCCACGTAGAAAGGGTGACCTACACATGCAAGAACATCAACCAAACAAGTTTTCAATCTCACTTATTTCTGCACACTTCAAGTAGTAGTTTTAACAAAGCTCGTTTCTTGGCAAATCAATTAATTATAATTAACCGACTACGATAACACCAATTCTAATAAAAAAGACTTTAGGCTCTAGCCATGATGTGGATGTGGAGGTAGGAAAAGTGACGTGGCTATCGACTCGACTTCATCCGCCTCTAGATCTGTACGTTACATGTTCTAGCTAGGACCGATTTAAACAACAATTTCTTTCAAGATTCAAACTTTCTCCATTGATTTACTGCATACTAGTGCTCGATACCAAACACTTCACTTAGGTGTTGGACCTGCCTAGCTCACAGTATTTGTGCCTATGCTAGTGCTCAACCCGAGCGCTTCACTTAGGTGTCGGGCTTGCCTAGCTTTATTTTCAGCACTTTAATGAACTTAACATTTCATTTGAACAACTCAATTACTTGATTTAGCAATTTAGCCATTTGATCCTAGCTAGTTATAACTTTTTACACAAGATTTCAAATTGGATTTCCGTCTAATTTCTAACCACAATCACAGGTGAACAAATGTGGAGTGAAAACATGGGAGAAGCTAGCATTTATCATCTTAGAATGGTGTTATCGAGCTTTGTTATTAACAAGTCAAAATAGTTTAATTGATTCAAGTTCAACTACAAGAGTGATTCGTGATCTATTCTGACCTAAACTCATTTGATTTCAGTGCCAACACGTTGGTTACAGGTTCTAAGTGGAACAGTCTAGACGTCATTGTTCAAAATTGAAGTCAATTTAACATCACAAGTCAAGAATTGAGCAATTCTATGCTAGAGAAATTTCAAAAGTGAACCATAAAATCACAGAAAATCAAGCAAGATCATGTAGAATCCTAGAATCCTACCCCACACTTAAACGATTATGTGTCCTCACAGGACTAAACTAGAGTAGAGAGATACGAAGAACCTGGGAGGTGATGGTCGGTGTAGTGGGTGAACACGGAGCGTCCGGAGTAGAGCGGAGTAGCTACAAAAAGACACCTACAAAACAAAAACAAAGAAAAGATCAAAAGGAAACCGGGACAAGTGTCCCGGATCCACACATAAAAAGTTGGATCGAAATCCGAAAAGAAGAAAGAAAAGAAATGGAAAGGATAGAAACAACCTGATCACTATTCCGCAGGTGGGGGTGGAGGTTGAGGCGTGGTCGGGGAAATGCCAAGTCGCTGCTCAATCTGCTGTCTAGCTTCCTGGTTGGACATGAACTGTTGCAGAACAGTCCATCGTGCATTTTGCACCTCCTCATGCGCCACCCGGTCCTTCTGCCATTGAAGTGAATCGGTAGAGTAGTCGAGCTGCCATTTCTCAATACGTGCCAGCCGCTCGTTAATCTCGTCGGGCAAATGTGGTTGCGGTGGAGGCGGCAGCTCTAGGAGAGGAACGTGAGGCACCGGGGTTGCAATTGGCTGTGGAGGCTCCCTTCTAGGCCGGCGAGGCAGTCAAGTGTACTCGTCGAGACTGCACGAGAGGTTGAGGCCTCTGGCTAAGGCGAGCTCAGCACCGAGTTGCTCAATCAGGATGCGAGGAATATCAGGGCCCCATTTGTCACCAATCTGGAGGTTGGCGATTAGACAAGAAATGAAAGTCCCGCCAGGGAGCTCAGATGGAAGTTTCTTGGTGGTAGTGCGTTTGTGGAAGAACCGTGCAAGCCACCATCCAGGGTCAAAATGGGTGTCCTCCTCGACAGCACGGAACAACACGAGCTCCTCCAAGGAGACATGGTGGTGGGCTGCCTTGCCGCAATAACACAATGATTGCATCCAAACATAATGCAGGAACTTAAGGATAGGGTGGCCAATGTCACCGACCGTTGGGTTTACGATGGGTCTGATCTCGTTTCGGGTGGAGACGTACTTCCAAACCTCGGGGTAGGGGGCATGAGTGAGGGAGTAAACGTTAGGGAACCCAAGGCTGGTGCCCTGGATGATGGCGTGGGGGTCGAGGAGGTGGGCGAACTCAGTGATAGTCTTCACATGTTCAACACCACGGAGGTGGAAAGAGACATACGTTCTGTTCATGTCGGGTTCTGGTGCGTGACGCACAAATGAGCTCCAAAACTCCTGAAGGGCGACCAGAGGGTAAGGGGACCCAAGGGTGGTTAAAGATCGCAAGCCTGTGTTTTCGAGGACTTCAACGATGGTAGAGTGCCAATCCGGACTGTGGTTCTTGAGACTTTCCAGGGAGAGGGTTGCCATCTTGGCTGGAGAAATGTCCTTCATCTTCATGTAGACCTCCAATTGTTGCTGCTCAAGAGCGGCGATGGATGGGTGCAGGGCCGAAGTGGCGGTGGCTGGAGCACATGAAAGAGGGATCACAGGGGCCGGTACAGCCTACGGGGCTATGTTCACAACCGCCGGTAACGGTGCAGACGGTGCGGGTGGACGGGAGGATTGAGCCCTGTTCTGTCGAGCCGAGGATCACTGCTCTCTATCTGCACTGGTGGTCTTGAAACGCTTCGGATTCCTGTAATACATAACTCAGGGCAGACCAGAATTAGAAGACAAGAATCCTACCCCACACTTAGATTGAAACCACGGTTCTGAGAGGAACGAAGCAGACAAGTGGGGGTAAGCAAATTACCGAGAGATCACCATATTAAAACATAGCAGCAAAGAAACGGCTAGCATGCAGGGAAAAACGACATTCAATCACCAAGTATTAGAAATGACGCAGTTCGAAACACGCGAAGCACAAGACAATTCATCAGCACAAAATGAAAGAACTCCGTCCATGAGGGCAAAAATAGATCAAAAGAATTCCCAAAGTCCAACCAGATTACGCCGAAACAGCAAACACGTAATTCGAGAAAAATCGAAAAGTCAACCATGCCGAAAACCGAAAGTCGAAATGCCAAAAGATTCAAAATCAAGGGTTGAACAACTAACCGTGAAGACATGACTCGAGAAAATGATTGGAAATCTCGGGAAATCGATGAAAAGCTTGAAGACTCGTTTCGGGTAGAACCGGAGCTTGGAGCTCCGATTCTAGGGCTCGAGCGGAGGCGGCGGACAGGGAGAGGCGGGAGAAAACTGTTTTCGGGGGGGGGGGGGGTTGGTTTATTTCGCGAAAAGAGGCCGTGGGGGGTTTAAATACAGGCAAAAAGTACAACTTTTTGGCGAAAAAGTTTTCAATTTTCGACGAAAATACCTGTTGAGAACACAAATTTTTGGCGAAAAAGTGAGGATTTTTCGGCGAAAAGTCCCTCACAGAACAAAAAACTTTTTGGCGAGAAGGCTGGTTTTTCGGCGAGAACTCTTCGGTGGCGAGAAACAGGAGGATCATGTTGCTTTTAAAACCGGAGTTTTTGGCGAAAACTGGTGGAGTTTTCGGTGAAAACTCATTTGAAATTGGATCGGCAGTTTTTTTTCAAAGAGGGGATTTAAAAGAAAAGACTCGAACAAAAACAAACTGACTCCAGCCGTGGGTTGCCTCCCATGAAGCGCTCTTGCTTAACGTCCGTGAGCTGGACGATACCTGGATCAGCGTTATGGGGGAAATGTAAAGTAGTGCACGTCGATGAGGGAAACAGCTAAACCCTGTAGGTATTTCTTGAGCCTGCGACCAGTGACCATGAATGGCTCTTGAACGTGGCCTTTAATTAGGACGCTGCCCAGGGACGATTGCAGAACCACGGTATAGGGGCCGGACCATCGGGATTTCAGTTTACCCGGGAAGAGCTTCAACCGGGAGTTATATAAGAGGACTTCATCTCCGGGGTAGAATTGCTTGATTGTTTTCAATTGGGAGTCATGAATTCTCTTGGTGCGCTCCTTGTAAAGCTTCGTGCTCTCGTACGCGTGGAGGCGGTGTTCTTTAAGCTCAACGATCTGATCATGGCGCTTATTACCTGCTACTGCATAACTCATATTCAACTCATTATTAGCCCAAAATGCCTTGTGCTGAAGCTCAACTGGTAAATGGCATGCCTTGCCATAGACCAGCTGATACGGTGAGGTACCGATGGGAGTCTTGTAGGCAGTTCGATAAGCCCATAAGGCATCATTGAGCTTAGATGACCAGTCCTTGCGAGACCGGCCAACTGTCCTATCAAGAATCCGCTTGAGTTCACGGTTCGTCACTTCTGCTTGACCATTAGCTTGAGGATGGTAAGCTGTGGACATTCGGTGGGTGACGCCAAAGCGTTTGCACACCCGGTCGAACTATCCGTGGAAGTGGGTACCCCTATCACTTATGATGAAGTGAGGTGAACCAAAACGCGTGAAAAGACGTGTAAGGAACCGAACCACCACTCTTGAATCGTTAGTGGGTAGAGCTTCAGCTTCAGCCCACTTAGAAACATAATTAACGGCCACATGAATGTACTTGTTACCGTTGGAGGGTGTGAATGGTCCCATAAAATCAATTCCCCAGACATCAAATATTTAAACAGTTAAAGAAACAATTTGGGGCATCTCATTACGGTTAGAGATGTTACCTGACCGTTGGCAAGCATCACAATGACGAGCATAAGCGTCACAATCACTGAAGATTGAAGGCCAGTAAAAACCAGTTTCAAGTACCTTTCTTGCAGTGCGGTTGCCACCGAAGTGTCCTCCAAACTGGCCCTCATGGCACTTACGCATGATGTCAGCCGCTTCGATGTAGGAGACACATCTTCGGATCATTCCATCAATACTGATGCGGTATAAGAAGGGCTCATCCCAGAATTACGACTTGGCTTCTTTGAAGAGCTTCTTGCGTGCATTATAGTCCAGCTCAGGGGGTATGATGCCGTGAGAAAGATAATTAGCTAGGGTGGCATACCAGGGCTCATCAGAATTGGTTGCGTCACTTAGCTCTTGAGCGTGAGTGATTGCCCAGGGCTCGATGGCTATGTTGTTGACCTGTTCATAGATTTCAACACGCAGCAGCTCATCAGGGAAAAAATCATTGATAGGGGTAGTAGTAGACTTACCTGTCTGTGATTCCTCGAGTTGAGAGAGGTGGTCGGCTGCTAGGTTCTCAGCTCCCTTCTTGTCTTTAATCTCTATGTCGAACTCTTGGAGAAGGAGGATCCACCGGATGAGGCTTGGCTTCGAATCCTGCTTGGCTAACAGATGGCGCAGAGCAGCATGATCTGTATAGATGATGGTGTGAGAGAGAACCAGGTACTGTCTAAACTTGTCAAAGGAGAAGACGATAGCTAGGAGCTCTTTCTCTGTAGTGGTATAGTTCCTCTGAGCATCGTTAAGCGTCTTGCTAGCAAAATAGATGGGATGAAACCTCTTTTCTTTTCTCTGTCCAAGAACTGCACCAACTGCAAAGTCACTAGCATCGCACATGATTTCGAATGGGAGATTCCAATTTGGTGCTGTAAGGATCGGTGCGGTGGTGAGTCTAGTCTTCAGGGTCTCAAAGGCTGCAAGACAAGCTTTATCAAAAACGAAAGGAACATCTTTCTCAAGAAGCTTCGTCATTGGGAGAGTGATCTTGGAGAAGTCTTTGATGAATCTCCGGTAGAATCCTGTATGACCGAGGAAGCTTCAAACTGTCTTGACCGAGGTCGGCGGCGGCAAACTGGCGATGGTTTCAAGCTTGGCACAGTCTACTTCTATACCGAGCTTAGAGATCCTATGGCCAAGAACAATGTCTTCGGTAACCATAAAGTGACATTTCTCCCAACTAAGAGCTAGGTTGGTTTCCTCACAACGAGCTAGCACTTTGTCCAGGTTGGCAAGCACTTGGAGAATGAGTCTCCAAAGACGGAGAAGTCATCCATGAATACCTCCACCACATTCTCGACTAGATCTCCGAATATAGCAAGCATGCATCTCTGAAAAGTAGCGGGAGCATTACATAATCCAAAGGGAATATGACGATAAGCAAACGTACCAAACGGGCAGGTGAAAGTCGTCTTCTCTTGATCGTCGAGCTCGATGGGGATCTGGAAGTAACCGGACATCCCATCTAAGTAGTCATGACCAGCCAACCGTTCCAGCATCTGGTCAATGAACGGCAGTGGGAAGTGATCCTTCTTTGTGGCGTCATTAAGTCGGTGATAATCGATACAGACTCTCCATCCAGTAACCGTGCGAGTAGGAATGAGCTCACCCTTCGGATTAGGGATGACGGTGATTCCTCCCTTCTTGGGGACGACTTGAGTCGGACTGACCCAAGGACTGTCGGCAATAGGGTCAATGATGTTGGCATCCAGAAGCTTCAGAACTTCTTTCTTCACGACTTCCTGCATCAGAGGATTTAATCGGCGTTGTGGCTGTCTAACTGTCTTGAATTCCTCATCTACAACTATCCGATGCTTGCAGAAGGTTTCAGAAATACCCTTGATGTCGGCCAACTACCAGGCAATGGCTCGGACATGCTTCTTGAGTAGCCTGATCAGTTGTTCTTTCTGCTCGGGAGATAGATTTGAATTGATGATGACTGGCAGCTAGCATTCCTTCCACAGGAATGCATACTCTAGATGGTCAGGCAGCTCCTTTAATGTGAGTTCTGGTGGGTTCTCATATGAAGTAGTGATCCGACTTTATGAGGGTTCAATGTGTGCAGGCGCAGAAGTGGTTGTGGAAGTCACTTTCCGATCGTCTAACTCGTCCTGTCACAGGCGCTGCTCTGGATCTTCTAGTGCACTGTCAATTCCTGAAATCAAGCACAACTCTAGCGGATCACTAGATAAGGCATTAGTGGTGAAGTTGGCCGAGGCCAACTCCATAGAATCAACAGTATAACAATTATCATCTTGAGCAACAGAATATCTCATGCTATCCTTAATGCGGAAGGAATAGAATCAACAGTATAACAATTATCATCTTGAGCAACAGAATATCTCATGCTATCCTTAATGCGGAAGGTAACACTGTCCTGTCCTACACTTAAAGTTAACAGGCCTTGTTTGTAGTTGATATTTGCACCAGCAGTTGTTAAGAAAGGTCGACCTAAGATAAGCGTTCCGTCTAACTCACGTGTATCTAAAACAACAAAATCTGCAATTATGGTAAAAGGACCACAGCAAACAGCTACATCTTTTATTATACCCCTAGGCAGTTCGACAAACATATCGGCTAGCACGAGATGCAAAGTAAGCGGTTTTAATTTCCCTAGGTTCAGCTTTTCATACAGATAAACAGGCATAACATTAATAGAAGCACCAGAATAAGCCAGACTACGGTCAATTTTAATACCATTAATGATGCACGGTAATGTAAAAGGACTGGGATCAGAACACATAACTGGTGGTGGTGGCGGCTGGCGCATGGGTGACAGAGTACCAAAGAGAGAAGCGTATTCGTTAGTAAGCGTGACAGAGTACGCCTCTCCGTTCTTCACCTTCTTCACGAGATCCTTCAAGAATTTCCCGAGTGGTGGTATGATCTCTACAGCTTAAGTCACTGGTATCTTGATTTCTGCATTCTTAAGAACATTGTACCACTTCTTATACTGGGTGTCGTGATCCTTGGCTTTGCTCATCGCAGCTTTTGGAAAGGGGATTCGAGGTATGTATGGCGCTAAAACGGGCTCAGGTGCTGTCTTGGGGGAGGAGTCGGTGCTTCGTCTTCCTCTTCTGTGATATCTTCAATCTCTGGCATATTCATGGCAGCGGTATCTGGTATCATTCAGGTTCTGGAGCCTTTGGATCGGTTGTCTGCTTGCTGCTCCTAGTGGTGATAGCTTGAGCTTGTTCACTCTTCACACCGAGGTCTCCTTGAAATGCTGCTTGATTAAGGAAAGGATTACTAGTAAGGATTTTAGACATATTGTTTATTGCATCTTCTATCCTTTGGCTTTGAGCCTTCTGTCCTTGATTGAGTGCAGCTTGAGCTTTTAATTGGTTATCATGTTCATCGAGTCTGCTCATGATTTGATCGAACATTTTCTCATAGTCCTCGTCTCTGTTGTAGTGTGGCTTTGCTCGAGGTTGTTGCTGTTCTCCAATAAATCCAGGAGGTCTTTGGTATGTGTCCGAGAATCGGTTGATCTGATTCTGCGGTTGATAGTTTCTGTAATTGTTGTAGCCTTTCTGATTGCTGGCGAAGCCTTGACTGATGAAGTTCACCTCTTCTGTAGACCAGTCATCTGTTTTACCAAAGTTAAGGCAGCTTCCACCGTTATGAGCACAGGTTCTGCACTATCCACAGTCAGCCGAAAAGACGGTAGCTGATAGGGGATTGAGGGAGATGCCAATTGTCTGCAGATGCTTTTGAACTTCTACTTTGACCTGTTCTGCAACACTCATCTGACTCTTGGTGCTTTCTTTTCGTCTCTCCCAGTTTCTTGATTTTAAAGCACAACTAGCAAAATGGAGAAGAGCAACCTGAGGGGTGAGAGCAGTGTAATCTCCGCCAGCTAGGGAGTTAACCCACTTTGCAGATTCCTCTCGCATACCACGAGCGAAGAATTCAGCCAGCTGCCTTTCTTCATACCCATGATGAGGGCAGTTGAAGAGAAGGGTTTGGAATTCATTCCAAGTGTCGTACAGGCTTGCATCTTCTCTCTGAGTAAACCTGGAGATGCTGTCCTCGTAAGTAGTTGTCCTTGATGGAGGGAAATATTCCTCAACAAAATCTTGAGCTAAAGTTTCCCAATCGGTGTAATGACCGGGTGGTTTGCTTCCAAGCCATCTCTTAGCTGCACCTCTGAGAGAGAATGGAAAGGCTCGAAGACATAGAGCGTTCTTGTTGAGGTTCCCAGTCTTGAAAGTTTCACAGACAACCAGGAAGTCAGACAGATGTGTGCAAGGGTTATCATCCGGCTTTCCTTCAAATTGCACGTCCTTAGAGATTAGCCCTAGGAAAGGGATCTTGATCTCATAGTCAGGATCATCATCATTACAAGGCACGATGATGGGAGACCGAACGTTAGATGCGCGCGGCTTACTGTAGTCCGCAAGACTCCTTGGAGCAGCCATTGCGGAAGGAAAGGGTGGAACGGGAGTAGTTTGATTCTGTATCTGCTATGATCTGCAAGAGACAAAAACAAACACAACCGGTGTAAAATCGAAGTGTGATGGAAAATGAAAGATGGAAAGATAGAAAAATAAAAATGCCAGCTCTTCTTTCAACAAAATAGAAGAGTTCCCCCACAACGGCGCCAATTTGATGAACGTTGTATAGCGTTCAATCAAATAACTATCAAGCACAGAGCAGGACAGATCGTATTCCACGGGCCTATTCTACTTGCTTACTCAAATATGTTGGCAACTTTACTCAAGTTTGAACATGTAGTGCGTGGTGTGAGTTCCACGACTTCTATACTAAAAATGCGCGATGAAAAGAAATGAAATTTAAATGCAGAAAGATTGATTGTTTGACTTAGACAGACGACAGGCAAGCTTAGACTTCGAATCCCCCTTAGATCACCAGAGCATTCGTAGTCAACAGACCAGCGATTTTCAATTCTAGTTCATTCAGTTCACAGACACCACCATAACTCCCTACCCTTAGGTTTAAGACTGGTGAATGTTCGCTCTATCCGATCTAGCTACCAAGATTAATTAGTCGCTCGGGTACGGTCACCTCTTGCGACAACAAAACTAACTGGTGCAATTACTAGTGATCAATGAGTTATTCTAGCAATGGATTAACCTTCACTGGTTCCTACAAAAGGCACAGTCCAATGAATAGGTTAATTGTTCGATTTGATGTTTTAAAGTAAGGCGAGCGTTCGCTTCTATCCTTAGCTTAACAAGAATCTAATTTAGGTGGCCAAACCAGACAAGAAACACAGAGAACAAAGAACAAATCAAACATGAAGGAGAACTGAATGAATTTCGAATCTAATCACCTCCGATCCGTGACCACTTTAAAGCCCTGGGTCACTTAGGGCTCATCTAATCTAAGCTCTACGAGTTTAGCTACTCATATTCAATACAGGAGAATCGAAGACGAACACAGAATACATCTCAGGTAGGAAAGACAGAGAAGAACTATAAAACCTAATTTCGACGAATCCTTGAAGCTTCAATCTGCTGGATCTTCAACTCCTAGCACTGGTTCTCTGAGATGGAAGGACAGCATCACGATCCTTTCCTCGCTCCTCGAACTCTCTTCACTCTTTCTCTCTCTAATCTAAATCTTGGAATTTTTATCCAAGGTGTAAGTGTCTATGTTCAGCCGCCGGTTCCAATATTTATACCTAAACTAATTTTTTTGCCAGATTTGCCTGGAGTTTTCGCCGAAAACTTATAAAGTTTTCGGCGAAAGTTTCTTTGAAAAGTGGCTGGCTTTCGGTGATGGTCTCCTGTGATTTTCGGACTAGGAGTTTTCGCCGAGAACTTGGGGTTTTCGCCAAAAACTTCATCTTGTGAACTCTGCTGATTTCTTCTGTACTTTTTGCCAAAAACCTGAGGAGTTTTTCGCCGAAAACTGTAGTGTAAAACAGCTAACTTTGCCTGTGAGTTTCTTAAGGTATTTTCGCCGAAATCTTTGTAGTATTTTCGGCGAAAATATGGTGCTGGGCAGTCGGATCTTTGGTTCTGACTCCGGTTTGATTTTTGGTTTGATTCTGGGTCACTCCTTGAGGTCTTGAACACGTCCGTGGTTACGTATTTGACGGCAAAAACCTGTGCTCTTACAAAAACACTAGAAAACCATCAAATAGACCCAAAAAGGGCCAAAGTAACACAAATGGCACGAGATAGAGCAATTGAGTGAATATTCGCTATTCTACCCCTAAACCCACGTTTCAAGCAAGGAAATGTCGCTTAAATGAGGCTGAAAATCACATCAAATCGTGTGTCATCACATGCTTTGTGGACATGTACTATACAATTCAGTACGCACGACAAACATATGGATTTGGAGGTATTCCTCCTATTCCCGGCCAGCAAGTGTGGGAGGAAATTGGCGGCAACGTACTGGTGCCACCTATAGTTAGGGTAATGCCTGGAAGAACAAAAAAGAACTGAAGGAAGGAACAACAAGAACTAGAGGTCAGAGTTGCAAAGAATGGTGTAGGTAGTGTGATTACTCGGAAGGGTTTAGTCATGCATTGCAAGAAATGCAAAAAGGCAGGTCACAACTCTCGTAAGTGCCAAGAACCAGAGGGTAATGGAAACCCTCCTGAGCCTCCACAAGTCCCACCAACAAGAACAAGGAGACCTAGAGAGGAACAACCAGCATGAGAGAGAACAATGACTAGGAGGGTAAAATGTGGGAAATGCAAAGCTTTCGGACACAATGCGCGTACATGTACCTTCGTACTGGGAGTGCAGGTATGAACCCTAAATAACCAGATGTCTGGTGTTTTTTTGTTTTTCTTTTATTCTGAGTACCCATGTTGCGATGTGAAGGTTGTGGTCAATCCTAACACGAGTGCCAGACAACAACGAAGAGAGGTTAGAGTTGCAATGGATGGTATTGGGGTCTACCAGGATACAATCACTGGAAACATGTATTACAGGGTATTATTCTCTGCCGATACATGTATCCTATATTGTGTTCACTTCAGTGTATTAGTGTCTCATCAATTTTTTAAAATCTTTCAGGGTGAAACTAGGGAAGAACCACCATTTACTAATGGGGAAGGAGTTGGGACCTCACAGCCAATCCCCCCCCTGCAGGAACACAGCATACCCAACCAGAGTAACTTCCCAGCCAGCTTCTGAAAGGTGTCCATTGACGGGGATATTTTGTCTGAAGGGTGTCCACTAACCAGGATATTTTGTGTTGTTATGTCCACACACTGTTAGGACATGGACGCTTGTTCCATTTTGTTCAAACAGTTTCTGGTTTAGGTGTAGTTATGTGTGATCTAAATGATTCGAATGCTTTGGAACAGTTTCATGTTTAGGTGTATTCTGTGATGGGAGGAACTACTATTGTTAGTACGCTATGTCGAATGATGCTGATGCATAACAATGTAAGTGATTTTCTGTGTTTATAGCTGTGTTGTGCTAAAGTACCATGTTGGGAACACAGATGTTGCTTTCAACCTCTCATAAATTGCTCAAATTACTACATTACCTGGTTTGGTACAATTACAACCACTAACACAGCTATGAAACAGAACACTACAATTAGGACAAAGCTAATTCGACTATCTAAAGCCTCCAGCTTCTCTACAACTCTCGATAACTGAAATCGAATATTTGCATCATGATGGACACCCCCCTGTTCTAGAATACTCCTCAAGCTACGAACCATCTCAGTGGCCTCACGTAGAGCCATTTCGAAATCGTTGAGTTTGGCAGCTAGTTCATCGTTTCTGTTGGTCAAGTTCTCCTCGTTGGCTGCCTGAGCTACCCTAGCCCGGTCGTCTGCTCACTTGAAAAACCCGCAGTCTCGATTCTTGTCCTTCCAATAAGGACATCGAAAGAACCTTCGCCCAAAGTTGCAAGGAGTTCCTGCAGTTTTCAATATCGCCTCTCTCTTGTGATGGCATACGACCCCATCAGCCGATGATATCTTCGACGAAGAAGAAGACCCGGCAGCTGTGTCTTCAGATGCCATTATTGACGGGAGTTTGCTCTGGGGTAGAGGTAGGTTAGGAGGATGCGATTTATGAAAGTACGGAGGTTGCGAAGTGAGAAAGAGAGTCAGATCGGCTGAGATCGAGTATTTGACAGAGGGAGAAAGCGGCGAGAATAACTGACGGCCCGAGAGAGAGAATCAGAATTCAAAAATTAGGGTTAGGGGGGGAGTGTCTACGACATATTATAAGGGGAGGAAATTAATTAATAATACATCACATACAAATTTAAATTAATTTCCATGTCATCAGCAAGACACGTCATCGGTATCCACGTCAGCACACATACCTAGTCACATACCTCCGTCAGTCTACGTGGTCAGGTATTGGACGGAACGTCACGGCGTGCTACGATGAAACTTGGTCCTCGATAGGTTGTGCTATTTAAGTATTTTCCAATACGTTGTGTACATTTTGGGGATTACGCAATAGTTGGTGCTATCTAAGGGTATTAGGCCTAATTTTTTCACCTAAAGATAATGACCATTCAAGAATGAGAAAAATTCATTTTGTTTTTAGGACGTGGGTTTAGTAGGAGTTTTCTATAAATTATAATTTTGTTTATTTTCTGTATTATATTATAAATTATTTTAATTTTATTTAGTACCTTTTACAAAATTATTAATTTTATAATTTGAGGATTCAGATTCAAATTCTTATATAAAACTATGAATTTAAATAGTTAATTACCAAAGCAATTATATATTGAAAGAAACGATAATAGAAATAAATTAAAAAAAATAATAGAAATAGAAATGTTGCCTCAACGTAAGAGAAGACTCTGTCAAAACAATCCGGAACATGTTGTAAACCATGCAGGAACGTACAACCTTAGAAACAGCTACACTTTCTCCTGTCCATTCGTATCTTTCTCTAATTAACTCTTGTATAAAGATCCATTAACCAACAACAAGAATAACTACAAACATTTAAAAAAAAAAAAAACCAAAATGGGTACTCGAAGAATAGATCTAAATCCGACAATGACAGTCTATCTGATCACCATCATGATTCTCCTAGTAGCCGTGGAAAATGTAATTGCGGACGACAAAACACCGATTCCAGAGGACAGAACCAAAGTAGACGATTGGTTTAAGCAAAACGTGAAGCCATTAGCGGATCGGAAAGCAACATTGAATGCAACCCTATTAGCAGCTGAGGCTAACGCAACAACCATCAAAGTTAGACCAGACGGAAGTGGTAACTTCACGACTGTAACCGATGCGATTAACAGTATTCCTAGCGGGAACAACCGGCGTGTAATCATAGACTTAGGGTCAGGCCTCTACACTGAGAAAGTGATGATTGAGAGGACACGACCATTCATCACAATGGTTGGTGATCCAAAGGCATTGCCCATCATTCAGTTTGGTGGTACAGCTAGAGAATTTGGTACTGTCTATAGCGCCACTTTGCAGGTAGAAGCTGATTACTTTGTCGCATCAAACGTCATATTCAAGGTACCTACATCCACTCTCAAGATATATATGCATAATGTTATAAAATTAATGATTTATAGAATTCGTAAAATAAATTATTGGTCACCTAAGTATAAGCATTGTGTTATTGTAGCCATTTAAGTTTAAAGTAGGTCAACTCAATAATATAAGGGGTCGTTCACTTGGGTGATTTGGGGCCTAAATCCCTGCCCTAGAGATTTGGCCGAAATCACCATTTACTTTGCAATTGTAGTTGGAGATTTGGGATTTCAAGGTGGGCCACTAGAGATTTGGTGGAGATTCTGAAATCTCTTACAAGAGTAGAGATTTGGGAGAGATGATGAATGAGGGTATGTTGGTCTTTGACGATATGCGTATTTTAATTAATTTTTTTAGGTTTCAAAAATCTCTACCTAAAATTTCTCCAAATCACCCAAGTGAACATGACTCTTTTTCAAATAGCTAGGGACTCAAATCTCTAGCTATTTGAAATCTCTAGAGATATGAAATCACCTAAACCTAAATCACCCAATTTTGAATATTGGGCCAACTTAGTCACTTAGCTTTAATCGATTTTTTTTGATAAGTTGTATTTAAAATGGCATGTCAAGGTGCTATCGTTAAAAAAAAAATTTTTACTTAGCGTTCTAATTTCAATCGAACCACTTAATTGAGTTCTGACTAAGAATTAATTGGGCTAATTTAACCTGAAATCAATCAATCTCTAACTCTTTTATCATCTTCTTGATGTTTGTCCACCAGCACTTAGAACTTAATTTGGTCGAATTATAATAGAAATAATATTTTTACGATGATATGACACTTTAAAGTGTTATTTTTATCATAAATTATCAAGAAAATTGGTCAAAGTGACCGAGTTGACCCAATCTATAAACTTAAGTTACAGAGTTAACCCACTTTAAACTTAAGTATCTGCAACAACATAATACTCCTACTTAGATAACTATTTAAGTATTTGGCCTTTTAAAGAATATATGAATTGATAAACTAGGTAGCGAATTGTACATGATGAATAACAAAAATAAATAAATAAAAATGTAGAACACAGCGCCAGCGCCAGACGGTACGAAGAAAGGAGAGCAAGCACTTGCACTGAGAATAGGAGGACACATGGCAACGTTTTACAACTGTAAGTTCCATGGATTCCAAGATACACTTTGCGATGACAGAGGTTGGCATTTCTTCAAAGACTGCTTCATAGAAGGAACTGTTGATTTCATATTTGGAAGTGGTACTTCTCTTTACTTAACAACTGAGCTCAAAGTACTCAAAGATGGAAGCTTCGTCACAGCAGAAGCTAGAGATCAACCTGACACAACTGGATACTCATTTGTTCACTGTGGTATCACTGGTACTGTACAAAAATCCTTCTTAGGTAGAGCTTGGACAAAGATGCCTAGAACAGCCTTTCTTTACTGTACCATTGGAACTGTCATTTGCCCAGAAGGATGGTCTGACAATAACAAGCCTGAACGTGATGCGTAAGTCCTATCTATAATCTATATATACCTTTCCTATACCAGTGGTCTTTCTTTTTTTAACGATATTGTTTTTATTATTTCAGGACACTTGACTTCTATGAATACAAAAACAATGGACCAGATGCAAATCCAGCATTACGTACTAAATTTACAAAGCAACTAACTGACTCTGAAGCTCAACGTTACCTTACTCTTGGATTTATTCAAGCATCTTCATGGTTGCTTCCACCTCCAGTTTATGTTAGTTAAATAAATCATACTCACTACTTAGTTCTCATCATCCATCAAGTTTCAATACTACGGTTATAACTCAACGGTGTAACCATGATTAGTATACGCCACGGGGGAGGGGGAGTTGAATTGTAAATCGATAAG